>CM060084.1:1034065-1634065 GCA_030533445.1 Cyprinodon diabolis
TTGCTGCTATTTTCAAATATCCATCACTGGAAAAATGTCCACAGCTGCATATTGGTTATTTATTCTCCAGTTTAATATTGTTAAAACACTTTACAGTATTTTATTGTTTATAATTTTATTCTACACTATCATGTTATTCTAATACATTTTACTAGGGACCACATTTGTGTGACCATTTTATTCGATATTCTTTTTGCTGATGTGAACACCAGAACTTCCCCATTGTTGGACAATAAAGGGATTTTTTTTATTCTATTCTAAATGGAAGTTACTCAGATTGTCTACATTAGTCTCAAAAATGTTCAGTTTTTTATTGTTATAGAACAACATTTTATGTGCAGTACGTACAATTTTTATCCTAAAAAATGTCAGAAAGCAATTTATTTTCACTGATATATTCTTATGAGCATGAACTTTAGCAAGAAAGAGTCTGAGGTTTATAAGAAATAAAGCTTTAGATATTGTATTGTGTTTATAGTCATTTTTGTGTCATGTCAAGTGGTTCTTTTCTCTTTTACTGCTTTTCCCAGTTATGCTGCTGACAGCAATTATTTAGGTACAATAACTGAGACTAGGGGGGGGTTCATAATCTCAAAGGGAGGCGACGTTCATTTTAAATTATGTCCAAAGCATTAATATTATCATCCAGGTTTTATTTCTTTACAATTAGAACCACATTAGATGGAAACCATGGAAACCTTAATGTTAATATTCCACTGCGCTTATAGATTTATAGTTGCAGAAAAATGATTTGTTATTGGTAGTAAAATGCCTTTTTTTAATATGTAAAAATAAACTTTAAACTATATTTGAAATTTTTATCAATTTCCCAAAAAATATAAAAGTAAAACATTTTATTTTTAATAAAAGTGGAATTTATGCAGTCGTTTTCCATGTTAAAGCTGAGGTTGTAGCATAATACTCTAAACAACGTATTAATCATGATTAGGTTTGTATTTTCCGATAAAGATACAGGAGCAACAGGAAACGACTTTCATGCCTGATTGGCGTCTTTTTCTCATCCTTTCTGCCTCTCAAACATCATGCATGATCTCATTTCCACCTCTGTCTGAGCACCTCAATTAGATTCTGTTATCAACCAAGTTTTCTTTAATTAAGGCAAACACCTTCAGATTGAACTAATGCGAGTCATTTTCAGCCTTTTAATATTCAGTTGAGAAAAATCAACCAACTGTTCGTTCATCAAAGCATAACTTGAGCTCTTTGTGAAACATTTTACATCCACAACCTGCAGCTTAGTGTGATCAGAATTAGTGTGGCGTCTATGCCATTTTTCAGAGCCGATACCCGATACCTGGATGTGCAGTATTGGCGGATACCGATATCATACAGATACCATCTGTTAGAAATTGATGTGTGTGTATATGAAGAACTGCAGACTACTGTGATGTAAAATAATCGCCATCATGGCTTCATGTCAAGCTGCTGCCTACCTTTGTAAAGCAGGAAAAAGACTAAAACAAAGTGAATCCAGTAGAACTTTTTATGCCTACCTGGAATGGATGACAATAGTTGAAGAAACTTTTGGTTCACAAAATGGTGTCGGTGCCCTATTGGTTGGTACTCGCCGATACTGATACCACCATTTTAGTGCTGGATCAGGTTCCCCTCGATACTGGTATCGGTGCAACACTGTTACAAATTAGAGATTGCAGTTGATTTTCAGAAACCAACAACAACCCCCCTCCACTTACCATCTTAATGGAAAAGTCTGGTAATTGAACGCATAGTACGGACGTCAAAACACGGCGCCAGTCGCTGCTGATCTAACAAGTAGAAACAACTCTAGTTACATTCCATAAACATGGAGCAGCTCTGGTGAGAGGGATTCAGACAGATAATGGAGAGAAAAAATAAAGTGCACTGATTACGCCCTGGCTTCCTTACACGTTGCTCTCCATTGTTTACTTCCCTGATTTCTGTCACACTGGTGACATCAACACAAACCCAGCATAATGATGTCAGCAGACATGCTGTGGCGGGGGGGACAGAGGCCATGCAGCTGTCAGCGAGGGGTTAGACCCAGTTTTTGTTTTTGCAGATTGTTAGCACTTCGCCATATGTTGGAAAATTACGAGTTAATCCGAAAATTACGAGTTAACCCGGTATTTTCAGTGGAGAAGAGGTTTACGTAACAGCAACATATTTGGGAAACTAATAAGCATACCTGCACGACAATAACCTCTTTTATTATTAAATAAAAGGAAGATGACATAAACACATGCATGTACACAGTGATCCATAATATTCTATCTAGGTTGATATAATTATCTGCTGTTGATGCTTTCAGCACGAAAGTCAAATGACTTGTTTGTGCAAACAATCCTTTCCAATAAAGCTGATTCTAATACGATGTAGTAAAATATTCCTGTTTATTAAAATAACTAGATGTTGAGGATCTATGCTCTACTGAGTCTATTCTGCATCCTTTTTCTACCTCATTGATAACAGCAGGTTTCAGTCGTTCACACTTTCTCTCTCCTGCTGCTTTTTTTGTTCCAAGAAGAAACACATCGCTTTATTATAAAATACATACATCTGTTCAGACGCTGCCTTTTGTCTCCAAGGGGCCTCTGAGCTTTTCCATGTTAGGGGAACCTCACCGTGAATTAGTATTCAAAGGCATTATTTTAAACTTGATTCAGCGATGGGAGACGCGGCTTTCAGAGGATTTCTGTCATGTTACGTTTTATTTTTGTGTCTGTTTCCACCCAAGTAATCCTCCTCAGCTGGTCTAATCATCAATCTTTCACATCATAGTATTTTATGCTCCTGTTTATGAGTTGCCATAGTTTTCAAACCTACCAGGTATTTACAGTTTTTTTTTTATTTCTTCCACAGCTGTTTACATGGATTTTGTGTGTCTGACTTTCAGTTTCAATCTATGAACTCAGCTATCTCCATAAAACTATAACGCTTTTTTCCCTTTTCTTGTCTTTACATATTTTTGCTCTGGTAGGATCCAACTCCCACAAAACAATGACAACTTCTTTTCTTTTTGTACTTTTTAATTGAATAATTCAAATAAATTTCATATATTTTCAATGGTATTAATGTTTTCTCATCCCTAGAAATAAACATTGGATTTATCTCTATTCTTCCACTCTGCAGAATCTGTTAGTTCAATCTCTAACGTTCTGCTCTCTCTGCTTTTTCTCATAGTAGCTTCATCTGGTCTGTTCCTGTTTAGCTGTGACTCCATCCTGGAGAGAAATATCAGCTGTGCTGCTGCCATCAACACCTTTGTTTCTAGATGTTGGAGCTTGGCCTGTTTTCCAGTGTAGTCCTGTTTCTCTGACTGTGACTAACTGGATGTGCTCTCTTCATCCTCTAACATGGGAGCTGGCTCGGAGCTCGTCTGCCTGGCTGTGTGTTTCCTGGACGGGGCCGCCTGTGGAGCTGGTTGACAGTTGCCTTTTGTATCTATGCTTCTTTTTCTATGTCTGCTTCTGTCTCCTTGAACCCCAGTGGGCCTCAGCAGATGGCCGCTCACACTGAGCCTGGTTCTGCTGGAGGTTTCTTCCTGTTCAAAGGGAGTTTTTCCTCTCCACTGTCGCTCCAAGCATGCTTAGTGTGAGGGATTGCTGAAGAGTCAATGAGTCGATGCAATCACCTGGTTTTCCTTAGATAGAAAACTTTGAATCAATCTGACTGGATGATCTGGTGAACTGGAAAGTGACCTGAGATGACATGATGTGAATGGGCGCTATAGAAATACACTGAATAGAATTTAATTGAATCAATTAAAAACTATTTTTTTAGGTGAAACCACAACAGCAAATGTAGTTGTACATAAGCCTAAACCTGTTTTTTTTTTACAGTGGTCAGTGCCCAGTGATAAATTCCTTCTAAAACCTAAAATATTCCAGCAAAGGAGTTTAAATATATAAAAAAAGTTGCAAAACTATATATATAAATATAAAAAAAATCCTGAATGCTTAAACTTTTGCTCATCATCCATTTAAACTATTACTTATGGGGGCAAAACTTGCTAATTTATTGCTGAACACGTTCAGAGTGTTTTTCTTTTGCTAAGCAAACATTTTTGTTTTCTACTATACAGAAAAAGCTGTTGCCTGCATGAGCCGGGGCAGATTTGGCTACAAAAAGGATATCTGCTGGAGGAATCCTCACCTTTCGACTACAGTTATTAAATGGAGACTCTCTTCAGCGTGGGGGTGTGGGTGGGAGCATATGTGCAGAATTAAGGGTGCTTGTTTTGAGTGGGTGGATGTGAGTGTTTGTCGCCTGGAGGTCCACAGCGGCCTGAAAAACCCTGGAACACTCAGAGGAGGTAGGAGACTGGTAGATGCTTGGAGTGGTCATTGATTGACAGCGTTCTAGTTAATTATTTCTGTCCTAACTGTACCTGTAATCACTGTATGCTGTTTTTTGGTGTTTTACAGAGGAATTTTATAGCCTAGTGTTCCAGGCATGTCCCATTGGGAGGAGGCCTGGTGGAAGGACCAGGGCAACCTGGAGGGACGATGTCTCCGACGTGGCCTGGTGTCGCCTCGGGGAGCAGCTGGAGGAGACGTGTTTGGATCAGAAAGTCTGGGCATCTCGCCTTAGACTGCTGCCTCCACGACCCGGCCCCGGATAAACCGGAAGAAAATTTTCAATTTTTTCAATTTCAATTCAATTCAGTTTATTTATATAGCACCAAATTCACAACACATGTCATCTCAAGGCACTTTACAGTTCAACCAGATCATACAGTCAAATTGATACAAAGTTTTCTATCTAAGGAAAACCAGTTGATTGCATTGACTCATTGACTCAAATACAATCCCTCACACTAAGCATGCTTGCAGCGACAGTGGAGAGGAAAAACTCCCTTTTAACAGGAAGAAACCTCCAGCAGAACCAGGCTCAGTGTGAGCGGCCATCTGCCGAGGCCGACTGGGGTTCAAGGAGACGGAAGCAGAGATGCAAAAAGCAGCTGTAAAAGGCGGCCCCGTCCAGGAAACACACAGCCAGGCAGACGAGCTCCAAGGCAGCTCCCATGCCAGAGGGATGGAAGTTCATAGGCGTCCTCATTTCTTAACTCCCGATTGGAAAAATCTTTGACATCTTTTCATTAGCCATCTGATTCCAATGAAACAAAGGTTCAAAATATGTTGTTGGCATAAAATAACAATTAGTATATTTTTTTAAGCTTGAAGTCAAGCGAAGACAGCTGAAGTTCACTGTTGTTCGGCTGTTATTAGAGTAGCCGTTAGCTTCAGCTTCCAGAACCAAAGTCTGCAAACTGAATGTAAGCTAGATGAAACAATAAAGCCCTGCAGATACGATCACAGTATTTGTGAAAGTTAAGCTGAAGCTCTGCCATCTGCTGGGGTAAAATCATAATATAGCTCATAGTTTTTCAGTGCCGGCCAATAGAGGGCGCTAGGACGCAGCCCCGCTCAACCAATGACCGTGATTAAGAGAGGGAACGCTTGTTAAACACGTGCACTAGCCCATTTCTCCTTGTGCACGCTCTGTGTAAAAGCTGCTGTTCTCAAAGCTCATCCAAGCTAACTGTGTTCGACCGTCCACCTAACCCCTAAATCCCTCCATCACTACAGAGCGGGGACTTTATAGTGAAGTTTATAGTGAACTCAGTTCACTGACCGCTCAGACAGATGGTCACTGCTTTTTGCTCCCACTTGGTCACCTAACTCCTTCTCCACCGCAGGGTGCCTGCGCCATCTTTGTAATTAGTGGCTGCTGTCAGGTAGCGACAGCCTATGGCGACAGCGGGCCGCGGTGACAGCAAATCCAGCATGGATTAAGACGGCTAGGACTGATTTAAAGCACTTTGCAGAACATTTTAGAATGTAGCTTTTTGTTTTTTGCAAAAATATAAATATAATGGTTTGATATCTTTGTATTCATTTGATTAGTTTTTGGTATATTGTCTATTTAGAAGTTATAGCGCCCCCTGGAGAAAAGCCTCCACTCTTCGTTTAACCTTTGTGTTGCAATATAAAAAAAAAAAAAATCATGTTTGCAGCCATATTAACTTCAACTTCAGCGTAAAATGTCATTTATTTCCTAAATATTCAAATTCCAGTTTCTTATTGATACAATTTCTGATTTCAGCATCTCATCGGCGCCAGCTGATGGACGGCAGTCTGCCTGAACGCTCGGCTCTTTCATCCAATCCCTTTATTCAGACCTTACCTGAGCTTTTCATGAATCCCTGCCATCTACCTCCTACCGCACCTCTCTGTGTTCTCAGATACTTTAATCATCAGATGCTTTCAACTCTGGGAATTACACTAACAGACAAAAAAACTTTGTGTCTCCAGATGGCGAATGTGCCGAACTCACCTTTTGGCTTGAATAGTTGTGACCATGCAGAGCAAATCAGTGCATAGCTGTCAACAGTAAACTCTGGATGAACCGTACTTTATGGTTTGTACTACTACTCTTCTCTGTTTTTAATGTGCTCTGTCATCAGTTCGGCTTGTTGATGGTTTGTCAGCAGGTGCATCTGCTACTCAGAGATCTCTACAGCCTCCCCATGGGAGGTGTCACACTGGGACATGCAGGCCAAAGCCTGATGTGCTCACACTGAGGGAGAAGGGCAGGTGATGCCGTGAAAACGGGGCAAAAACATATTTTACGACTCTTTAACTCTTTTTTAATCTGTCGTGGCCTCTGTCCATTTTTCCCAAACCTATAAACCCACACAGACATGGAGGGCTACTAAATTGACTTGTCAGCTTCCATCAGATGGAGAACAAAAGGATTTCTGCCGGTTTAAAGCTGACATCATTAACAGGTTTGGGGGGGGCAGAAGACAAAGAGCGAGCAGCTGAAAATGCTGCTTCATTTTGGCACGGACCTTCGCTTTTTCATGCATTCAACATCTTCTAGAAGCGGCTCTAACTTTCATTATCACTGGGAACAGGGAGGGGGGGTGGGAGACTTTGCTGCGCTGATGGAAAGAAATGTGACATCCATAATGCATTTCCTGTTAGAGGACGGCACGCATGGACACACCTGGGCATGTGTCAGAATGAGATGGACAGAAAAGGGAGACAATGAGAATGAATGAGTTTGGAAAGCTGTGGGTGGAAAAACAAAACAGATTCCCACTTCAGGATGAAAGAGCTGAAGAGTTTTCAGCCACAGAAAGCCTATCAGACGTTAATGTGAGGGTCCATCTTACTAGATAACTTCATTTCGCATGTTTACTTGTTGCTATTGTTTTTTTAAAAATGTGTTTATTTTCCTAAAGGCCAGACTTCCTTACCAACTGTTACCTTGTGAACAAATCTCCTTATCAGCTTCCAACTTTATATTCTCTCCATTTTTTCTATCAAGGTGTGACTCATCCTGGAGATGCATGAGTGAGCTGGGCTGCTACCTTCTACAACCTCAATTAGAGAAGATAGTGAGGTCTGTTTTTCAGTGTTCAGACCTGTTTCTCTCCTAGAAATAGCTGTGTGATCAGTTATTACTGTGTGTAACTCACCCATTAAGCTAATTAACCATGATCTTCTATAACATAGAAAGCTTAATAGATCATTGATCTTTTTGTGTCTCTCCTTCTGTCTCCTTGAACCTCCAGTTTGCAGATGGCCCCTAAACCTGAGCCTGGTTCTGATCAGATCAAATCTGGGGCCCTAGGCAAGGACGGGCAGGGGACCCTCTGAATTAAGAAGGCAACACATAAACAGCCCCATTCTCCAGACAGAGAAATGTTAATAGAATAGACATCCATGATCTGTTCTAGGTTGTGTCCCTCTCTTCTTGTCCCTTTTCTTCTTGTTTTCCTCTCTATGTTTTGTACTCAGCTGACTTTTCATGCTGTCTCTAAAGGAATGAAAGATTTTTTTCCAAGCACTAAGCTCACTTAGCTGATTGCTCCTTCCTGTGTTTCCAAAAAGGCCAAAGTAAATAACCCAGTCCTTCTTTTCACTGTAGACAAGCCATGATCTGCTTATCTGTTCTCCATTTTTCATTTGGATGAAATAATAGCTGCATGAATCATGACAGCAGACAAGATAGAGGAGAGCAGGAGGCGGGGTTACCAATCTACTTGCTCTGGAGAGCAGAGTTCGCTGCTTTTAGATGTCTCCAAAGTCTCCAGTAGCAGAAAAAAGTCTCTAGATTTGGCGCTAGGAGCTTTTTAGAAATCAAAGTGCTAGAGGGGTCTGAAAAGTGGCTAAATATAGCGACTAAAGCGCTAAGTTGGCAACACTGCTCTTTGCATGGTTTGTTTTCAAATGGTTTGCTGCTGTCTGTTTGGACCTTTCTGAACATGTGCAGCAAATGGACTGATCCAATATGGTGGACACTGAAGGGGGGGGCTGAGACACACTTTAATATTATCAGCGTTCTGGTGACATTTTAGGGAAAAGATTTTTATCAAAAACATAATTAATGTGCACAAATAAGGAATAGTTGTATTAACTATCCATGTAAACAGAGTTTTATGGGGCCCCCAGGAACCTGGGGCCTAATGGTTTTTATCCCGTCTATCAGCATAATCTGAGCATAAATGATAATTGGAACAATATAAAACAACTGAACTGAATGAATTTATTTATTGGTTTTCATGATGCTGTTTGCAGCAGCGCGTATCTAAGAATGAGCCTTTTGAATAAAATCTGTTTTTCATTCCTGTACTCCCACCTAACAATGCAGCACATGTTTTTTATTGTGGTCAAACACATAAAATATAAAAGATGAAGGAGATTTAGGAAGCAAAGAAACAGAATGTGAACAAAATGTAAATAGGGGATATATTCCTATGTAAAGCACTGCAAGCATCGGGGAAAGAAAGGACCGATGCTTGAGGATTTTGCAAAGTTTGGAGAGCAATGGAATGTCATGTGACCTATGAAATCTGTGCATAAACCAGCTTTCCTGGTGCACTGTTGCAGAAAAGCAAATGCTTTCAACATTTAAATCCTCCCTTTAAATCCTGTCACTTCATCCCTCCTTATGCTTTTTTCGTCTGAGCATCCTCTCTCTACCTCCAACGTCTTTGGGGCTTTTTATTCCGACCCCAGATGAGGATGGAGTTCCTTGTGTTAAATGGGAAGAGCTTTTCTGCATATGCACACAGCCATCACAAAATGATTACCATGTAATGCTGCAGGCACTCCCAGTTTCCTTCACAGCCTCACCTCTTGCATGGCTAGATTTTCTTTGAGGTTTATTACATGTCCGACGTGCCCATCATTAAACTGCAGCACCCCCCACCCCCCCGTGACACAAACAGGCGCACCTTAAACCCTCCTCTCATTTTTAGTCTCTGTGTCAGTCTCAGCACTGAAGCAGCTTCTCCTTCACCTGTTTTAACCTCAGCTGCTCATTTTCTTTTATTGTCATTCTAATTATACCATTACATTACCATTTCTGTTCTCTCATTTGCATTTCTTGCTCGGCCTGTCTCTTATTTTTCCATCTCTAATTCTCTTTTTTCACCTCTCTCCTCTTGTGTCACCCTTTCTCTTCTCAGAGCCTGAATTTGTTCCACCTTTTTTGCGGCACATAAACAGACAGTGCCCTTGGGGATGGGTTGGAGAGCTCGGCTTTTGTTTGTGTGCTCCTCTAACTAACTCTCCATCTGCAGGGAGCCCAGCCAAGCCCAGCAGTGCACGACAGATAGCTGGCACCATCCCAGACTCTTCTCTAGTTGGCCCTGTATCATCATCCCCGCCTCTCAGCTTCTCCTCCTCCTTCCAGGCAACATTCTTCCCACAGAGGCTTTTGTCAACTGCCCTCCAGCAGTCAGTCAGGCACTGTAGACATGTGACCTCTTCAATTTCTCCTCCTTAGAAGCGTAAACCAAACCCTGCCCCTGTTTGCCATGGATATTCACTGCTTGTTTCCAGCTAATATAGTGCCTGCCACTGGACTTTCCCCCCAGCAGCATCGGAAGGATCACCTCCTGTACAAGCTTACCAAATAACCTATAGCACATTTTCTGGATTAGGTTACATCAAAGAGCCTTCAAAGAGAGCGGAGCTTAAGCATTAGCATTGCTTCAAAAGCACAGAGTTTCAATCATGTAATCGCCCAGGGCTGGAATGTAAACCTTTGAACAAGGTGAAGCATTTTTTGTTGCAATCCCTGGTAGGAAATTCGATGTCATCATCATAATGAGACTAGAGGGAAAACCAACGACACAGAAGTGGTCTGACTCCTCCATAGGCTTACTTCATAAAAATACAACCAGCTCATGAGAAAAGACGATCCGTGAGGTCAAAGAGAACTGGAACCAGGTCTCAGCGATATAAGTGAAATGGCTTCAGGTCATACCTGACTGGAAGCAAAGCATTAAAAGCTAAATTCAGGGTCTATAAACACCAAGAGATCAGAGAAAGGCGTTCTCCATCCCAAGGGAGCGACAACAAAACCAGTCTTCTTAGTCTGTTCCCCGTGACGCTAACCGATCCGTCCTGAAAGCACCATCCATCCTGCACGACAAGATTTACATCCGGGCGTCCATTATGGTACTAAACGTACTTATTTAACTCTCTAAAGAATGCTAATACACATCTTTAAAAATGTTTTATGACTGCATCTCTGACGTCATCATGGGACATGACCAGAGCAGTCCAGCTAAATCTGATTAAACCAGGTTTATCTGCATTTTAGTTTGTTCTTTCTTTAGATTACGCACTATATACATACACACTATATCTATGCACTATTTGCACCATTCGCACTACTGTTTACATATTTAAATATTTATTTTTATATCTTAAGTTTTTATTTCTATTTTTATTTTATGCTATGGTTCATTATATATTTTTTTATATTTTATTATGCACCGTGGGGTTGAGAGGACTGAAATTTCATCTGTGTTGTATGTTTACCATGTAGCACATTTGACAATAAAGTTGAGTTGAGATACCATAATGTTAACACGAAAGGAAAACATAAAACTCAAAAAGACTAGATTTATGTTTAAATCCAAAGCCGATAAAGTTTGCTCCTGGAAGTAGCGTGGGATCCCATTTCCTGTGCAGATCGGGCACAGAGGGATAAAACAGGAAGAATTTTAATGCATTTATTTTATCAGGAAATACATTATTAACATTTAACACATTATAGTTTAGTACGGTTACTAATTTCCGGGAGGGAAAATGTAATTTATGTCTTTTTAACAAAATAAAATCGAGGGCGACCCGGATGGATATCTGGATGATGATGAGCTGACGGCGCAGGACGGATGGCGGTTCCGGGACGGATCGGGGGGTGACACCCCGATGATTTAAAAGCTCTGGTTCTTGATCTCTGCTCTGGATGGATGAGTTTTCTCTATAGGTCTGAAATGTTATCTCATTTAAAGAGTGGAAATACTCATTCCATTGGCTTACTTATCTTATTTACCTTCTACTTAATTTAGAAAATATTGAGTTATTTCTAAATCTTGTTTTCAGTGAACTTTAACAAGAAGAATTATTGTGTGATCTTGTGCTGCTTAATTCAGAAGCAGAAATGTAAGTCAACATTTCATAGGAACTGGAAAATCATCTTATTGTCTTCAGCATCTAAGTTTGCATTGCTGAAACATAAAAAAAATGAAACATGTCTGCTTCAAAGCTTTTGTAAAAAAAAAAAAAAAAGTCTGTCAGCACAACAGGGCGCCTCGAGAAGTGTTTTCTGTGAAGATAGAAACCTAAAGCGCTCACCTTCATATCTGGGGCTCATAAAAACATGTTAAAGTTAACAAGTCATTTGCTTAGAGTAACCAGGAAGAGCTTCTTCTGTCAATCTTTCCTTTGATGAGAAATGTTTCGCTTTAATACTGAAAGATCTGATGCTGTGAAATCCTGTCACGGCCCCACACTTTATACGTTTGACATCAACAACTTGGTTTCATGATATCAAGGTCTTTACAAATAATGTTGAACTAAAAATAAATGCAGTTTTTTCTTTTTGTAATCGGTGGGAGAGAAACATCAAAATGGTCCAATTGTTCCTTTAAGCAAAAGTCCGCTCATATTCACAATTCAAGCTTCTACATCCTGTCCAATAAATGATCAGTGTTTTTAATTTTCATTTTCATGTGAATGTGCTTTGCTGGAGGCATCCATGTTTGTCAAAGAACACTACTGCCACCTACTGGTTAGTGACATTGTCACGGTGCGGTATCGGCTGTTGATCAAGTCCCAGTGCTGTATCTGGTGTTTGTCACAACGCGCTATTATCCAAGTCATCTTGAAAACATTCATCTTCCAAATGTTGGCTACATATTACGTGTTTTTTCTCTGGCCAGAAGTTCGATGGCAAATCCTCCCTCTTCAAGTTGGCGATCCAACGACCAACCCGTCCGTGGAGGATCAGGAATCAGAAAGGTGGAATAACTCTTTGTTTCACTTTTACCCGATGTATTCCAGCATCCAGCTGCCATGCACGTGGGCATTGTCAGTTTCACTATAGCTCTGGTGAATTTCAATGGTGAAGTCCTCTGGAAATCTTCAATAATTGTTGTTGATTGCAGATGTGTCTAGTAGTTCCCATTGATTTAGCTTGTAAAGCGGGGAGAATGGCGCTAGGCTTACCGCACCGTGACGTCACTGCTGGAAGATGGCAGGAGGGAGGGGCTACTATATTTGGGAAAAAATGGCCGCTCCCAGACTCCGTGATCGCCACAAAAATTATTGTTGTTGTTTTTTACTGATTAAAGCTAATTTCATTAAATCACCGCAAACGTTTCAGTTTTAGGTATAAATAATGATCCATTGATTATGAGCGAACTTTTCCTTTAACATCTTGACTGTCAGTTTATGCAGCTTTAACATATAATTATTTAAAGTCTTGATATGCCTTGATATTAATAACCAGTTGATGATTACAGGTGCTGGTCATAAAATTAGAATATCATGAAAAAGTAGATTGATTTCAGTAATTCCATTTAAAAAGTGAAACTTGTATATTATATTCATACATTACATACAAACTCATATATTTCAGATGTTTATTTTGTTTAATTTTGATGATTACAAATGACAACAAATGAAAATCTCAAATTCATCATATCAGAAAATTAGAATATTGTGAAAAGGTTCAAAATTGATGGCCCCTGGTGCCACACTCTAATCAGCTAATTAACTCAAACCACCTGCAAAAGCCTTTAAATGGTCTTTCAGTCTAGTTCTATAGGCTACACAATCATGGGGAAGACTGCTGACTTGACAGTTGTCCAAAAGACGACCATCGACACCTTGCACAAGGAGGGCAAGACACAAAAGGTCATCGCTAAAGAGGCTGGCTGTTCACAGAGCTCAGTGTCCAAGCACATTAATAGAGAGGCGAAGGGAAGGAAAAGATGTGGTCGAAAAAAGTGTACAAGCAAGAGAGATAACCGCACCCTGGAGAGGATTGTGAAACAAAACCCATTCAAAAATGTGGGGGAGATTCACAAAGAGTGGACTGCAGCTGGAGTGAGTGCTTCAAGAACCACCACACACAGACGTATGAAAGACATGGGTTTCTGCTGTCGCATTCCTTGTGTCAAGCCACTCTTGAACCACAGACAGCGTCAGAAGCGTCTTGCCTGGGCTAAAGAGAAACAGGACTGGACTGCTGGTGAGTGGTCCAAAGTCATGTTCTCTGATGAAAGTAAATTTTGCATTTCCTTTGGAAATCAAGGTCCCAGAGTCTGGAGGAAAAGAAGAGAGGCACTTCATCCACGTTGCTTGAAGTCCAGTGTAAAGTTTCCACAGTCAGTGATGGTTTGGGGTGCCATGTCATCTGCTGGTGTTGGTCCATTGTGTTTTCTGAGGTCCAGGGTCAACGCAGCCACATACCAGGAAGTTTTAGAGCACTTCATGCTTCCTGCAGCTGACCAACTTTTTGGAGATGCAGATTTCATTTTCCAACAGGACTTGGCACCTGCACACAGTGCCAAAGCTACCAGTACCTGGTTGAAGGACCATGGTATCCCTGTTCTTAATTGGCCAGCAAACTCTCCTGACCTTAACCCCATAGAAAATCTATGGGGTATTGTGAAGAAGAAGATGCAATACACCAGACCCAACAATTCAGAAGAGCTAAAAGCCACTATTAGAGCAACCTGGGCTATCATAACACCTGAGCAGTGCCACAGACTGATCGACTCCATGCCACGCCGCATTGCTGCAGTAATACAGGCCAAAGGAGGCCCAACTAAATACTGAGTGCTGTACATGCTCATACTTTTCATGTTCATACTTTTCAGTTGGCCAACATTTCTATAAATCCTTTGTTTTTATTGGTCTTCAGTAATATTCTAATTTTCTGATATGATGAATTTGAGATTTTCATTTGTTGTCATTTGTAATCATCAAAATTAAACAAAATAAACATCTGAAATATATGAGTTTGTATGTAATGTATGAATATAATATACAAGTTTCACTTTTTAAATGGAATTACTGAAATCAATCTAATTTTTCATGATATTCTAATTTTATGACCAGCACCTGTATTTTATTTATTTTATTTAGTGTTTATTACTCACCGTTGTCGGGTTCAGACTTCCGGTCATGCTCAGTGTCGGTGAGAGAGAGGGCCGAGTTGGCGCGGCTCGTTAGACACGAACTCTGCTCCGACTTCAGGCCGCGCATCCACATGTGCTGCAGGCCGTGAGCAGGAGAAGGATCCACCTCCGGCTCCGTGTCGACGTCCGACCCCACGCCCAGCGAGTAGCCGCGGCCGGGGACACGAGCGGCCGGTCCGGTGCACAGGGCCCCTTCCTCTTCCTGATGCTGTGCTGGCTGCTGCTGCTGCTGATGGGTGTGATAGTCTGGGCTCCTTAGCTGACCAGCTTTACAGAAGTCTAAATCTAGAAGAGACAGAGAGACATGCAGATTGAGATTACCAGGAGCTCTAAAGACTCTAATGCAGCATGTTTTTATTTAATTTGGCTTCAGAGTAAGCTGACCAGGCGTTTTTGTAGGAGGAATTTACTCCTCTGCTCCAAATTCATATGATCCTATTTAAGGAGGCGTTTATTCAAAGGCAGAAATCCCAATCAAAATGCGACCCTCGTTTTTTTTTTAACCATTTGCAATGAAGCCATCGTCTGCTCTGGCTTCCTGATGTGTGTTATTGAGCTGGAGATCTATCGAACTGCTGCTCAAACAGAGCACTGATCTCATCTATATTCTCCTTGGTGGGGTGAAGAGATCAGATAAAGATCAAACCTTATTAATATTGACTCAGACTGAGGGAAAAATCGAGCCTCATACACTTTCAGGTAGAAGAACGGCCTCCAATCTCAGGCATCAAGCCGTTATCTGAGAACATCAGATATACTGTGTTAGTCCTCTGGTTACACTTCTATTCGATTCTATTCAATTGAGCTTTGCTTTTTTTCCCCCGTATAAGTAGTTGAGTAAACCCCCCCTTTGCTCAGTGAGTTTTTCTATTTAGAATGCATAAGAGGGTGAGATGGAACTGATGTGATTTTGAAGAAGGCAATAGATAAATTGAAATCTATAGAGAGGAAAGCGATCTGCGGGAAGAAAGGTTTCCTGCAGTTAATATGTGTGTTAGGTCAGGCCCTGAGAAGATGAACCGCAGCGTTTCAATAAGAGCCACAGTCCTGCTGACCACTCCACTGACCAGTGCTGCTTCCTGCTGGGCGTGTTTGATGGGGTCAAGACGTACTGTAGCTCTCATACTGTTCTCCTGGTATTAAATGGCCTAAGATTGGTCACTACTACACACTGTTTAGCTCAAATTGGCTGCAAGAGGCCACTTTAGGAGCAAATTGGCTATTTCCCAGTAGTAACAAACATGGATCGACTGCAAAGTAGAAAGTCTTCTCGCCATTTTGGTGTGAAGCATATTTACAATGTAACAGGATTTTAGAGGGTGATTAGAGGGGGGGGGCTCAGTCTTTGAAATAACTACCCATTTCATGCTATTACAGCGAGCTGCTCCTGGCACTTCAGCAAAAAAGCTATTTATATATTACACTTCTTTTGCTGAGTGTTGTATTTGTTTTACGTAACTGCCAAAACAATTTGGCCGATATTTTATCCTGTAATAGCTGGGCTGTAATGTGAAAAAGATAAGTGTGCTGTTCTGCAAAAGATCTCAAGTTTAAGACGTAGCAAATTTCCATTTTGGTTCGTTAATCTTTTTCTTAATTAAAGATTAAGTTTGATTATTCTCTCAACTCTTAGAGATCTTCTCTTTCACTGAGGACTTGTGCAGCGTTCACAAATGCGTCCGTTTCCAGTACGATTATTTTAAAAATTTGCCACTCTTTATAGCTTTGTTGTGAAAAGGATTCCCACTCGACCTGAACTGGTTTTAAATTGGGAGTAACGGATCAAAATGAATTTTAATTTACAGCCTAAATGGGACCTTTGTTTCTACATAATCCTCTGTTAGAAATATTCTACACTCAGTTGTACTCCTGCATTTTTTCATAACAAAATAAGTCTGTGTTAAATTTACTTGGGAATTCTGAACACTACTTTATGAAAGATGTAGAACTCAGTTTAGCCTGTTTTAGCTCTAGGTAGGATGCGTCTCTAAACTGCAGCTTTGCAGAGCATTCCCTGCATCTAGTATCCAACAGCTGGGGCCTGAGAGAGGATAATTACTGAACCAGAGTCAGGGTCATGGTCAGTAAAGACTCATTCATGCACAATTGGAGATAAAGCTAACCCGTGGGACAGAACAGTCACATTATTAAAGAAATTAAAGGTAGCTCTGAATAACACAGAGCAAAGAGTTCCACACTGTGTTTGCAGAAGGAGTGAGGACTAGTGAATCATGCTTTCTATATAACATGTAGATGAGTGGGTTCTTTGCATTGTTAAGCTTGGAAAACACATGGTACCGATTTGCATTATGGAAATAAGGCCAGACGACACAGGTGTTGTGATGCAGTGGGGATGCGGTGGGAAATGTTCTGCTAGCAGTAGTGCTAAATCCTACTTTAACTTGTCCATGGTACAGCAGTAGCCATTCAAAATTTCCCCACTTTGCTTGATAGGTCCTTCGCTGCTCCCCTACATTCCTTTTTAAACATCAATCTTTGTACTAAAATATTCTGTCATGATTTGTGGACATAATGATCTAAAGAGAGGCGCCATCTCCTGGTCAGACCCTGTAATTCAGTGAAAGGGTGGAGTCAGAGTAAAAAAAAAATATGCAACAGGGGGTCACTCCACTGGCTGGGAGTTGGAGGGTATTTTGCTGGGAGTTGCAGGGAAGTGGGCTCGAATTCGCCTGGCATTTGACTGAGAACGGCCATTTTGAATGGCTGCTACTGTAGGAGCTGTTGGCAGAAAGAATATGTGCAGCCTTTCTAGGAAGGAGTCTAAATGGTTTAGGAAAGGAGGAGCTCAGCAGGTGCATTTGGCCTCCAAAGCTCCAATAATAATCTAGCATAACATCTTTGTGGTGGGCTATATAAATATATTCATCTAGTCAGACTTTAAATGGATTTAAGTATCTGTTGCTATAATATATCTCCATGCAATGAATGGAGGGATCCAGTCCACGCCTCAGATGCCTCTTTACCCCCGATTTGGTTTGGAGCCATTTCTGGTTTTTGAACAAGTTAAGCCTGTTTTGACAAAACAAAACATGTTTTAGAGCAGGAACACCGGTTGGCATCTGGCATGGAGAATAGCTGCTCTTTGAGTGCGAACCGATGAGTCGCCATCAGTGTCACATTACAGGAGGAAGACAAGGAAACAAAAACAAACTGTCAACAACACCAGCAGGCTGAAGAAGATGAACTGGGAGAATATCGGTTACGGGACGATGTTTTACAATCTGTTATTTTTACATTGACAATTCAGACTGGATGGATGATCAATTTAATATTCAGCTTGTCTGTAGGCAGCTTTGTTGTTTTTATGAGCAGATGTGTTTTAAAAGCATCAAAAGGCTGGCCTGTGATTGTAGCTCCTGTTTCTACAAACAATGACGCTCTACCAGTCCCTCCGTTTATTACTGGAACAACTCTGCAGGCTCCTTTAGGTTGTGCTGTAGTTTAGAAAGTGGAAGCAACACGTTTTCAACTCTATTTGTTTCTTTGGACTTTTTTCATATAAACCATATGTCATCTCTAACATACTATTTTCTCTTTCAAAGGATAATGGTCCATGGACCGCTTGAGCCCAGCGAGCCCGGTGCCGGGCCCAAATGACACCTGCTAATGCTTATCTATTTATAGAAATGACAGAAACACAGTCACATGGTGTTTCATCCACATGCTTTTTAAATGGAGCTTTAACATTTCTTAAACATGCTTCAAAATTATTTTTAATTTTTGTTTTATAGCTGTGTAAATAAATAAAATAAGATTTAAAATCCCACCTGACATGCCTTACTCTGCAGGAGTAATGCAACAGCAGGTTTTCATTTTTAGCCCCGCCCCCTAATGGCTGCCATCATTGGAAACTACAGGCTCAGCCCTTCCAAGGAGGGTCAGAGGTCATTGTGCGACCGTTTCAGGTGATGTAACCAGCATGTGTTACATAACTGCTCTGTTATTCTTATTTTCTATTTAGTGTTTGGTGATTTTATTGGTAAGTTTCAAGGAACCAACGACTAAATCTGAGGAGCAAAGGCTTTGCCTCATGCAGAAGGTCTCCAATAATGGAAGTCAGCATATTTGTCTGATCAGATTCCCTTTTATGAGTGGAAAGGGATTTTGTACATTTGGCATTATGTCCTAATCCCATTTCCTCCTAGCTTACTGCCCACTAAAACCTTTGTTGTTGGGAATTTGGCATCCAAGTCTGAACTCGATTTAGTTAAGACTTAGATGGTGTGTACAGTGTGAATTATTATAGATCATCACAACTCAACATTTTACAGCACTAAAAATCCATTTAGGCTGAATGACAGTAATATTAGTCTGTTTCAGAGAAGCAGAAAACAAGATGAGAAGATGAGGCCTCCTCCTCTTTCTGTGATTTTTAAAACCTGTTTTAAAGGAAAACATCTTTCTAAAATGATTACATTAGCATCACATAATGATCACATGAATAAAAGATTCTGCACGAACCATTCGGCTACATGTAGCTTTGTTCTCTACTTTGATATCTGATTCACCTCATCTTCATGTTGGCTACAGACTCCACCATCAGGATACTAGATGTTCTTCTTCTGTGGTTCTGTGTTGTTTCTTTTCTTCCTCAATGGTAAACTGCTGGAAACATTCCTCCCTTCTGGACCACCTGATGCTGATGAGGAACTGGTCAAACACAGGTGTTGGTAACCAAGCACCAGTGCTCCGAGGTACGGACTCTGAACAGGTTCAAGGACGAAGGTTCTGCCAAAGGAGGCAAGCTGGGCTTTTTTTCTCAACAAATATTAAACCGGCGCCAAATTAATCTCTAATGAGTTTATGTTGTGATTTACAGGGGATGGCATTATTAAAGGAACAGTTTCACTGTGCTTTAGGGTGCAATGAGTGTGATTAAGGCATACTATAGATCCTCAGAAGAACAAGGAAGTTTTTAATTTTGCAATATTCTATAAACACTGCAGCCATGTTTCAAACCTTAGAAAAATTGCATTTTCTAAGTAATATACAGTACAGATTCTGACCTCTGAAGTTATGGAAAATCAATCAATCGGTCTGTCTGGGAAAAAAAATGATGCTGACCCATCAACTCATTTTTATTCATTCTTTCCCCAGATTGCATTTAATTTGGTCCCTATCAATAATTTGCTTGTATGAACAGATGGAAAACCTGAAAAGGTAAATTTAAAATTGCCTAACATCCTATTTTCTATTCAAACAACTATTGTTCTCTATTAAAAGATTTTTTCATATTTAATAAACAAAGTCCTCATTTACTCAAGTTGTAGTAAACATCTGTGGGATTCTGGCAATCCTAAAAGAACGATGATCAGTCGGAGAAAAAATGAGAAGTGGCTAAATGTTTGATGTTTTTTTTCTAGGCTGCTGCTCCACTTCCTTCTCTCTGAGGAGACTCCACACAAAGATGTGGGCAAACCCGGCAGCCGGAGCACGCTCCCATGGGCTGTTTGCAGATTCTAGCATCAGGCTCAATTTGTCATTAGCTTTCAGTTTGTTGTTATGTTTTTTAACCTAACCGGTTGGAGGAAATGTGTCAATAATGCGTCACTACACAGATTTGAGCACAGTGTAAAGTGTGTAGCTCCTTTGGGATGGCTGTACTTCAGCGCCTGTCTGTAACTTCACTCACTTATTCGCTCACAGCAGATGATATATTTTCTTGTGCTAAACCAGAGCTGTGCTCCCTCTGCATCGGATATTTCTCTGTCCACTTGTTCTACTGAGAATGGGGCTGGTGGGGTGGGGTTTCTTGGAGACCAAGAGGAGTTGAAATCCTGAGAACAAAATGCTAGTTTTGCTATTTAAAAATAAGAAAAAAAATCTTCACCAGGACTTCCCTTTGTCCCTGAACCCGTTTGTGGTTTTTATGGATGGGTTTATCCAGAGGTTTACTGGGAGAGAAATGGGTGTTTACTTGGACAACATCAGTGTCCCACTTAGGCTTTTAATAGAGGATGGATGATGCTTGGCGTCTTCAAGGGACGACCTTTGGTTTCTACTCAATTTAATTACAGGTACAGGTAAACTGAGGATATTTAATGTCTTCACATTTGATGGAAAGAATAAACAGGAAGTGTCCAAAGGGACTGAATTGCAATGTAAATTATGACATGTTTAGCCGCATGTCGTCATTCAACCGCTGGTTGTCTAGGTGGTGTCCTGAAAACAACGTGGGCTACATTAATAATTAGCAATCCTTTTGGGGAAAGCCTGGTCTGATTCGGAGAGACGGCATCCATCCCACTTTGGATGGTGCAGCTCTTCTTTCTAGGAATCTGGCCACATTTATTAGTCCTCCAAAACCCTGACCACCCAGGGTGCAGACCAGGAAGCAGAGTTGTAGTTTAACACACATCTCTGCAGCTTCTCTACTGTTACCCACTCTTTACTCCATCCAGACAGTGTCTTGCCCACGACCAAAATCTAATAAATTAGCAAAGATTCCCAAAGGAGTAAATCATGATAATCTAATTAAAATTAAAATAACTCCAATTGGGGAAAAAGTTAAAACAATAAAATGCGGTCTGTTTAACATAAGATCGCTTTCCTCTAAAAGTCTGCTAGTTAATGACTTGATCTGTGATAATCACATTGACTTGTTTTGCCTTACAGAAACCTGGCTGCAGCAAGAGGATTATGTGAGCATAAATGAGGCAACTCCTTCAAGCTATTTAAATTTTCACATCCCCAGAAGTTCTGGGCGAGGAGGAGGAGTAGCAACAATCTTCCAGTCTGACTTACTGATTACTCCCAAAACAGTTAATACCTACAACTCTTTTGAACATTTAACCCTTAATTTCCCTCATCCAAATTTCAAGGCAAGAAAACCTCTTCTTTTTGTAACTTTGTATCGTCCGCCAGGTCCTTACTCTGAATTTTTAGATGAGTTTTCAGAGTTCCTTTCTGATTTGGTATTAAATACTGACAGGGTCATCATAGTGGGAGATTTTAACATCCATGCTGACATTGAAGGCGATAGCTTAAGAGCAGCCTTTAATGCTATCTTAGACACTATTGGCTTTGTTCAAAATGTGAATAGTCCCACACATTCTCATCTTCATACTTTGGATCTTGTGCTGACATACGGCATAGAATGTGAAGAAATAACAGTATTTCCTCACAACCCTGTCCTCTCTGACCACTTTCTAATAACCTTCAGGATTACTTTAACAGAGTTCTCCTCCCCCAAAAGAAGGTTCAATTTTAGTAGATCTTTATCAGATAGTGCAGTTATAAATTTTAAAGAATCGGCTTCACTTTCTCTCTCCTCTGTGTCGCTGAGCAGTGCTGCAGAGTGCAAAAGCATAGCTTATTCCCCTTCACAGGTTGATGATTTTGTTGATGGGGTTGCTAGTTCTCTGCGTACTGCCTTAGACAATGCAGCTCCCTTGAAAATGAAAACCGTTGAAAATAGAAAGCTTGCTCCTTGGTTTAATGCAGAGCTGCGTACTTTGAAGCAAAATGCTAGGAAACTGGAGAGAAAATATCGCTCCACAGGCCTGCGGGAGTCCTTCCTAGTCTGGAAAAATGGTTTACTGCTGTATAAGAGGACCCTTTGTAAAGCAAGAGCAGCATACTTCTCCTCATTAATAGAGGAGAATAAGAATAATCCTAGATTTCTTTTTAATACAGTTGCCAAACTCACCCAGAGCCATAGCTCTGTTGAACCGTCCATTCCACCTGCTCTTAGCAGCAATGATTTTATGGGATTCTTTATAAATAAGATTGATCTTATTAAAAATAAGATCATAAGCACTCCTCTATCCACGATTGTACCTGAGGTAGTCATGGAATCTGAACCGGGTTTAGACTGCTTTGATCCAGTTGAACTTTCTGAATTAGCAAAATTATTGTCTTCATCTAAGCCTTCAACTTGTATGTTAGTTCCAGTTCCAACCAGGTTTTTTAAGGAGGTATTCCCTTTGATCTCCTCCTCCATTTTAGATGTGATTAATCTATCTCTGTTACAGGGATATGTACCTAAAGCTTTTAAGGTTGCTGTAATTAAACCTCTGCTTAAGAAACCGTCTCTTGACCCAGATGACTTGGTTAATTATAGACCTATATCCAATCTTCCTTTCTGATCTAAAATTCTTGAGATGAACTTTTTGAAGAGTTTCAGTCTGGCTTTAGAGCTCATCATAGCACTGAAACAGCTCTGGTGAAAGTCACTAATGATATTCTCATGGCCTCAGATAATGGACTTGTATCTGTGCTCGTCCTGTTGGATCTTAGTGCTGCATTTGATACAGTTGACCATAATATTCTTTTAGAAAGACTTGAATATTTTGTTGGAATTAAAGGAACAGCACTAGACTGGTTTAAATCTGATCTATCTGATCGATTTCAGTTTGTTCATGTTAATGATAAATCTTTCCTATGTTGCCATGGTTACCCGTGGAGTACCACAGGGATCAGTGCTAGGACCAATTCTCTTTACTTTATACATGCTCCCAATTGGTAGAGTTATTAGACAGCATGGGATTAATTTCCACTGTTATGCTGATGATACCCAGCTATATCTGTCTATAATCCAGATGAAGCTAACCCATTACATAGATTACAGGCATGTCTGAAGACATAGAAACCTGGATGACTCTTAACTTTCTGCTTCTGAATGCAGACAAAACAGAAGTTATAGTCTTTGGACCAGAGTCTCTGAAAAAGAAGCTGATTAGCCAGTCACTTCATTTGGATGGGATTAAACTGATTTCAGATAATAAAGTAAAAAATCTTGGTGTTGTTTTTGATCAGGACCTGTCATTTAAATCCCAGATCAAAGAGGTTTCTAGAATTTCCTTCTTTCATCTGAGGAATATTGCAAAAATTAGAAATCTCCTGTCCAGGGGTGATGCTGAGAAACTAGTCCATGCATTTGTTACTTCAAGGCTGGACTATTGTAATTCTTTACTATCAGGAAGTCCACAAACTGTAGTTAAAAGCCTTCAGCTGATCCAAAATGCTGCAGCCAGAGTTCTGATGAAAATTAAAAAGAGAGATCATATCTCTCCTATCCTGGCTTCTCTTCATTGGCTTCCTGTTAAATCAAGAATAGAATTTAAAATCCTCCTTCTCACATATAAAGCCTTAAATGGCCAAGCTCCATCTGATATCAGAGATCTGATTGTTCCTTATGTTCCTAACAGAGCACTTCGCTCTCAATCTGCAGGTTCACTAGTGGTTCCTAGAACTTCTAAAAGTAGAATGGGAGGCAGATCTTTTAGTTATCAGGCTCCTCTCCTGTGGAACCAACTACCAGTTTTAGTCCGTGAGGCAGACACCCTGTCTACTTTTAAGGCTAGGCTTAAAACTTTCCTTTTTGATAAAGCTTATAGTTAGGGTGGCTCAGGTTATCCTGAGCTATCTCTATAGTTCTGCTGCTATAGGCTTAGACTGCTGGAGGACATAGGGACCCCTTTTTCATCATTCTGCTTCATTCTATCTCTATTCTCCCACTCTGCAGAATCTGTTAGTTCAATCTCTAACGTTCTGCTCTCTCTGCTTTTTCTCATAGTAGCTTCATCTGGTCTGTTCCTGTTTGGCTGTGACTCCATCCTGGAGAGAAATATCAGCTGTGCTGCTGCCATCAACACCTTTGTTTCTAGATGTTGGACCTTGGCCTGTTTTCCAGTGTAGTCCTGTTTCTCTGACTGTGACTAACTGGATGTGCTCTCTTCATCCTCTGACATGGGAGCTGGCTCGGAGCTCGTCTGCCTGGCTGTGTGTTTCCTGGACGGGGCCGCCTGTGGAGCTGGTTGACAGTTGCCTTTTGTATCTATGCTTCTTTTTCTATGTCTGCTTCTGTCTCCTTGAACCCCAGTGGGCCTCAGCAGATGGCCGCTCACACTGAGCCTGGTTCTGCTGGAGGTTTCTTCCTGTTCAAAGGGAGTTTTTCCTCTCCACTGTCGCTACAAGCATGCTTAGTGTGAGGGATTGCTGAAGAGTCAATGAGTCGATGCAATCAGCTGGTTTTCCTTAGATAGAAAACTTTGAATCAATCTGACTGGATGATCTGGTGAACTGGAAAGTGACCTGAGATGACATGATGTGAATTGGAGCTATAGAAATAAACTGAATAGAATTGAAAGTAATACTTACATGTTAATATTAGAAACTTTTCCTTTGACATGATCTTTTTAACAATAAAGCATTATCATAATAATCATAAATGTTTAACCTGCCTCTTTTATGCCACTGTCTGGTGTTTTCTCTTCCTTTTAAAATTTGGCTAAACAAATTAAAAAGTTAAGAGATATCATGAAAACAAAGAATTTAGATAAAAAGTGAGAGAAAATATTTGTTGTTTAAGAACTATTTGAATTCCCTTCAGCCTGACATCGGGTCTAGATATTTCTATAAGAATGAGGTTAAAATGTCTGTATTTTTTCTGAATTTGACAATGATTTTTCCACAGAAAACAAGGTTCTCTTTTATATATTAAATTAGAATTTACCACATTGAAAGGATAAAAAAAATATAACCTTAATGAAGAACCTGGCTTAGAATGAAGAGGGAGTTCTTACATAACACCCTTAAACAATAAAAAGATAGTAAAGAAATAAAGAGATAGTGAAATTTAAACACCATTGGATAAAAATTAGGATTAGCTCTTAGTGAAATAAGAAGCATTTGTTGAATAGAGTGTACATTGCTTTTACAGCAAACTGCAATTTAGCTTTAATATATAAAATCAAACTAAAATGAAATAAAAATCTCTTAAAAAAACATGTAAATGTAGCATGTGGTAATTACTGCAGATGAAGTGCAGCTTGTGGCAGAGCGGCCTCTGAATTATATTGGTGCCTTTTAGCTGGGTTTTATTTTGTATAAAGAACAGTGAACTCACTCTTTGTTTTTAAAGCTGCTTTCTCTCTACATGAGATCATCTGATCTTTCTATCATGGTGCAGCATCCAGGAAGAATAAGTTATAAAAATAATGAGAAGACTGTGGTCATAAAGAGATGGACATGCACACTACTGAGGTAAGCTGTGTGTTTTTTCAAGAATGCTTTATAATTGTTGGTAACTTGACCAATAAAAGGTTATTATATGACCATCAGCAAACCAAACCATAAATAGAAGGACGGACGGCTCCAAGTGGGGAATAAAAAGGAATTATAGTGTGTGAACTATTATTACAGATGTAAAGCCCAAGCTAGCAAAAATAAGCCAAGCTTTTGAATTTGACGATCCACTAAATATGCTCAGGATGGCAGTAAAATAAGTGAGATTACCTAAAGAGGTTTAAAATAGGAAATTGTTTTTTTCTTACTTTTACTGGATGTTCTGATTTCCCAAATGATAACACCCTTATGTGGCAGCTTATGATAGACTGCAAAAAATTCTGAGTTCTGTAGACCTAATAAGCGGGAATTGGTTAGTTTATACAGCTAATTAATTTAATAAACTAACAAAAACCAATTATTTGGCTGTCTTTCTGATGCAGTGTGAAACAATTGGGGATGAGGATGGAGCTCTTTATCAGTCCATCAATCAACACTGTTTTCTGCTATGCAAACAGGCTTACAGTAGCAGAGAGAGGTGCACTGTAGAAAAAAAAAAAAACCCGAAAAGGTGATATGGAGGCTGAGCCAAAGAAAATCATAATGAAGCAAAAATAAACATCTGGAAAAGGAGAGAGAAGGAAAAGAAGGGAGGAGAGAAAAAGATGTGTCAGTTTAACAGATGAAGGGAAATATGAAGAGCCTGGGTGGGGAATTAGATGAGGGAGGAATTGGCTGATCTTTGTCAGGAACGCTGTAATCCATTAAAAATGTCACTGGAGGCAATGATCTCCCCTTAACAGTTGGTTACTTAGATAGGGGAGACTATATATAACTCTGTTGCCCAAAGATGAACAGATGTGCTTAGCAGAAGCGGCTGCCATTGACATTTAAAGGGCTGCTTTGGGGGCCTTCTACTCCTCACCATATGACACTGATGGTTGGAGAGGATGTTTGTTATAGAACCAGGAAGGCTGCTAAGCCACAGCAGAACACTCGTGCTTTTTGACACTGTGGTCTCCTTGTAGATATTGAAGCATGATGACTAACGGCCTGTAGAGTTGTTGTGTAGCAAGCAGCAGGACACGTTTCTTCCAGGTGGTGCTGAAACCATCAAACCCAATGGTTTCCCTAATTCTCAGGATTTGTATCTGTAATGAATGGATTTTTCTACTTGTAATGATTTTTGGCAGGTCCTATAGAGTAGAAGGGGGCTGAGGGAGCAGAGAGAGCATGGATTGATAAGGCAGAGTTTTCCAGACAAGGTGCAATTTTTCTCTTCACACCTCACATGACCTGCATAAAGCCCATCCATCACAACAGGCTTTGGCCTATTTCTTCTCCCGTCAGTGGCAGGGAGGAAAGCTTCAGTGTGCACGTGTCAACCCAAGTGTGTGCCTTTGTCAGCCCATGTCCGACTGAGTGTGTGCTTGTAATGAAGGGTGGTGTTCTTCCTCAGGTGAGGCCAGATAGGTGTGGGGTGACCTAGTTTAGCTGAGGGAGAGAAATATGGCCTCAGCGTAGAAGAGGTAATTGCCTGCCTCAGACTGTCCTCTTGGTTCATTGTGGACAGTAACAGGTAATTCACATACGTCCGTTCAGGGACCTCTAGCTGTGGAGTCTTATGTGTGTCTAAAATATCAGGAATGGATCAGTATGAGATTTTACCAATAGAATTAGGTAAATTAAACATATATATAATGATCTTATTTCATCTGAAATCTAGTAGCTGTTTCAAATAAGTATTTCATGCAGAATTTCTCCTTTCTATATTTTCTAACAAAGGGTAAAAAGAAACTGATGTTAGATTGCTTGGTAGAGAACCAGTGAGGTTGCAAAATCCTGTAGAGAGCCTGTTGTCAGCTGGTTGATCAATGTGATACTTTAGATCTATTAACTAGTATTAAATACAGGCTGACATAACACTTATGGTTTCAAGTTTACGCAACTTGCAGCAGTAGCCATTCAAAATTTCCCCACTTTCCTTGATGGATCCTTGGCTGGTCCCCTGCAATTCCTTTTTAAACATCTAAAATATTCTGTCATGGTTGTTGTTGTTTTTTTAAAGGCAGAGGAGAAGCTAGCAGAGATTATTGCTCATGCTTTTCAAAACAAGGAATTATTTTGATGCTAGAAAATCGTGTTAGAATCAAAATAAATATAGATTGAACCCATTTTAATCTTCCCAATATCTCACAATAATCAGTGTTTTCTGATACTGGTGACCACAACAGGCATAAATGTCCTCCTGACAATTAGCAGTTTTGAGGCTACCTGATTGTGGTTGGCTGTAGTTGCTCTGTCTATCACGGTGTGACCCGAGAGTGAGACGGAGCTCATGAGTGAAGTCAGGCAGGGTTTCTCTCGAGGTGTAGGATCGATGATGAGTACGACCGTCTTCGCTCTCGTCAGACGAGCTGGTGTAGGACATCTCCATTTCATGACGGCCTTTTGACAGTGGCTGGTAGGGTTTGCTGTCCATCTCCTCCATGGTTCGTAGGGCTCCACTTAGTGACTCAGCAAAGCCAAGGCAAAGAGGACAGACTCTGAAAAGGAAGAAACAAATATGAGAAGAAAGGAAAATGATCTCAGAACAATCAAGACAGGCTTGATTTTAGAGTATAAATGCATCCACAAAAAACTTCTATCCCTTACCCTCTGCCCCAAAAAAAGTTTAAACCCGTTTTTTTGTCAGATAACCAGTCAGACCATACCCATAGTTAATAAAAGTTTATCCCTTTAGTTTATCACTTTAATTTTATATGAAAAATACACTTTAAACTACCTCAACGGGTGTCTATCCCTTTAATCATGCACAAAAAACTATTTCATTACTTTTTTTGTGTTTTTTTGAGGCGTATGGCGATCTGACCTTAAATTGTTTTTTTTTTTTGTACATAACTAAAGGGATACACGCCCATTTAGGTAGTTCAAAGTCTATTTTTGTGAAAAACTAAAGGAATAAACGTAAATCTGATGTCTTGTCCATTCGTGTTAACCATGGGTATGCTGGTCTGACGTATGCTCTTCTGACAGAGCACCGGGAACAATAGGCCTTTATAGACGCGTGTCTACCTGCATCAAACGACTCGCGTTAAAATCTCCTCTGTTCTTATTTGCCTGCTGTGGGAACAGCAGAGCCGAGTTGACCCACTAATTTACATGACACCATTGAACGCAACATACGGACATCAACACGCTGCGCCAGTTGCCAGTTGTTACACGATAAACATGGAGCAGCTCTGGGGAGAGAGATTCAGACAGATAATAGAGAGAAACACACTGACTACACCCTGGCTTCCTTCCATGTTGCTCTCCATTGTTTACTTTCCTGATTTCTATAGCATTGGTGACATCATCAAGGCTAACCCAGCATGATGATTTTACCAGACATGATGTGGCGGGGGGCAGAGGCCACACAGCTGCCAGGGAGGGTGTTTGAAAACACATGCTGACACGCTATTTTCAGTGCGAAAGAGGCTTTAGAGGGGTGAAAAAGTGGTCAAAGCTGAGCAAGTAGACCAGGGGTGTCAAACTGGTTCCAGAAAGGGCCGAGTGGCTGCAGGTTTTCTTTCCAACCAAGCAATAGCACACCAGACTCCAGTCATTTCATAATGTCATCATGTTCAAATTGGACTAACTTGATGAGATGATAGAAGTCTGGTGCTATTGCTTGGTTGGAAAGAAAACCTGCAGCCACTCGGCCCTTTCTGGAACCAGTTTGACACCCCTGAAGTAGACTAACCAAGCCTCTCTGTTTAGGCTACATTGATCTCTTTAATATATTCTCAAGCTGATGTTCTTATTTTTTAAAGGAATACATAAACAGCCATGAAAAACAACAACATCCAGTGTTTGGAGAACAGAGCCACAGAAAAGTGTGAAGGAATAAGAGCTAAAGACGACTGCACAGAGAAAAATAGCACATGAGGCTCGTTATTGACCACATAGGAACAGCATCTGTTAATTCCAATTACAGAGAGCATTTATACAGAGTATGTATCTTCTTTCATAATTCACACTAAAGGTTACCATCCGATCAATACGCAAATGTAGTGCCAGCAGCCTCTTTACCTTCATGTGTTTGTAGAAAAATGGCTTGAATCAAACAAGGTTGATTGTTCTGCCAGTGGCCGCCATTGCTCGCACTAATAACTAAGCTTTATCTCCATTTTACAGACAACCATTCACAAGCTCCAGATACATCATCAAATACGTCACCGATGCCCAGGTCTATAACTCTCGTTTGAGCTTCACCATCATTGTGAAGTGATGATGAAATACTTTTTGACAACAGTCTTTTCAGTGTCATTGTTCTCCCAAAAGGAAGGATGATAAATCAGCTGTTTTACTGTAGTTTCATTCAGCTCACATTCTCTGCTGCGCCTCTCAATCACATTGAATTCAGCTTCTGATAGTGTCCACCGTCGCACACTTATATTAGTGTTACTAATGATTGATTGGGACTACGTTTAGAGCATAGAAGAAGTGATTAGAAAATACTTCATTCATATTAGTTCTCTTTTACCATGCCCTGTTTGAGGCCTTTCCAGCCTATTTCCTGCAGTTATAAAGCTTCTAAATCGAGCTTGAGAGGGTCATTGCTCATAGAGACAAAGTGCTATGGTATTGACCTCTTCAGGGAGTCCTGTAGTTCATATATCAAAGCCATTAGAGCCTGCCTGCTCAATACCTCAGAGATCTGCAGCATAGGGTGATCACCACTAGTCTGATACAGGTTTACAGCTGACCTTTCCACCACTGCAGTAATGCTTTTATTCCACCTGAAAGGCTCCTTCCCCTGGCCTTGCACTCACCTCCATATTCTCCAGGTGGCGGCACCTGTGCACACATGCAGACCGCCCACTGACCCTTGACAGTAAACTGTCAGAATAAGGGCCAAGTAGTTTGCATGTTCATCTCACCCCAACCCCCTGCAGACATTATCATGGCATGAATAATCTGCAAACGCTCCACATTTGTCTGCGTGCTCAATCAATGTTTGGCTCTCATCTTAACAACAGCACCCCCAAAAAAAAATACAAACACAAAAGAACATTTAGAAGCCATTTATGTTAGCCACACTACAGTCTACAGTAAGTTGTTACGATGCACGCTTGTGGTTCTCTGCAATCATGATGCCTTTCGTTTTGATTGGCAGGAGTTATTGCTGGGAATCAAAGCCAGCTATTATCTCAGCTGCCCTGTCAAAATGGGATTGACTGGTGTCACCTTCTCTCTGGTACGGCCTGGTGCAAGTATACATTAGCCTGTGAGCTCTGAGCTTGCTGGAGGCACTGACTGCTGTCTGTCTCTACGGACGCCCACTTTCTTTTTTTTTTCTGCCACCCTCTTACACGCAAGAATGAAAGCATGCAATGCTGCACAAGGACGCGCGGTCTTGTTCCCTCATCACAAGCATTCACATACCAAGCACAGAGAAAACACTTTGCTTTTGTGTTTTCCTGTTTGCACATATACTGTATATGTGGAAAAAACCTCTCCTGGTAAATTCCTGTTCTTTGTAGCAGTTTCACATTTTTCTCTTGCCCTTCCAGCCCTGTATCACATCCTCCGAGGCCGTTGCATTTAGAGAAGTAAGCCTGCTAGCGGGGGTTATTCCAGCTAATTCTTGCCCACAGTGGGGTGCCCATTAGGGGAGCTTGATTCTTAGGTTTGATGTTTAAATCTGGAGGTTGTTTCCTAGAGCCAAGCTCACTTCAGACAAGACACATGGGCGTTCTGTGGAAAAAGTCAGTGTGCCACCTGAGCTAAACACCCAGGCTAGAATGGAGTGTGCAGAGGGAAGCAGATCTTTGATTTGGATCCATCAAAACAGGAGACAAACAGAGAGGTGAGATAAGGTAAAGATTTGAGAGTGTTGGAATAATTAGCTCTGCTTCATTGTCTGTAGGGTGAATGTTCTGCTAAGGTTCTTTTATGTTGTTCATATTTTTTTTATTATTCATGTTAAGCAATGGAGTATATAATGTACAGGATGACATGGGTAAAAAGACCTCACTGCTTCTATCATGAAATTACCGTAGAAATCATCTTACTTTTATTTTGAAATTCTAATCTATAAACAAAAGTTTTGTAGAATAGAAATTGGAAAGATTTGTTTTCTACCAATAAGACTGTTAAACACAGCTGCTGGAAGTGGGATGCTGGCGGCTCTATAGGATCTACTTCTATTCACGTTTGAATACGAATAAACTAAGCTGGGATTTTGATTTAAGATATTAACTTTCAGGGCAAAACATTACATCCATCATCCATTCATCCATCCATCCATCCATCCATCATTTCAATTCAATTCAATTCAGTTTATTTATATAGCGCCAAATTCACAACACATGTCATCTCAAGGCACTTTACAGTTCAACCAGATCATACAACAGTCAAATCATCGTTCATCCATCCATCCATCCATCAATCCATCATCGTTCATCCATCCATCCATCATCCATCCATTATCGTTCATCCATCCTTCCATCATCCATCATTCATCCATTGATCCATCCATCCATCCATCCATCCATTATCGTTCATCCATCCATCATCATTCATCCATCCATCCATCCATCCATCCATCCATCATCATTCATCCATCCATCCATCCATCCATCCATCCATCATCGTTCATCCATCCATCATCATTCATCCATCCATCCATCCATCCATCCATCATCATTCATCCATCCATCATCCATCATTCATCCATCTATCCATCCATTATCGTTCATCCATCCATCCATTATCGTTCATCCATCCATCATCATTCATCCATCCATCATCATTCATCCATCCATCCATCCATCCATCCATCCATCCATCCATCCATCCATCCTTCCATCCATTATCGTTCATCCATCCATCATCGTTCATCCATCCATCCATCCATCCATCCATCCTTCCATCCATCCATTATCGTTCATCCATCCATCCATTATCGTTCATCCATCCTTCCATCATCCATCATTCATCCATCCATCCATTATCGTTCATCCATCCATCATCATTCATCCATCCATCATCATTCATCCATCCATCCATCCATCCATCCATCCATCCTTCCATCCATTATCGTTCATCCATCCTTCCATCCATCCATTATCGTTCATCCATCCATCCATCATCGTTCATCCATCCATCATCATTCATCCATCCATCCATCCATCCATCCATCATCATTCATCCATCCATCATCCATCATTCATCCATCCATCCATCTATCCATCCATTATCGTTCATCCATCCATCCATTATCGTTCATCCATCCATCATCATTCATCCATCCATCATCATTCATCCATCCATCCATCCATCCATCCATCCATCCTTCCATCCATTATCGTTCATCCATCCTTCCATCCATCCATTATCGTTCATCCATCCATCCATTATCGTTCATCCATCCATCATCGTTCATCCATCCATCCATCCATCCATCCATCCTTCCATCCATCCATTATCGTTCATCCATCCATCCATTATCGTTCATCCATCCTTCCATCATCCATCATTCATCCATCCATCCATTATCGTTCATCCATCCATCATCATTCATCCATCCATCATCATTCATCCATCCATCCATCCATCCATCCATCCTTCCATCCATCCTTCCATCCATCCATTATCGTTCATCCATCCATCCATTATCGTTCATCCATCCATCCATCCATCCATCCATCCATCCATCCATCCATCCATCCATCCATCCATCCAACACATTCTGAATTATTACCAAAGTTAAAAACACAAATTTTCCCCATTCTTAAGTACATTTTCATTGCATTTTATGATTAATATTAAATATTAGTATTTGTAAAGGGCTTTCTGCAAGCCCTATTTTCCACTTTGTATATTGTTTAACTTGTTTTTTTTTTGTTTTTTTTGACATATTACCAGATATACCATACATGTTTTAAATACTTCATAGTTTCATGATTTTGGCGCTGATGGCTGGCTTGATTGCTCATTTCCTTCACCTGTCTAGCTCTGCCCTGTTCCTCATCAGATGCACCTGTTCCGGTTTCCTGTTTAGGCTCCCTGTTTCCCAGCCAACAGCGGCAGATGATTCTTGAGCCTTTGTTTCGCCTGCCTGTCTGCGGCCTCCTGTTGCTCTGCAGTCTTCCACATCTGGAACTCTGGCATCTACTGGCTGGAACCATCCCCGTTCTTTGGACACTGGACTGTGCTGTTAAACCAGGTTAGTGGCCTGCACGAACATAATCATCCTCCGTCTGATTATCGCAGTCACTAATCTGTGTTTCTCTCTACCAGAGCTTCCAGTCATAGACGCCGTAGCTGCAGCCGCTGCAGATTCACAGATCTGCTTGTTTGTTTGTTGAAAAATAAAAGCACTACATGTAATAAACGTAGGACCCTGAATTTAAGGCGAGACAGACAGTGGGATAATTCAAAGCGTTTATTTCAGAGTGTTTTTAAAAATTGTTTTTTCTTCTGTGACAAGCATAACAAATGTATGCTGACTTTTGTAGCAAGACTGATGACTGTTCTTATGAAACATACAGACAATATGTAGAAATCAACAAGAACTGCTAACAGCTCAGCTTCTAACAGCCTTATTTCTTTGTATAATATTGAAGTGCTAAGGGGTAGTGTGAGAAAGACGGATAACTTTGGGAAATGGGATTCAGGCCTATATCTTCATCTCAATGCGGCACCTAAAATAACCTCAGGGCTATAAAGCTAATTATCTTAAAATTATTTGGAAGCCGAAAAGCTTAAAAAATGAAAAACTTATATTTCTATTTATTCAATTTCATATTTATTGTATTTGTTGTCTCACATAAAAAGGTAACTCAAATTTTTCTATAATTCTTCCTGGTAAAGTCATCTACATCGACTCTCATGTTCCGTTGTTAATAGGTACCTCTCATAAAACAAACCTAATCAAATGAGCTGTACTTTACTTTTCATACAAAAGGATTAACAGTAGGTACTTGCATGTATTGACAATGTACGTACATGTTATTGTGAGGTTTCATTCCTAATTCATCTCTAATCAATATTTAATCACTGTGTAATGAACTCTTCAGCAGTCAATTTAACATTAATGCAGAGTGACAACGCAGAGTGCAGCACATGCATCGCATTACATTCTGATCCTTGTCATTCTCTCAACTTTGAATAACCATTTTTGTTTTGTTTCTAACCCTCCATTTCTCCCTCTCTCTCCCTGCTACACACACAAAATTCAACCAAACATACAACAACGAGGGAGTGATAATCCACGGCTTCACAGATGCAATAATATCTAATGGGACCCTTCACCCGCTTTATCCCCCCATTTCCTATCCATTTATTTATTCAAACTGTGGCCCAGTGTGCTATTTTTTTGTGAATCTGCTTAGTGGAGCAACACAGACTGGAAAACAAAGTTGCCTTTAAACTGGATTTATACTACAAGTCATCTCAGAGGGGCGGTTCCCCCTTTGGATGTCCAACATGAATACAAACAACACAAGAAATCCTTGTGCACGGCTGCCAAGAACCACAACAGCAAAAGCGATTTCTATTCCCCAATATCTCCTACGACCGAGCTCGAATCGCCACAAACAAAAAAGGAGGGAGAGAAAGCGAGGAGGATAAAAGGAGAGGAAAAGAGTGAGGCGCAGAGAGGATTGGAGCCAGACAGAGGAGAGAAATTGAGTTTCACATGGGTAAATAAACAAGGCGGATGGAGAGAGCAGAGCGCCATCCGACAATATTAGCTTCTCAGATTATTGATACAGTATAGTTGAAGGATTACAAATGCATTTGCACCATGCAGAGAGCATCTTATTTTCATAAGAGCCCAGAAACATCAGAAGAGGGGATCTACTTTGATTGTTCGCTCCGGCCATGACACTTTTTTTTGCTTTGGAGCTTGTTTGTGCAGAGATGAGGAAATTGCACTTGCTAAACAGGCCACGCCAGCTTGCAGAATGGTGATGAGAAAAAATGTTCACGTTGCAACACAAATTTATTACAGCATATTCTTGAAAAGTCAAATCATGACAATCCCTATTGTTGCTTGCAGACTTGTTTTTTTTTTTTTTTGTCTCCCGAAGCAATGACTTAATCATCGGATGAGAACAGCGTCACAATTTCCAGCTGCAAATGCAGATCCAGGCTACAGGTCCTACGGGAGTAAACAACGGACTGTCAGAGAAAGATGCCTCTCCTGGAGGGAGAGTGTGTGTGCTGTATAAGTGTTCATGGAGAAACGAGGCTTAAGAAACTTCACTTGCATTCGTTAGCATCGCCTTGACTCCTCAGGCATGTGACAGGGACTACTGTGATGAAAAAACCCTGAAGGACCCACAGGACCCTGTTATACCTCGACCATCAGAAACACAACAAAACAGAATACCACCAACTGGTGGCCTTCAGCGCCTGCTGAGAAAAGGCAAATGCCCAACAAGGATAAAAAGAGTGATGGACAGATAATGAGAAATGGAGGGATTTCACAGTAAAATTAGAGGAACTGAAGGATAGAGAGATTGTGAGACATGGAGTGATAGAGGGTTTTAATTAGTGGATAAGGGCGCGCTAACGGTGGGAGGCGGCAGTGGCACTCTCGTCAGGTAGCTGTGCTTTCATAGCTGACCGAGCCTGAAATCTGTTGCAGCTAATACTGAGTTTACCAGCAGAACATGTAATGTGGTGTATACTCCGCACCCCACCCTGCACCCCACGCAAACGCTCCGTTTAAAACATGCAACCATGGCGCTGGATATGCCTACAGCATCCTGGGGAGGGTTCAGAGAGGAAACGCTGACAATCAGCCACAGACGGACACACAGGCACTGCCCTTGCGCCTACACATACTTATAGCATTTCACAGTTTCTGAAAAACAACACACTTGACCACCCACATGCTGCAGAGAATCAACAGTCTTTACCGGCCCCCTACAGTAAAGACAATATCAGGCAAACACTTGCTTGTTGTTCGCCTGCAGTGTCTGTACTTCTCAGCTCCTGCTTCATACCTTCATTTTTCTACATGCCAAGGTTAATGCACATTTACAGTGCAAGTCACAGAGGTGACAAAGTCGCCAAGCAGACCTAATTACGTCCCGGCTCACTTCAGAGAGAGAGCATGACTGAAAAGCAGGAAATGAAGTGTGTGTCCCCTCAGCGAGCAGATCGGTTCCTGTCAGGGAGCTGTCAGTTGGCTGGAAAGCCATCCTGGACCATTTGACTATTTATAGTGGACACGGCTCAAATCCCACATCGGCACTGCACGCCTGAGCAGCATGGAGAAATCCATAAGGTCCTACAGTATTCATGCTCTCTCAGTGTGGCCCAGAGCGAAAGAGTTGCTCGGCTTAAACTTTTCAAAGGACGCTTTTATATCTTGACTGCAGTTAAAGCCTCCTTCTCCCTGTCAGATCTCGACTACGTTACAATCATTTTCCCACTGGTTACTGGCATGATTTCTATTCATGATATCCACCTTCTAGGGCTCTATGGTCTAAATCCTTCTGTTTATTCCCCGTAAGGCCAAGGAGTAAACAAAAAGAAGAAACCAGACAAATGATGCTGCATGGTCCCATATGAGATTCTCAGTTTCATAACATGAAAAATTCTCATGGGGTTCAATTTCTTTATGAGACTATTCCCAGGAATTTACACACATCTCTAAGTATATGCATTTTCACATTTTTATTTTCCACCAAGCAGTTTTTATATAGTCTCTCTATTACATTTAGTTTGAGGTGAAATATGAAGGTTAGTGCTTTGACCTGAACATGATGCCTGTGGTCCTCCTCTAAGGTCCAAACTATTTCCTTTTCTGAATTTGCTCATTTTATAAGTAATAAAAAGATTTGCTTTGGAAGCATCACTCTATTCTTCATAAATATCATTGTAAAGATTTAATGTTATTGTATGATTGGAATTTTAGACTTTTTGCCTTAAAAGGAGAAACATACAGTAGCGGTAATTCAAAATGGCCATTCCCAGTCAAACGCCAGCCGTATGGCAGCAAAGTCCCCTCCAACTTCCAGCCACTGCAGTGAATCCCTCTTTCATATATTTTTTACACTGACTCTGCGCTTCTCTTTAGATCTTAATGTCCATAAATCATGATGGAAAGAATATGTTAGTACAAAGATTGATGTTTAAAAGGGAATAGTAGGGGCCCATCCAAGGGCCAGCCAAGAACTCATGAAGGAAAGTGGGGTAATTTTAATGGCTCCTACTGTACAGTAAAACTGTAAACTGGTTCTGTATTTACATCGACATGCACAGCCAAGCTTCAGCCGACAGGAAAAACAGGCATTTAACCAGACAAAACATTAGACCCAAAGCTACTAAATCAATATCCCTGACAAGACAAAGCCTCATTCAATAGGACATATTCCTGCTCTCCTGAAAAATAAATACATGTCTCCCTCACCATAGGACTGCAAGGCCATTCAGGCTAACTAGCTTTGCAAATAAAGCTTAAGTCCATGAGTGACAGCCTCCTAAGCTCTCTGCATCAGCCACTTCTTGGTAAAAAGCCTCTTTCAATAATGCATTTGACCACTAAAACCCTTCCCCAAAATACCCAGAGCAACGCGGAATAGTTGCATTATGGATGCTAAATTAATTGACTAATCAATGGCATTGATTCCAAAAATTGGATTTGGTGATTAACAATTTAGAAAGTAATTCCTGTGCATCTTCCTTTATGAAGTTGTTGATTACAGTGAAATGAGTGAGGAAAGAACATTAGGCCTGTAGAGGAGGCCCTGAAAAGGAGCTGTTGAGCTGCATGGCAGATTGATTTCTGAGAGCTAAGTGGGCTAATCTTCCATCTATGCCGTCAAACAGACGCTTGTCGCCAACAGAAACAGCTTTTAATAATCAAGGATCAAAGCACAGTGTGATAGTCAAATATGAACGAATCCTATACCTCACCCTTCATCTGATTTTGGATTCTGCAGAAAGCATTTGATGGAAGTGCATCTGAAAATAAATGAATTCTTTTACAACAGAAATCTTTTCTTTTGGTGAGAAGGTATGATAGAGGTTATGTGGGAGTCTGAACTGCTAACATATAGCTGCTAGACATCTAACTGTTGTTTCTTTTAGCCCAAAGGTACCATTGCAAAAAGCAGAAGCCGTTTTCAAGAATAACAATTTATTTAACCTTTAAAATCAATAACCAACCATTGGAAAATATATTTGCTGTTAAGAAAAAACAGAGATTAATTTCAGGCACTTTGCTCCTTTCAACATCATGTACCTCCCATTGTTTATCTATTTATGTAGTTCTCCGTTTTCTGCAGCAGCCTCCTTTTTTGTCTTTCAAAGAAAATTTGGTTAGCAAAAGAGCAATGTGCTTGTCCCTTAAAACATTTGCATCCCTCATTTTATTGCTCCTCATGCGAATCACTGTGTCCTGTAACGACGTTAAAAAAAAAACAACAATATATGAATATATTCAAAGAATCCTCCTGGGGACGCATCGGCTCGGCTGACATGCGGTGCAGCAGCTGTAACATTTGGGTTTGTTACATCTCTGCCTCTATTAGCTCAGCTTCATTGGAAAATTGGTTGCTGTGCGCCGCAAGGATCCTTTAAGCGTTGTTTTGTTTATTCTTTGGTTTTCTTACGTCATCTTTCTATGAGCTGTTTGAGAAGCCATTCTGGTTACTGATCAGGAGAGGATATACAGAAAGCTTCCTTCCAATGGTATTCATGAATCGTTCGATGTTTATTTGCAATTGACCAACATAAACACACATGTGCCTTATGCTGACATAGAAATCTAATTATTAGGCTGCAAGTAATGATAATTTTTTTAATTAATTAATAATCTGATAGCCAAAGGTTCCTTAAAGGAGATTTTATACAGAATTAAACCAGGTGGAACTAAAACTTTTCCACTTGAGGAGTTCTGGATAGACGTTTCTATTTTTTAAAGCAAAATATTTCTATATTTTTTACAATTTTGGCATCATTCCTGCTCTAAGTGGATCACTGTCAGCTAAGGGCATGTTTTAGAGTCTCTATCCTCCAGTTAACTATTGATCGATCACTGAATTGAGTGAAAATTATTTCAATAATCAATGAATCACATTTAATTCAATTAATTGTGTCAGCCCAAATAACTATACCTGTTTTAGAGTTATCTTACAAAAAGGACAGATCAATACAGATCAACATTTGCTGCAGATAAACCTGGAGTTCCTCTCTGTGTTTTTGTCCACCATTAAGCGAACATTTCAAATGTTTCCCAGAGAGCTGGAAGATCATCTTTGCTCCTGCGTGGAGCCATGATGTAGCTGATGATATCAGTGTTTATTTCTATCCATCATACAGGGAAGTCTTACAAGCTTCCATGTTCCTATGAAAGAAAAACATCCACATTTCATCATGGTGCAATCAGATAGGGTTGTCACGATAATAAACTTTTCAACTCGATACCGATACTAAGGAAAATATTCGATACCACAAGGATAAAAACAAAGACTCCAAAATTCAACAGAAATTTTCATTAATAATAAAAATACAATAAACATTAAGAAGAATATTTAAAGGTTGTTTGCTGTGCACAATATTAAGCAAGCTTGATAAAAAAAAATAAATAAACGTACAAAATTAAAATGAAGTGTTCCTTCCTTGGCTATGCTTGACACATAGCAAATGACACGAGCCAAACCGGTTAAGAAACAAAAATAATTCTCAGCAGCTGCACCGCTTACAAAAAAAAAGTGCGAAACTGAAAAGTGCGTAGAATTATTCAATCACACAGTGTTCAGAAAGTGCATTGTCTTCTATTCTGCACTTTAGATGAATGACTGCTTAGGTGCCACTGGTGGTAGCACTGTATCGATACTTTTGAAAATGAGTAGTGTATCCGGATACAACGTTTCAGTATCGATACTTTTTTGAGTATCGATACTTTTGACAACCCTACAATCAGATCTATATGTTCATTATTTGCCTGGTTTGAGCAAACATAAAAACCTCCTCTAACATCTTCACCATATATTCTTTATTTCCTATTATGTGTTGCTTCACATAAACTTCAAATCCCAGAAGGAACTGAAACCTTGAGGGCTGTAAAAGTTTGAGGAGAATTTATAATTTCATATTTAAGGTGCCACTGGTGCCCATGTTTCAAGGAACAATGTATGAGTGAAGGGATCGTACGTCTCTTCAACATGAAGTCCATTTGGCCATTGGTGCACGTTTCAAAGAATCCCAAAGTTCATGGGCAGATCCAGCCACGTTCTTAAACAGCATAAAGCCTCCCTGCGGTACAGTCAAATACATTTTGAACTTGATTTTACATTAATGCACTCCATTGTAGAACGCATGGCTTCCAGCAGCGATCTATCAACAACCTTTTTGAAAGAATTCATCTTTTCTGAGAGTTAATAATTCATGATCGTCTGGAGAAAGAGCTATGAATATTACTGATGATACACATGAGGCTATTTACCAGTCAGCAGGAAACAGATGAACTTGTTTAGAGCTCAGATCTACAGTGTAACATTGGTGGGTTTCGTGTTGCTACATAAATCATTTCATTGATGTTAAAAAAGTCTACATGTAACTTATTTATGAAGACGCCCTAAACATAAAGTCTTTTACATCAGTGTTTTACTCAGCAGAAAACATGGCAGCTGCTTTATAACGACATAAAAGTAAGGAAGGGTTGCAAAATGTCCGTCAATGTTCTCTATGGGCATCGTCAGGAACTGATCCGTCCCGGAAGCTCGATCCGTCCTGAGCGTCCGCCATCAGCTCATACAGCCGGGTCGCCCTCGATTTTATTCTGTTAAAAATACCTGAATGACGTTTTCCACTCCCTAAAAATAGTAAGCGTACTAAAATATAATGTGTTGAAGGTTAATAATTTATTTTCCTGAGACAATAAATGCCTTAAATTTCTGTTTTATGCCTCTGTTCCTGATCTGTACAGGAAATGGGATGCTACGCTACTTCCAGGAGCTAACTTTACCAGCTTTGGATTTAAACCTAAATCTAGTCTGAGTTTTATGTTTTCCTATGGCGTTAACATTATGGTATATCGTGCGTAATCTAAAGAAACAAATAAAATGCAGATAAACATGGTTTAATCAGATTTACTGCTCTGATCGCGTCCCATGATGACAGAGAAGCTGTTTAAGAGAGAAAATGGAAAAAGCAGTAAAATTGTCTCACAAAAGTCATAAAACATTTTTAAAGATGTGTATCAGCATTCTTTAGTGAGTTAAAGATAGAAATAAGTACTTTAGTACCATAATGACGTTATTTATAGACACCCGGATGTATATCTGTTCATGCAGGACCGATGGTGTTTCTGGGACGGATCTGGTAGTGACAAGCATGAATAATAAAGAAGGGAAATATTCCACTGATTACAGTTTATAAGAATAAAATAATTACCGTTTTTGTTATAAAAAAAAAAAAAAAAAACAGAACTGGAGTTAAACTGGTAACAAACCAGCACAACAGATGACATGATTAGAGTTAGTTTAGCTTTTCAAACATGACAAACATTTTGCATTTCTTAATTTAATTTCTGTAGTAAACAACCGATAGATAGAATATAATACTAGAGCTGCACATGAAACGTATTAATATCTTTTTTTAACTTTATACACAATATCTGTACAAACATATATAACTTAGATAACTTTTATTGTCATTTTGTGTTACACAGTTTGTATAAAATGAAATTAGTACAGCTTTCAGACGGTAAATTAACATTTCCATTCCAGAAAGTGCAGCAGTGATCAAAAATATTTTCAATATTGAAATAAATTTTAAATTTCCAAGTCATTATAATTCCCTCCAGTGAGAAAAAGTGTTTCCATGTTTTTCAAACGCTGCTTGGGTGAAAATGTGCTTCACTGCATAAAAACATTCTTATTGCATTATTTTTACATTATAACACTTTTCATAATCAGAATTAATTAAAACCCCTTGTCTCCATGACACATTTTATTCTATAAGGCTGATCTAGTTTCTAGCACTGCATCCACTGAGGCAGTCAAAGACAAAAACTGTAGCTGTAGCCCAGTAAAGCTTTCAGTTAGATGTGGAAAACATTGTAGAAAGGAAGAATGTTATCTTAGATATCTGGAAGTAAAAGCCCAAAACACATGAAACAGAAACGTGACATCATTTGTACTAGTAAGAAGTAGATTTCAGATGTCTGAAAAGTATATTTTAGGTAATGTTCATTTTGACTAGGAAGAAAGGCATCTGAAATATATATTCAGTCAAGCTAACAATTATCAAAAGGGCCACTAAAAAAATGCATAAAGACATCTTGCTATTTGAAAGTTTATCTTACTACTACAATAGTATTTATGGCAGCCTGAAATTACATTTTTGCTAGCAAAAATGTAATTTCAGGCTGCCTATATGTGCATCTCTGGCTAGTAGGAATGTAGTTTTTTTTTTTGAACAAAGACTTTATTTTATCAGATCAGTATTCAAAATCAATGATTCATACAATAAGCCAGAAACAACAATTTCAGTACAACCATACAAAAAAAATTGGGTAACAACAACCAAACAAGGTCGGCGAGCTGAAGAGCCCGGTTTTCTTTTTCCTTTTTCTTCTTTATCTTTATTATATATAAATATATATTATTATTATTATAATTTTTTTTCTATTAACTTGGAGGATCAAACAAAGGAGAGATCTCTCTCGAGTAATTTCTATTTTTATCATAGCAGAAATGTGTGTTTATGCTTATCCTACTACCACATTAACTGGAAATATGTCTTCAAAGGGTTCCATCTTTTCTCAAAAAGACCAGTGGACAAGTTTAATTTTGCTGTTATTTTCTCCATCGTATAAACATTCACTAGTTTCTCTTTCCATTGATTTACAGTAGGGGGTGAAGGTTTATACCAGCATATTGTTATCATTTTTTTGGCTACGAGAACAAGGATACCAAATAGGTGTTGTTCTTCTTTACTTAAATTATTTGGTGGAATTCCCAGAACAAAGATCCGGGGATTCCAATCAATATCAGCATGCCAGATATTTGAGATTTCCTCTCTAATTCCTTCCCAGAATTTCTTAATCTTTGGGCAATCCCAAAAGACATGGGTCTGATCTCCAACTAGTCCGCACTGTCTCCAGCACAAGTTTGATTTAGTTTGATCAAATTTGGAAATAATGTATGGAGTTTTGAAATATCTGACAATTATTTTCCAATAAAATTCTTTCCATATTGGACTATTAGTCAGTTTATAGGAATGTAGTTTTGATCTAAGAATAAGAATTTTATTTGAGAGATCAACAAATGGAACAATAGAGAGGACAGCGCTTCTAATAAATGTCAAAACATCCTGCCATAGAGCAGTATGAGTGGATTAAAAAAGGTAACATATCTTTTACCAAGCAAAGGTTTGTGGAGTTTTAGACTGATGGTATCTCAGCTATTTTCATGTCATCTCTCAGATTTTCCATTTCTCACTGAAAAAAGCAAGAATCTTTCAACAGGTGAGATCCCTGCAGGACGTCTGTTCTTAGGCGTTTGGTGCAAACTTTATTAAAATCATACTAACGCCGTCTATTTGCCTGTGCTGCATGGACAGATATGCACTTTTCAGCTGATTACATTCATGTGTAAGGATAGGGCCTGTAGAGGAAAAACTTCCTGCAGGTTACGTCTTGGTCGCAAAAGCAGAATGCTGCTGATGTTGACCTACTTATTTTGACACTAACTAAAAGCGGTGCACTTTAAAGGACAGTCTATGTTATGAGCGTCTGGTGAGGCAGGAATTGATTTTTCTCCCTGTATAGTCGTCCGCTGACTCAATTAATGAAAGTTTACCTAAGAGAAATGTGTCATTGCAGATTTAAGCCACCTTAGAGTCAAACCAGCTGCTTCCAAAGAGTTTATCTGCAGATTCTTACTCAGACTGCAGAGTTTTAGTGTCATGAATCCCAACATAACTCTGCGCCAGGATTCCGTAAAAGTTTAAAAAACAACTGGACTTGGTTTCCAAAGTTTGAGGATGTTTCGCTTCCCCTCCAGGAAGGTTTCTCAATTCAAATGTCTGGATCCGCAGTGAGTTTGAGTCTTTATAGAGACAAGGCCTTGTATTGCCTTTTGAAATTAGAGAAAGGAAGAATTAATGTAATTAAAGAACAGCAAGACTTTTTGGAAAGAGTTCAGCCAACATGTTTCCCATCACTGGTTCAATGATGATAGCTAGTATTATTTCAGATATAAACATTATTCTGGGCTTTATCAAAGCACAAAAGATTTCATTTTGTGGTTAATTACTAAAAAAGCTCTGTCAGCTAAAGGCACATTTTAGAGTCTGTCAGTTAATCAATAATTTACTGAATTAGTTGATTATTTCAATAATCAATTAATCGTAATTAATCCGATTAATTGTTTCAGCCATAGTTCAATCCGTTTTAATCAAAAGATAAATGAAAATTTATTTTTCTAAACTGTCCAACAGGTTTCATTAAATCACCATAAGAACAGCTGATAGTTTTAAAATTATAAACACTGTAAAAAGTTTTAAATTAAGCTTTTTATAAATTTAATTAATCTGCTTCTGGAATAGGATAGACAGAAGCTGCGACTCTCTTTCCATAATCTAAACTCTTTCATAACCTGTACGGGTTTTTAAAGTTTTGTTGTAGAGTTCGTGACTTTTGACCACAGCAAAGCAAACAGAGTCCAAAGCAAAGAGCATCTGAGGCAAAGCTGCCGTACTTTCTAGTAAAATGCCTCAGGCTTGTACGTCAGGTGTGTATCAGCATGCGCACCTGTGTGACTGTTGTTGTTGAAAGTTTTTCTGTTGTTAGACACCACTAATGTTGCTTTGTAGGTTGAATTATGTTTTATTTTGGTACAGAGAGTGAAAAGGCAGCAGAAACAGCAAATAACGACATTATTAGAACCAAGGTTCCAAAAAACAAGAAGAAATAAATAAATGAAAAAAAACCTGGTAATAATCTTCACACATAACTCCTACATACCAATTTAGTAAAATAAATATGAGTTTAATATGTCTGTAAAAAGATCTGTCTGCAGTATTTAAAGTGTTTTCATTAACATGGCTGCATCCAGAGTTTATTTTTTATCTGGTCATAAAATCATCCTGTCTTGATAAGATTTCAGGACTTGGATAAAAGTGATGTCATATAAAGATGGCAGTGGATGGGCTTTAAATGTGTCCGATTATAAAGGAAAAATCCAAAATAAATAAATACCAATATCTATCCAATGAAAAATGGCATCAGGGAGAAACATCTTTACCAACAATACTTTTATTTTTTTGCCAAAATGAAATATGTCACTTAACACTAAACACATATCTGCTCAACAAGAAAAGATATTAAAATCAAGTTTTATCTGTCTCTAAAATACATTTCTTTGACTTTTACCCAATTCCATTATTTGCTTTTAATAAAAAGTGGCGACTGATAATAAACTAAAAACATTAGCAATTAAATTTCTCTTAAAGAGATAGAGGAGAGTTAAGATGTTTTAAAGAGGGACTCAAACTGAGCCAAAGGCTTAAATAAGCAAAAAAAATAAATAAAAAAAAATCAACGCAATTTAACATATACTTTAGTTTCTTACAAGTTTTTCATTTTATATTAGTGACGACGGACTGTGTGACGAGGATGAGGACAGTGGGAGAAGCGAAGGAAGTCATGTGACTGCAAAACTTTTCACTGCTACTTTTACTTTAATCCCTATAAATACTTAAAATATTGAGTTTAAATTTGAAGCCAATGCATCCCTATATCTCATATTCCCGCTGCATACGTTCACTAACCGCAGGGAAATTTTAGCAGGGTAGTTTGACAACATTCCATTTTAAAGTCACAGTGCTGACAGTTTGCTTTACTCAGAGGTCGAGCACGTGGATGTGTAACAGAAACTCCAATCAGCCCTGCAGGATGTGCAGCAGCATTGCAGCAGGCAGGTCACCGTTTGTGGTTGCAACGTGGTTCCATAGTGTTTGCTAGTCCTTTGATTCTCTGAGGTCATTTACTTTGAAATGATCAGCAGGGCAGCAACCACTCAAACACTTTTCATCATTTTGCAACAATTACCGTTTTTCTTCAGTCAGTGGGAGAAGGGGCTAAAGACGCGTATGCATCATACTGGCTGTCAGCGAAAAGTCAGACTGCAAAAATAAGGATCCTACTCTTTGATGAATTCAACCCCCCCAAAACAGATTTGTAAAGAATATTTTCAGTTTGCTGGGAACTTGCTGGTCAGAAACTAAAGCGTGTGAACGACTCCAATGTTAGAGGGGAAGCATTACAGTGCCAGCGGCTACTGCATTCCTGGAATGAAAATTCATAAATAATGCAAGGATGGATAACAAAAAAGAACTGCCCTGCTGTTGCACACAGCTCACCACTATCCCAAGGCCATGTGATATCACTTTAATTTTAGAAAAATATGAATTATTAGAGTCAAGTAAAGATGTTGCTTTAAGAGGAGTTTTGTGTTCTTGTTTTTTTAAGCAGTACAATGGGACGCGCAGACAGCTGTGGCAACATGCCAGTATCCCAACAGTCGACACTCCAGGGCTAAATTCCTCTGAAGTTCCACTGAAATAATGATTTGACTCTAAGCCAAGCATCTAAGCTCACTTTCAAAATGCTAAATGCACTACCCCCTAAACAAAACAAAGGGATTAAATAGTTAGAAATATTTGAAAGTGATGATTAGCACATCAACAACCGCTGACCATTTAGGATTCCTGCTGAGGTGCAAGCCAAAGTTTGCAGGGAAAAAAACCTTTGGATGCAACATCCTGAAAATATGACTGACAGACCCTGTGGTTACCTGGCTTACTGACAGAAATGTCTTATCTGTGGTATGTTCCTAAATGCTGAAGTGACAGTTCCATGTCCTCTAATTGTGAAGATGTGCCTCAGGAAAATATCCCCTTAATCACTGTGCACCATAGCAAGCCCTGCAGGGCCGCAGAAATCCAGGAAGCATGTTCTTTACTACAGCAGAGAGCGACAAGCCCAGATATGACAGTCTGCCAACACTACGGGAGACATGAACGTAACGCTACAATCATCTACCACTTCAGCTTCCATACATCTAAATCATCTCCCTATTCAGGGAGCATGTGTCTGTGTGTGCTGGTGCCTGTATGGATGAAGACCCAGGAAAATGCTGTCTGTGTGCAGAAGCTAACCTCCTGCACTGAAACATTTTATTAACCTCGTCATCACAGCATCAACGTGTAGAATATCGCAATCAAAGAGGACTGCCTTGATGTAATATCTGCTCTACTATTGCATTTCTAGAGCAATGCATTCACTTTCTGCATGCCAAAAACATATAGCTGCAGATACTCACTGATCACTTTGCATTACATGGAAAACTGTTTTTCCTTCATCAGCTTTGATCTGTCATTTGCAGTTTTTTTGCATTTCATTAAATGCATCAAAACTAAGACCCCCCATCATTTTCTTTTATTATTTTTTCATGTTTTAACTCATCAAGCTACAGCATGTGCCTCACTGGAGTCTGTTAATAAAAAAAGCTCAAATTAAAGTTGGGAACACATCCTTAGATGTAAAAAATAAATCTGGATTTATTCATCACTTGCAGCATTTTTTTCCTTCTCCTTTTTAAAACAAACTCATTAATGAAAAATGAAATAAAATGGAAATGGCAGAACAGAATAAAAGTGAAACTGTAAATCTCTATTGGCTCAGAGAAGCTGGATCAGTGTGTTTCTATATTTCAGATATGATTTCTGCCCTTGATGCCCAAACCTGCCATCCATAGGGAGATGCTTCAGATACTAATACTGTTATTTACTACTAGATAGATATTTACAACTAGAATAGATACTAATTACCGTTATCCATATATATATATATAAATGAAATGTCTGTCAGACATCACAGAAGAGACTTATTTATATGTGGTATTGGCTGCCTATGAAGCAGAAGCAAAGGATGAAACTCATGTTGATCTCTGACACACTGATGCAGAGAATAATAGAAACTGATTTTATTATCAGGTTCTATGTTCAGATCCTGCATCAGCAAATCCAAACCATCCAGAATGAGAATATTTTTCAGTACAATTCACATTTTCTCATCTATAAAAATAGCTCATGGTAAAAACGAGGCAGGATGACCAAAAAGCTTCCTTCAATTTCCTTAAATGACAGAATTCCTCTAAAATATTTATTTATTCGTTTTTCCCAAAATTACCCTTTTCTCATAGTACTGGAGTATTTATTATTTATTTGTGTGTTTTTTTTACCCTTACCTTAGTTTACTCAGAGCAATTATTGATAATGGAGTGAAGGAGAGATCAGCAGAGCATCCTGGTGCCGTTTCTGCTCCATTCATTAGGATTTATCTAAATCTATTTGGATATTAATCGCTGAACCCGCGCGCCTTTAATGAATTATTAATGGTTGTTTTTTTGATTGTAGCTGTTTTTAAAATGAGCCGTTTTCAGGGGCAGCATCGTTCGGGCTGGAAGAAGTTGCAGAAAAAGCGAGCGGATCGCCGCACGGTGTCCTGAGGCGCGTGCTTCCCTCCGTCTGCCGCGCAGCGAAGGCTGCTGCCGCCTGCATCCTCAGAATTGGAGGCAACAGCGACCCAAGCATGGGGGGGGGCATGAAGCAGGCATGACATCCCGCGCTCCCCGTGAGCTGTCACCATTCGGGGGGGGGGGGGGGGGGGGATTTATATACAAAAGGAGCCGCATCCATACCCCCCGATTCAGCCCCCCCCCCCCTCCGCATGCAAACATATACAGGCAGCAGAGTGGGTCACATCATCGCTCAGCAGAACATCTGTTAATAACCATCACCTGCATCCCAGCATCGACATGCTGGGATGCAGGTGATGCCCCCCCCCAAAAAAGGCCACAACTAAAGGCGCCTCTCACCTTCATCCTGATGTAAAGCCATGCCTTTAGTCAGCTTCTGCGCCTGTAGGCAATCCTCCTCCTCCTGGTTGGAAATGTGGCTGCGAGGTGGCGGTGCTGATGCTGAGGATGCAGAGGATGCAGAGGATGCTGATCGCTCCCAAATGCCGATAGAGAGAAAAAAGGTTTGCGCGCTATAAAAAGGAAGGGAAGGGATCTCCTAGCAGAGACTGTGCGCCAGCAAGTCAGTCCGTCCTGCTGCGCTGCACTAAGAGAGGAGGAGAGGGAGGGAGGGAGTGGGGGGGAGGTATCTCTCTCTATATACGGAAGGAGCCACTCCAGTACAGGGAGCGCGGTTTGGTGCGTTTAGCCGCCGTTGAACCCAGAGAGACTGACGGTGGAGCTGCTGGTGAGGCTCGGTGCTGCCTGCATGGATCGTACCACCGCTCCGGTGGAAAAGGGGGTGTGGCTCAGAGATGGACAGGATCTAAACCGCCAAGTGGCGTCAGGAGGACTGGATGTCCGCTTGGAGTGCTTCAGGTGCTGCCAGATGGCCGCTCCGCGCTCCTGTGCAGTGCTGACTCACCATCACAAACTTTGCTGGTTTTTACTATTCTAAAGTGAAAAACGAAAATCGACCCAAACAGCAGCAGGTCAGAGAGTTTCTGTGGAGAATAGAGGATCACTCAGGTGCGTCTCAACAACATCGATTCATTCTCCAAACTGGAAGGAATTTACACACAAAAAAGCTAGGAAAGTTTTTTTAATCGGTAATTATTTTTTAAATTTTAGTCAATAACATCACAGTTGATTGTTGCTAACCAAGAAGAGTTGATTTACCAAACTTAAATTTTATACCATATTTTGCTTAACAATGAAACATGTAAATTTGACTCAAATCATATTTTATTCAATTTCAAAACTTAAGTTAAAAGTAATTAACTTCTTTGTTTTATTTCTAAATCTTACACAACTAATCTAAATCTCAACTGGATACTTTTAATTTATTTTTTCATTTATCTTATCTTCAATTCATTCAATAAAACTCAAGAAACTTAAATGTTATTTGGTCTGTTTTATGACAGCTGCTGCGTATTTGTTGACAAAAAAAACTAAAGATCCATCATATTACTTTATCTCCGGCAGCAGAATCTAGAGAAGCCATTTGGACTGTGGAAGGAAGCAAGAGTACCCAGAGAGAACCCACTCATGCACTGGGAGAACATGCAAACTCCAAGCAGAAAGACTGTGCTACCCGCTGCTCCACCGTGCAGCCGACAAGTAAACAAGGTCAGGTGAGTGAAAAGCACCAACTTTACTCCTAATATCTAAATACATTTTGCTGCATCTGTAAGTTGGGAACATGTTTCAATTATTTTGTTAATATTTCAGGTAAGACTGTCAGGTTGGGTGGAGACTTTGAGGACCCAGATGCAGAGATGTGTTTTGCTGATTTAATTCAGGACAAACAGCCAACTGAGGCAAAAATCCAGAAAAATACAAAAAAGGAACCCTGAAAAAACCTAAAAAAAAAACAAAAAAACATCAGGGAAAACCAAACATAGGGAACAAAGAGAGGAGGGAGCAACAAAACAAGAAGAAACTTCCTAGACAGGTTTCAGATATTACAGGAGACAATGGAACCATCAATGGGATGGTGTCACATACTCTGCATTAAAGCTACGAGGCAAGTCTGCCTCGTAGCTTTAATGCAGAGTATGTGACACTAATTTATAGCTCGGCTGGGTCCTGGTGTGTGTTTGCACCTGCACATCATCCCATAAAAGCTGTTTTTCTCTGCTAAATGGGCCACCTAACGATTCTAACCCGTGCTCTCTGTGTGACGCCTTGGTGTGGGTATTTCCAGCCACGTCTTATGCATACTGCTCGTGAATGACAGGCGTTCTAATGATGCAGTTTATTATTTCCCCAAAGCACCGTACGCACGGGGCTACAAACAACCACTATGACAGCTGCTTCAGTCTATCTGCCTCTCAGCCTGTCTTGCTGTATCCCCAGCACAACACGGCAGTATGCATCTTTTATCACCAATGGGTTTTGGCACTTTCTGTCACTTCCATCACCACTCCGCTCTAAATGGAGGCCACAAGTCCAGGCGCTCCACACAGGGAAGGAAGTGATCTAAAGGAGTTTCCTAAAACGTTGGATGAAGATGACCTGTGTGTTTCTGAGCAGGGCAGCAGATGAAGAATTATTAAGATTTGTCAGCCATGTTTAAGGATTTAAGGTGTTAAAAATAAAACCTAGCGTCGTCCATTTGACTGAGGAACATTGTGAGGTTATTGATGCTTCAAACTGCATTGTGTAAGCAGCATGGATGAGCAGCTGGCTAAAGACTCACAGGGAAAGTAGACGGACTATAAAGCCTCTGGCTGATTAAGAACACATTTGTTGGATCTTTTTGTTTTTAATCACTGAGTTTCCATAACATGTTTTCATGGCACATCCACAAGCTTTTTGATTTTATGTAACAGATCAACACACTGTTTGTTGATCAGTGAAATACAAGAAACTTGTGAGTCACCAGCCACAGGTGTGCTGAGACACACTTAATATTATCAGCGTTCTGATGGCATTTTAGCCAAAGGATTTTTATCAAAAACATAATTAATGCACAAATAAGGAAGAGCTGTATTAACTATACATGGAAACAGAGTTTTATGGGGCCCTCAGGAGCTTGGGGCCCTAGGCAGCTGCCTAGTATGGCCTAATGGTTAATCCCCCCTTGTGCTAACTTTGCTAGCACCAGGAAGTATCCTGCTTCCTTATCCTAGCCCTTTCCTTACTGCCAGTGCTTTTCAAATAACACCTAGAAATAGTTTTAAAGGGGAGCGCCGTTGTTTTTTTTCCATTGGGTCCTTGATTTTCCGTTATCCCATCATGTTCTACTCACCCATATGAGTTTAGCGTCATTTGGAGCCGTTCTGAAGATATTCCGTTATATCCAGGTAACGTCTTCCTGTGGGCAACGACTTGAAGCACAAACTAAACTGTTCATCATTTATTCTTTATGGTACGCCAGCATTCAGAACATGGAGGCCAATCACTGTCCCCCAGACATCCGCCGTTAGATTTTTATTTATAATATAATAATTTATGAATTACTTATAATTTTTAAAAACAAAGCGGCGTGTGTATGACGTCATCCGCGTTCGCCGGCTACTGTTCATTCTTCCTGTCTGCTGAACTGCTGCTAGTTTTCCTCCCATGCCTGGAAGATGACTAGTGCTGCTACCACAGATGATCTCGCTCTCCTAATGAACGATTCAGATGAGCTAGAATGAATAGAAGGGGTAGAGCGTAGCCGCCTGTGGCCCGGGCTGCCTGTCACAACTCCAGTCCGGCGTTTCCTTACTCATCTGAGGTATTTCAGGGGTCTCCAACTCAAGTCCTCAAGGGTCAAATTTTAGATGAATCTCTGATTTAACTCACCTGACTTCACAATGCAGAGCTCTGTAAAGCTTGTCTACATGATAGTGAAGTCTCTGTTTTCTTCAGGTGTGTGGGGAGTAAGCCACATTTAAAAGAAGAAGAGTTTGAGGCCACTGGTTTAAAATTAACTGGGTAGGAAAAGGAGATAGGACATTTGCTTTAAGATGGATTGTCCAGCTCTGGATACAAGAAGATCCTTTTTGCCTCTAAGCATAACTAAAATAATACTGCACATGATCACCATGGGCACATTAATGCCACATTGTGAAATGATGGCTCCAGCATCATGCAATAAGACTACTTCTTTAGCAGGAAGCTGGAAGAAGGTGTGTAGGAATGTGGACGCAGATGCTGCAAAATCCTGGAGAAAAAAGACAACTGGGACAGAGGTAAACCTTTGGAGGGGACGACAGTCCTAAAGATGAAGCAGGAGCTAGAAATTACAGTGGTCATGTCAAAGTATAGGAATACTGTAAAGAGAATATTTGGGCAGAATTGAAAACAGATGTTTACAGACACTAAATTACATCTAAATGGTCTTTAGCTGTTTGGCAAAGAAGAACATGCAAAATATCAGAATCAAGTTAATTGCCAAGTAGGTTTGCACTTACAAGGAATTTGACTTGATGTTGATGGTGAAACAAATTAGATATATATACAGAATACAGTATCTATAGTTATATTTAATATAAAACATACAATATTATATATATAGCTATGTACTATATACACAGCAGGCTGTGATGTGCAGGAGAGCAGCTGTTTGCAATAAAAGGTTGTTAAAATAAATGAACATTTTGGCTCTAGGGGTCTCTATTACAGACAATCCCAACAAATAGAATAGAATAGAAAATCCCTTTATTGCCCCACAATGGAGAAATTCTGGTGTTTTTATCAGCAAAAAGATTCTAGAAAAAATGGTAATACAAATGTGGACCATAGAAAAATGTATAAGAATAACATAATAGTGAAGCGTTAAAAGATAAACAATAAAATACTGTAAAGTGTTTTAAAAATATAAACCTGGAGAATAAATAACCAATATGCAGCTATGGACATTTTTCCAGTGATGGATATTTGAAAATAGCAACAACATCAGAGATGTGCAGAATGACAGCAGCAGGTTATTTAACTGACTAAGGTAGAAACTGAGCAGAATCAGCATGAATGGAAGAACTGGTTGAGGTTGTTGGGAACAGTGGTGGTTCTAGAGTCTTCCAGCTGCTGGGAGGAAGGATCTGTGATAATGCTCCCTGGTGCATTTAAGGTGCAGCAGTCTGTCACTGAAGGAGCTGTCCAGTTCAGCACCAGCTTCATGCATTTAGTTAGGATCCGTCTGTTTCCCACCTCCTGCACTGAGTCCAGAGGGCATCCAATCACAGCTGGCCTTCCTGATCAGCTGATCCAGCCGCTTCCTCTCAGCTACAGATGGAAAAAAAAAAGCAACAGGAAAAGTTGAAGGTGCAAAAAATGTTTTCATAAAATTCATCAAGTCATTATTGTTGTTGTAGTGGAAAAAAGTATTCAACTATTTGCTCTAATTAAACAAATGAAGATGGATAGATTTCACTCAGTCAGCACTTTCAGAACAGTTCATCATCTGGTCCCTTATTATGGTAATCAGCCCTGTTCTGTTCTGGGCAACGTTCGTTCACCCTTACTTACAATAATAGAAAGTAGTCACAAGTTATTTGCTGAGAATTTTAAAAGAATATTATTATTTTTAGTTCTTATCGTTATCAGTTACCCTTTTGTTTCCCTGGAAAGAGATAAACCGATCCTGGTCAGGGATCCAGAACAGACAGGAACAGACAGAACAGGCAGGAACAGAAACAGGTGGCAGGATCCAGACTTCCAGGCATCCACAGGCTCCCAGGAGGGTTCAGAGTCTGACTGGGACCAGAAGCATGACCAGGTGGTCACGCACAGGAGCAGACAGGATCAGGTGCAGACAGACAGGCTCAGTGGAAGAGGGTAGCCGAGACAGGACGTAGAACCAGAACTTGAAGCAGGACTTTAAACTGGTCTCCTCCCTGGAGCCAGGCTTACTGGATAAAAACTGAACCTCCCCACATAATGAGCCAAAAACCCAGAGGACTCCGCGGGGGAGGAACAGTGGACGATCAGGAGACGAGACAAACACTAAAACCCTCTTTCCACTGGCTGCTAGGATCCAGGACATGAACCATGAACTAAAAAACTGAACAGACAGACTAACAGAAGGACAAGAAATGATCTGGCCCTGAATGCTCAGGCTGAACTGAATATAACCAAGAAGAAACAGGTGAGAGGAATAAATAGTAATACAGGCAGGGAGGGAAAATGGCAGGTGAAAGGAATGACTAATTAAGGGAGAGCAAACAGGCCAGATCATGACAAAATAGTATCCTTCATGTCTACAAAGTATGAATAAGTCAAAAAATGCAGAAAAAAATAGATTTTCTGCCTAACCTGAAGTAAATAAGTAAAAAGCCAACTAATTTAATTGAGTTTTTGTTGATTTATTTCAACATTTATCAAAACAACAGACATTTAATTTCTTAACATACAAAAGGCAAAAATTAAGAACGAAACGTGGAAATTCTCAAACACAGCTTAAAATACCTCAAACAAGAACTACTTCTCACAGCACCAAACAACAGGAGATGATTTTGGATTTTGATTAGGATTCCAGCGCTTCCAAGAAGCCTCTGAAGGGGTGCAGGCTCACGGTGGAAAGACGGCGTGTTTCAGAGGCTCCATGTTTGCCTGCAGAGTCCTAATGGTCGGCACATTACACCTCCAGTGGCTGCGTAAACGCTCTTTTTAAAGTGCACTTCCTCATTTTCCCCGACACATCTCACCGACACATCTCCTTGACAACCGACTCAATGCAGAAATTTGAAATGTCACAGTGTTTTACTGTGATTCTTTTTTATCATTATGGCCTATAGAGGCGAGATAATAGAAGTGGGGAGGGTGGAGGGTCTGGCCTATCTGGAGCAGACTTCCTTTGGAAAACATGTCTGATAAAAGTTCAGGGGAAGGAATTACATACAGAATATGCTTTTAGTTGTTTAAGATTTTATATCTAAATCTGTCACAAGCTCTCAGGCGAAGTAAAGTTAAGGAAGTGAAACCAGTCGACATTTTATTTGATAATAAGCCTCATTAGAGCCACAGATGCTCTGTAGTGCCTATTAGAGTGCATTTCAGACATAATGTCAGTTACATTCAATTTGATGTCATCTGATTAGAGTGTAAATCACATTAAATGTTATAACCTCATTAAGTAGTATCTCATCAGAGGATAAAAAGAGGAGAAGAATGTCAGTGGAAACAAAAAGAAAGAAGCACCATCTCCAAGAGATAATGTTTGCTGATCCAATTATTCCTGCCCCATTTGGACCCAGTGGAAGTGAAGCTGAAGGTATACCAGTTTGAAGAATGGAAATAGAGCTTGTGCTCCATAAAAGCAACACGAATGCGTAGAAGAAGCTTCCACTATTGCTTTGAATGCTAGAATAGAGTCTGTGGAGACAAATCTAAGAGGAAAGGTGTCCATTATCCTGAATTATCTATTAATTCTCATCAGAGTATGAGCCATGGACTGTTTTTTTTCTTGTGCAACCGTCCTTCAAAAGGCCGAACTGCTGGGATGTCAGGTCGCATGCTGTCATGAAACAGGAGATAGCTCCATTATGCAACCGCTACCTTAATGCTACCTGAAGCCTCAACACTAATGTGGGATTTTAGGTACATATGCACTACTATGCCTCTCAGCAGGAGGCGCCGCGCTCCATGAGCAGATTCCTCATTCCTTGTTCATGCAAACTGCAAAGCCCACTGTGTTTTTTTCCTTCCCTCTTCTCAGAACTCTGTGTACCTTGCGGGCTGATCAATGGGATGGTGATCAATTTAGGACGGTTGTTGCACACTGTAACTACAAACTAACAAGCATTTACTCACCTGTTTACAGAAAACTCTGTGATTATCTCCCTTTCATTTTTTTTTTTAATCTTTTTTTCAAGTATTCTTCTGGAATATTCTCCCCGTTGGCCTGCTTTTTTTTCTTTTTTAACAATCTTCCTCCTTATTTCTTTCCTTGCCTCTCACTCTCAATCCCCTTGTCTAGCTCCATCGCTCTCCAGGGTGACGTTGCTGAAGGGGTTTCTCTCATTCCATAATGAGGAATCCTGGATCAATGCTGTCAACAATGCTCACCAGCTTTACTACAGACGGGCCTTTTTTCCCCCTCCTTGACTACAGCCTGATTGCCGGGGGTGTCAGGAGTAAACTAGGGCATTTTTTTTATAAACTTATCTATACGGAGTCTTTTGAAAAGTATCCATACAATCAAACTTTCCCACATCTTGTCTAAACCATAAATCTGAGTTAATTTCACTGGTTTTTAATGTTCTATAACCAAATGTTGTTTGATGTTAAGTTATGTGCAACTATTGAAATTATCTTCTAAAACATCATGTTTTTTCCATATTTATACAAAAAAGAATCTAAAGACTGTAGAGTGCATCTATACTCCATCAAATCTACTTTTAGTATCAATTTTTAAGTTTTACTTCATATTCTGAAATTTTATTCAGTTGTGAGATTTAACTTTGCAATTGTAACACATTAATATGCAGTTGCAGCGTCTGTATTCTGTCTTCCTAACAACTCTGGCTCTGCTACAGTAAAACATTCAAAGAATGAGGTAATATTCTCCCAAGGATATTAGTTTTCCAGCAGAGTCGGTGTGTTGCAACTTGCATATAAGCCAAAATATTAAAATAGTAATTGCCAAGAAATCAGACTTCTTCATGCTAAACCATGTTAATGTTGAGGTTTGGTTCTAACCTGTAAGACAATCCCAAAGTGTGACATACTGTTTTGTTTGGTGTCCAAAATCAAGTTTAAAAAGGGGCACAAAGATGTTTGATTCTGAGAGGGAAAAAACTGGAGCTGCTCTGGGAAAATAGTTTGAACTTTAGAACAGTACCGCTGGAGCTAAAGCACAGGAAGCATCCTGATGTCATTGCCATGTTGACAGACATGTGAGTAAATGTAATTGCTAACAGTGCTACTGGTGTTAGCAATGCTTATAAGGCCTTTCCTCTGTGGCAGAGGTCATGGATTAGCGGACCGCAGTCCGGATCCAGACCCACCTGCTGGCTAATCTGGACCCAACCTGGTTGAAAACATTTATTAATTACTGCATGTTGTCTGATAACAGTGTCTAACTTCACTTGCACCTCTTGTCCTGTTAATACGGTAAAGCTCTGCGGAGCGTCCGGCTCCAGGCTGCAGGTGATCCAAATGAGCCAATGAGCTGTCAGTCTGGGTTGCTGCTGCTGCTACTTTTAGACACAGCAGGCAAACCTGTGGCAAGCCGGGCGATGGGAAAGAAGGAGAAGACCATGAGAAAAAGAGAGCAGAGAAAGTGTGGACTGCTGGAAGAACCAAATCTCGGTTGTGGAGTGTCCTATAAATAGGATCCTCCACCCTCATTGAGTCCTTTCACTAATTACTGAATCACTATGGGTGGAATAAAAATGCAAGCCACAGTTTAGACATTTTATTTGTTATAAATTTAGGGGAATAAAAGCCATCTTTTGGTCCCCCTTGTTTTTCTATCTCATTAAGTCCCAAAATGTTTTAGAATTGTTAGTTGTTTAGGGTGTAAATACTTTTTAATCCCTGATTGTCTGAGTGTTCCTGCCACACAGCTGGAGTGCCTCAGAGCAGATTAAGTCAAGCCTTTTGTCGAATTCTCCTTTTAAATGACAGGACCTGACCTTCCAATGCATGCACTGGCAAAGATTCATTTCTACATTTCCTCCATTTGTTCTCACCCAAATTATAGCTCTCAGCAAAGCAAACCAACAGGCAAAATTCAGCAGTTTCATCCCATTACTTTCTTACTTTCAATGGTAGTTTAGGACTTTTGCTCACAGAGAGCAAAAAAAAAGGGAAAAAAAAGAAAAAACTCTGTAATCTGCTGTGCAAAAAAAACATACACATTCTGACATCAGTTTCAAAGGATGTCCTTTTCTCGGTCTGTCATCAATTTCCCATCTGGAGGAAGAAGGGGAAGAAAAGAGGTCCAGCATGGAGAGGCATCTACTGATTAATCACCAAAGGTAAGAGCCCGAATGTGCAAGCAGTGCAAGCCGGTTTCAAAGTGTTGACAGATGAAACAGCTATGTAAGTTCACTTCAGTGACATATTCTCCTTTAAGCCTTTCTCTCATAATTAGTCATATCACTGAAAGGGCATGACATTAATAAATTCCACTTTAAACCCACATATATAAACTGAGCAGGATTTGAGCGAAAGCAATATTTTCAACCAGCGCTGCTGTGACATTCAGTAGGTTGTGCAGAAAGCGGGTGGAGACTGCTCTACAGAGGACACAGAGATACGGGGAGGACGACACTTTGGCAAAGACAGGCACCTGATACAAGAGTTATTGATTTATAAGGCATATCTTTATCCTTACAGCATGCATGAAAGCAAAGAGAACACCAGGAGCATCTCTCAATCACCTTCAGCGTTGGAATCAAGTCTTTGTTCTGGGCTTAAACAAAGCAGTGCAGCCTACTCTTTAGACCCCACCCCAAACAAACAAAAAAAAAATCCTTTTTACTTTGGTCCTCCCAAAATCTGAGGATTTCTCCCAAAAGGATCAAAGCATGCATGTACATTTCAGGGGCTTTTGTGTTTTTAGTGTGCACCCTGTTGAGTGCTTTCTTCAGGCCGTGCAAAAAGCCCTCAGAAACCAAACGCCAGCCCAAAGCACGGCCGCTTCTCCTCCTTTTATCACTGAACACTTCTTGCTCTTGCTACCCTGCTTTACCTGTGACAGGAGCTCCTTTCAAAAGCACCTCATTGCATTTCAAACACCAGTGACTCCCACTCCACTATCCGAGGCTCCCACACAGGCGTACGCGCACGCAGCTGTCAGCTGTCCAAATACTGTATATCCGCCTAGCCTCCTCACCCACCCCATCCCAAACTAACTCCTCCACAACCTCTAGTTGTTGAGAAAATAATATTTTATGCATGCCACAGCAGCCCACACACAGCAAAAGGCTTATGAAAGATATACCAAACGCAAAATGCTGCCAAGGTTGGTGTGTTTCATGTGCGTCTGCAGTCACATTTATTTCCATGCAGAGCTTGCTTCACGCACTTAATTAAGATAAACCTGAGCGATGTTCTCTTCTTAAATGTAAAAAGAGTGTGGAGCTTATTTCACAGGGTTTTGGAGATCACCGTACAATATATGTTCTCTCTACAAAACTTAGAGGTGCAAATGACTGTAGGTGTTTGTCTTTGGCTCAGGCTTCATGTTTGTGAGAGAAATAATTAGAGCAACAGAATCCGGTGCTGCTTTTCCTTTTTTTTTCCGGATACCTGAGCATTTGTCAGAGCAAGAGAAGACACTGTACAATGAATTTGCATCTGTTTGAAGTGGTATTATTAATTCATGCTGATGGGCATGAAGGAGACGGTTTAAAATTTGAAAGGAGGAGGAAAAGTTCTTCGAGGAAGATAGTTTGATCAAGGTACAATGCTTACAGGAAATATTCACACCCCTTGAGCTTTTTCTTTAAGTTTTCTTGCATAAATAGATTCTAGTCTATTCAAAAACAGTGTGGTTGTATGAATACATAGTGGAAAAATGGGGTTTTTCATTAGCTTTGTGTTGCAGAAATCTAAACGGTGTGGTGGACATTTCAACATGGAAAAACTCGCTGAGAGAGATGTTGTAACTAGATGGGATTATTAACATGAATGAAATCAGTTCTTTGGCACCTGGACACCAACAGAAGACTTTGTCTTGAGAGCTGATGAGTGATCGGATGGATGATTTAGGAAAAAAGGGATTAGTCTTCCCCCAGTTGGTGTCCGGACACTGGAGGTGTATTAAACTGGGATAAATGGGATCTAGCCTGTCCATGGATTCGTTTCTTCAGGAATAAGATGAGGTGGAGGGTTGAATGACGGCTGGTGAGCAGGAGGATCACTCGGTCTGATGTTTGAAGAAGGAGACCTTGGAGGACAATTGGCTGACGGCTCCAACAGGGGGTCCAGCTGAGGTTGATCAGACTTTTCTAGATTGAATTTATACTTAAAGTCGTAGGGAAGCGGCTGTTCCAAACGTTGCATTTCCGAATTCTCCCGAGTGGTGCCCGACTTTACACAAGTGAATAAAGTGAATGTGATTGGTCGATTATCAAGGGGGCGGGATTGTTGTGGCTGAAGGTTCACAAGCTATTTGGTTGTGGCCGGTTTGTGGGAAGCATCTTGCTAACCAGTTAGCAACTTAGTGCTAGCAGGTTCCCAATGGGAAATTCCATTGGGAACCTGCTAGCACTAAATTGGTGCCTTAGAAACGACGCTGTCAAGGAACGCTATGGACAGCGGAAACATGCAAGAGGAGGAGAGTTTAGTGTCGGAGGTCGTGGATGAGTCTCCTCCGTCAAGTTTAAAGTTGCTCCAAATAACTTAAAGCTGTGATCGCATTTAATTCTGGTTTCTACCAAGTAGGTGAAAAAAAAAAAAGAGCGACCACATTTTTGAATTTTGCATCTGTAAGTTATACTGAAAACCAGGCATCCTTTTCCTTACATGTAGAAGTAATGCATTAATTTGTGTTTGTCTCATATAAAACTCTAAGAAAGGGAAGCAAAAAAGCTATTTGACAATTTGCAATTTTGAAGTTTTTCCCTTTTGTCACAATGAAATATTCATGATTTATTCAGTATTTAAGATATCACTCCAAGATATCCTAAAAAATACACAGAAAGCGGTTTTCAATAATGATAAATGTATTTACAAAGTTTAAGAGAACTCTCCAGATCATGTTGGCTCATGGTATCATACCTTAACCTACCAGATTTTACGTAATTACCACAATTCTGCCTAAACAGTACATTTTTAAAATGATTTAAAAAGCTACTTACACCTAAATCCTCTTTTTTTCTCTTGCCGATGTCTCTCCACTATTCACTGCACTTCCATTGAAATCAGGCTTTTGTTTTTAAAACTGTCTGTTTGCCAAGCCTCCGCAGTTTGAAAAGGGGTTGCATCTGATATTTGCTGCTGGCTTATCCTGGATGTGATTTAGGGGAACTGACGGCAGTAGTTCTACCTTGGACAGCGGTGGTTCATTTAGCGACTAACAACTGAACATATGATTGAACTAACATAGGAAATGAAAATAAATCAGTGTTTTCTCACTTGTAAAGGTAAAATTGCAAGAAAAACAAGTCTGTATAATCTGTCCAATCTGCTTTTACATTCGTTTTTTTTTTATCAGTCAGTCACATAACCTAAAAGCTTTTGAAAAAACAAAAAAATTTTCAGAGAAGAACAATTTCTTCTACGAAGTGGTCCAAAATCATCGAAAGTGAATTTGAAACTCCTTAAAATGCATGAATTAAGTCAACTGCTGTTCTTTAACTCTCGGGGTGGTCTAGCCTACCATACAAAGGTGCTGCAATGGGCTTATGGTGGCATGCAGATGTTATGAGGCTGCTGTTAACAAGTAAATAAAAGTATTAAAATTGGACCAAAGGTACTGTACCTTGTCCTCCTATTCTAAGGATTTGGCTTTTATTTTTGGAAAATGGTTCCAAAGACATCAAAGATCTAAATTTTTTCTCTATCAGTGTTTGGTTCTTATATTATTGATGAAAGATGACCCCTAGATGCACCATGCGTTGGACAAAGGAGCATCTACATATGGTGGATCAGAGCCTGCAGCTCAGGTTTGCTTCCTTTTTTTTCCACCATTTCCTCTGTCTCTGGCCATCCTTCTGCTCCGTCGCAGCAATAACCAAAGGGATTTTTCTTCGCGGTAATGCCAAACACTTAACCCCTGCTGCACGCTCCACGTTTTTAAATATTTTATGTGAGCAAATTAAGTTTTACTCTAAGTGTGAAAATATAGCTGAATAAAAATTGGAGGAAAGTATTTTCTTTTTACCTGACTGGTGATGCATAGCTGTTGATATTTGCTTATTTAATCTGTTTCTTTTTTGTCCAAGAATCTTTATGTTATCAGCATAGGTGCTTCCAACAGGCTCAGCCCTCTGAGAAGACTGGGGTGATATACACGGGGGGCCTATCTTATTTAATCAGCATGTGCTGAGCTAAATGACAAGCTATTATCACTGGCCACCCATCGACTTCTGCTTCGTTCTCAAACAGCCAAAGCAAAAGGTCAATCACTGATAATGGGAAGATGGAATGAGCTATTCCTAATTAGACATGACTGTAAAATCTGAATGTGAAATTAAACTTGTGTGCAGAGGCAGGAAATACATGCAGCAACCTGTGATTCCTACTACCTGTTCTCAGTGTGTTCATGCCTGTCTTTGGTATTTCTTCTTTGTTTTTACATCTTAACATGCGCCTATGAGCATGTGCAACAGTGCGTGTTCATATCTCACTGTTAATATCTGAGGGTGGACTTGTTGCGCTAAATGCCCGCCTATAAGGTCACAAGAACCTGCCAAGCCCCAGATGTGCACATGTGGGACGAGTGCCGGCATATCCCCTGTTCCTGTGCTGGCACAGCTATTTTCCCTGTGAGGGCCGTTGAGGGTCCTCACAGGGCATTATCAGGAGTGGCACGAACAGAGGCTGGCGCTTTTCCCAGCTTTTAGAAGGGCGTCTTTATTTGTTGTGTGTTTGAATTTAGGCAACAGGGGCAGGGAAGAGGGTGGTGCCAAGTTGGGAGCGTTTGCCTTCAGGCAGAAGGGTAATTACATGAGTGCAGTGAAGATAAAATTCTTAATGGGATTACTGGTCAGCAGGGTTCTGTCCTTGGGGATTATTGAAGACAGAGATCAAGAGTGTTCCTCAACTCTGGTGATCTGAATCTATTCCTTAACAAAATCAGGAAAAACCCTCTTTGTTTCTCCTGATTTTACACAATCCAGTCATTAATGTGCTTTTGAAGTTTGTTGACCAGTGGAGCTCAGGTCAAGCCCCAGTGACAGAAAGCATTTACCCTGTTTAAGTGTTTTGAAGAATTTTTACTTAATCCCAAACTCACTTAAGGGGCCAACTTGTGGTGCAGAACCCGGAGCCTCCCTGCATACAGGTTCAGGGCTCTGTCCGTGGTGCTGAAATCTAACGGCAAGAATTAGGACATATGCTGCATCCTCCGGTTTTAAACTACATGATAATTGGAACCAATTTTCTGTATGCAGAGCATCCGCACTGAGGAAAGTGCTAAAATTAAGCAAAGATTACTGTATGCATAGTATGCACACTGATATTTGAGAGTGCTGTTGATGGAAGCTATTATCCAGAAATGCAGCAGAAGAGCCGTTTGCAGCTGGGGAAAAAGATTAAAGCAATTTGTGGATGGAAGTGAGATTACCTCTGTAATATTCCTAAAAACAAACCAAAACATGAGTACATATGTAAATACGGCATGTAGAAAACCCATTTAACTTTGTCTTTGTTAACAGGGATGCATTAAACTCTACACTCATAGCAAATTCCAGCAAAACAACACAAGCTTTTGTTTATTAATTCATTTTATTTTACATATTCTTGTACATATGAAAACTTTGACACTGAACTAAATGTGTTTTATTTGTGTCATTTAGAAAATATATCTCCTTTTAATAAGGAGGAATTGCAATAAACGGTTATAAAAAACTTTTTAATATGCAGATTTGTCAGGAAGTTTATTTACATCTTAAAATAACTCAGACTAAATATAGCATTAGCTGAGCATTTTAAGATTGTTTCCCGCCCTACACGTGTTTATTTTACACACATTTCTTTGCCATTTTCTGTTGTTTTTTTCTGAAGAGTTGCTGAATTTTAGAAATGTAAGAAAAAAAAGTCACAACTATGAAAATGGAAGAAAAATTGTAAATTTTAAGCCAACAACATAAATTAAAATTAAATGAGAACTGTAAACAGCGGGAGCTGAGAAATACCTGGAACATAATTTTTATTAGTTTTATGGGCATGTAATATGAGAAAGTTTTGAAGAAACGGATGGGTAGACCCGTGGCTGGATCACTAATGAACAAGGTGCCCTGGGAAAGGAGAGCTACTGTAATTGGCTGCTGTCATAGACGATGAGCCAGCTGAACAGATCTTGAATCTTTCCAAAGCTCCAGCCAAAGTCTTTTAGCAGAAGCAGAGGCAGGAAGTAACCAGCAGTCAAACATGTGGATCCATCACATTTATCCAAGTTCTGCACTACTTATGGAGCCAGCTAACCACTGAAAAATGATCTGATCAAGCACTGACCCAAAGTATCCTTTTAAAGTTGGGTAGAAGTCAACACACATTGATCAGGATGTTCCGGATGCTTCAGTGGAGGTTGATTATACCTAAATAAAACCCAAACGCTCTATGGATACATTTGCATGCCTATAGGATTCCCTGGTAAATAATCAGACTTTCTGGCTAATTATGTAGGATTCTGCATTGAAAAAAAGAGGTTTATATGCTCAATGTTTAAAGTACACTATCAGCACTGCATACCCTAAACTGGGTCTGTCTTGTCTTTGTAATTCAATTCAATTCAGTTTATTTATATAGCGCCAAATTCACAACACATGTCATCTCAAGGCACTTTACAGTTCAACCAGATCATACAGTCAAATTGATACAAAGTTTTCTATCTAAGGAAAACCAGTTGATTGCATTGACTCATTGACTCAAATACAATCCCTCACACTAAGCATGCTTGCAGCGACAGTGGAGAGGAAAAACTCCCTTTTAACAGGAAGAAACCTCCAGCAGAACCAGGCTCAGTGTGAGCGGCCATCTGCTGAGGCCCACTGGGGTTCAAGGAGACAGAAGCAGAGATACAAAAAGCAGCTGTAAAAGGCGGCCCCGTCCAGGAAACACACAGCCAGGCAGACGAGCTCCAAGGCAGCTCCCATGCCAGAGGATGAAGAGAGCACATCCACCCAGCCACGGCCAGAGAAACAGGACCACACTGGAAAACAGGCCAATCTCCAACATCTACAAACAAGGGTGTTAATAGAAGCAGCACAGCTGATGTTTCTTTCCTGGATGACGTCACAGCCAAACAGGAACAGACGAGGCAAAGCTACTCTCAGGAAAAGCAGAGAGAGCAGAAGGTTAGAGATTGAACTAACATATTCTGCAGAATAGGAGAACAGAGAGAGAATGAAGCAGAATGATGAAATGGGGGTCCCTATGTCCTCCAGCAGTCTAAGCCTATAGCAGCAGAACTATAGAGATAGCTCAGGATAACCTGAGTCACCCTAACTATAAGCTTTATCAAAAAGGAAAGTTTTAAGCCTAGCCTTAAAAGTAGACAGGGTGTCTGCCTCACGGACTAAAACTGGTAGTTGGTTCCACAGGAGAGGAGCCTGATAACTAAAAGATCTGCCTCCCAATCTACTTTTAGAAGTTCTAGGAACCACTAGTAAACCTGCAGATTGAGAGCGAAGTGCTCTGTTAGGAACATAAGAAACAATCAGATCTCTGATATCAGATGGAGCTTGGCCATTTAAGGCTTTATATGTGAGAAGGAGGATTTTAAATTCTATTCTGGATTTAACAGGAAGCCAATGAAGAGAAGCCAGGATAGGAGAGATATGATCTCTCTTTTTCATTTTCATCAGAACTCTGGCTGCAGCATTTTGGATCAGCTGAAGGCTTTTAACTACAGTTTCTGGACTTCCTGATAGTAAAGAATTACAATAGTCCAGCCTTGAAGTAACAAATGCATGGACTAGTTTCTCAGCATCACCCCTGGACAGGAGATTTCTAATTTTTGCAATGTTCCTCAGATGAAAGAAGGAAATTCTAGAAACCTTTTTGATCTGGGATTTAAATGACAGGTCCTGATCAAAAATAACACCAAGATTTTTTACTTTATTATCTGAAATCAGTTTAATCCCATCCAAATGAAGTGACTGGCTAATCAGCTTCTTTTTCAGAGACTCTGGTCCAAAGACTATAACTTCTGTTTTGTCTGCATTCAGAAGCAGAAAGTTAAGAGTCATCCAGGTTTTTATGTCTTCAAGACATGCCTGTAATCTATGTAATGGGTTAGCTTCATCTGGATTATAGACAGATATAGCTGGGTATCATCAGCATAACAGTGGAAATTAATCCCATGCTGTCTAATAACTCTACCAATTGGGAGCATGTATAAAGTAAAGAGAATTGGTCCTAGCACTGATCCCTGTGGTACTCCACAGGTAACCTTTGAGCATGTTGAAGATCTATCATTAACATGAACAAACTGAATTCGATCAGATAGACAAGATTTAAACCAGTCTAGAGCTGTTCCTTTAATTCCAACAAAATATTCAAGTCTTTCTAAAAGAATATTATGGTCAACTGTATCAAATGCAGCACTAAGATCCAACAGGACGAGCACAGATACAAGTCCATTATCTGAGGCCATGAGAATATCATTAGTGACTTTCACCAGAGCTGTTTCAGTGCTATGATGAGCTCTAAAGCCAGACTGAAACTCTTCAAAAAGTTCATTATGGTGTAAGTGGTCGCAAACTTGTTTGGCAACTACTTTCTCAAGAATTTTGGATAAGAAAGGAAGATTGGATATAGGTCTATAATTAACCAAGTCATCTGGGTCAAGAGACGGTTTCTTAAGCAGAGGTTTAATTACAGCAACCTTAAAAGCTTTAGGTACATATCCCTGTAACAGAGATAGATTAATCACATCTAAAATGGAGGAGGAGATCAAAGGGAATACCTCCTTAAATAACCTGGTTGGAACTGGATCTAACATACAAGTTGAAGGCTTAGATGAAGACAATAATTTTGCTAATTCAGAAAGTTCAACTGGATCAAAGCAGTCTAAACCCGGTTCAGATTCCATGACTACCTCAGGTACAATCGCGGATAGAGGAGTGCTTATGATCTTATTTTTAATAAGATCAATCTTATTTATAAAGAATCCCATAAAATCATTGCTGCTAAGAGCAGGTGGAATGGACGGTTCAACAGAGCTATGGCTCTGGGTGAGTTTGGCAACTGTATTAAAAAGAAATCTAGGATTATTCTTATTCTCCTCTATTAATGAGGAGAAGTATGCTGCTCTTGCTTTACAAAGGGTCCTCTTATACAGCAGTAAACCATTTTTCCAGACTAGGAAGGACTCCCGCAGGCCTGTGGAGCGATATTTTCTCTCCAGGTTCCTAGCATTTTGCTTCAAAGTACGCAGCTCTGCATTAAACCAAGGAGCAAGCTTTCTATTTTTAATGGTTTTCATTTTCAAAGGAGCTGCGTTTTCTAAGGCAGTACGCAGAGAACTAGCAACCCCATCAACAAAATCATCAACCTGTGAAGGGGAATCAGCTATGCTTTTGCACTCTGCAGCACTGCTCAGCGACACAGAGGAGAGAGAAAGTGAAGCAGATTCTTTAAAATTTATAACTGCACTATCTGATAAAGATCTACTAAAATTGAACCTTCTTTTGGGGGAGGAGAACTCTGTTAAAGTAATCCTGAAGGTTATTAGAAAGTGGTCAGAGAGGACAGGGTTGTGAGGAAATACTGTTATTTCTTCACATTCTATGCCGTATGTCAGCACAAGATCCAAAGTATGAAGATGAGAATGTGTGGGACTATTCACATTTTGAACAAAGCCAATAGTGTCTAAGATAGCATTAAAGGCTGCTCTTAAGCTATCGCCTTCAATGTCAGCATGGATGTTAAAATCTCCCACTATGATGACCCTGTCAGTATTTAATTCCAAATCAGAAAGGAACTCTGAAAACTCATCTAAAAATTCAGAGTAAGGACCTGGCGGACGATACAAAGTTACAAAAAGAAGAGGTTTTCCTGCCTTGAAATTTGGATGAGGGAAATTAAGGGTTAAATGTTCAAAAGAGTTGTAGGTATTAACTGTTTTGGGAGTAATCAGTAAGTCAGACTGGAAGATTGTTGCTACTCCTCCTCCTCGCCCAGAACTTCTGGGTATGTGAAAATTTAAATAGCTTGAAGGAGTTGCCTCATTTATGCTCACATAATCCTCTTGCTGCAGCCAGGTTTCTGTAAGGCAAAACAAGTCAATGTGATTATCACAAATCAAGTCATTAACTAGCAGACCTTTAGAGGAAATAGATCTTATGTTAAACAGACCGCATTTAAGTGTTTGAACTTTTTCCCCAATTGGAGTTATTTTGATTTTAATTAGATTATCATGATTTACTCCTTTGGGAATCTTTGCTAATTTATTAGATTTTGGTCGTGGGCAAGACACTGTCTGGATGGAGTAAAGAGTGGGTAACAGTAGAGAAGCTGCAGAGAGGTCTGTTAAACTACAACTCTGCTTCCTGGTCTGCACCCTGGGGGGTCAGGGTTTTGGAGGACTAATAAATGTGGCCAGATTCCTAGAAAGAAGAGCTGCACCATCCAAAGTGGGATGGATGCCGTCTCTCCGAATCAGACCAGGCTTTCCCCAAAAGGATTGCCAATTATTAATGTAGCCCACGTTGTTTTCAGGACACCACCTAGACAACCAGCGGTTGAATGACGACATGCGGCTAAACATGTCATCACTGGTCAGATCAGGGAGGGGACCAGAGAAAATTACGGAGTCTGACATTTTTTTGGCAAACTTACACACCGAAGCAACACTAATTTTAGTGACCTCCGATCGGCGTAACCGGGTGTCATTACCACCAGCGTGAATAACAATCTTACTGTATTTAACCTTATCCTTAGCCAGTAGTTTCAGGTAGGATTTGATGTCGCCCGTTCTGGCCCCCGGCAAACATTTGACTATGGTCCCTGGTGTCTCTAATGCCACGTTTCTGACTATGGAGCTGCCAATCACCAGAGTGGGCTTCTCAGTGGGTGTGTCACTGAGTGGGGAAAACCGGTTAGAAACGTGAACGGGTTGGTGGTGACCAGTGGGCAGAGATCCACGACTACGCTTTCTGCGTACAGTTACCCAATCGCCTGGCTGCTCAGGCACTTTCGGAGGACAGCTACGTGGGGGGCCTACTTTAACTCCTGGATGTTCAACAGCCTGAAGCCTGGATTCTAACTCTGACACCCTCGCCTCCAAAGCTACAAAAATACTACACTTATTACACATCCCATTATCACTAAAGGAGGCAGAGGAATAACTGAACATCTGACACAGAGAGCAGGAGAGAGGAGAGGAAGAAGGAAGAGTTAGAAAAGAGTCAAGGGAGGGAGAGAGAGAAGCCATAGCAATGCTAAGCTAGCGCTAGCCTAGGCTAGCTACTCCTTGCTATCAGAAATAAAATCGTGTGATACTGACAAGTGCTCAGTAGAAAAGTGCAGCAGAAGGTGCTATGTTTTAAACTAGTCAGTTAGAGTTACTTAGATACAGAGATATCACAGAGAAAATAACTTAACTTCAGATGGAGTTCCTCTGGACAGCTGCAGCAGCTGCACACTCAGTTAATCCAAACAGGAAGTTTATTTATTTGTTGTTTGTACTTTGGTGGCAATTAATTGTATGCTTATTTATTTATCAAGCATTTATTTATTTCTGTATTTATTTTTAAATATGGCAGAGTTGGTCCTCCATACTGCTGTATCAACAAATCAACAAAGAGGCGGGTTCTGTATGTTACATCAAAATCTCCACAAATCTGAAAAGAAGCAACATAAAAATACATTTTGCTTGTGAGTAGGTTCATACAGGTCATTTCTGGATAGTTTCATACTATATATACAAAAAAGAAACAACAACACTGCTTCATATTAAGCAGGATTCACACCAGTATCACATTTTTAACTTTTAACACTTTTGCTTTTATTAAAGGAAATATCAGATTTTCTCAGGTGCCAAAACAAAATGTAGCAGCTCTGTAAAGGCTCACCAGAGAGCAGAACATAAAGTTAACATGACTATAACAGCTGAATGTAGTGATTTCCATGTTGCTCAGCAAAACGCTTCACAACTTTATTTAGATCCAAAGCCTTTGTGCGTTTTGATTTGAGTTCAACCAAACTTGATCGTCTCTTTTCTGTCATAGTTGACCGCAAATATGTCTTTATGAGCCTGAAACGTCAGGCCTAACTAACATTATAGATAGAGAAATAACGTTCTGCAACCTGATTTTTATCATCTCAAAATCAGCATTGCAGCTATGCTAGCAACATTGTGCTTTCATTATGATTTCATTTCTCCATAGATAGTTAATCAGTTTTTACCAGTTTCATCCCGTGTCTCCTCTCCCCATCACCCCTGGCTCCCTCGCTTTGCCCCATTCGGTTTTCAAAACAATCAGTCTCAGTCGCTCTCGTCATCTCGTGCTGCATTCACTGCAGTCCGACATTGGAAATTAGCGGTCGTAATTCTCAAATGATCCATAATTTATAAGCCCCTACCGCCAACTGGGGTGGCAGCAGGGGTGGCAAGGCTGTCATTTAGGGTGGCATTTGCCACCCTATGCCACCCCAGCAGATCCGCCTATGTTTATTTTCCACATTCAGAGCTTATCTTCAAAGCAGCTGCCATTCATATTACATGTGTAAAATCAGCGAAACAATATTTTTTTGCATGTTTGCCTTCATGGGTATACAGATCATATACTAATGATCAAACTGTGAAAAAGTATTAGTGGAGGAAATGCAAATGTAAATACTTTCCACCAAAATAACTATTTATCAAAGCTCAAAGTTATTGCAGGTTTATTTGTTCGCATCCAAGTTTAAAGTTAGTTTAAAGTCACACAGAAAACTTTCTGTGATCATTTCAGCCTCGAAAGAGGAAAGGAAGACAGTCTGTTGGCATTTCTGGACTTTCAGAAATAAAATTAGTAGAATTAGAGGGGGAAACGACTTCTCTGCAGGACGGCACAAATTAATGCAGCAGGAAAGCAATTCCATACGCAATTAAACCAAAACAGCAACACCATGACTGAATATAAAAACTGAATATTAACGGCCGCCAGAGAACAACCATCCTGTACGTCTGGCAGGGGGCTTGTATGGGGAAAGTGTGCATCTTCATACTTGTGACAAGAGGTTTTTTTTTAATGGGCTCTGCATGAAATATTGTGATGTTTTGTCAGATTATCATTGCTTTACTTTCCTTTGCAATATATTGGGTCAAGCAGGTGTTCTGCGGTGCTGGTGGAAGCAAATCTCTGGAGCTTCTTTTGCCCCATACCTGTATGCTACCTACAGGTATGGGGCATTGCATGCTAACAAAAGAACCCAAAGGCCGTCTGTTTCAATTAGCATGTTTTCTTAACAAAAACAAGACTATGTTGGGCAACTATATAAAGCAACGCAACTTATTTTTCATTTTAATGATCAGCCCCAAACTGCCAGTTGCACCTGGTGCGTGTCTGATGCTTTGCTCATGTAATCAAAACATGCTCACTCACTGCATCCATGTTTTCCCCTGCCCATGCATTTTGCACTCTTCTTTAAAGATCAAGCTCTGTTTCTTCCAACGAATGAATACGACACATAAAGACTGGAGGCTAGGATGGAGGTCAACTTTTAAGCAGCACAGAAAGCCCAGATATAAAAACCAGAATGTTTAATGAAAAGGTTTAGACCCAAGCATGTTCATGTCATTCACCTGATTCACATTAAGTCCTACTCAGAACCATTGGTCACACTCCTCGGAAAATGTAGTTAAATAAATGTTTGATTTGCAGAATATAACATTTGTGCATTATTTCTTGCTGTAGCAGAACCCAAACCATTAGCCTCATGCAAAAATGATCAATTGCTTTTCCTGGACAGGATAATGGTTTTCAGCCTGGATAGTATAATGGTTGAGAGCATGAGCACACACACTGTGACCTCAGATAAAGGTCAACAGTCTTATCATGGCGAAACATCCACCAAAAAGAAAACCAGGCTTATTGTTTAACCAAAGCAACAGTTAAAGCCTCAGATGTTTTCTAGTGTAGACAATTTTAAGATTAACAAACATTTTCATAGCGTAGGAAATATCGGATGAACGTGATGCTTTTTTTTTTAGAAAATAAATAAAAAGTGGTCAAAGGGTAAAAAAATTTAACTTTAACCGTAACCACAAAGTTAATGGCTGGCAGTTTTAACAGAGGGCGGATTTTCAGCATTATCAGATGAAGCTCAGAGCTTTGACTAAAGTTTCAGAAAATCCAAAGCCAAATGTGCCCATGGTCATTACTTCTAATGGATTAAAATGGTTTAAGAAGATTAATAATGTATCAGCCAATAAGTTCTGAAATCATCAAGCTATTTACTGGTCTCTAGGCTTTAAAGCAACAAATATAACCAGACTTCTGATAAGCTCATTTTAAAACCATTTTGTATTTCAGTGATTCAGTGGTGCCCGCCCTTGGCTCCAAAGTGCTCTGAGGCTTTCAGCGCTACATGGATGGGTTAGAGAACAACGGGAGAAGCACGTATCTGGTGGGCTGTGAGTGATCAGCTTCCTGCTGTTTCTCTGCTTTTCACATTTCCTTTCCGTTACTTGCCTTGGACTGTTATATTAAAGATGAGGCGGAGCAACAGGAGCCCAAACCAATTTTAATGTTTTCATTTCTTTGACAAGGATTTAAATGAGCAAAATAGATCATTTTCAATCAAATCTAACTCTGCTATGTATGGAATGCAACTTAATTGTGTTGCATCACAGCATTATATCAGTTTCAGTTTCCTTGATAAAGGCCTTATTTTTATGGATCAAACATTCTACTTCTAGTAAAGTTTGACTTTCTGACAATGTAACTGTTGCTGTCTCACAACCAATGGGTTGTGTTGGATGATGGTTCTGATTATGAGCAGGTTTTGTTTAGAAATGTGTTTCCTATTGGAATCCAAACCTGTTCCAGTTTCAGTCTAATCTCATATTCAACAGACTTGCTCTTTTATTCATAGTCCGTTCTTCATTAACAAACCAAATGTGGTGCCATGAAGCTTCAACCCAGTTCTTTTCTGTTTCTTTTTTTTTTCTTGGTCTTGGTAGAAAGAGTAATATTGTGTTTTAAAAAAAGAAATGACAAAAACATCGACCACTTTGAAGCCATGTTAATTATACCTGAAACCATTTGGATCTGTCCATTATTATGGTGCTAATACACTCACCGGCCACTTTATTAGGTACCCCATGCTAGTAACGGGTTGGACCCCCTTTTGCCTTCAGAACTGCCTCAATTCTTCGTGGCTTAGATTCACACAGTTGCCGCAGATTTGTCGGCTGCACATCCATGATGCAAATCTCCCGTTCCACCACATCCCAAAGATGCTCTATTGGATTGAGATCTGGTGACTGTGGAGGCCATTTGAGTACAGTGAACTCATTGTCATGTTCAAGAAACCAGTCTGAGATGATTCCAGCTTTATGACATGGCGCATTATCCTGCTGAAAGTAGCCATCAGAAGTTGGGTACATTGTGGTCATAAAGGGATGGACATGGTCAGCAACAATACTCAGGTAGGCTGTGGCGTTGCAACGATGCTCAATTGGTACCAAGGGGCCCAAAGAGTGCCAAGAAAATATTCCCCACACCATGACACCACCACCACCAGCCTGAACCGTTGATACAAGGCAGGATGGATCCATGCTTTCATGATGTAGACGCCAAATTCTGACCCTACAGCGTCGAGACTCATCAGACCAGGCAACGTTTTTCCAATCTTCTATTGTCCAATTTCCATGAGCTTGTGCAAATTGTAGCCTCAGTTTCCTGTTCTTAGCTGAAAGGAGTGGCACCCGGTGTGGTCTTCTGCTGCTGTAGCCCATCTGCCTCAAAGTTCCACGTACTGTGCGTTCAGAGATGCTCTTCTGCCCACCTTGGTTGTAACGGGTGGTTATTTGAGTCACTGTTGCCCTTCTATCAGCTCCAACCAGTCTGACCATTCTCCTCTGACCTCTGGCATCAACAAGGCATTTCCAAACTGAAAAGACTTTTCTGAAAAAAGACTGAAAAGACTGAAAATAATTTTTTTTAATATAATTTAGTTTAGGTTCGTGTTCTTCATTGATTTCTTAATAAGTTATTACAATAATAAAAAAAACAGTAAAAATATTGCTTTTATTCGTGATTGGATGTAATGATCAATTTCCCGGTGAGTTGTGACTATTCCAAAAAATTAAAAAAGTTAAAAAACAATCCACTGTACTTTATTATCCAAGTTTGAAGACGTTTCGCTTCCCATCCAGGAACTGAAAAGGCTTTTTTGAATCACTATGACCTAGATGACTCAGGATCTTCACCAGTATTATAATTTAGGGTAACATGGGCATTGTCAGTTTCACTATAGCTCTGGTGAATTTCAATGGTGAAGTCCTCTGGAAATCTTCAATAATTGTTGTTGATTGCAGATGTGTCTAGTAGTTCCCATTGATTTAGCTTGTAAAGCGGGGAGAATGGCGCTAGGCTTACCGCACCGTGACGTCACTGCTGGAAGATGGCAGGAGGGAGGGGCTACTAGATTTGGGCAAAAATGGCCGCTCCCAGACTCGGTGATCGCGATGAAAATGATTGTTTTTATTTTTTTCCTGATTAACGCTATATCCATTAAATCAACAGGAACGCATTAGTTTTAGGTATAAATAACGATTGATAAATTTTTCCTCGCTGACCGACTTTTCCTTTAATAATGCTGCTGACTCGAATTACATCCACCATTAGACGGATCCCAGAGGCATCAGTGAGACCAGGGGCATGCAGGCTGCTGTTTATCTGGAGATGGGGTATAAGTTGGAAAGGTGTTAAACAGCCAGCCCCCCCCCCCCCCCCCCCCCCCCCCCCCCCCGTTAACACTTTCACACACAGTCTGGCAGTGTAATAAAAGCCTGCAGCTCTTCATGCAGGCACACACCCATTCAGTTAACTCTTCCCTCACTTTGATTTAACCTTGTTAAGCTGTTTCAGAGACATTTCTCTGACTGAAGATGGAGCTTTTTACTTGACATGTGAGAGGTGAGTTAATTAAGACAGTGACATTATTAAAGCCAAGAGTGACTGTGGCGTGTTTTTATTAATTCACCATCTGACCTTTTCCTCTGGATTCAAGCTTCAGTAACACCTGATACTTTGCAATAACCGCATGATAGTCTGAAATCAGAGGAATGTTATAGCATCTTTTTTTCCATTTAGCTGTTAAGATGTTAAACAAAAGCTGCTTTGAGTTTTTCTGAATTGTGTTGAATAATGTTGGAAAACGGATGTTTTTAACATTTAAAGAAACATTTAAATCAACTTGTCAAGGAATGCAATTTTTTTCTATGATCTGCGAGATGTCTCTAATAAAGTCTGCTGTGTGCCATATAAAAACAGCATTCCCTTAAATATTTCATCTCAGAAAAGGTCAGAACTTTAAATGGGAAAAGTCTGACATTTACATAAATACAAAAAAGTAAGTAAAGTAATTTCCAAAACCAATTTCCTGCATGTACTGATCAGCTTAAAATGCACAGTCTTTAATATTAGACCAATGATGCTATTCATCGATTCAGAAAAAATGACACAAGTTGCACTTGGTTTAAACCAACTATGGAGACTCCCAAATAAAGTTCAGATTATTTTAAGGGGGTTGTGATGTATGAACAAAGCGGAGTGTGTATGACGTCATCCGCGCTGCGGACTGGAGTTGTGACAGGCAGCCCGGGCCACAGGCGGCTACGCTCTACCCCTTCTATTCATGCTAGCTCATCTGAATCGTTCAATTCCATTTGGAGAGCGAGATCATCTGTGGTAGCAGCACTAGACATCTTCCAGGCATGTGAGGAAAACTAGCAGCAGTTCAGTGGACAGGTTGAATGAACGGTAGCCGGCGCACGCGGATGACGTTATACACACTCCGCTTTTTTTTTTATATAAAAAATAAGGGCGGATGTCTGGGGGACAGTGATTGGCCTCCATGTTCTGAATGCTGGCGTACCCTAAAGAATAAATAATGAACAGTTTAGTTTGTGCCTTCAAGTCGTTGCCCATAGGAAGACGTTGCTTGGATATAACCTAACAGAATATCTTCAGAACGGCTCCAAATGACACTAAACTCATATTGGTGAGTAGAACATGATGGAATAACGGAAAATCAAGGGACCAATGGAAAAAAAACAGTGTTCCACTTTAACAAACCAGCACTGAGTGACTGCAGAGGTGGTGTATATATGGGTAACTGAACCGTGACAGGCTAATCAGCAGATTGGGAGCAGGTGTGGTAGAGATAAACTACAAAGACACAGAACACAAAGAATCTAAAAAAAAAAAAAAAAACAATCAATCAGAGGGCAGAACCCTGAGATCAGTTTAAAAGTTTATACTGCCTGAAATGTCTGGTAGAAAAAGAGGAAACGAGAAATCCACCGACTGGTCATGTTGCTTTAGGTGCTGGCCAGATTTAATTATTGCTATTAAAAAAAAAATTCTGGGAGCACACCGTGAAAGCTGCCTAGAAGTTACTGACTCTTGACCTCAGTATTTTTTGAGCCCTGCATACGGCCCTGTCTTTAGCTCAGGCATCCCAAAAGTGGGTCCTGGAGGGCCGCTGTCCAGCATGTTTTAAAGATTTCCCTTTTCCAGCACAGCTGATTTCCATTGATAGCTGATAAGCAGGCTTTTACTGAACTGCAATCATCAGAATCAGCTGTGCTGAAGCTTAGATCCACTTAAACCTGCAGGACAGCGGCCCTCCAGGATCAACTTTGGAGATGCATGCTCTAGCATTGTGATTAGAAAATAACTTCCAAAAAAGGTGAAGGTAAGACATTGCTGCTTTCTAAAATAAAATATATAACCCCAAATTTATCTAATTGCTGTTTTTTTTATTTAATTATTTTTTTTTTAAACTGACATATTTTTATCTGACTACTGTGGTGGGGTTGTTATTGATGAATGCTTTACATGTTACAGAATTGTCCTAACTGTTGTTTCTACTGTAAATGACTTGAGATTTACATTATTGGTAATAATTCATTTGATGCAAAACCAATGTTGCTTTTAGGTAGTTTTAATAAATCTGGTGAAAATGAAAAAGAGAGATCATATCTCTCCTATCCTGGCTTCTCTTCATTGGCTTCCTGTTAAATCCAGAATAGAATTTAAAATCCTCCTTCTCACATATAAAGCCTTAAATGGCCAAGCTCCATCTGATATCAGAGATCTGATTGTTCCTTATGTTCCTAACAGAGCACTTCGCTCTCAATCTGCAGGTTTACTAGTGGTTCCTAGAACTTCTAAAAGTAGAATGGGAGGCAGATCTTTTAGTTATCAGGCTCCTCTCCTGTGGAACCAACTACCAGTTTTAGTCCGTGAGGCAGACACCCTGTCTACTTTTAAGGCTAGGCTTAAAACTTTCCTTTTTGATAAAGCTTCTAGTTAGAGTGGCTCAGGTTATCCTGATCTATCTCTATAGTTCTGCTGCTATAGGCTTAGACTGCTGAAGGACATAGGGACCCCTTTTTCATCATTCTGCTTCATTCTATCTCTATTCTCCCACTCTGCAGAATCTGTTAGTTCAATCTCTAACGTTCTGCTCTCTCTGCTTTTTCTCATAGTAGCTTCATCTGGTCTGTTCCTGTTTGGCTGTGACTCCATCCTGGAGAGAAATATCAGCTGTGCTGCTGCCATCAACACCTTTGTTTCTAGATGTTGGAGCTTGGCCTGTTTTCCAGTGTAGTCCTGTTTCTCTGACTGTGACTAACTGGATGTGCTCTCTTCATCCTCTGACATGGGAGCTGGCTCGGAGCTCGTCTGCCTGGCTGTGTGTTTCCTGGACGGGGCCGCCTGTGGAGCTGGTTGATAGTTGCCTTTTGTATCTATGCTTCTTTTTCTATGTCTGCTTCTGTCTCCTTGAACCCCAGTGGGCCTCAGCAGATGGCCGCTCACACTGAGCCTGGTTCTGCTGGAGGTTTCTTCCTGTTCAAAGGGAGTTTTTCCTCTCCACTGTCGCTGCAAGCATGCTTAGTGTGAGGGATTGCTGAAGAGTCAATGAGTCGATGCAATCAGCTGGTTTTCCTTAGATAGAAAACTTTGAATCAATCTGACTGGATGATCTGGTGAACTGGAAAGTGACCTGAGATGACATGATGTGAATTGGAGCTATAGAAATACACTGAATTAAAATTGTATTAATTTCCAAATCATTAATTTGATAAGAAACTGCTTTTAAAGACAGGAAGTATAAAAAAAAAGTCTGTGAATCTCAGTTCTATAGATGTGTTACTTTCACTGAAGAGATGGTTAGTTAATGAAAATTGTCCCTTGGGGTCATCTTCCTGATATGTTCTTGAAGCCTGGATGTTTCATCTTTAGTAGTGACTCTAATGCTCGGTAGGCCTCTGCCTCCTTTGTGCTTAGTGGGTAGCCTGTGGATACTGGATTTTGAGGTGGAATCCACCATGCTTGGTGAGTAGCTTTAACATCAGTGGCCTGAATTTACTCCTTAGGCCAACTTATTATCAAGCAAGGGATCTGATTGTTGGTAGGCCCTAGCTGTTGGTTGCTTAGACCTTCCTATTCCCCTGTTATTCCACGGTACTGGTTGTTCTCTTTTACATCTGCCATTCTTCCCTCTGGGAGTCTGAACCCCTCTGTGTGGATTAACTACACACACACACACACACACACACACAGGTCTTGCTATATGTAATGAGGACAATGTGTTGACTGCCATTGATTGGCTTGCAGTCTTTTTCAACCCTGTCTATGCCCTAACCCTAAAATAACGCTAAACATAACATTAGGTCACCCTGATACTAACCAAATTACACCTTAGCCCTAAACCTAACTGTAAGCAAACTGTCCTCCTGAGGTGAGAAAAACATGAAACCTTGGGCCAATAATGTGGAACAGCTGAGACAGAAGGAAACAAGGGAGACTGTGGAACAATGACTTATTAACACGGAACTAAATATAAAAGTCTAAACAGAGATCTCAAGGAAACCCCTTAGGAATAGAAAGAACAGAACAGAAGAATAAACAGAGAAATTAAAAATCAACTAGTATGGCAACACCTCAAAGAGGATAATGACTTTACCCCACAGAATATGACAAAACATCAGAAAGGAAACCTGGACGGGGCCGCCTGTGGAGCTGGTTGACAGTTGCCTTTTGTATCTATGCTTCTTTTTCTATGTCTGCTTCTGTCTCCTTGAACCCCAGTGGGCCTCAGCAGATGGCCGCTCACACTGAGCCTGGTTCTGCTGGAGGTTTCTTCCTGTTCAAAGGGAGTTTTTCCTCTCCACTGTCGCTACAAGCATGCTTAGTGTGAGGGATTGCTGAAGAGTCAATGAGTCGATGCAATCAGCTGGTTTTCCTTAGATAGAAAACTTTGAATCAATCTGACTGGAGGATCTGGTGAACTGGAAAGTGACCTGAGATGACATGATGTGAATTGGCGCTATAGAAATAAACTGAAATGAATCGAGTAGTAGATTAAATTCAATTCAGTTTATTTCTATAGCTCCAATTCACAACACGTCATCTCAAAGCACTTTCCAGTTCAACCAGATCATCCAGTAAGATTGATTCAAGTTTTCTGTCTAGCGAAAACCAGTTTATTGCATCGACTCATTGATTTAAAGGCACATTTGAACTAATCCCATCCTGAGATACATTCCTAGAAACCGTTTAATCTCTTTTACTGAAATGTCCTCACATTTCCCATGCTTTTGAAGACTATATTTTTATTTGTTATGCTTACAGAAAGCGTAATAATAAGCAATCAGCTGGTTTTCCTTAGATAGAAAACTTGAACCTTTAATCTGACTGGATGATCTGGTTGATCTGGAAAATAACCTGAGATGACGTGAGCTGTGAGCTATAGAAATAAACTGATCTGAATTGAGTTGAACAATATTTTCCAACTTATTACGGGAAACAAAGTGTTGAAAGTCTTTATTCTGCCAGCTCAGCCTGTTCAACTTGAAATTTCATATCAGGCAGCTTGAAGTCATTTTTGTGGTACGTTTTGGCTCCATCTGTGGACTAACATTCCTGGCAAATGGACGAGTCACTGTCTTGACCAGAGGATTCACAAACATCACTTTCATGCAGTTGAAATAATTAATCAGAATCACTATGGGTGATCAGTTCCGGGCCAAAGTCACTATCATCATGTAGAAGTTGCTCTTAGTGCAGCAGTGAACCTTTTTGGGTGCTTTCGCTGTCCTTGAAAGGGAGCCTCCATACTCCCTTAAAAAATATTGGAATGTACTGTATTAGTCTCTGGCCCTGGAACACCAAGGTAACATCATAAAATATAAAATGAATTTATGTCAATACTTTAGCCAAACACAGTGCTGTCACCATTCTCCATCTGCAAAGTCACTCAAAGAACCAAAACGTCAATTTTGACCCAACATTTTTTAACCCTAATCCCCAGAGAGTAAATTTTGGCCCATTGTTTTTTAAGCTAGCTCAGAGTTGCTCATTTATCCTAACAGAACATAAACTATACTTCCGGTGCTTTCTTCAGAAAATCAGCAATTTTGTTTAGGTAGGTTTCCAGCTCAGCAATCAGCATGTGTTCAGCCATCTTGTCACCATCATACTGGCTTATGTCAGACGTACATTCATCCAGTTGGTGTCTCTATCCCGCGGTCAGAAGGGGATTTTGGAATCAAATTAGATTTATTTATTTATTTATTTAATTAATGCAGAAGGAAAACCATGCTGCTTTGTTTTTATAAAACAAGAATATCAGCAGTGGATAAACTTAATGCGCTCTATTTCGCTTGAGAACTGGTGATGACCCGAGGAAAAAAACCAAAGCAAAAAAAGGTCAATTTTTTTAATGCTTATGTAACAGAAAAACAACTTTTTACTCAATCTTCTGCATCATTCCTGCTAACATTAACACAGCATTTTGCAGGCATAGCTTAATATCTATTTGAGAATGCATCAATAACATAATTATAAGTGAAAGGATATTACTATACTGAAAGCTGTACAAAACAAGGTGTATACAAAATGAAATTTAGTTTAGTATTCACTACTGTGTATACAAAATGACAATAAAAGTTGTCTAAGTCGTTATACAACCATTATATGCTAATGCACTGCAAGAAGGACAGCAGGTGGCAGAGAGTGAAGGGGCTTTAGTTGAGATAAAAGTTCTTTATGCATGGAACCAAGAAAGCAGATTCTATGAGGTTTTGGGAAAAATGTGCACAAAAAAATTCAAAATAAAAAAGTAGATAAATGATTAAATAAAGTCAGGATATGAAAGCAGAGTAAAGCAGAGGGACATGATTGAACTGAGTTTCTCCATGAGCAATGAAGCTTGTAACTAGCTACTGCGCTATTACAAGATCACAGTGCCTGAGACAACTTTATCTGATTAGATCCTTCTTCTTTTGTAGCATAAAATGCTGCATGTAGAAACCAATGGCCCAAGAATGACCTCACAGCTCATGGATACAGCAGAGGACAAGGCTGTGAGAATATAGGAGCATAGGAACCTTTACTGGCATCTATGTGCCAGCAGTGCTGACTAGAGACAAAATGGCAAGAGATGAGAGGAGATGGATGCAAGATGTGCAAACTGCCATATCATGTTCATAAATGCCAGATATCAGCACTTACTGCGTTCATGGTTCAATCTATGATACTCTTTGAGAAACAGGTTAGTCATGTATTTAGAGTAATGGGCTGCGAGAAACCAGAGCACATTTCCATTAAGCCTCAGGATAAAGAACAAAGTGCTGATTTCAATGCAGTGAACTTTGTGAAATCTCAGAAAGCTTTCAAAAAGTCCAGATATGCAGTATAAATAGATTCCGACGAGCTCTAGAGAACCAGATATCTCAGTACCAGAGATCTAAGTAAAACTTGTCAACAGGACAAAACCAAAAAGTGTGACATCCCAGTGCCACAGAAGTCAGCAAAAATGATCAAAAACGGAACTGATGAAGGAGAAGGCAACAGTAAAAAGTTGTTAAGAATGAGAAGATAAAAGTGGTATTTTGGTAACAAAGATGTGATTAGAAAATGTGTAAAGTATGTGTGCAAAGAAAAGAAAGTGGCACCTGGTGATAATGGCAGCTGCTGAGGGGTTTAAGCTCAGCAGGAAAGAGGCAAGAGACTCAAATCCACAGATTTAGGGTTGCTCTGAGGGAGCAGGGACCTCATGCATAAAAGAGTGTGCATCTTTCATACCAATAATTAGTGGTAGTGAAGACTTCTAAACCTGTGGAAGACAGAAGAAATTAAACAAATAAACCTGTATGTAAACACTTCACCACACAATTTACTGTCATACGTCCCAGTTGGCATGGTAATGATCCCAGGCTCCTGTGTGTTTTTATTTGCCGCCCCATCCCGCCCCTAAAGTCAAGTGAAAATCAGTATAAAAACAGAAAAGGCTCCCACTGCATGTCACAATGACTACTGCAACAATTCTGTCAGGCAGTCAAAGAGAGACTTAATCAACTAAAGGAGATTTATTTCATCCAGGCCAAAACTTATCAAGGATATCAGTAAAACAACATAAATCTCTAAAAAGGCCATTATGTCTGTGTTTGTAGGACCAGGTTTGTATGAAGTCCAATAAATGCCGTCTAGCTGCTAAAACCGACTCAATTTTTGTGTCATGTTGGGGTTTAGGTGTCTAACCCACATGCAGAAACACTCACTGAGGCAGGGAAAAGTTTAAAGGTTTATTTATAAATATTTACAAAAATGTGAACTGGAACTTGGCTGGTCAGACTGGTCACGGCAGGATCTCCACTGAGGAGGACAGAGAAGTTAGAGGAGTTCCAGGGAAACTGCAGTTTACAGATGTAGGAGAAAATACCTGCTCCGAGGTGGAACTGATCAGCAGGGGGGGAACCTTGAGGGTCCAGAGGCTAGTCGGTGGGCAGAGGGCTGAGGGCAGAGGCTTAACTGAGTGCAGGCAGGCAGATTCCAGACAGAGATATTCTCCAGGATTTCAGGTTATCTGATGGGACTGGATCTGTGAAGCAGAGTGAAACAGGTTCAGGCAGGATCACAAAAATCAGGGAAAACAGATCTGAGAGGCTGGCTCAGGTACCATTACTGGCAAACACTCTGGCAGGGAAGTGTTAGCCTCCTCCTCCTTAAATAGGGCCTCCTGATGAGCAGATGGAAGACAGGTGTTGCAGTCAGCTCATGCCCTCAGATCTTGTGCGCCCTCTGGTGGAGAGAGTGGTCAAAGCCTCCAGATCCCAACATATTGCTTATTGCTAATCATTGTAATGTTTAAAAAACTTTAATTGAATGGAGACATTTGCTCCAGAGATGCTGCTTCCTTTTAATCTTATTGAACACCGTCACATTTCCTTTTATTGGAAACTTTTACTACTTTTTATTTTTTAGGGTGGATTAAGAAAGTTTGCATGGTTAACGCCAATTCTCACAGCAGGTCAAAGGTTTACGTATATCTGTTTCCCCACACTTTCATGCAGCATACTTTGCTATAATTCCCACGTTTTATGTAAAACTGTTTTTTATTTTTATTTTTTTGTATGTGCTCATACATCTGAACATACAGGACTCTTATTACTGGAGACGTTCCTGATCAGGCACTTTCCTGGTATGTTTAAGAAAATGGAAGTTTCCAACTTGATGGAAAATAACAGCTGAATATTGTTAAACTAGGTGGGAGAAGAGAATGAAACTGACACTGTAGTTCCAGGAATGTGAAGTGAGCGTAGAAATATAAAGAAAAAAAATCATTTTGCACAGAAATGCAGGCAGGAAATAGTCTAAATGAAGCATGGAATGGCGAAAAGCTTGAGCAGTGGCTGCATCAAAAAAGCCACTGAGTAAAGATATTATTTAAAGAGCGCCTGGTGGGCAACTTCATTCCACAAATAGAACCAGGGTGATAAGAAAAAAGATGGCAAGAGTGGGAAAGAACTCTTCAGTGAAAAAACAAGAGCTAATAGACTTTGTACACAGAGAGTATACAAAACAGTATTGTTAGTTTGGTGTTATCAGTGTGATGCAGAGTCTGTGATTTAGAGTTTTCTCATCAGTTCCTCAGTGTGATGGCGGTGGGGAAGAAGCTGCTGCAGAACCTGCTGGTCCTGCATTGAATGCTGGGAAGCCTCTTCCCAGAGGGCAGCAGGGAGAACAGTCCATGGTGGGGGGGTGGGGGGTCATTGATGATGTCACAGGCTCGGGACACGCAGCGCTGGGATGAAATGTCTTTAATGGAGGGAAGAGGAGCCCCCATGATCCTCTCTGCTGTTCTCACCTTCTTCCAGTCTGAGGCGCTGCAGCCTCCACACCACACAGTGAGACAGCTGCTCAGAACGCTCTCTATGGTGCTTCTGGAGAAGGTGGGGAGGATGGGGGGGGGCAGGTGGGCTCTCCTCATCCTCCGCAGAAAGTCCAAGCACTTCTGGGCCCTTTGGACCAGTGAGGTGGTGTTTCCAGTCCAGGTGAGGGTGTCTGTGATGAATGTGGAGCTGCTGACCACCTCTACAGCTGAGCTGTTGATGAGCAGTGGAGCGTGGTTAGGCCGGTTCTTCCTGAAGTCCACCATGATCTCCTTGGTCTTCTCCACCTTCAGGATCAGGCTGTTATCTCTGCACCACCAGCTGCTCCACCTCCTCTCTGTAGTCCAGGTGGTTGTCGTCTCTGATGAGGCCCACCACCGTGGTGTCGTCTGCAAACTTCACCATGTGATCGGTGGTGAACCTGGGGACGCAGTCGTGTGTCATCATGGTGAACGGCAGGGGGCTCAGGACGCAGCCCTGAGGGGAGGGGCTTAGACTCATGACATCAGAGGTGTTCTGTCCGACCCGGACTGACTGAGGTCTGTTGGTGAGGAAATCTAGCAGCCAATTTCGAAGGAGTTAAAAAACAGAAGCAAATAATCCAGAAAAACAGACAAAGAACTTAGGAATCAAAAGCTAAGAGACGCTCAGTGAAACTAACATAAGGCATAAAATAATGAAGAGAATTCAGCAATGAGGAACTGAGGGAGGAGTATATATGGGAGACAAAACAAAGAATGGGCTAATCAGCTGATTGGGAGCAGGTGTGGATAGAAGCAACTAGAAGGGAGTTAGGAGAAAGGAGACTGGCACAAGGGGCGAAAGAGAGTAACTCAAGAAAAAAAAAACACAACTGCTTAAATATAACTAGAAAACAACTAGGAGGACAAAAAAATGGAAAAGAAACCAACTACCAAGAAAAAAAAAGAATTAGAAAAATCAAAGTGTAACTGAAAACTCAAAAATAAACTTAAACAGAACCAAACAGTCCCCAAAGCACATATATCCACAGGGTTATACACATGACAATTCTGTGTATAACCCTGTGGATATATGTGTCCTGCAGATGGTACATGACAATTAACAGCTTTTTCTTTACCTCTTGAAGCTGTGCTGTAATGCTTAGCATAGACAAAAAGAATGAGAATGATGGAAACTGATTTTCTTTGTTGGATCAGAGAAATGATTTGTTTAGCTTGCTGAACAACGAGTGGCAAGGTGGTCTATAAATCCAGCAGAAAATCATAGAAGCAGGTTTTTATTTGTATTTATTTAACAAAAGGAAAAAAATCCCACATTTAGTAATGAAAATGTAGGCACTTGTATCACAGCTTGTCCTCTATGTCTAAGATGAATGCATTTTGTGGAATTATTCCATGAACTTGAGGCTAGTTTATCGAATAATACCATTAATAAACAAGGCAACGGGAAAAAAAGAAACATGAAAGCATTGCATGAAAAGTACTAAGATGCTGATAGTAAAGCTTAGAGAGATAATTAGGTAGATTGTTTGATCAAAAGCGGTTGTAAATAAATATGAAAAAATCCTTTCAATCATGATTCAAACGAGCCAGCACATGTCTGACTTTTAAACAGTTTTCTCCAGAACTGAGGAACATACCAACTAAACGCTGGTTTTATTCTGGTTCTGGTTTATATCCTCACACTTGACAACCAACTCAGAAATGTATTTTGGCCTAGCACCGTTTACCGCTTTAAAGACAAACAGAAACATTTAGAAATCTGTTCTTTGATAAGAAGGGAGCATTGCAGTGATTTTAGTCTCAGATAATAATAATATGTAAAACATTGGTGTCATTTGGTTTAGGATTTTTCATTTAAGCTCCCAGGTTTCTGAAATTTCCCTATTTAATCCTCAGAATTTTGCAAAAATTAGAAATCTGCTGTCCAGGGGTGATGCTGAGAAACTAGTCCATGCATTTGTTACTTCAAGGCTGGACTATTGTAATTCTTTACTATCAGGAAGTCCACAAACTGTAGTTAAAAGCCTTCAGCTGATCCAAAATGCTGCAGCCAGAGTTCTGATGAAAATGAAAAAGAGAGATCATATCTCTCCTATCCTGGCTTCTCTTCATTGGCTTCCTGTTAAATCCAGAATAGAATTTAAAATCCTCCTTCTCACATATAAAGCCTTAAATGGCCAAGCTCCATCTGATATCAGAGATCTGATTGTTCCTTATGTTCCTAACAGAGCACTTCGCTCTCAATCTGCAGGTTTACTAGTGGTTCATTGAAAACTTTATACTGTACATTTCACTGGCTTCTCACAACTACTGAATAAATGTTTTATTACGTTGCATTTATTCTTTAAATTGGCTCACTCTAACAACCTGTTCAAGCAATGATTAAAAGCACAATACAGAAGAACCATTGTGCTGTCATTTTAGAGAGCATCAGTGCCTTCTGTGTTCTTTCAATGACCCCCACATCCAGCTGGTAATGGCTTTACATGATAACAAAGCCAAAATACACTTGGTGTTATTTTCTGGCCTGACCAGCTGGTTCTAACAATGCTAAAATGTTGGGCATTGTCTTCTGTGAATGTAGCAGGTTATATAACAGGCTGAATCATTTGGCAAAGATACCAAAATAGCACAGCTTGACTGTTTGACATTACTATTTTTCTTTCTTTTTTCTGGAGACCTGCAGCATGAAAAAGGCTGGGAAGGACTCAAGTAGATTCATGACAGCATCAGCAGTATTATGATGCATATGGTGTTATACAATATCAGTAAATAGCAGTTATCTATGCCGGTGTGATATCATATGATTTGACTAAAGGATTTTTAAAATGATGAAGACAGGATGAAAAATAAATGAGTAGATTACTTAAATGTGTCATAGCCAGTGGCGGTTCTTGCATTAGTGCTTTCAGCGGGGATTTCCAGCGCGCGGTACGCTGGAGGTCTGGAGCTCCCAACAGAACTGCAGATTTTAGTGGGATTATAATCCTGATAAACTGATGAACAGAGGATGTTTGGAGGTGGACTGTTTTGCTTAGAAACAGGTCAAAACTATTTTACCAATTCATAAAGTAAATAAAGCCGAGCTGCTCTCTAGCTTGAAGCTACAGAACAGAGCAGATAAACATTCAGAGCGTTGAAGCAGCAAAGAAACTGGACCAGGGTTTGCCCCAGCGTACAGGGCTTTGAGTGTTTTTGACACTTCTATGTAAACCCAGCGAAGGCGGGGTACATACTGGGCAGTCAGTCCATCTCAGGGCAACGCAAAGACAAACAGACACACAGCCATGCACACAAACACACACTGTTATCTAAAAACTATTTAGAGATGACAATTAACATAACTGTCATGCTTTTGGACTGGGAGAATCTGGAGTACCTGGAGAGAATCCCCGCAGGCTGGCGGAGAGATAGACAGAAAGACCCTGGGCGGGGAATCAAACCCAGAACCTTCTAGCTACAACAGTACTAGAAGCTGTGCCACCATGCAGCCCCATTCAGTTTATTTTCAATTCACTTTATTTATATGGTGCAGATTTACATCACATGTCATCTCCAGGTTCTTTACAGAAACAATTAAGGCCTCAGAACTTGGTTAAATAGAGATTTAAAGAGCCTCATCAAGACAAAAGAAAATAAAACATAAGAAATAAAAACCAATAAATTATAAAATGTGTGTTTTAAAAGAGTTGTAAAAGTTTAACATATATGGCAGAACTGGAAACCTCAGAAAATAACTGCCCCAATACCTGACTAACAGAAAGATTCAAATTATTCAGAAAAACTAAAATTCACAGCTTATGGGTTTCAGATTCAGCTTATAGATCTTCAGTTAGATTTGCACGCTATGATTAAATGTGAAGAGTGTGAGTCTCATTAGTTTTAATGTCAGTTAATTTCTTTATTTGCATCTAGACACACAGAACACATTAATATATAATAATAATATAAAAACTATTAACTAACTAAATTAAAAGAATAGAATTCAGATTTATCGTCATTACAGTCACAAGTACAAAGCAATGAAATGTAGTAATAATAATAATAATAGTAGTAGCGATAACTCCACTGTAGGAGAGCAAAACATCTGGAACCGACTCTGCAATGGTGAGAGAGACATTCCCCGAAATATGCTGAGACTGCTGCAAAATATGATTAAAAACATTACTGAGCCAGAGAGCTTCAATAGTTATAAACACCAAAACTACATTTGTTTATTCTTTTAAGAGTTTTTTCTCCACTTCACAGCTTGTGTTAGTGTACCCCAGAGATGGGGACTCGAGTTTGTGACTCGAGTCGCACTTAAGTCGCATATTTAATGACTTAGACTCAACTTAGACTTGCATTTGAAGGACTTCAGACTCGACTGTGACTCGTGATTTCTGACTTGTGAACAATTTTTTATTTTTAAGTGTTTTTTGTTTTACTAACTGATCGCCGCTCGCCTTACCCGCACACAGCAGAGGTAAAAAAATAAATAAAAAAAAAACGGCAGAGGGGCTGTCAAACTGTCACGCAGCACTGACGTCACTGACGCAACGCTACGTGACATATATGCCCGCACGCATGCATGATCGACAAGCCAAGCTTTAAAAACTTCATGGCAGTCGTAGAGGAGAAATATGTTGTGAATAATGTTGTGAAACGGCACTAAATAAATAAACTGAATTGAATTTAAAATACTGACCGCCAAGTCGGTTCTGTCTGTTCCAGGGCATTAAGTTACAAAAAGTTATTGCCACAATGTTTCTTTTATGAAAGAATTGTTATTGTCCTGCTATTTATTTAGAGGTTTTCTTTATCTGTTGTAGTTGCTAACTTCATTAATAAAAAGCAGGATTGTGATTGGTTTTTTTTCCACAGCCCTCATTTTCACTTAAAAATAAAAGAGCAGACATTTACTCCTAAAACTAGAAAAAGTTGTAACCACAAATGTCAGGTAAATACTGTAAGAAAATTGTTGTTTTTGAAAGAAAAAAATAAAGATGCAAAATTTAACTGGAAAAAAATTGCGTGTGTGCTTTTTTAAATTGTATTTTTCACTTACCAGTTCAAGATAATGATAATTCCATAGATATAATAGTAACCTTCACGCTATACTGTCTCAGTGACGGAGATGAAAACACAAGGAGAAACAAGCAAGCACGCAAATTATTACACTTATTTTAATTTATCGAATGATTAGAATTTATTGTGCGATTAATTGATAATTGTGACAGGTCTTCTCAAGACTTGAGACTTGACTTGGACTTGCAAAAAATGACTTGTGAACATGTCTGCTGTACCCCAATAAAAAAGTTAGTCTAAGAGGGGAAAACACTTTTGCCAGACACTTTTCTTAACTACATTTAAAGCACAAATGGTAGTAAACTATACCAAGCATTTTTTAACATTCACCACTGCATTTTTTGTTTCTTCCCTAAAGAGATGAAAATGAAAAACACATGTTCATAACACACATCGAACTCTCCTCTTTATACCAGCTACAGTAACAGAAGTGGATTTTGTCTGGAAGGTCTGCCTACAGTAGATGATATAATGATATGTAGCTGAAAACTTGTAAAGCACAGAGCACCAGAGGTCCCCGAACCCCAGAGACTGCTTTGCAGCCAACCAAAGGCGTATCTGCAGGCAGCTACATCAGACGCTATTATCTGTCTGCTGCTGGTGTTCATCATCATGAGCTCTGAACGCTGGGTACTGAAACATCCAAATGCTGACGAATCCCAGCGGGGCGCTGCTTTCTCTTCAACAAAGCCTCAGCATATTGCACTACAGTAGTAAGAATATGAGACAGAGCCGCGTCTGCTGGAGGTTTGTGTTGTGCCTCAAAGGAAAGTTGAGTAAGGGAACTCTGCCAAGAAGACAAGAACTGGTCTTTGGTTGTTTGAGCTCTACGGCAGTTCACCTTTAAGAAGAGGAAAGAAATGGGGGGAGGGGATTAGTAAACAACTTAATCGCTCGAAGCAAAATGTGATTTCCTCATAATAAGAAAGGGTGTAGCACATCACCGTCACAGCAGTGATTGTTGACATCTCACTGAGTAGCAATGTAGCAGAACTAATTCATAGATACAAATGAATAAAAAAAAACAGGAATTTACTGGAGGCTAATCAATGATCAAACAAACCAACGAGCTTGCCATAGGTCTCTTCACAATGTAAGAATTGACAAAGGTAGCCTTGAGCTGTGCTGCATATTTCATCCTCTGCATGAGATGCAATTGCTTTCTAAATGGACGCCACACCGTGACGAATTGAGAAATTCCTCCTTCCTGTAGGGATGGAGACATTTTGCAGAGCAGGAAACACAAGGAGACAGGAGCAACAGCTTCATCCCTCTTCAAACTAACCCTGCAAAAGCTTTGAACCTGAAATCCTCTGTTGTCTTTGCTAATGACATTTGCAAACTTTGGAAATGAGGTCAAAAGATATGCTCAGTTCTACATCCACGCTGACTTCATCGCAGGGGACGTTGACAAGAGCTGAAGCTTGAACTAAGTTTATGTGCGAATAAGACAAGCTGACATTTGTTAACGGACACTTCAACCCAGAAACGAGACGCATTTTAAACACATTTGTATGAGACTTCATAAAAACCCTTTGATGCTCGATTAGCATTAATTTCATCTGATTCACCAGACATTTGCAGGTCACATGGTCCCACATCAGCGATGGATTTTTGAAATAACACAGCTCCAAGAGTACTTAACACATGTAGATTTTATCTGCTTCATCCACAAGCAAAGAAGAAGGCATATTCCATGTAGTTAATACTTTAGCTTTGCAGGAGCATATTATCAGTAAAGTGCTGCTTCTATCTCCAGATAAGATGCTATTTTTATATTAATATGTAAAAGATTTTTAATCAAAGCATGTTGGAATAAATTATATCCTTCTTATGCTAATATGGTTTAAATTATGTCTCCATCTTCATCTCTGTATTAAATATAACTGATTAACATGAAGTATTTTTTTATTTTTTTAAAGTTAACTCTTTTTAACAGCATCTGACTGACAGACTTTCAACACCGACTAGTATATTCTTGCACTGGAAGTGTGTTTACTGCAGCTTATTGATATGAGTGTGCAGGTGAATACAGGTTCAGGGGCCTCTGCATTACAGCCCAGATCTTCTAAAGTCTAATAAATCATTGCAAACCTGACAAGCAGGCAGACTCCATAAGTAAAATGCACCTAATTAAAAAATGTGCGCTGAATTCTTTCCCTAACGGCGTTAGAGCTGAGTGTAAATTTGGGGTTTCAGCATCTCTGGTCAGTGACACGAAGAACAGACCAGTCAAGGACAGGGAACATCTGACAGCGTCCTGGGGTGTCTGATGCAGCGACGTTAGTAATAAATCCTTTGTGCACAGCCGACTGTGGGGGAGGGCTTTGCCTTGCCTCCAGACAGGGCCATGAAGCGCCATGAGAATATTTCCTGGAGAGTTAGAAGGTCAAGAGGAACATATTGATCAAAAATAGATAGATCTGGACATATTAATATTAGACTGACATATCTCAAATACCACACTTTCTAAAAGAGAGAGTCAAACATGTCAGCCATTGCAGTTCTTTTATAATTAATGTGTGTGAGAGTCTGACACGTGGTACTACTGTAAATTTTAGTCTTAAAGCATTCAACCCCTGTGTATATCCTAGCTTTACAGTAGTAGCCATTCAAAATGTCCCCACTTTCCTTGGCTGGTCCCCTACAATAACCCTTTAAGATTTCTGGACATTAAGATCTAAAGAGAAGCATCATCTACTGGTCAGACCCTGGAATCCAGTGAAAGGGTGGAGTCAGAGTAAAAAAATATGCATATATACGCTTCCTGGTTATACTCTCACAGCAGTGTGGCGCAGTGAGCTTGATGCAGACATTTTTTATTTATGCTCAATATTGAAGCGTGGTCTGAGCTACACGCTGTGGGTCTAGATACGACCGAGGCGGTGAGGAAGTGGGGGCGAGTTTAGTCTGACGACGGAGGGACATGAGGGCCAAAAAGAGCAGAGATCCAGGTGGAAAAAGGGTCCCAGCGTTCTCGCGCACCTCACTCTTCACTGTAAAAACGACAACTCAAAATTGTTCACATTACTAAGATTTTTGCATTCACTGACAATAAAATTGCCAGTTGGAACTTGAACTGTCTGTTGTGAGCCAATTGAACTCACTTTCATAAGTTTCTGATGAAAAGTTCATCTTATTCTATAAATTAAGTTGAGTTTACTTTGAAGTTGTAGTTGACACCCAGGCCGAGCGAGGTCAACTTATCTGCGCAAAATCAAAAACTCAAAAATGTAAGTTATTACAGGGGGTGGTAATCTGAATTTAAAATAACTTTTTACAGATCTGAACTTAAAATAATAAGTTTTTCCAGTAACTTGAATTAAAAAAACTTAGCTGACACAACTTAATAAGTGTAGTTCTACAAAACTTAAAAAATTAAGTTGATGCCTTCAACTCAAAAATTCTGTGCAGTCGGTTGCCTTGAAATTTTGAGTTGAACTAGCTTTTTCGTTTTTACAGTGTTCTAGCGGGTCAAACGTCACAAGTTGTTTTCCGCAATTTCGGTCATAAAAACAAAACAAGCCGGCCTCCTGTCTGCGGTCAGCTACAATCTGGGAGAGGAGCAGCGGAGCGTCTGTGGACGGGGCGGGACGTCTGGAGCCGAGGTATTGCTTTGCTCTCATTGCACTGATTATGTGCAGTATTTTTGCAGTATTTTTTGATGCAACTTTTCTACTTCTGTTATTTGCTGTTGATTCTAAAAAAAAAATAATGCATAACGATATTACAGCTTTCATTGATTTATTTCAAACTTGAAACTTTGTTTAGCCTGTAAGGTGTAAATAAAAAAAAAAAAACTTAGCGATTAATCGAATCGAATCGTATCGTGTTGTGGTGTATTCTTGAGTATCGAAAATAATCAAATCGTTGATTTACACCCCTAGCAAGAGGGGGTCACTCCAGGCTGGGAGTTGCACTTGGCTGCCATTCGGCTGCCATTTGTCAGGGAAGGGCCACTTTGAATGGCTGCTACTGTAGTCTTGCTTGATCACAGACTAATTGTAGACATTTCCCAATTTTAATATTTTTTTATAGCTGACAGGACCATACGAAGTGTCTAAACACACAGAGGCATTTTCTCTTGGACAGGAAGGGTCTTTAGGAATTCCTTCCAACTACTGCTTCCTGCCTGAGGATGTTTTGAAAACACCCAAAAAGTTTTCAAAGTTGTGATATTCAGTTAAAAACATCATGTTTGAGATCCACTTGGTATCTATAAGATGCTTGGTCTCAGGACATCACAATGTTTGAGAATCCACTAAAACCAAGGCAGGTCCATTGGAAGGTCATTGACATTACATGGAGGAAGATGCCTTGGGTGTTTTTCCAAAGGCAATCTTCTAAGGATACCATAGACTGTGGATGTTGTCTCTCATGAGGATCTCAAATACACATTTTAAAAGTAGTGGAGAACTATTTCTCCTAGACACTATTTGGATTGTTGAAGGCTGTCCTCTAAAGGCAGGGCACTGAAGGGAAAAGCTGGAAGTTGGACAGATTGATATGAGATTGGAACTGTCAGGCTGGTACCTTGGTTAGAAATAGAATAAGTTTATAGTTTCAGAAAGGAATGTTGAGCAGAAGCCTGTGCTGCACTGTCGGATTAGCAGCTTAGAAAGGTAAGATCAGGTTCAACTCTGTTATGTTCAGAGTCACAGATGTAGCTTATCACTTCAGGAAATAACTTGATGTGCTTCATTGGTATATTAAGGTTTTCATTATTAAAGAAACACAAACCTGATGAATGCAGATATCTTAAATTTAAAGGGACACAGTCATGTTTAAACACTTATACAAAAAAAGACGTAAAAAATTATTGATAATGATTGAATAATGATGGCACTTATTGTATAGAATATTCATCCTATGCACTAAGTGCCCTTTTTAGTAATGTTTTTATTCTCCTTTTTGTGTCTGAATAGAAATCCCACACCGGTCACGATGAGCAGACGTGAATCGACTGTGCACCATTTGCTGGCAGTACCGTGAATCTTTCAAGAAGCAAGATAGTGAAAATCTGTCCCAGAGTTGAGGCCGTCCATCCTGCAAGGTCTCTTGGAAATGCAACAGCTTGGCGTTGAAAGTGACTCAATAATAATAATAAAAAACAATCAACAAGAACTCTAAGTTTATATGAATCCTCCTTAGAGCCTCCGATCACAACATCAATCCTGCTCCACAAATGAAAACAGAGACACAGCATCAATTATATAAATATTTAACTGCATAAAAATAAAAAGTTATAACCTAATTGGAAAAAAGCAAATCAAATGCATTAAAATGCTTTTTCCCTGCTAAGTGCATTGTTGATGGTTCATGAATAAATCTGAACTTCAGTAGTCTGCTGAAAACTGCACGCTCCCCCCCACCCCGTTTATTTTAATCTATCAATCTATCTTTTTGTAAAGTCAGTGATAGTTAGACAGTAGAGTCTAAGAATAGAATCCGTATTAATGAGGACATTTACTCACACATTTATCAACTCTGCAGGGATGTCTGAATGCCTCCACAGCTTTAACCTCGCCTCAGTGATCACCAATGTTAATGCTGTATTCCAACTGCTATTTGGTTCTCATCCCCATTGAAACACTTTTTGGAGCTTTTCTTCGACTGTTCTTCATTATTTTAACAAAGTCGGTCTAAGTTGCTGACTTTCTTTGCCATATTACTTCCCTGTCAATCACCTGTGCACACACGCATTATTACACCTCCAGTTAAGCAGTGATGTTATGTCAATGTACTCACAAAGCTTTTTTAATAAAACACCAAAATACCAAGTAATATACCAGAAGAATGTGATAATCTTTCAGAAAACATTGTTTTCAGCTGGAGTGAGCAAAAAACAAGCATTTCCAACACTGGTGATGAAAAAAAAAACACATTAAAAATTACAATTACAGCACCCAGCCAACTTTGGTGTGAACTTTAAATCAAACATACAGAAACATAGACATGCCTGTCAGACACTCATGAAAAAAATCATCAAAAAATATAAACATAATAATGTTTGTGACAATACACAGTCTTCACCACATAAAGCGACACATGAGTCCCGAGTGACTTTGGGTTTTCCATCTCAACCTTATTGCTTTAGACGCTCTGCAGGAGAAGGTCTTCTGCCAATGGTGCATTTTCATTCATGATTCAGTCTTTATTTGCAGAAAACAAATTAGCAATACACAACGACTATCTGGACAAGGAATAAGAATGCATTGCTGAAGCCTTACTTGAAAGGAACATAAAAAAAACAGATCATAATGTATAAACAGGTAGAATCCAGCAGGAATCAGTAGACAGATCAGGCAAACAGATCAAAAATGGAACAGGCATGCTCAGAGGTCCGAAGGCCGAACGGGTCGGGATCAGGCAATCAGAACACATTCAGGTTTGCTAGAGAACTCTCACCAAAGGCTGAAATAATCTGCCACTGATGACTGGAAGCAGGCAGGTTCAATAGAGAGTGGAACAGGTGACACAGATGAACCGTAATGAGAAACTGGGCAGAGCTAGGCAGGTGAATGGAATGAACAGTCAAGCCAGTCATCAGAGCCAAGATCGTGACAGATTCCGATAATTTATTTCACATATAGTAACAAAGTGGAACTGAGTATCTCTAGTTCTGCGAGGCGAGGGTGTCTGAGTTAGAATCCCAGTTTCAGGCTGTTGAAGATCTAGGAGTTAAAGTAGGGACTATTGTTAAGTGCAGAACAAACAAAATTTAGTTTTGTACAGCTCTCATGACATTTCCATTTTGTAAAGTGTAGCAGTGATCAAACGTAAACATTTTGAGAAAAAAAACACGGTGGAAAAAAATACATTGATATGGTTTTTTCAACATTCATTCAGCTTGTTTCCAGTTTTCTCTTTTTATCAATTTTTTTCAACAGTTCATCAGTGTGATGGCGGTGGGGAAGAAGCTGCTGCAGAACCTGCTGGTCCTGCATTGAATGCTGGGAAGCCTCTTCCCAGAGGGCAGCAGGGAGAACAGTCCATGGTGGGGGGGTGAGGGGTCATTGATGATTTCACGGGCTCGGGACACGCAGCGCTGGGATGAAATGTCTTTAATGGAGGGAAGAGGAGCCCCCATGATCTGCTTCTGGGCCCTTTGGACCAGTGAGGTGGTGTTTCCAGTCCAGGTGAGGGTGTCTGTGATGAATGTGGTGCTGCTGACCACCTCTACAGCTGAGCTGTTGATGAGCAGTGGAGCATGGTTAGACCGGTTCTTCCTGAAGTCCACCATGATCTCCTTGGTCTTCTCCACCTTCAGGATGAGGCTGTTATCTCTGCACCACCAGCTGCTCCACATCCTCTCTGTAGTCCAGGTGGTTGATATCACTGATGAGGCTCCAATTCTAGGAAAGGAGGAGGAGTAGCAATAATCTTTCAGACTGACTTACTGATTACTCCAAAGGCAGTTAATAATTACAACTCTTTGGATCATTTAACCCTCAGTTTCCCTCATCCAATTTGCAAAGCAAGACACTCTTTTCTTTTTGTTACTTTGTATTGTCCACCAGGGGGTTAATCTAAGTTTTTAGATGAGTTTTCAGAGTTTCCATAGTGGGAGATTTTAACATCCATGCTGACCTTTATGGCGATAGCTTTGCAGCCTTTAATACTATCTTAGACACTATTGGCTTTGTTCAAAATGTGAATAGTCCCACACATTCTCATCATCATTCTTTGGATCTTGTGCTGACATACGGCATAGAATGTGAAGAAATAACAGTATTTCCTCACGCTGTCCTCTCTGACCATTTTTAATAACCTTCAGGATTATTTTAACAGAGTTCTCCTTGTAAAAAAATAAAATAAAATAACAGAGTTCTCCTCCAAAAGGTTTCACTTTAGCAGATCATAATCAGATAGTGCAGTTATAAATTTTAAAGAATCTGTTTCACTTTCTCTCTTCTCTGTGTCGCTGAGCAGTGCTGCAGAGTGCAAAAGCTTAGCTTATTCCCCTTCACAGGTTGGTAATTTTGTTGATAGGGTTGCTAGTTCTCTGCGTACTGCCTTAGACAACGCAGCTCCTTTGAAAAAGTTAAAAACATAAAAAAAGAAAGCTGGTTCCTTGGTTTAATGTAGAGCTGCTCACTCTGAAGCAAAATGCTAGGAAACTAGAGAGAAAAGTTGTGCTCCACATGCCTACAGGAATCCTACCTAGTCTGGAAAAATAGTTTACTGCTGTATAAGAGGACCCTTCATAAAGCAAGAGCAGCATACTTCTCCTCATTAAAAGAGGAGGATAAGAATAATAAATAAGTGGCTGCCTCTTGGTTGGGCCATTGCACTTGGAATCCTGAGGATTTTTGGTCGAAGAGATACAGATAAGTCTTGTGTTCAGTGAATTTTTACTTGAGTGGGGTTTAGATTCTTATTAAGACCTAATCAGTGACCAATGAGTCGATAATCTTACTTATATTTGCTCATTCAACACCCATGTGGCATATCATTAATACATACAGAGATGAAAAGGAGATTGTATTGGTCAGTATACATAAAAGAATATTCACCTTCAAATGTTTGCTTTTTAGACTGGGATGTTTTATAGAAGAAAAAAAAACTGATATCATTGTATATTGTAAATAAACTGAATTGAATTGTGTCCCTCTTAGGTCCCTTTCTGCAGATTCAAACTTCCACACCCAGTAAAACGTAAAATAATGTAAAATATTAAATTACTGCAAAAATATTTAAGGAGTGCTTTGGTTTACACAGCTGCATGCTGACAATAAATGCAACGTAACAGCTGGGATGCCAAGCCCTCACAGAGATGTGCTTAAAGTTATAGTTGTGAGTAGCCACTAAAGGGGTAAAAGGGCAGTGCATGTTGTCAGTTTACAAAATAAGCCAACAATTAGCTGGTCTACTTGCAATTCCCCGTGCCCTAATTGTTAACAGTCTTGGGCATGTTCCAGTATTCCATTACTGAATAATTGGACAGCACAATGGGACATCTCTTGGGCTGCCGGCTCTTGCCCAGAGAGAGGTGAGATTCTTATTGATCTCATGTCCGAACCTCTGATCAGTCATCCCAAATCAGCCCCAGGGGAGGAGGAAGGAACAACAGGTGACAGGGGATATCTCTGTGACTGTGTTGGTATTAATCAGAACATGTAGAAAGATGTGGCCAGAATCTCAAGTATTGTCAGGGTTCAGTTTTTCCTCACTCACTTCACAAGTGGAAATGAAAAGCCACATTAGGGAATTGAAAAAAACCCAGTTCGGTCAGTTGCTCAGTAAAACCCGGCTGGCACTCCAGGTGACGCAAGTGGCAGAGGAGCCTGCTGTGGCTTTCTGTAATTGAGTTAAATAATTGCGTTTCCACTGGTGGTTGCTGCTGCGGCCTTCCGCTTTATGCCTGGGTAGAGCTGCGGCCGATTTAATTAATTTTTAATTAGGAGGAAAAATTGCAGGCCTATTCCAGCGAGACCTTTAAGACATCTGTGCATTTGAGATAACGTTCTTAAATACCCTGGGCCTCCCGGTAGTGCAAGCTTTGAGGGCAATGTGATGCTGCCAGTTCTGGGCCACATGAGGTAGACAGGGTGCTGTAAAGTTTTTCTTGGTGAATATTGGTCACACTCTTTATAATTACGGTTTGTTGATTAAACTGGGCCGAAAGAATATCCTTAATACTTGAACTTTCTTCCAATTGGTCACATTACAACCATAAACTCCATGATCTTCAGTTGGGAATTTATGCGATAGACCACCACAAGAAAGCGCATAATTGTACGGTGGATATATGTTCATGTTTTTACATACCAAGAAATCAGGTAGAAAGTTCTCAGTGCAGGCGAGACTACAACTGAACTTGGCCCGAGCAAAATGAACACATTATGGTAGCAGCCATATGATGTGGAAATGCTTCCATTTAGTAGGGACAGCAAAGCGATTGGAGTTATTTATAGATTGATAGATTGATGCGTAAATAAAAGTTAAAAAAAGAAGAGGATCAAAATCTGTTCCAGGCTCTAAAAGCCTAAACTTCTTAATAGTTTAAATAAAGTGTCACAATAATCAGATGCCCCCCACTCCATTGTGAGTCTTGACACCTAAATACCGAGGATTTTCAACTACCTAGGATTTTTTCCCCACCTTGTAAACAGTAACTCTGGGTATTTTCTGTGTTTTTTCCCCCCTCTGTTCTGAAAGGCCAAAACAATTAATAAAATCAGTGTAAAAAAGTATAACGAAGCTAAGAAGAAGGCTGCACTCCACCTCCAATCCAGCAGGGGGGCTTTAATAAGAAATCAAATTTATTACCATTTATTTTTACCTCCGTTCAGCAGAATATCTGTGGCTCACCAGAGGTAAGTGTGAAAGCTCTGAAGCTGTGAAAGTTTGGCCTCATATTCGCTCAGCTTTTGCTTTTTATTTATAAAATCCTTAAGGAACTAATAAAAATATTTCGATATTTACTCCCTCGATCTTATTAGGCACTGGGTAAAAATAAAATCACTTTATGAACCTTAACTTTCATCAGAGCTATACAGATTTGATCTGTAACAAATTAAATGCTGAAAAACAGCTAAAAAAAGTTACATTCTCACTAAAAATATCTTTACCTCTGCAGGGGGAAAACGCAGGTTAGTGACCACGATAATCTGACGGTGGATGATTATGAACGTGTGAGTCATTAATCTGGTTTAACAGTTCAGTCCGTGCCCATAGAACAAGGTGAGCTGCCAACAAGATACAGTGACACAGAGTGTCCCAGATGCTGCAGCTCCAGAGAACGGAGAAAAAGCAGGAGTCCGAAGCCAGGTCAGGCAAACAGATCAGAACAGGAACAGGTTGGCTCATTGGTTGAGAGGCAAAACGCATCAGGATCAGATAATCAGAAGCACTCAGTTAAGCTAAAAACACTCTAACCACTGGCACGAGAGAGCAAGAAAAATCTGCCCCTGATGACTGATGCAAGTAGCTTAAATAGAGGGAGGAGCAGGTGGATCAGATGAGAGGTAATGACAAACTGGGCAGAATAGGACAGGTGAATGAAATGTATAACTAAGCCAGTCATCAGTGCCAAGATCATGACAATTTTCGTAAAACTCATATGTTTGCCATTAGTATTTTCCTTCTTTCTGTCTATATAAGTCCATATAAAAAAAGATTTAACATATATATATATATATATATATATATATATATATATAATGATACCCATAAATTACTCAGTGAAAGTGTGTAAAAATGCCTCAAGAACTTTTCAAATCCTGGGTAATTTAATTTATAAACATCCCTGCAATGAAAAGGACTAAAGTCAAAGTCTTTGCCAAGACCTAAAAATGTTTACAGACATTCTCCATTCAATCTGGTTAAGTGTTATTATTTATATATATAATGAGTAATATATATAATAAATTAAATACACGTAAATATATGCATACATACATATATACATATATTTTATGTACACTACCGTTCAAAAGTTTGGGGTCACATTGAAATGTCCTAAATTTTGAAGGAAAGGCACTTTGCTTTTCAATGAAGATAACTTTAAACTAGTCTTAACTTTAAAGAAATACGCTCTATACATTGCTAATGTGGTAAATGACTATTCTAGCTGCAAATGTCTGGTTTTTGGTGCAATATCTACATAGGTGTATAGAGGCCCATTTCCAGCAACCATCACTCCAGTGTTCTAATGGTACGATGTGTTTGCTCATTGGCTCAGAGGCTAATTGATGATTAGAAAACCGGCACAAACAGGCTACTGCGGGTTCTATTTAATGAAGATGCCAGTTGGGGACCTGTGAGGCGTCTGTTTCTCAAACTAGAGACACTAATGTACTTATCTTCTTGCTCAGTTGTGCAATGCGGCCTCCCACTTCTTTTTCTTTTCTTGTTAGAGCCTGTTTGTGCTGTCCTCTGAAGGGAGTAGTACACACTGTTGTAGGAAATCTTCAGTTTCTTAGCAATTTCTCGCATGGAATAGCCTTCATTTCTAAGAACTAGAATAGACTGTGGAGTTTCAGATGAAAGTTCTCTTTTTCTGGCCATGTTGAGCTTTTAAGTGACCCCACAAATGTGATGCTCCAGAAACTCAATCTGCTCAAAGGAAGGTCAGTTTTGTAGCTTCTGTAACGAGCTAAACTGTTTTCAGATGTGTGAACATGATTGCACAAGGGTTTTCTAATCATCAATTAGCCTTCTGAGCCAATGAGCAAACACATCGTACCATTAGAACACTGGAGTGATAGTTGCTGGAAATGGGCCTCTATACACCTATGTAGATACTGTATTGCCCCAAAAACCAGACATTTGCAGCTAGAATAGTCATTTACCACATTAGCAATGGATAGAGTGTATTTCTTTAAAGTTAAGACTAGTTTAAAGTTATCTTCATTGAACAGCAAAGTGCTTTTCCTTCAAAATTAAGGACATTTCAATGTGACCCCAAACTTTTGAATGGTAGTGTACAGTACGTATATTAAATTTGTAACTTTGACTTTATGAAAAGAAAATCATGCACCAGGTGCTCTAGCTAAAGAGATTCTTTAAGCAGTACATGTATCTGGCATGTAATGCATCAGCTGATGGATCAGTTCCCTGCTGCTGTTCTGCACTTATGTATGTGCAGGAAGTATATACATTTGTTTTAGACACCCACTCCCACTCACACCCACTGTCTGCTGATGAATACATTTTGCAGGCCTATTTTGCTTCATTCCATATAATCTCCTGCTTAGCCCCTAGCCTGGTGGGGCTGGGTGTTGATGTATAGCAGTGATGATGCGTGAGAACGTGGCACGCGGATGTTCAACAGCCTGTTGGGGGATGTTTTACTGCCCAGGCAAGCAGTATGTTGTCACTATGTGTTCAATATCACCAGGCATCAGAATTTACTGCATTCTCCCAGCACTTTCCATTTATTGTACTTTATCGTTGTGGCGACACACATTGATCATGGCAAATAATACTTTTTATTATTGAACATTACCTCAGCCACTGTATAATCAGATTTATTTCATGTCCAGCATGTCTGAACTGTGGCAGATATGAGAGCAGGCATATGGAAGAGAAGCTGCATGCTTCTTGGATAATACCCCTGAAGAAGTGTCGATCTGAGATAGAGATGCTATGTGCCTGAGAGAAACATCTGACCTTCTCATGGTGATCCACTCTGACATGTTCTTGTAGAAATGCAGAGAACTGATGGAAAAAAGGCTCACGTTTGATCCTGGAGTGCATTAGACGCATTCTAATTAATTTCATACCTCTTGTCTAAGAAGGTGAAGATGAGAAAAAGTAGATAACACATTGCTGCACATTAACAGCTGTATGTTTTATTAAAATGGCAAAAATCTTTTAATAGGGTTTTTTTTTTCATTTCACAAATCTAATTGGGCAATGCTCTAAAATCTCTACTTCAATGCGTATCTACATATTACAACATTAACAAATGTGTTACTGGAAGAGGCATGTTGTTGGAGGAGCTGATGGCAGAGCATGGAAGTGCCTAATTAGGCTGCTGTCCAGGAGGCTGCGGTGTGTGTGAGAAACGCCCCGTCCCTGGCATTTAATCTTATCCTGTCACATCCACTTTGCCTCTCCCTCAGCCCCCAGAAGCACTCTGAATGCATGGCTGAGGGACCACCTCAACGCATTGCTGTAATTTTCTCTTTGCGGGATTCACGCTCAAATGCTTCACCCATGACATGGGCCTGATGGTCCTCCAGGCTAACCCCCCTCAAGCAATGAATAAAGCCCAACGCTACATCCAAGATGTGGGTTTATTTACAATGGGTCTCAAAGGACATTTCTGTTAAATAAGATAAAAAGATTTAAAAAAACAGAGAGCATATAAATAATCTCTTGACTTTCTTAAGGTATACATTAGGGGTGTAAATCACATCCATCATGGCGATTCGATTCAGTATCGATTTCCTGACCCAACGATTCGATTATTTTCGATACTCAAGAATACACCACGATTCGATTCGATTAATCGGTTAAATTGTTTTAATTATGATTATTATTTTTTTTACACCTTACAGGCTAAACAAAGTTTCAAGTTTGAAATAAATCAATGAAAGCTGCAATATCGTTATGCATTTTTTTTTTGAAACAACAGAGAAAAAAAGAAGTAGAAAAGTTGCATCAAAAAATACTGTAAAAATACTCTACAGAATCAGTGCAATGAGTCCAATGCAATACCTCGGCTCCAGAGTGTCGACATCCCCGCCCCCTTGAGAGACGCTCCTCTCCCAAATTGTAGATGACCGCAAACAGGGCAGCAGACAGGAGGCCGGCTTGTTTTGTTTTTATGACCGAAATTGTGGAAAACAACTCGTGAAGTTTGACCCGCTAGAAGAGCGAGCTGCGTGAGAACGCTGGGACCCTTTTTCCAGCTGGATCTCTGCTCTTTTTGGCCCTCATGTCCCTCCGTCGTCGGACTAAACTCGCCCCCACTTCCTCGCCGCCTCGGCCGTATCTAGACCCACAGCGTGTAGCTCAGACCACGCTTCAATACTGAGCATAATTTAAAAATGTCTGCATCAAGCTCACTGCAACACACTGCTGCAAGAGTATAACAAGGAAGTGCGGTAGGAGGGCAAAATAGGTTTAGCGCCACCGCAGCACGGGAGGGAGAATTACGCCCAGGAGCAAATGGATAAAAATAGACCGGAGGAAAAAAAAAACATGAATCGATTCTCTTGCGGACGTGTCGATGCATCGGATCGTCGGCTGTTGGATCGATACATCGATACAAAACCATTATTATTTACACCCCTAGTATACATCCTGTTTGGTTGAACTGAAAACCCTCGAAATCTGCAACAGGAAAATATTAAAAAACAACAAATATATGAGCAGATTATGCCACTTATTGACTTTTTCAAAGTTTGCCCACTTTAGAATGTTCTGACCATCTGTCACACTGTGAGAACATCTCACATTAGCTGCTATCTCACAATAGCACCTCAGTTTAAAAACACTTTAATTTCCTCTCCTTCTCATGCAGATAAGAATGAGCTGGAAATCCACTGTTGTGCTGAAAAACAACATCGTTTTCATCTCTCTGAATCTGAGAGCGTGGAGTGAGAATTTCCTGGTACAGTAATTTAAACCAATTAGAATTATTATAAAGAATGTAAATCCCTTTTATTGTCCCAAAATAATTTCCACAATTCCCTCTCTGCATTTAACCAGCAGTGGGCTACCATTGTGCGGCTCCCGGGGAGCAGTGTGGGGTTAAGGGTCTTACTCAGGGACCCAGATCATGATGATACATCCACCATGTTTAACTGTAAGTATGGCGTTCTTTCTGTGATGTTCACCAATGTTTTTCGGATAAACATACTATTTGGAAGAAAAGTTAAAACATGCTGATATACTGAAAATAAATCGCCATCCATATTTAACCATCACAAAGCACAGTTTGGAGGGAAATCATATTTAACTAACATACTCCAAATGTTTTACACTTTCATTTTAATCACTGATATAACATAAGCCAGAACACAGCAAATTTGATATTTTTAATTAAACACTTTTAAATTGTCGATCTTGTTCCACACAAAAAAAAAATGTGGAATAAAGTTTGAAAGACTAAATGCGATGTTCAAGGTGATTCCTGCAGCCCAGCAGGTAGCTCACCGCCGTCTGATGCCGTGTTTACACTCTGGAGCGCATCATCAAACAGGAGGAGCTTCAGCTGCATGAAGCTGAAATCCCACTGATGTGAAAAACTCAGCAAATAGACTGAATGGTTATTTGTTCTTCAGAGCAGGTTGCTACTGTTGTTTCAGAGATATTAAAGATTATTTTCTAGGTCACCCAGAGCAGGTGCAGGTAAAACTGTCGTGTGTACTGATGACGTCACCATCCCAGCAGACCTTAGTGCTGCGCTCATTTCCTCATGTAAATTTATATAGTGTTGAATATAACATATTATTTAGTGGCTGGAATGATTGCTGAGTGAGGACCATGAACAGTCCTCCTAGGAATGAATTAAAACAGTATTTTTTTAAGTCACCTAAAGACCTCTGCAGAGGGTTCCTTATTTCTACCTTTGTTGTCAATGTCAATGTCAAATTTATTAATATAGCACTTAAAAACAGGTATAAAACTGCACCAAAGTGCTGTACAGGACAAACAATAGTACTAATGAATAAAAACAGATTATCAAAACACTTCAAGTAAATGCCAACGAATAAAAATGAGTTTGTTAAAATTATTTTCTCTGTACTCCAATTGAAGTGAAAAAGTTTTGCCTACAATCAGTCCCTGATTGACTGCCGTGTCAATTTAATTTATTTCTATAGCGCCAATTCACAACACGTCATTTCAAGGCGCTTTACAGTCACCAGATTGATTCATGGTTTTCTATCTAAGAAAAACCAGCTGATTGCATCGACTCATTGACTCTTCAGCAATCCCTCACACTAAGCATGCTTGTAGCAACAGTGGAGAGGAAAAACTCCCTTTGAACAGGAAGAAACCTCCAGCAGAACCAGGCTCAGTGTGAGCGGCCATCTGCTGAGGCCCACTGGGGTTCAAGGAGACAGAAGCAGACATAGAAAAAGAAGAATAGATACACCTCAGCTCTATCTATTAGCACAAGGTTAGGGAGGAGCAGCAAACCCTCTCACCGCATGGAGTTCAACGCTGGACACTTCTCCATCCTTCACCGTGAGGTCTGGATAGGAATTCTTAATGAATCTACCGCACTCAACACGGTCTGGTCTGAACGCACCATTATGGACAAATATATCTGAGTATCATCAGCATAACTGGGAATGCATGCTGTGTGTTAGTGGGCGAGTCAGGTGACATCCCCACTGAGCTGGGATTCAATGACAATCTTGTGCCTTTTGTGACATTTTTCTGTTCTCACTGGGCAGACAAATGACATCACACAAAATGCCAAAGATTAAGAAGTCAAAGAAGCTCACATGAGGAAGTATGTAAAAAAATGTTTCAATATATATAAATGTATATATGTTTTATTATTTTCTCTTTTTCTTTTCACTTATTTATTTTTACTTAACTATCTATGTATATTTTTTATACATGTGTGTATAAGTATGCAGATATGGAGGTATATATGCACATATAGATGGACATTTATGTATATATTTATCTTTACAAATGTGCCAGTAAAGATGACAGGGAGAAAATTCAATAATAACAATGTAAAAAAAAAGAAAAGAAAAGTCAGGGCTCGTAATTTTAACTTCTGAACTTCTGATTGGAAATAACTGGCAGTGTGACGTCAAAAACAGTAAATTCAAAAGTATCAGGATGAGGTTTGCAAATGAAAAGTGTTATCGAGATTTTAACTAAGTTATTTTCCTTTATCCAGGCAGATTTTTCAAAAATATTTTATTTCTTTAACTTTGCTGGATACATGGCAGATTATCTATTTGATGTTTTATAGGATTTATCAGCAGCCAATAAAATACTAAAGCTACTATTTGAACACATTTGAGAGCTACAGTAGGAGCGCACAACTAAAGGTTATGAACACTGATAATCTACTCAGACAGGGACTAAAGGAAACCAATGACTTCAGTCCAATATTATTCTCACACTTTTGTTTGAACTGCTTCATGTTGACCATAATATCTCATCATCACAAAATATAAAACTAAAGAAACTGAATCTTTTATTTGACCTTTTTTGGCTCCATAACAAACTAAAGGATCAAACTGCATAAATCTTTTTCAAAGATGTATGTAACCCTCAGTGTTTGCTTAAAGAATCACTTTCACTGGAAATAATCCACGGATGTAGCTGCCAAGAGTCGTCTCTAGAGCTAATTTCCATAATCCTGATGAAATGATACAACTGGGAATGAGCCAGAAGCGGAAAAATTAATATTATGCTTAAGATTTGCATTTTACTATGTTGCATTATTTTGTTTAATGAAAGACTCATCCTGAAGTCTTTTAAATGCATTTTCTTGATTAAAAAAAAAAAAAAACATCTCCAGGTCTCCATTTGGTTGGTTCCCAGTTTCTTTTTAAAGAAACTTAGAAAAAAGACACTTTGATCTCTGCAGCCAGAGTCTTTGAGGAAGAGTTTTCTAAAACAAAAAAGGTGCTACCATTTGGATTGATGCCTACTGTAAAGAAATAAAAGCCCATTTTTGAACACAAAAAAAATATCCTGCATTTCAGGAAGAAAACCAATTCTTGAAGTAAAGACTGATCGTCTAACCAAGAAAAAAAACGTCTTGTTTGCATGAGAACACAGTTCATGCCAAAGCTCTGGTAAAGGCACCTCCAGAGTCTGAAGCCTATCTCTCGGTGCAGACAAATCACAGAGTTTCTCCAATAAAAAGATGTTTATGTTTGTTTCATTCATTCTTTGTTATCTGAGTGTAAAACTTTAACCAGTATCTTTAAAACGTACAGTGTTGGGCTAGCTACTTGTCCAGTGTAGTGAGCTAAGCTATCAGTTACTCAACAATAAATTAAGCTTCACTACACCAAAGCTACCTCATAAAGAATTATAGCAAGCTAAGTTACACTAATGTGTTAACAGTAGCTTAACTACATCAGAAGCTACTTAACGTTGCAACGTCCAAGCTAATATCAATTCAAAATGAGTCTGACACACTAGTTAAAATATTTATTAAAGATCAGCCAATGACATAACACAGTGTAAACATTGCTTTATGATCAGCATATTCAAAAAAACTAAAGTAATTACTAGTAGACAAACTAGTAACCAATCTGCTGTTATTAGAACCAAATGAAAGGTACTGTGTAGTGTTCTACACATGGAGACATGGCTGTGAGTTTGCATTCAATGGACATCTCTAGGGAAAACAAAACCCTACAAAAGGCATCTTATTTCTTTAGGGTCTCCCTTAGAGAAAACTTCTTCAGACCTCAATTAAACAGTCGATTCGAGGAACAAATGAAACTGTTTACAAAAAAGGTGAAAAAATAAAGAAGCTAATTAAGAGATATATATACATTTATGTCTCACTGTATAATTTAATTTCTACCTACATATTTATTTATTGTATTTTTGGGGGCAATTAATTGAATGCTTATTTATTTATTTATTGAGCATTTATTTATTTATGTATTTATTTTATATACGGTAAGCCAAACATCTTATCTCTGCAAATAAGCCTTAAAACAGATTTATATAAACATCCTGTCTGGTAAATTAGGCCATGAAAATACAATATCTAAGCTTGGCTACTGCTCTCTAATGAGAATATCTTAGTGGCACTCATCAGATTTAACTATCTGGAAATTAAAGGCGCCAATAAAGTTAAAGCTGATATATTTTTCTCATTTTTAATTCAAAAAATTGACTGCAGTTGACTGTTTTACGGAGTGTTTGGCTATGTAAAACAAATGGCTAGTCTTGGCCACATGAGCTCTCTACGGCCAAGAACTGAAATCTGAACACGTACTTTTTATCTGAGGATTCAACAAGTTTCAAAATCTCTGAAGATAAGCCGCTCTGCTCCTGTCTCCTCCTCCATCCTGTGTGTGTGGTTCTGTGTGTCTGTGTGTGTCATTCTTTGAGTTCCACTACAGTGCGCATGTTTCATAGATACACATAGAAGAGGCAGAATAGAGGCTCATGCGTGAATGTTCAACGAATAACTCCGATTGTTGTTTCAAAAATAGAAAACCTGGTTTCATTACTTAGTTATGCCCTGGATTTTGTAGCGTTTGTGGACGCTACGTCGCTACTTGATAAAAGCAATAACGTCACTACTGGAAAGTTACTTGATAAATAAAGCAGCGACGCTACGGTCAAGCTACCGGAAAATGTAGTTAAACTAATAGCTTGGCTACATGTAGCGGCGCTACTGCCCATCACTGAAAACGTACAACATAAAAACCCTCCTAAAACAGTCCTGTATGGTTTTCCCATTAAGATCATTTGTTTATTTGCATGTTACTCAGTGTCTGAGCCAGAAGATTTGTTGTTGACATTGGGGAACAATTTTTGTCTCTCATATGATTTTCATTTACCACCTCTGTAGAATTGACTCGACAACTTTAACTGGCTAAAAAACATGATTTGGAACGAACGCTAACTAGAAAGGCAGAGTAATTGATATATAAGAATAACATTTTGACCAATAAATTATTTTAGTGCAATTAACAAGAACTGAATGTGTGCAGAGAAGTTAAAAAAAGCAAAATACTTCCATGTTACTGTATGTAGAGGGCGGATCTGGAGCAGAGCGACGCTCATCGAGGTCAAGGTGGCAAAGTTAGTGAGATACATTTTTTGTCAGATTTGGCGAAATCTGATTCCCACTGTGCCCTTAAATTCAGCAGAATAAATTCACAAGAGTTAAAATATCTTAAATTTTGTTTACAGAAATTTTGTAAAGATCTGATGTGAGCTACATTAAAGGAGGCACAGGAGACTTTTTTAATGAATATTAACAAAGGATGAAGTGGGGATGCTTTTAAGAGGTTTTCAGGTGGCCTTTTAAAAGAAACGTATTAAATTAGACCCAGAAGAAGTGTTTTGTTGTCCTACCTCAAGGAAAAGTTTATTCTTTTCAACTTTACTAAAAGTCTATAGAAGATTTAGAATCATATATATTAGAATATAATAGAAAATCTCTTTATTGTCCCACAATGGTGAGTTTTATAGCAGCATTATAGAAAAAGCGGTTACAAAAATTTGGACTTTAAAATTGTATAAAAAAAACAAAATAAGTGGCAGAGTAAAAAAAATAAAATACTGTACTGTTCGTTGTTTTTACAATATAAAACTGTGCACCTGTAGGATAAATAACCAATATGCAGCTATGGACATTTTTCCAGTGATGGATATTTGAAACTAGCAGCAACATCAGAGATGTGCAGAATGACAGCAGCAGGTTATTTAACTGACTAAGGTAGAAACAGCAGAATCAGCATGAATGGAAGAACTGGTTGAGGTTGTTGGGAACAGTGGTGGTTCTAGAGTCTTCCAGCTGCTGGGAGGAAGGATCTGTGATAACGCTCCCTGGTGCATTTAAGGTGCAGCAGTCTGTCACTGAAGGAGCTGTCCAGTTCAGCACCAGCATCATGCATGGGGGGGGGGGGGGGGGGGGGGGCACATTATCCAACAGAGGTGTTCATTTAGTCAGGATCCGTCTGTTTCCCACCTCCTGCACTGAGTCCAGAGGGCATCCAATCAGAGCTGGCCTTGCTGATCAGCTGATCCAGCCGCTTCCTCTCAGCTACAGATGAGCCGCTGCTCCAACAGACACTTCATAGAAGATGGCTGATGCCCCAGCAGAGTCAGAGAAGGTCTTTACTGTGACTCAGAGCTTATCTGCTGAACTGTTTCTCTCCTAGACAAAGCCACCGGTGGAGCTTGTTTGCCGTTATCACTGTTATGATCCAAGGCTTCAATGTCATAGAAGGTCTTTGGGAGCTTAATGTTATTTCAAATTATCTATTTAGTTTTAAGTTTGCTTTGTAATCTTTAAAAACATTTGTCTGAAACTCGTCTAAGCATGAGGACAAAAGAACAAAAATTACAGTAAAAGGGTATTTTATCCATTTATCTTATGCTAGTTGATCTCGGTTCTCTAGCGCAATATTGTAAACCGATTGTAAGAAATCTCGGGGTAAAAGTGGACTCAGACCTTAAATTTGACAGCCAGATAAAAGCTGTAGTGAAATCTAGCTTTTTCCAGCTAAGGCAGCTGGCAAAGATCAAACCAGTCCTTCAGAGACGGCACTTTGAGACAGTAATCCACGCCTTTGTGACCACTCGGCTGGATTACTGTAATGCACTTTATGTGGGGATTGCTGGGTCCTCAATTGCTCGTCTTCAACTGGTTCAAAATGCTGCTGCACGTCTTTTAACTGGCACACGCAAGTACGAGCACATTTCACCTATTTTAGCTTCACTCCACTGGCTGCCCATCCATTTTAGGATTCATTTTAAAATTCTTTTATTTACTTTTAAAGCCTTGAATGGCCTTGCCCCAATTTACCTCTCTGAGCTGCTGCACCCCTACACTCCCAGCCGATCTCTCAGGTCAGCTGATCAGCTGCTCCTGACGGTGCCAAAAGCAAGGCTTTAGCTCAGAGGGGATCGAGCGTTTTCTGTTGCAGCTCCAAAACTCTGTAATGCATTGCCGCTGGACATTAGACAGGCCACCTCTCTGTCTCATTTTAAAACTCTTCTTAAAACCCACCTCTTTTCTTTGGCTTTTAACACCATGTAGAGTGTTGATTTTATGTACACATGTTGATTTTATGTATACACATGCATATTTTTATCCTGTGCGGGCAGTGCTTTTATTTTATTTTATTTTATTTTATTTACTTTTATTTATTTTAGTTATTTTATCTTTTTGTGCAGCACGTTGGAAACCTTGTGTTTATTTAAACCGTGCTATATAAATAAAGTGGATTGGATTGGATTGGATTATCCGTCATGATCAGGGTAAGATGGAGCCTATGTCCCTTAAGTCTTTGGGCAAAGGGTGGTCCATGTTGGACAGGTCGCCGGTCCATTGTAGGGAAAACATAGACATACAACCATTACCACACATCGTCACCCCTAAGGGCAAGTTAGAGAGGCCAATCAACCTAATAGTTATGCTTTTGAGCCATCAGAGGAAGCTGGAGTACCCAGAAACCACACTTAAACATGGAGAAAATGCAAACTCCATGCCTGGAATCAAACCCACACCCTTCCTGTTTCAAGGCCACCATGCCACAGACTGCACCGTTGTGAAATCCATTATCTTTCATGGAAAACAATAAAATCCACAAAAATGTTTTCACTTCAAACCCGTGAGTTATAACTTAGTAAAAGCTCTAAAAACCTCAGAGATACCTGTGTGTGTGAGGTTCAATGCTGCAAAGTAATCACATTACTACTGCCAGTGGGGATTTGGAAATCATTTTAATTCTTCGTCGATTTCTTGCTTCTGCCTGTTTTTATTTTCATTTTTCTGTTTTTTTCTGTCCTTTCTTTGACAACAATGCATTTAGCTCCAGACTCAGAGAAGGACAGCGACTCTAAAGATGCACAAGCTTCCTGCTGCTGCCTCTCCAGTTCTCAATATGGTTACTAACTACATCAACACTCACAGGTGTAACCTATGGCAATCCCTTTTGAGCTCGGCAGACAGCTGCCTTCACAGTTAATGGAGTCTCAGTGGTGCCGGTTTTTAATAGATAATAATCACAGCAGGATGGGAGGGGCGCAGGCCAACATGATTTTAATAGCTCTAGATGGATGTGCGTGTCTTTACAGATGTATGAGGCAAAGAGAGATGGCGACATTAGCACCTACCCACACTGACTCTGGCATGACCTTCTATGGAGAGACAGGAAAATGCCATCTCAATTAGGCCAATCACACGCTCCCTTCTTTACCACAGCTGACCATGGAGATACTCCGAGGAGCTTCGGCAAATGGATGCTAAAAGCTTCATTTTTAATTTGCAATCCTAAATTGCCTCAACTTTCTCATTATAGAAAGGATGCAACAGAAGATCACATTATCAGTGATAAACAACAAGAAAGTGTGTGGAAGAAAATCATACTACTGTATTTACATTATAATATAATATAATTTACAGAAATACTGACCTTGAAGTTTACAAACTTAAATGTGAATTAGACATAGACAAACTTTATAGTCATTTTGTATACACAGAGTGCATGCAAAACAAAATGTAATTTTGTAAGCTTTCATGACACATTCTTAAAGTGCAACAGTGATCAAATGTGAACATTGGGGGAAAAAAACATGGTGCAAAACACTGCATTGATATTGTTCAGTTTGATGCAGAGTCTGATGGCGGTGGGGAAGAAGCTGCTGCAGAACCTGCTGGTCCTGCATTGAATGCTGGGAAGCCTCTTCCCAGAGGACAGCGGGGAGAACAGTCCATGGTGGGGGGGTGAGGGGTCATTGATGATGTCACGGGCTCGGGACACGCAGCGCTGGGATGAAATGTCTTTAATGGAGGGAAGAGGAGCCCCCATGATCCTCTCTGCTGTTCTCACCTTCTTCCAGTCTGAGGCGCTGCAGCCTCCACACCACACAGTGAGACAGCTGCTCAGAACGCTCTCTATGGTGCTTCTGGAGAAGGTAGGGAGGATGGGGGGGGGGGCAGGTGGGCTCTCCTCATCCTCCAAGCGCTTCTGGGCCCTTTGGACCAGTGAGGTGGTGTTTCCAGTCCAGGTGAGGGTGTCTGTGATGAATGTGGTGCTGCTGACCACCTCTACAGCTGAGCTGTTGATGAGCAGTGGAGCGTGGTTAGGCCGCTTCTTCCTGAAGTCCACCATGATCTCCTTGGTCTTCTCCACCTTCAGGATCGGGCTGTTATCTCTGCTCCACCAGCTGCTCCACCTCCTCTCTGTAGTCCAGGTGGTTGTCGTCTCTGATGAGGCCCACCACCGTGGTGTCGTCTGCAAACTTCACCATGTGATCGGTGGTGAACCTGGGGACGCAGTCGTGTGTCATCAGGGTGAACGGCAGGGGGCTCAGGATGCAGCCCTGAGGGGAGGGTCTTATACTGATGACATCAGAGGCTTTCTGACCGACCTGGACTGACTGAGGTCTGTTGGTGAGGAAGTCTAGCAGCCAATAGCAGAGGGGTGTATTGAAGCCCAGCTGTTCCAGTTTTCCTCAGTGTATTTTACAGAATAAGATTGATTAATAATCAAGGTTGGTACCACAGCTTGTAAAAAAAAAAGATGTTAAAGAATCACTCTTGAGAATGGCAAGACATTGGAGAGGGACCACAGAACCTTCAAAGGTTTAGTTGCAGATAGTTAACAGAAGGATCAGTCTGACCACCTCTGAACAGGACAGCTGTCATGACTGCACCAAGAGATGCTGATTTAACTACTGATGAGACCAGAGTTACTTGTGACTCTTGATCTGCCAAAGTAATGGATTGATGCTACATTTCTAAATGTTTAGTTGTAGCTTAACAATGCTAATTTTAGTGGGTAAAATTTTTAAATTAGCTGCAGCACAATCTGCATACTAATAGATGCCCAATAAGTGATTAAATACTGTCGATAAAATACTTTAGTTCCTTTTATCATAATCAGGTGTCATTTGTAACTTTAAGCTTTTGAAATGTGTCCAAACGCTTCCTACCAACATAAATTTCATTATCAAATAGAGTTGGGTGTCCTTTAACTTTATCTTCATGTTGTTATTTAAAAGTGGAACATTCAGCATAATCTGTGTGGATTTCAGTGCAGAACCACCAAAGATGCTTCACTTATCAAATGCTGCTGATTGTCTCTGCAATAAGAGTATTAATAGGCTTGGTCTTGGTAAACCGTTTTCTCAACCTTCAGCATGAAATTCTGGGCAGTAAAGCTATAAGATGTGTTGGAGGAGCTGTTCAGACTCGTAACTCAATTCCTAAAGAAGAAAGGACGAGCGGGGGTGGGGGGGATTGAACTTCCCAAAAGCCAGAAAATGGCCCCAAATGCTAATCTTTACTAATCTCTCCATCGATTGCAAGGATGAAAAAGTGATAAGCTGCAATATTCTTAAAGTAATTTTTTAGATTGTATTTGAACTATTTTTCTTGGTAGGGAGACTTTAAAGAGGTGTAACTATGTGGGATATTTATTTGATGAAAGAACTCAGTGTAACTTCAACCCCAATAAGAAGTTTGATTGAAAGCGTTTGGCTGCTTCTTATTGCTGTTCTAATTCTGACTTTAATCGGTGAGCTGATATGTCAGCATTGTTAAAGCAGAAATCTAATATTCCTGCTTTACCACATCGTTAATCTACCTGTGATTATTGCAATAGTCATCTTCCTCTTGACATAAAAAAGCCTTTTGCAAACTTGGAAAGAGTCACAAGTGGAAGCAATGACAGACAGAAGCAGGCCGTTGTGTGTCGACTTCTTCCAGAGATGGACTCATTCATAGGGGAGCTTCAAACTTTCACATGGCTTTTAAACAATAGAAAATGGTGCCCTTGGTTTCACACCGAGTCTGAGAAAACCTGGGCCATTATTCCCTTAATATAGGGTACGTCTAGCCCTTCAAGCACTTTGGTTTCTGCTTTAACATTTAACCATTCTTTATTGCTTGCTGACTAGGCTCAAGGCAGCAAGGTCAATTACCAAGGGTTCCCCTAAGAAGGGGCTCTACTTAGCTCATCGTTTTGCATAAAGTCACCGAAGGTAACCATAATGACCGGCGTAAAAAGCCACGCTGAGGGATTAAACACGGCCCCCTCTGTTTTCACAGACAATGCTGTTTTGTGATTTTAGTTGTGCTACGAAATAAAACAAGTACAGAGAGAGCTGTAAAAAGATTTAAGATCCCACCGTATTAAAATATTCAGCATGGTGCCCTAAACTGTGGGTCACTATGTGAAAAACGTTATAGAGCGCATTATTTAAGGCTTTCAAAGAGGAACAGAGCTCTCCTCCAGGCTACATTTGGTGGACGACATGAACTACAGCTGCAATTTTCCATCACCATTTAAACACGGACAGAGAAGCAGACTGGAAACACCAAATACCCATGAAATTATTTGCATAGAGCATAGTCTTAATGACATCAGGTGGCACAACACTAATCCGCCCTCACCCTTCTCCTTTCTACTGAACACACACACACACACACACACACACACATATATAGAACCAAACAGTAATCTATCTAATAAAGGAATTCATGTGCACACCAAATGGCACACAGTTGGCTTGTATGACTTCACACCATCCGATGCAATCATGCAGGCTATGCATTGTGTAGCTTCCACCCTTCACTGTCAGAGTCTTAATAAAATGTCACAAGAGAAAGAAAAAAAACCCACAGCGTAATTATTACGTGCCTCATTTGGTAGAACATTGCACGAGCTTTTGTCTGCCTAGGAATGATGTTATTGCAGCACTATTGACTTTCATAACAGCATACAGTAAGTTATTTCCCCTCTGATGTTTACTACACGCTGTATGTGTATTACATCATATCCTATCAATGGAATGGACCGTACCTACACCATAGAAGCTGTAACCACCTATTTCCAAAGACAAAAACGCGTCTCCCTGGAAGACCTCCGTTCCACAGCCGCCTCGGATGCAATGATGTTGTGGGGATTTTTCATTCATTGTCTTCTGACAACCACACCCGACTCCATACTGAAAAAGTCATTTGCTACATGAACTTGAAAAGCCGACTCAGCGGACCCCCCCAACCTCCCTCGGCCTGTGTGCGAGGCTCCACGGCGCACTTGGAAACTAATTAACAGGACATTTAGCTCTGTCAAAAGCCTTGCAACTGAAACGCCCAAAGTTCAGCTTCCTTCGACTCAAAGAGAAATCATTCTTAAGCTCTGGTTAACAGGAACGTCATTTTGTGTAAAAGGAAGGGTTTAAAGTGTGTTCCAGCACACATTGAAATTGGGACCATTCACATCTTACAACAGCTTAATGGAGTATTGACTTAAAAGACAGCTTTTCAAAAAAAAAAAAAAGGGGGGGGGGGGGGGGTCTGCTTTAAATTCTGAAAAAAAAAATCAGATCAGACCTTGAAAATTTAAAACATGCCTCTTGGGTTTGAGAAAGATGTCTTCTGATTTCTGCATTTCTTTTTGAAGTTAATGTGCTTATTGATGATCAGTGGTCTAATGACTCCAGCAAAATTTAGAGGCAAGAATTAATGATGTAGAATATTGACCGAAACTTTCAGACTAAAATGTTTCATCATTGATCTTTTACTTAGGCCTTTTATTGAACCTCATCCTGGCTACCTTAACACTGAAAGCATTTGGAGAATTAAGTGGAAACTTATAATGTTTGGGTTTGACAAGTGATAGGACTATTAAATAAAACACCTCAAACACAAATAGCTGCTTTGACATGGTTACCTTATAGTGTGTAACCTCTTAAACAGGATCTGAGTAGCACTGCTCCCCCCGTGAGCTCAGTTGGTTCGACCCCTCTATCACTGCCTGTAAGGGCATTTCTCAGCTTTGTTCTTCTTTTGCTTGCTGTTCTACCTTAGTGTGACAAACAAATATCCTCTTCAAAAGCAGCAGATCTCCTGAATGAACTCTCATCCTGAGTAATTTGCCTCAGGCTCTGTGTGGTTTGATTCTACTGTCAGTCATGTAGTTTGATGTATTTTGGCAGATCGAAGAGAAAGCCTATCAGCGCTCTGGGCTGCAGAGCCTGCCTCCAACAAATGTTCCGTCTTAACTGGCTCCTTTGGATATAATTACTGTTTTACAGGTAATCCCTAGCCTCTGCCTCTGCCTCATGCTTTCTCTTTGGATCGTCTGATTTGAATAAAAAGCTAAAACTGCTTTCCTTAAATATACGACATGTGGAACCCTCGCAGAACAGTTGCAGAAGTAAAAACGTCACTGGGTATTACCGCCCAATATACAGAGCGGACTGCAGACTTTGACGATGCTAATGAATGCTTCACGCAGCCTCATTATGAGCCACAGAGAGGGGTCATTTTCCTTGGCTTTTCTTCCTGAGGAAGTATTACTTCAGCTGGGGAAAATAGGTTGAGGTACTCGGTGTTAGAATTAAAAAGAAGAAAGGCAGAGGATGCAAAAGAGAGGCTTGATCATTAGTGTGTGATTTATATGGATTAAAGGTCCTACAGTGTTTTTCTTGTGGGGTTTATATGTGTTCTGCTGTTTTGGTTTACCAGCTTCAGACAAATAAACAGCAAATTAGTTTAAGATAAAAAATCTGTGAGCATTTTATAGACGTAATTATGGCTGGAGCTGCACTGCTGCTCCTGGGATCCTGCACAGTTTGGGCATCATTTCTATCCCCGCACTGGGAAATAAGAAATACATTTATGAAACAAAACTGCACAGAAGATTCGAATTGGTCCAGAAGTTAATTATTGCTAAGTTAGCATACAGATGTACACCTTACAGTGTGAAGGGTTTTAGATTTGTTCTTTTAATAATCTTATTGTATATGGAGAATATCAGGATTGAAAGAAAGTGTTGATTTTGCAGTAATGATGTTTTCAAATGATCTTCCAGGTCAACTTTTTCTACAGACATTGATTTTCAATAAAATATAATCTATACTTTCAGCTGAAATGAAAAGTTTGGACCTGTGAGTGACGGTCTGGAATATGTTTTGTTTTTATCTTTTTGGTTGTTTGTTTTTATTTCTGTTTGTTGTTTATTTGTTTTGTTTTTTATTTCTGTTTGTTTGTTTCCTTTGTGTGTTGTTGTTTCTTTGTTTATTTGCCCCCCCCCCCCCAAAGTTTTTTCTGTGCGTAGTAGAGGCTCTGAAGGCCCTCCCAGTCCAGTCCTGCTCTAGGCTCCTAAACAATTCTTGAAAATGTGCCTTTCTGCCTCATGGTCTCTATAACCAGGTATGAAGGTTTCCAAAATGAAACATTTTCCAGTATTCAGAGAAACTGAATTTAGCTTTTGTCATTATCGTTATCAATACAAATATAAGAAGTAAACCTGGAAGTAGTTTGCCCTACATATAATGACTCCATACTGTAATAAAGCGTTTCCAAAATAGGGAATAAATGTATTAAACTTTTTCACTAGATTTAAATGTTTGGAGCTGCGCTGACATTCAGAGGTACAGGAGGGCAGACGAGTGGAGATTCCCTGCATCAATAATACCGGTAATACTTAAGCATTAATAGATGTAGTGTAGGGGCATCAATAAATATAGCAGTTATCGTCCTAAAGATAACGTAAGTACAACAAATCTTAAGTTATTTTGGTGAAAAGGGAAGCAAAATATGTGGAAGTCAATTCACTTAAAGCAGGGGTCTTCAACGTTCTCCAGGCCAAGGACCCCCAAACTGATGGCGAGATGGAGCGGGGACCCCCTAATTATATATATTGTATGAAATCGTGTTATATCAACCTGATCCTATAGTCACTCTATTACAGATGGAGTAATGTAACTAAAGTAATCCCTCCCTGGGATTATTAAAGTATTTCTGATTCCTGGTTGATGGGACAGGTGTTGTGAATGAAACGGTGCCCAGCTTGAAAGAGCTCATGTGTGTCGCTGAATGTGAGCATTGATGACTGAAAGACATCTTCTGCCTCCATTTATCTGTTTACTGCAGTCTGTTCAATTCATGTTCATGTGGATTTAAAGACAATTCAATTCTCGAGGGAATATAAAAAAAAAAAAAATGAACCAACCAAAAGTTTCGCGACCCCCATGCAGTACCTCCGCGGACCCCCTAGGGGTCACGGAGGTACTGCAGGGGTATTGCAGGGGTCACCCCCTGTTGAAGACCTCTGACTTAAAGGGTTAAACCACTGTTTAATTTTAATCGACAACAACAACATCATTACCTGATATGGTAAAATGTAGTGTTTGCTGGATTACTTCACGTCACATTTTACATGTAGGTTCAAAAAGTAACAATATGGAAAAGACAACATCTGATGTGAGACAAAGAGAAGGAAACAGGGACAGCTGTGGTTGGATTCAGCAGCCATTGGTTCCTTTTTCAGGGCTCTGGCACTGCAGGACCAACAAGTCATTAGGAAGAGTAAGAGCTACACCTGCATTCATCAATCTCCACAGGTCTACAGCAACAGCAGAACAGGTCTAAAGTTTTGTGCCTATTTACTTAAAAAAAAAAACAAAGTTGCAAGAGGGATGTAAGAAATTTCTAAATATAGCAACAAAAATATCGCTGAATTAGCAGTAAGAACTGTTTTTTTTACTGCACTTATTTTCCATCAGGGTTTGCCAATCTTGGATTGCTGCTTTTACCACTGGTGACATTTTTAAGATTTCTTTTTTTGTTGGGCTCTAGTGGGCTTTTTCTAGTTTTGAAAATTCAAAGACTGGAAACAGTTTTAGAGAAAGGAGGACGACAAGAGGCAAAAGTCACCGGGTCGGGATTCAAACCTGTGACTGCCACCTGGACATAGATCAAACGCTTTCCCCTGCAACACCATGCCGCCTTATTTAAACAATTAAAATGTTGCATATTTAGCTTGTTTGTCTGCAGTCTTTGAGAAACGACCCCGTCCAAAATCACACAATCAGAGCTACTGGCTGCCTTAAAGTGAAATAAGAGCCTCAAACTTTGATTACTGTCACAGTTTGTATAGAGGTTGGTTGAGGATCCAAATGCATAGATTTAATAAAAAAAAAAAAACAGAGGCAGACAACCAAAAATGCAAAATACTAACAACCAAAAATCCAGAAAGTATCAGGAGTAGTGATGTTATGAGATGAGCCGAGGCTTCGAGGCGTGTGTCGAGTAATGGAGGGGGCGTTTCCCCGAAGCGCGTGTCGAGGCGTGATTCATTTAGAGGAGGGGCCAAAATTGATGACGTCCGAGGCCTCGTTACCGTGATACCACGTGACCGCTTCGGAAAGTGGTTCAGAAAGCGCAAGAATTTTTAAAGGCATCTAAACAGCCTCAGTGTTCAGTCAAGATGTGGGAGTTTGGAGGAGAGATGCTCTCAGCTGGATAGAGTTTGGATAGATTCTAAGAATAGATTGGTTGGAAAAACAACCAATCTAGTTGCTAATTTGATTAGAATAAACAATGTAATGATCAAAATTTGAGCAAACCACTGGACAAAGCCTGCGTTAACACGTCAGTGTTAAGAAGTATTTTCTACTTTGTCAGACTATCTACATAGGTGGCGTCAGCTGTAAGAGTCAGGCTCCCACTCTAGATGTTGATGGTTCAAGACCTGTCTTTGACTTTTGAAAATTTCGATTAAACTTAATTATTTTGGCTGATGAGACTAATTTGCATTGTTTTGCCAGAGTAAAAATATAGATTGGGTAAATTAGGTCGGTGCAGCCAAAAGATTGGTTGAACACAACTTCCAACCTGATTAAAACCAAAAAACGTGGAAAAACTAACATGTTTGTGTCTGCTTGAGTTTATTTCACTAAAATGACAGAAAAACGGTGCACCTTAAATTATTGTTCTAAGAAATTTTACACTTAAAAAAACTTACAAAAGATTTTATTATACACACCCACCATTAATAATTTCAAGGGAACTTAAAAGGGGAAAAAAAGAAAAACAGTTGCAAAAAAAAAAAAAATCACAGATTTTATTACAAACTGTAGTTCTGCACTCCACCAGTAGGTGGTGACATGTTCACATGGAGCCTCATGAACTGTGGGGATCGTTGAAGCAATTTGGCCAAACGGTTCAATGCCTCATGATGCTTCATCTCACCATCACTAATCAGGAGAAGCCAGAGACGAGGGAACAACAAAACAACAAGGAACCAGCACTTAGTGACTGCAGAGGTGGAGTATATGAGGGAAACAGAACAAAGGATGGACTAATCAGCTGAATATGAAGCAGGTGTGAGTGGAACTAACTAGAAGGAAGCAAAGGGGAAAGGAAACAAACACCAGGGAGCAGCAGAGAGTAAATAAAGACTGCTAGAATATAATGGAAAATAAACCGAAAATCAACAAACAGAATAACTGATAACTGAAAACTAAAATTTCAGAGTCCCAATAGGGGAGAACCATGACAGATACAAAGAGTTTAGCTTCAAGCTTACATGTAATGAAATATATACAGAAACAACATCTAGTGTTTCACAAGGCTGATGAGAAATATTGTTATAAAACTTCGTACAACAAGATCAAGATACACGCCTAATGGGTACATTTCAATCTGTTCTTTTTAAGAATTGAAGGCCAAAACTTCACCTCTAATGAATCAATGAATGAAAAGGAATTTATTTCAGACAATTTGACAAACAGTAATAAAAAATAAATGAATGAATAAATATTTCAAACAAACCAAATACACTCAAAAAGAGGCTGGTCAACATCAAACCAAACTAAACTCAAATTTCCAATCAAACTAAATTCATTTAAACATAAATAGAAAGAAAACCCTCCAGCAAATAAACCTGTCAGTAAATAAATCAGAGAACTGACACTGATTAATGTAAATCTAAGGTAAAGTGCACAGACACCAACCAGCGTGAGTATGAGGGGCAGGCTATACACTGCAAAATATATAAGTCATCCATTATTTTCTCCTGCTTAGTCCTTGTAAGGGTCATCATGAGCCGGTGCCTATCTCCGGCAGTCTATTGGCAAGAGGCGGGGTCCACCCTGGACAGATCGCCAGTCTGTCACTGGGCAACACAACCATGCACGCCAACACCAACACTTAAGGAGGATTTAGAGAAGCCAATTAACCTAACAGTCATGTTTTAGGACTGTGGGAGGAAGCCGGAGTACCCAGAGAGAACCCATGCATGTTCAGGGAGAACATGCTAACTCCATGCAGAAAGACCCTGGGCCGGGAATGGAACCCGGAACCTTCTTGCTGCAAGGCAGTAAGTGCGACCCACTGCACTACAGTCAATTTTCCTAAAATTCCAAAATAAAGTTAAAATCAATCCACTGGACTTTGTTTCCAAGTTTGAAGACGTTTCTCTTCCATCCAGGAAGATTTTTCAATTCGTTAAATTCCAGGTTTTGTTTTCATTTCAATTTTGGTTGAGTTTGCATGATTTTTAAGCCATAACAAGGTTTTGTTGTTGGTTCACTCTATAAAACCTGACTATGACCTGAGAATCTTCACCAGCCTTTTTCCTTAAAATAAATGTTTTTTTTTTTATTGAGAAAGTAAGTTTGCCAACGGAATAGACTATTTATTTTTAAAATAAGAAAAATCAACTACATTCACTTATTACGTAATATCTAATTATCTTATTTAAGGTTAAACTTACTGATTTATTGGCATATCATCTTATCTACCAACTCAAATTAAGGCTAAATACACGTAATTAAAAAGATTTTTTTTAACTTTGTTTTTGCACGGTACATGTTGGATGTAAGTGAACAGCACAGATGGGAGAGAAAGACATGATATTTTTCACTCGCTACTTTAAATCCAGCTCCTATGGCCAACAGATTAGATGAGTGAGTATCCCCTCAATAATTTCATGCAAAAGTAATTCATATTTTTGCGTAATAAGCTCGAGGTCCTGAGACAAAAACAGAGCCTGCCAATTAAGACACTCACTTCCAATCTTCTCCCTTTCTCCTTCTCTTCATCTTTTTGATTTCTACAACCTCTTCTTCTTGTCTCGTGATTATTTGTGATGCTGAAGTCTCACCCCCCCTTTCCACCAAGTTCCCTGTCAGCATCTCAACCTCATAATTAGCCAGCATTAATTAGAGGCACTGGCATAATTGTTAATCATTGGTTGCGCTAGAAACATCTCAGAGAACGAACAGAATGCCAAGCATGGGACAAGAGGGAACAACAGCTCTGCAACAGGGAGAGATACACAGGGACGATGTGTGCAGACAGCAAAGTCTCTCACTAAATGGGAAATATGTGAATAATTCCCTGAGAACTCCGTGTTTCAAAGCTGCCGGTGGAAACAGCAAAGAAGTGAGATCAAGCTGCTAGCTAATTTATTAATGACTCTGAGACCCTTCTTATCACCTAATATCATCACTGCCTTCACTCTAAGGGACAATTCTGATGGCAAAAACAAAGCCTGGAACATGATTGTCGGCGTTCAGATTATAAATTCTTCTAATGACCTAACCCCCCCCACTGAATGGCACAGAAATGAAAGTAATGCCGATAGTTTGCTTATGGAGTCCCCTCAGCTTGCAGCGGCTGACAGCACCAATGCCCGTCCATCTCCGATTACTGTCTAATGGAATTCAGCCTCATGTCTGGGTGCTCCCGCGGGTCTGCTCTGGCGGTCGACTCCTGTGATAAAACATTAAAAGAAGACACCGCCATTTCATTGTGGAACGAGTCAAAGGGGACATCAAAGACCAGCCCTGCCTTGCAGTCGCTATCTCCCGCTCTATCTGTCTTTGCCTGTGTTTGCTCACTTGTTTGCATATCCCACTCTCTCTGTGCCCCCCCATCTCGCTCAATCCCTCCGTGTGTCAACGATCAGAGGTGAGCTCAAAGTAGTCAACTGCACTTTTTGTCATGGTACCCGGAGTCAGCCGGCACCTTTCAGAGGTTACATGCCTCATTCTTTATTCTCTGTGTCAACCGCCTGTAAAATTTTACAGCTCTGTGGTAAGACCTCAGCTATTCAAATGATCTTGTCACAATGCATCCCTGAGCAGGAATAAAGCCCTCTTTTATGGGAAACTGTAAACACTCGCTGTGCTTCACGGGGAACAATAGCCATTTATAAGAGTCCAGCAGAAGCCATGTCCAAAGGGGACGGTAAACTTTTCTCTCTCTTCCATTCCCTCTTCTGCTGCCCCTCCCTGAACCCCCCTTTGTATTTTTCTGCCTTTATTCAGTCACCTTTTTTCTAAAGCCTAGCTGAGATCAGGCCAGGTTTTAATGAGAGCTGCAGCCTCGGTCTGAGCCCTCCTCTCTATGCAGCTCCATGAGCCTCGTAATCCGCCATCGATCATTCCATGAGTTGTTGCTGTCAGCTTTCTGAAATAACAGAAAGACAGAAAAACAAAGCACCGTTCCAATTAGTCCAGGTTATAATTGGGTTTTATTACAGTGGCAGGGAACGACTCAGCAGAGCATGAAGCATGTCATCGCTTTGCTCACCGCAAAGCTCCTCCGAGAGCTTTCAGTATTGACACCGTGCCCTTCTTGCCAGCCTGCACCCTGCCCTTTTTCTACCAGCTCCTACCCAAACACAAAAAAGCTTTCACTGCCTCAGCTCACCACATGGAGCCGAGTAAGCACTCTGTTTGAATGTGACTATAATCCTAATTACACACGGACACCCGTTTTAGCTTACCTCCTTGCGGTATATAAACGTATCTCTCGAAAGAGATGAACTTTGTGCCTCGAAATGTCAGTTACCTTGCATGAAAAGCTCAAGGACAGACGAGAGAGATAACCTTTGAGGCAAGTAGGAGAGCTACAATATGCCTTTCAAAGCTTTTGTTGGAACAGTCTGTCTCACCTTTAAGTAATACACAGGACAACTTTTTTAAGACTTTGCTTTGCCTTCATGGTGCTAAAGTTATACAGCGAATTCATTTGAATGACAAAGTGAATCACTGAAGCAGTGAGCAGGACATTTATTTCACACTGCAGCATTTTGCAATGTCTGAAACAGTAGCTTTAATTTACCACTTCTACATTTTAACTGCAAATAAGTCTAGAATTTAGAGAGCTGAAAGCATTGAAAGCAACAATTACATGCCTAAACTTTATAAGTCACAGCTTGCTTCTGGAACATCTATATCAAAAGAAACAAATCAGGATTTTTTAATGTTTTACTTCCTTCAAAAGGAAAACAGATTTTTTTATTTTATTTAATTTTTCTCTCAAAAATCTAATTTTATCAACATTTTCCAACAAGTGAACAGAACAGGAGCTTTGGTAAAAAAAAAAAAATGTAGCCAAATAATAAAACCTCTTAAGAATGTCAAGATTGTAAAACAATCTTAATAAACTAATATTCCATTAAATTCTGCTCAAATTACGGTAAACTGAAACGGATGTGCACTAGAATAAGCTTGATTTCTTTAGTGTGTTCCTGAGCCTATCTGATCTGTCAACCTTTTTGCAAAATTCCCGTTGAAGCTTCAGCCTCTGTTCTTTGAAGCAACCGGTCAGAAAGTCGGGCCCTGATTGGATAACATGCAAAAATCCGTCACTTGCAGTGGGTTGTATGGACTGGGGAGGGTCATGAAGCTGGCTGGTTGATGCTGATTGGCAGAAAATGCTAAAAGATTTTTGACTGAGAGTGGCCAGACAAAGGGAGGTTTACCTGAAACAGATGAGAGAGAAAAAACAGTCATTCAGTCAGAACAATCATGTGGTGCTGAACTGTTGCCGTGGTTTCTGGAATTTATCACAGCAGCTATTCTAGTTTTAGTGATGAGTTTTATGTTTCTTAACATTTATTAATGCAACACATGAGGTTAATGTTTATTTAACACCATTGAGTTTCCCATCTGTCAGAAAAAGCAGAGAGAGCAGAACGTTAGAGATTGAACTAACAGATTCTGCAGAGTGGGAGAATAGAGATAGAATGAAGCAGAATGATGAAAAAGGGGTCCCTATGTCCTCCAGCAGTCTAAGCCTATAGCAGCAGAACTATAGAGATAGCTCAGGATAACCTGAGCCACTCTAACTAGAAGCTTTATCAAAAAGGAAAGTTTTAAGCCTAGCCTTAAAAGTAGACAGGGTGTCTGCCTCACGGACTAAAACTGGTAGTTGGTTCCACAGGAGAGGAGCCTGAGAACTAAAAGATCTGCCTCCCATTCTACTTTTAGAAATTCTAGGAACCACTAGTAAACCTGCAGATTGATAGCGAAGTGCTCTGTTAGGAACATAAGGACTTATAAAGTATTAAAATCTAAAAACATTTTAATACCGGTAATGACCATTTATGAAGTCTAACATTTCATATTTGAACAATTATTTTATTAAATTTAGAGGGGAGGTGCAGCCTCCCTTTCTTCAATGAAAAATTTTTAGAGACGAACCTGTTAGGAATAAAAAACAGCTTATAATTAGCTAACAAATTCCTATGTGTGATCATGTTTCTACTTTGCTCTGCCTATCTGACTCAGGCTATAAGCAAACTGTAGGCAAGGCAAGGCAAATTTATCTGTATAGCACAATTCAGTACAAAGACAATGCAAAGTGCTTTACATGATTAAAATACAGGAAGATAAAACAGAATCAAAGCAAGTAGGAAAAAATAAAAAAATAAATAAAATAAAATAAAAAATGCAGAAACAAAAAAAAGAATATTAAAAACAGTTTGACTAAAGAAAATATGTTTTAGTTGAACTGTTAAACTAGAACAGTGGAAGGCAATCCTAAACAAATGTGTTTTTAGTCTTGATTTAAAGCTAAAGTGTGTAATAATTACAGAGATATACAGTCAGAAATGTAATATATTATACATAACTATGTTATTTATCATCATCTACGAGCTCAGCCTCTTAACCTTAATATTTGCGTTGCCTTAGAATTCGTTATTTATAATTACATAGGAGCGGGTCTCGCAGCCTTGGAGGCAGACATCTTTGCGCTACGGCAGCGCAGAGCCAACAGCTAGCGATTGCGAGATCGCCCATTACGCTCGAAAGTAACTACGGCAAGTTAAGGGATGAACTGAGACGGTACTGAACACACAGACTAATGAAATACTATCTGTAAAATTATCTATGTAAACAAACCTCATCACTTGAGAAGGTAGGTGATGCGGACGTCGTGGAAGACATTTTGTCCCGTAACGCTCGCCGTACTGTTGGGGGGGGGGGAGCGGTGGGAGTTTGCATCGTCTTTTATTGGACTAAAGTAGCACAAAATGAGACCGACAAATTTTATTATTTTATTTTATTTCTCCCATGGCGGAAACAGCTGGTTGAGGCTATAGTTCTATTAAGACATAAAAAAATTATTTTGTAGCAGCGATTTTTTCCACAGAGTCAGTGACTGAATGAAGTCAGCTGGGTTTCCTTGGATTCCTGAAACAATCCCTTTAACTCAGAGGAAAACCAAGCTCCTACTCTACAATCAGCATCAGGTCATGATGACTGCGGCTTCACCGGTTTGGCTTAATTCAATGAGAAAACTAAAAACTTGAATGTAGGTGAGCTGTTAAAATGAACTTAGCACAGAGGTGAGGGGCTCGTAGAAATCCTTTTCTCAGCTTTCATTAGAAAATGTTCTGGTCAGCAGATCAGTTATCTGGAAGCTATTGCAACCAGATTACTTTCCGATCCTTAAACACCGAAGAGCTATTGCTAACGCCACTTTTACAATTCACTATATAAACTCCATTCACAAAGATCCTGGATATAACTTTATACACCTTTAATAACACTGCAATAACTTTATCTATTAAACAAACCAGAAACTGCACTCTACCTGCCACCACTTTACTGGATATAAGACACTATATATAATATAATTCACCTTAAATCTCTCCTTTATTTTTCAGCATCCACTGATTGGCCTGTTCCTCCTTTATGCTCCTCTGTTTGTTTATAAGATCGATGTCACAAGTTAATTCCTCCATTGTGAGATCAATAAAGTTCTATTCTGTTCTGTTCTATTCTAATCTGTTCTATTTTATTCTATTCTATTATGTTCTATTGTGTTCTGTTCTATTCTGTCATGCACAAAGAAACAGTGGAGAGAAAAAACTCCATTTCACAGGAAGAAACTTCCAGCAGAAGCACGCTCAGTGTGAGCGGCCATCTTGAAAAGGATAGAAACGGTTAAGGTCTGAGCAACTTTTCATACCAAAAAGGAGGAAAGAGAGCAAATAAAATTGGTAACAGTAAAAATGCAGCTTCAAAATATAACTCTCTCTCTCTACAGAGATATCTGCACAAATCTAAATGAGTGAATTAATATAATAGATCAAGTTTGAACTGATATGACCAAATTAAAAGTCTGAAAGTCTTGAACCAATTAAACTGATGGGAATCCACCCTAAAATGAAACACTAGTGCTACATTTCTACAGGGAGTCATGCATCCTGTTGTTGTTGGAGCAAATAATGACCATAAATAACAACAGCCTAAAATAAATAACCAAACTAATGGAATAAGACATTGAGTCCCACCATCTTATTTATTCTATTCAGTGTCATTGAGGTGGAATACATACTTTCAGAAAATGATTAACAGACATATGAATCTAATATATTCTGATCTTTTTTTTCTGAAAAGGTTTTAAAAATGACCAATTTTGTATTAATATGGTTGAATATGCGGGGTTTGTTAGAGATGCAACAGAAGAAGAAATCGAGACAATTCCAGCAGATAAAAAGGATTGCTAAATAGTTTACAGGCATTTTCTATCTTTTTTCTTTTGCATGTTTTGAAATATAAAGTAAAATCTACCTTCTTAGTGAATTTATAGAGCTAGTCCTGCTTTCATAATGCTAGACGCCCTAAGCGGAAGTGGAGAAGCTCAGACTTCATCAAAAAGAGAGCAAGTCTTCATACTGATAACAGTAAGGCTGAACATAGAAAATAGAGGTTGCTCTGATTTAGAGTTTATTCGTATTAAAACATGTTTGATTTTGAAATGTTTGGAGTCTTTAGAAAGTGAGAAAGATCCAGGCACAGTAAGAATCTCCAATCACCAACACTGGAAAAAATATAACCTTGCTCAAATTAAAAAAATGATGTCCAGATATCACATATAAAATATTTGACTTCACAGAATCTGAATTGAATCACTTGTTATGACCTGATTATTTTATGTTGATGTAAATAACAACACTGTTCTTGATCCAGCTTTAAATCTTTGCCCTATTCCAAATGATTTTCTGAACATTTCAGTGTCAGGGATCCAGTTTGTGTGGTCTGTTTTATGTCTGTCTCTCCCTCCACCACCAGGTTGCACCCTTTCATTGTTGGTCCTCCCTGCACACCTGTAGCTCTTTGGATCATCATCTGGAGGAGTACTTAAGCAGTGGACTGTCACTACCTCGAGGCCAGAGTGTTTGCCAGTTTTGCATACTCTAGCCATGCTTAGATTAGCTGAACCTAACTGAGTCTTTGTCTCTCTGAGCTTTAACCTTATTTTTTGTCTTTGCTTCTCGACAGAAAGTCACCCTGCAAACTGGATGTTGGGCCTTCTTCCCAGAAAGGATTGTTTGAGCTTCACACTGAGCAGGGGATAGATCTCCACATGTGCTGTTCAAGTTCTCCTGGAAATCTAAGTGACAGTCCGCTCCATTGCTCCTCCGGGTCCAAAGAATATTTTCCTGTACACTCTTCAATGTGTCTCATCTCTGGATCAACCCACACTTACTGGATTCAAAGTGAGAGCAGAAACCCCCCAAACGTGAGTCCCTCACTAGCATTATCTTTACAGCATTCAAGATTTTCACGGTCCCTGACCTAATCATTGTCATATCCTCTCCAGACTTTCTAGTTCCTGTTCACCAGTTCTTTGAGTTCCAGATTACCCCCTTCTACCTTTTCCTCCATAAACCTGTTAAACCTTTGCCTTGCCCTCTGAGTGGTTCTCTGCATCTCTGGTCAGACCTTTAAACACATCATGACATTCAGTTGATGAACCGAACTAATATACTGAAATTGAACCAACACAATGTAATTACTTTTTACTAAATTAACATGAATTAATGTTTGTTTTGACACCATTTAATTAATATAAATATAACCAAATTATAATTTTACTTTACTTCAAAAATAATTTCAATTTCCCATCTTAAAAACTCTATAAAAAACAGTTGGCCAACAGATTAAATGTATTTATTAATTGTTAACGTAGTGTTAAATGGCTGCTGGGTGTAACTTAGTGGCATAAAGTGCCACATATGACCCATATCACCCTCTGCCAAACAAAATCTCCTGTGTTCATGTTCATCTCTCTGTTCTGAGTTAATAGTAAATAAACTTACATGGAAGAAAAATCGATTTGAAAAAGTTGCTTCCTGCAGGCGTCTGCTGTTTTAGCATTTAAGCATCTAGTAGTAGTTCCCTAATGGGTTGAACATAAACCAAGAGACACCAAATACATTACAGGCAAAGACTGTCTTAATGCACAGGTCTTAAATCATTTGCAAAAACTGCATGCAGTACTTTGCTTCAAAAATGAGAAAACAATATATATATGCACAATAAATTTGAAATACTTCAAAATAAATTGTGCATCCCTCAATTGGGCTACCCTCACCAACTGCTTCATCACTTCTATAAAATGCTCAAAGAAACTGAATAAATGAACTTTTGAAAACATTTTTCTTCTCTTTTTGAAATTGTAGAATCTAGTTTCACAGATGCTGCTCTGTCACAAAGCAGACATTGGAGCTTCTGATTTTTCCTTCCACTCAAAAAATGTGTTTGAGGTTAATTGGTCACTTTAAATTGCCCTTATGTTGGAGTGCATTGGCATGGTTATCTTTCCTGTGCGTTCCAAGGATGAAGTGGGTATAGAGAATGAAAAGAAGGGACTGATGACTAACCATTTAAACAGAACAACAATAATTTCAGTCTGCAGCTTTTCGTCCTCCAGTTTCACCTCTGATTCCAAGAAAAATAATCTTCTGAATATTTGAATAACTGGACAGGAAAGCAAATGTTAGTCTTCCAAGATGCAAAGCCGGTGAAAATGAGTAACATTTGGTAGAAAAACTCACAAGCATTAGGGAGGCTTTAATGAGCCTTCGTACTCCTCCTCTCTGGAGTCTATTCAGAAAATTAAATTGCACCCCTATGTAGGGAGACAGGAGGCAAAGAAAAGAGTGAAAAGAGTGGGAAGAAGGACGCGCCAGACAGAGGAGAAGAGAGGAGGAGCGGAAACAGAGTTTTTCTGTGTGAAAATACAGTTTTCTGGCTTCTAGAAGAACAAACATCAGGAGTATCAACTCAGCGATGGAGACAAGGCTGGTCGTGTTGCTGCACTGTGTGTTTCCATAGCAACAACTAAACCAACTGATTGTCACAAATACGGTCACCGGGACCTGGCTTTCAAGCTGCTGGGGGAGAAGCACTCAGAGCACTTACAGGCCTGAGTTTCCTTCCTCGGCGTACTGTACCCTTATCCGTCACATCCTGCCAAACTCGGCTCAGTGAAAGACAGGCAACACTTTTATGCCCCCGTCTGAAGCACATGTGTAAATCTGTGTGGGCTGTTTGAAGACGCCTCTGATTTGTAGCATCAGGTCTTCCTTGGATGTCAGAGAAAACAACAGCGAGTACACTGAAGCAGTGCCATTAAAAATAGTTTTTCTGCACTTTTATGTGCTGATAAGGTATTCCGTGTGAAACGCCTCTCTGTTTTCATCTGGCTAAGCTGAGGAACAGCAAACCGTGAAGGTGTTTAATAAAAAAGAATGGAGCGAATGATGATCTTTGCTTCTGTCGTCTCCCCCGGGGGAGGAAGCCGATGGGCAGCGGCCACCTGCTACTGGGAGTGCTACACTTTACTGGTGCCATGAAAAGACAGAGGCAGCTCTCCACAGGCCAATCATAGTAGACCAGCAGCTGGCTGGCTGCCCTCCTCAGCCTATTTCTCTCTCTCATTCTGTCCCAGTGTCTCTCTGTCTCAATCTGTCACTCTTCTTACCCCCTCAGAACGCCGTGTCCTCTAACGACATCCTCTGCAGAGGATGTCTCTGTCCTCTAACTCCCATTCAGGTAGCAAATATTTACAGCGATGCCCTGATTTACTCTCTCGGTTAATTACCCGACGTTAAATAGGCATTATAGACGTGATTCGTTAAAAAGGCATGCACTTAAATAAACCCACACATGGAAAACTGGCTGTCTGAGGCACCATCAGCAGCCGCTCCTGACCTGCCCTCTGGCCCAGAGGCACAATGTGGTTTATTATAGACATGTGAAGACTTAATTAGATGTGTATAATGCATGCTGTCCAGGGACTGCTATCTGTACGGCTGCATAAAACTGGGACGGGTATTTTACCGGCTCCGTTGACAGCCTGTATTAGTAAATCTCTTTGTGTTATGTAGCGATGAGAGGCGGCTCGGCAGTAAAGCTCTGTTTGCTCCTCATTATGACAGATATATGTTGCTTTTCCAGCCAGAAGAGGCAGAATAGTTGGAAATATTTCACATATATATCTTTTTTTTTAAATAATTGACTAAGTCTATGTGGAGTGGTGGCAGAAGTTATAAGTAATGAGCATCATCATTAAACAAAATAGAGGCCAACACACCTTTTGGCTTCACATTTGACAACTCCGGCACTGACAGGCGCTGTTTCAAAATGTGTGTAGGAACACTTTCTCCAAACTCTGCTTGTAAAGAACTTATCAAGACTCCTGAGAATTTTTTATTTTTTTTTTTTACATCTCCTGCAAATCACTCAGCTATACGCTCGGTGACCTGCCCTACAGAAAGCCTTAAAGATTAGCAGTAAGATTGCAGTCTTTACTACAAACAGCCTTTCCAAGAGAAGAGGGGAGTAAAAGCTGTGCTGATGAGGAAGATTAGCCTAGGCCGAAACAACAGAGGCAAAACTAATCTACTCCAAAGAAAAGGACGCTCACATAAAAGGAAGAGATGGGAGAGGCAAGCTTTACACTAGAAGAAATATTTATGACTTGGCAGGGGGCATAAAGATGCAGTCAGATCTTTGGTGAACCAAACAGAAACAAAAAGGGAAATCGATAAATCCATACAGGTTCACAGCAGCACTAGATTCCCTGACATTTATCACATGCATTATTGCTCCGTACTACAGGACCATGACCTGGGTGACATTGCAGACATCCTTGTCTACAAAAGAATTTAAAAAAAGATGCAAAACCCACACAAAGTATTGGAAATATATCCTCTGAAAAAAAGCAGTTTTCATTTGCTATTTTCTTGGATTTATGTTGCATAGAACCCCAGAGGATCCCATTAAAAAGACCAAAACAAACAGAGGTAGAGCATCTTTCTCGCCGGCTCTTTCTCTGCACCCCACCTGGCAGCTCCTCTCCCATTAGTCCTGAGTGAAGAGCTAAAGTTTCGAAAAGAGGTCACAAATGCCCAGTTTTTCTTTTCTGCTGAAGTAAAGCGGAGGGGTCCCGTAGCTTTAAGTACATCTTCTTTATTGAAAACAAATACAATTGTGCTCTTAGGGACTATTTGCTGTAGATATGAGTGCATAAGCCTGTGGATCAGCACCGTATATTGCTCAGTTACAGTCGACTCTATGCAGATTAAGTGGAATTAAAACACAGCGCCCTTTGTAATTTTTAAAGAAGCTCATTTGGAATGGATTTTCAACAAAAAGAAACAGATTATTGTGTTTCCCTTTAGCATCACTAAAGGCTAAAACCAAGAACAGTTCATTTTTAGATAAGTTAGAGCCATTATGTAGGCAGTATCAAAGAGTATAAATCTTATTAATTTTAGGTTATTCTTAAATGCAGATTTTGCTCATTGTGGGGGGATTCTACTGCAGGACATACAGTATGATACCATAATGCTTTTCCCAAAATGTGATGAAGGGTTACGCATAGGAAGGATATCTAGGTTTTTCTCCTTCACCTTCCAATAAAACCAGAGTTTTAAAAAGCAGATTTGAAACAGAAAGAAATTTAGATTTTTTGCTTATAATGTCTATTTTATGATTTCTTCCCAGAAATCAGATACTGTCTGAAACGGTATAATATTTTAACTATTTTTTTTACATGTGAAACAAAAACCTTATAAAGAAAATAAGGGTAAAGAAATAAATGGTTGTTATTTACATTTTTATCACTCCTCTTTGACCTGCCAACTTAATGTGCTGAAGGGGTTTAAATGCTTGAAAGATCACAGAGGCTATGTGAGGCTATGGTAAAATATGCATTGTCAAACTTCATAAATGTAGTTATAAAACTGCATTAAATATGCACTAAAATCTGTGCATGTCAGACAGTATGTTGAAAGATCACAGGCTACGTGTCCGATCAGAGAAGGAGCAGTTCAAAGAGCCCTTATAATGACAACACAAGCGACGTGCATGACGCTGCCTGACGCCATGCACCTTAACAGGCGGGACAGAGTATCAGACCTTCTTTGCCTGGTGGGGACACTTTGACGACCATCTGGGAAATGAGAGTGTCACCTGGGGAGGCATGATACGGAGGAGGTGTTTTATTATTGGACTCCACTGCAAGTCATGGATCGTCCATTATGAACATGTTCAAGCAAAAGAATGTCCATCAGTGGACATGGCACCGGTACACCCTTGGATGACTTTGTACAGTAGTCATTTCCTTTGACCTTCGATTTCTCTCCAGGATGGACTCACAGCCACAAAGGCTTATCAGCTCTGCTGCTGCCATCAACACCTTTGTTTCTAGATGTTGGAGCTTGGCCTGTTTTCCAGTGTAGTCCTGTCTCTGACTGTGACTAACTGGATGTGCTCTCTTCATCCTCTGACATGGGAGCTGGCTCGGAGCTCATCTGCCTGGCTGTGTGTTTCCTGGACGGGGCCGCCTGTGGAGCTGGTTGACAGTTGCCTTTTGTATCTATGCTTCTTTTTCTATGTCTGCTTCTGTCTCCTTGAACCCCAGTGGGCCTCAGCAGATGGCCGCTCACACTGAGCCTGGTTCTGCTGGAGGTTTCTTCCTGTTCAAAGGGAGTTTTTCCTCTCCACTGTCGCTACAAGCATGCTTAGTGTGAGGGATTGCTGAAGAGTCAATGAGTCGATGCAATCAGCTGGTTTTCCTTAGAAAACTTTACAATTCAACCAGATCATAGAGTCAAATTGATTCAGAGTGCAAATGACATGTGTTGTTAATTGGCGCTACTCCACTCCACATGTGTTTTGGGAACATGGAGAATGTATTCTTCTATGCCCCCTGTTGTACCCTCTAAGAGTATGAAGCCGAGGCATTTTACAGGGAGTCTCTTCTCACCTTCTTCCAGTCTGAGGCGCTGCAGCCTCCACACCACACAGTGAGACAGCTGCTCAGAACGCTCTCTATGGTGCTTCTGGAGAAGGTGGGGAGGATGGGGGGGGCAGGTTGGCTCTCCTCATCCTCCGCAGGAAGTCCAAGCGCTTCTGGGCCCTTTGGACCAGTGAGGTGGTGTTTCCAGTCCAGGTGAGGGTGTCTGTGATGAATGTGGTGCTGCTGACCACCTCTACAGCTGAGCTGTTGATGAGCAGTGGAGCGTGGTTAGGCCGCTTCTTCCTGAAGTCCACCATCATCTCCTTGGTCTTCTCCACCTTCAGGATCAGGCCGTTATCTCTGCACCACCAGCTGCTCCACCTCCTCTCTGTAGTCCAGGTCCAGCTTCCGCTGGATGAAGTGACTGACCAATCAGCTTCTTTTTCAAAGACTCTGGTCCAAAGACTATAACTTCTGTTTTGTCTGCATTCAGAAGCAGAAAGTTAAGAGTCATCCAGGTTTTTATGTCTTCAGACATGCCTGTAATCTATGTAATGGGTTAGCTTCATCTGGATTATAGACAGATATAGCTGGGTATCATCAGCATAACAGTGGAAATTAATCCCATGCTGTCTAATAACTCTACCAATTGGGAGCATGTATAAAGTAAAGAGAATTGGTCCTAGCACTGATCCCTGTGGTACTCCACAGGTAACCTTTGAGCATGAGAAAGATTTGTCATTAACATACATAATCAACAAACTGATACCTGCTAGTTAAAAATGATTCTTGCCAGCCATGTAGTGCAAGTATGTTTTTTTTTTTTGTTCACTGTGACCCAAGCCTGCTACAAGGTAGTTTTCTGGCTTTGGTGCAGCTTAGTAGATTTCTGGATTGCTCTGTTTTATGATACAAACTGTTTTTTTTTTTTATAGCAAGGCATAGATATCTGCAGGCTCAACCAGAGATAAGAACGTAAATAACCTTACATATTCAGATTAATTTAGTATTTTTTAGGGCTGACAAAAAAACAGGCCAGCACAACTAGCTAGATACTGTTGTTCAGGGTTACCTCTCTGCCTCCCGCTATGCTCCGCCTACAGAAATACATCACAATGTTTACAAACTGTAAAAGGGTCTATAGGACACATCTAAATAAGTTACGCTCAAATAGCCTGATTGTTTTTTAAATATTGCTCTGGTTTCCATTGAGCTGAAATGAACTTTATATCACTTATAACATTAAGCTGCAGCCAAACAAGCTGCAGGTTCTATAGCCAGAGCCAGTTACCTTGGCAACATGCCACAAAGGGAGATGTTAAATAGTCTACTTTACCGCTTCTTGCAAAAAACATATAGTTTTAATGGAAAAAATAAAAAATACATTATTTGATTTGATATTGCTTTCTTTCATGGTATATGTGGATTAATGCCCTTCGATTATCAAAAATGAATGGCCCTCCCAGATGCAACCTTCTGATGCAAACAGAACAGTTGCTTGTTTAAAGTCTGTGTACGATTGTTGAGGTCTGCCATTTTTAGATGCAAATTTGAAGTTACCTTGCTTTTCCCTTCTTGCATTCATCCCCATTGCATCAGAATTGCACCAAAACCAATAAGGTCCACAAGTCTGATGTGCTTACGAACATTTGTTTCTTTATTTTAGCTTTATTGTGATTCAAAATTGTTCTTCAAGATGATCAACAAGGCTTCAAGCAAGTTCTACTTCAGCGATAATTTCATTATCTCGGAAAGTATTTTATTTACTTCAAATATGTCCTTCATAGCTAATTACATCATGAAAATCTGTTTCATGATGCAGCAAAGCACACAGCAAGATCAAACAGTGCTGTCACGTAACTCTTTGGGAAAGATCATTTGCCATTCCTAAAAACAAGCTTAATTAGGTGATATTAAACACAGTGGTGAAGTTGGAGCAAACAGGTCCCGGTGGGCTAGGTGTTTTCTAGCAACAAATTTACTTTTCATTTATTGTCACATTTTATTTTAGTTTTAGTCACTACCAAGCTCTGTTGAATCCAAACAACTCTGACTGTATGTTTCTCTCAAATGGGCCTACCAGCAGTTTTTATTGCAATAGCAATCATGTCTTAATGAAGATGAGCTCCATAAGTACAAACACTTAAATAAAAACTAGCATTTCCACATGTCTATGTTTGTGAGCATAGTTTTGTTCACCTCAAGGTGTCTTTGGAGCTGCCTGAAAATGACTATTCAAAGGCAGCAGAAGAACCCATTCATTACTCTATAAATAACACTTGAGCCAAAACCATAATTTAATTGTGAGATAAAATAATAAGAGTAGCTGGAGAATTTAGGGATTTACAAAACACAAGAACAAGCTGACAAAACAATAATGTCCTCTGTGTGATATATGATTATCAAAGTCCTGGCAAGAACAACAGGGACACTTCTGTACCGGTGTGGATGGATGCTGCTTAATGCTGGGTTTTTGTTTAAATATTTGTAATCAATCAGTTGAAAGGATGTGTCTCTTCTGGTACATGGCTTCCAGGGTCAAAAGAGTCTGTTTTTCTGTATAGAAAACGACCCACATTAAACAAATGGGTTCATATTTGAATGCAGTTTGAAAATATTTAGAGTGAAAGGTTCCTAGTATTCCACCGGCGTAGTCAGAATTACCATTTAATGTCCAACCACATTCTTTCTGGGGGAGAATTAATAAGATGCCAAGTAATGTAATTTTAAATCTTATTCATCTTATTGTCCTTTGCCTGCTATAACTCTACAATATGTCAGATTGTTTCCATAGACCAACATCCTAAAGGCTCTACATAGTTGTTCATGTCCACATGCTGTGACCTCTGGGACGTCGATTATAGGCACACAGAGTAAGTAAATAGGTGAACTTTATTTATATAGCAGCAATAGGCACTTTAGGGGTACTGAAGCACCCCTAAACTAAATCAAAGCTCCCCTTGTTATGATGGCAGCCCTGGTAGCTGATCTAAATACTTATTTCATTCACCTGCCATTCCCTCCCTGCTCTCTAATTATCAATGATCGTATTCACCTGCTCCCTCTGCTACGATCATTATTTTTTGTTTTTCATGTTTGCTATTCATGTTTGTTTTTTGAGTTTAGTAAAGTCCCTAGTTCATATCCTGGTTCTTGGAGGCCAGTGGATTGTGAGAGGGTGTTGGTGTTTTTCTCCTGTCGTCTGATCGTGTCCCGACTCTTCTCCGCTGAGCCCTCAGGGTTTTAGCTCACTGTGCAGGGGAAGTCAGTTTTAGTCCCGTAAGCATGGCTCCTAAGTGAAGACCAGTTTAAAGTTCTGCAGTAATTCCGGTACCATTTCTTTTCTCTGTCCCTCAACCATTGAGCCTCCTGTCTCCAGCTGGGCATGATGGAGACCTGCCTTTATGCTCTCTGGATTCCTGGAACCCTGGATCGTTTCGTTCCTGCGTGGATCGGGACCCCTTCCCCGGCTATGGACTCCTGGATTCCAGAACTGTTCCTGTCTGATCTGTATCCCTGACCTAGATCAGATTCCTGCCTGCTGTTGGGGTTGCTGCATCAGGGATACTCTGGGCGGCTCCACACTGCATCTCGTTGGCAGTCCATCGGCTTGATCCCGCCTTCCTCTAAACTGAAACCAGGTAAGCGAGTCACTCGGATAATCTCCTGTCAGAAGATGATCGTGGTCACTTATCTGTGTTTCTCCCTCCAGAGTGTCAGTGATTGAGCAGCGCCCCTGCTGCAGCCCACGTTTCTGTTCTGTTCAGTTTTTTTTATACCTGTTATTAAACGTTTTAAAACTTCCAACTGTCTGACTGCCCTAACTTCTGCAACCATCTGTCCGGTTTTATGACAGCCCTAAAATTGCAGTGTTTTTTATTATACTGTATGCACTTTTTAAAATAAAGAAAAGCTCTTAGTATAAAAGCATAAAAAAACTGTACAATACTTGGGTTAAAGAATAATATTTTACTTATTTATTGAAACTTTCAGGCAGGCTCCTGAAGTGAATGGCAATCATTTATTTCATAGTTTCAATGGTTATGTCATAACTCTCCACAAAGGCCTCAAGCTGTGGAAACTTTTCAACATTTCACCATTCCAGTCGCACAGCCCATCACTCCAGCATTTGCTTTATTGCTGTGACCTTACTGGAAAGGTTTGTTTCTGCCGTTTTGATGAAGCTTTGTTATGGCCGACAGTAACTGGTTCTGAGTAATAAAATAGATTTTTAAAACAAAAAATCAATATCTAAATTTATTTGATCACAATCTAGTCATTTGTTTTCAATTTCTTACTTTTTGAATTGCTGTTGTGAATTTAGTCTTTTCTTTAATGTCAGAATGTCTAAATGTTTAAGTTCATCTGCATATATTAATGCAGTTAAATACAATCCATTTTATGACTGGCAGTCCAAACAGGGACATGTGCTAAAAGGGGAGGAGACTAGCAAGGTGTGCCTCATACAAGGTCAGGAAAACAATCAGAATAGTGGCAGACCAAACAGCATTTGTAAATCTGAAAAAAAAAAAAAAACAACAACAACTCCCATTTAGTGGATGATTTTACATGTCATGGAAGTTATATGATCGCCACAAATTAAATGTTTTCCAGAAGCATCCATACACTCAACGTATCAGTCGACTTCTGTTTACACAATACATCTTTATTACATTTTCCTGCCCGTCTATATGCTTTACTACTGGGTTAATTTCACTGTACTGTTGTAGTACTCATTCACTCAATTAGTTTACAAAAAACAGCCTTTCATGAAAACTGGTTTAAAAGCTTAAAATGGTTGGAATATTCTTAGAAAAACATTTTCGCTTTCTGCTTTGTTTGTTTGGTATTTGGAAAAAGTCCCAGATATGATGCTTTAGTGAATGATGGAGTGAGTTGGTGCTGAGAACGTTTCAAATGTTTAGAAAATGTACGTAGAAAACTTTTAAATTTATAATGCCTTCCCATATTAGGTTTCTGGGTGCTCAGCAACCCTAGACCTCTGATCCTAGATTCGCCCCTGATAGAACCTATAATATATATTGAATGATATGAAAAATAGATGTATAAACAATGGAAATGTACATGTGGATAAACGTGTTGGTATCCCTCCATTTATGAAAGAAAACCCCACAATGGTCACATAAATAGATTGAATCTGGCAAAAGTAAAAATTAATAAAACTTCTATTAAAATGAAAAATAAAAAACATTTCTTCTCAACCACACTTAATGAGAATTTGTGAAAAAAACTCACAAAACAGGCCTGTACAAAAATGATTGCACCCCTAAAAAAGACTCAAACTAATGTGACCAAAGGGACATTTTATATCAAGGTGTGTCAACTAATTATCATCACAGGTGTCAGCGTGCCTGGATTACAGCTAGTCACTGCTGTCTGGTGACAAGGTGTTTACCACATTCAACATGGACCACTGGAAGAAAAGGAAAGAGTTAATTCAGGAGATTAGAAAAATTATAGAAAAGCATGTTTGAGCTAAAGCTTATAAGACCGGCTAGATGTTTCTGTGACTGCACTTATTCAGATATGTTAAATCCATGGGGCTGTGGCCACAGGAGGAAAATTTATGACATTTAGAAAAGCACATTTCAAACACCAGAATTTCCCCATTCTGGGACAATAAAGGGACTTTCTATTCTATTCTATTCTATTCTAAACCTGAGAACTGGAGCAGTTTGCTTACGAGGAGTGGACCAAAAGCTACAATGGTAATTAGCATGAACCAAAATATTTTCAGATGGCAGAAATTCCATTTCCTCTCCAGAACCCGACTTTAAAACCTAAACTAAACTATTCCTTTTATATTTATTTCCAGATAGAAAAAGAAAGTTTTCTGAAATCACTTTTTTAAGTGTAGTTTCAAATTCTTTTGGAGAAAAACATCTGCCAATTAGCTGATTACTCTGTTCAATTTATAGACTGGGTTAAAAACAGATATTTTAACATTTTTTTATCTTGAGCTAAATGACAAAGAAAAAGACATTTTTTAATCTAGTCTGTTGACATTCTGACCACGCATAGTGGACAGAATGATGCGGCTCATGAACCCAAGTTAAGGTTAAAATGGGGTCATGCACTGTCACATGAAAAACAACCTGAACACCCATTTTATTCTGTTCTGCTGCACTGTGCTGGAAGTGTTTCTTTCGTATTGATTTGTCTTTTATATCCTGTCCTGTTAGGTGTCATGTCTGGTAAATGTCTGGAAGGGAAAAAAAATGGTGGACTGTTCTGTAATTGCCTTTTCCCAGTGATAGCAATTCAAGGATATGGCAATATTAAAGCCGCCCCTCCAGACACAAGGCAGGAGTCTAACTAACCTTGTAATATCTTCCTCAGTAGCTGCATGTGTAATTCTAGGGGGTCTATATCGCCAACATGTGTACAGAAATCAAGATGGGTAGAGTGTTTTAAATTTAAGGTCCAAAGTTCCCACACTGGGAACTCTACTGCTCCCATCCACTAACAGGAAGTAGCAAAATGCATTCATAAACCATAAGCACATTTAATAAAGGTGCACTGTCTAAGTTTAAAAGTTAAAAGATATTATTTTTGGAACTTGCAATATGCCCAATTAACACCCCATTAAGAATATCAAAGATCACTTGTAACGACAAGCTAAAGAGAAACGAATTGGACCAGACGCAGCGTTGTGCTTGAAGGTTTTATTAAACTCTGGTGTTAATGTAAACTGAACAGGTTGAAAAGACAGAAGTTGGCTAAACAGGCTGGTAGCGGGCTTGAGAAAGCAGACGGGGGCTGAGGAGGCTTCTAACTGGCTGAGCGGGATAGCGGCAGACTTGAACAGAATAGTGACAAGTAGAAGCAGTTCAGGTCTTGACAGAGCCAGAAGTCATTGAGAGTCCAGTGAGGCCAGAGGAACCACAACATCACAGGAAGAAACGCAGTGCATGCAGGCAAGGAGACAATCTGGCAGAGACCAAAAGAGAGGTAGGTAAAATAGGCATAATAACAGCTGGGAGGAATGATGATGATTAGAAAAGAGACAGAAATATCTGCTCACTCTAATTAATTGAGTTGCAAGCCAGCCAAGACAAAACATCCAAATAGAGGCAGACCTGTCGAGGACGTGTTCAGGATACAGAACCAGCAGATCAGAAGTCCGAAGAGGTTCGGGAGGAAAATCCAGGTTGGTGACAGGACACAGCTCAAAGTTCATCAAATAGTCGTATCCAGCAGGAGTCCATAGACTGGTTAGGCAAACAGATCAGACGGGAACAGGCTCAGTGGTTTAGAGGCAGAACAGGTCAGGATCAGGTAATCAGAAAAATACTAAAGCTGGAAGGCTCTCACCACTGGCTATAGAATAATCTGGCACTAATGACTGGTTAGAGAGCTCGTTAACTAGAAGCAGGAGCAGCTGGATCATATGAACGGTAACAAGAAGGTTTAGTTTCTGTCTGAATGTCAGAATCTGGAGGGGCGGGGAGGGTTAAGGTTTTATAGCAATTTTTCTGACATATACGTGCAAACAGGTAAGTTCTGCTGCTGTAATGCTCATTTAAAATTCAGCACATCTTAATATCAGCGTAATTTTTACAACGTTTAGCATAACCAGCAGTTGTCCTGAAATGCGCTATCAATAACCCATATGTTAGGTAAATGGCCCACAAGCTTATAAGAAATTAATGTATCTGGCAGGGTCTGGAGATTTTTCTCCAGCTTGGTTGTGTAGTGTCTCCTTTCATCCAGCAGGGGCCACCAGCAGGCACCGGTGATTGGGCTTCATCAGATCTTCAACAATGAAGCATAAGCCTTTCAGACAACAGCACTTTGCCAGAGGTTTAACCATTACCGGTAAGCTAGCTAGCTAGCTCCTCTGCCCCTGAACACTTCCTACAGGTTGCCAAGTTCCTGAGGTTTAATTCCTAAAGGCTGATTTATACTTCAAAACTAGGTCGTCTGCGTAGGTGTCACAGTGAACTCAGTGACATCCCCGCCCCCTCCGCAGACACTCTGGTGCACCTCTCCCAAATTGTAGGTGAACGCAGACAGTGCTGCAGACAGAAGGCCTCTGATTGGTCAAATCTAAATCCACTCTACTAATGCGTATATCGTGTTTGGTACCTTACCGGCTTGTTTTGTTTGTGTAACTGCCATTGCGTAAAATGACTCGGGAAGTTGCACCAGCTAGAAGAGCGAGATGCACGAGAACGCTGGGACCCTTTTCCACCTGGATCCCCGCTCTTTTTGGCCCTCATGTCCCTCCGTTGTCACACAAACTTGCCCCCACTTCCTCAACGCCTCGGCCGTATCTAGACCCACAGCTAGTTCCTGATTGTTGCTTTTGCGTTGTGGCGTGGAATAACAGCGCCGACCATGCTTCAATATTGGGCATAAATCAAATATGTCTACGTCATACCTGTGACACACTGCTTCAGGAGAATAACCAGCCCAAAATCCCATCGGTATTAAAAACCTCTTTTTCAAGGGATTCCTGGCCAACAGGCAGCAAAGTTACATAAGAAACAGAGATACATTAAATTAAATGACAGGTACATAAAAAAAACATATCAAGTAAAACAGCAGATCATTGAGGCTGCTTCAAATTCTTACACTTTCAACTTAAAAGCATTAAAAGATAAAAACTCAACTCACTACTCAACTCAACTTCCAGTTTCTTTTTAAAAAATCCCATGCACTAGGAGCTGCATAGCTAAAGGCTTTCTTCCCTGGTTCTGTTCAGGCAAAAGGAGCAGAGAGCAACAGCTGATGGTTGGATCTCAGGGAAGTAAGGTACAAATGTAAGAGGGCAGTAATCCAAGAAGGGCCTTGGAAATAAACGTGTAGCAATGACACTGCCTTCTGGTAGAGAGGGAAGGCCATCCCAACTGAGAGGGCAGGTAACAGTGATGTCATGGCTTTACAGTCTGTGATGAACCTTAATGAAGCATGGGAAACAGAGTGCAACATTTGAAGACATGAAGAAGAAGCATTCTTATAAAAAAGGTCACCAGAATCTAAGACCGATAAAAACATGGCAAAGACAGGGCGCTCTTTCACTCTGAAAGAAAAACTGTTGGGATCGGGAGATCTGCCACCTGTCTCCAGCAGAGAGTGCTATGGGTCTCCTGAGCTGGAGCCTCCTGCACGCCTGAGGATCATCAGCCCATCAGGAGACCAGCTACATAAGCAGCAGCCAGACCTGTCTTCAGCGCCAGTGTTGACCAGTTTTGGTTAGCAGAACCTGATCCTCAGCCTGCACATAGAATCTCTGTCTGCTCTGGAGAGTAACCTGATTCTAACCAGCCTCTGTCTTCTCTGCCTTATAGGAAACCTGATCGAAGTCTGTAGCTCTGGAGGAGCTCATGTTTGGAAACCTGCTTGCCTGCCCCAAGAAGCCAAACCTGAAGATCCTCAGTCTGAATCTCCCTGCTAGTTCTCAGGAGAGAATTTGGAGAACTACTCAAGGTCTGAGCCTCGCTAGCCTGAAGCTAAGCTCTGCCGTTGCTAAGCTCTCTACTGAACCTACAGTCTCTGGACCCAACCGGTTCCCCCTCTCCACCGATCAGTCTGAACCTTATCAGATTACTCTGTGAAACCAAGTCCCGGACCAGTACCAGAACCAGTGCATTGTTTACTCTGTGTTTGCCTTTCTTAAATAAACTGTTAAACTTTTACCCTGCTTCGCGTGGTGTTCTGCATGTGGGTTTAATCACAGAGACCCATCATGACAAAAACATGTCTTATTACGGAATAAGAAGCCCAGTTTAACTTTTAATTTCTTAACAAGTTTATCAACAAAAGGTTTGAAGGTGAGGGAGTCATCAATTACAATTCCAAGGTATTTATATTCATGTTCCACCTCAATGACATTCCCCTCCAGAGTGGGTTTGAGGCACCTTCCTATTATTTGAAAACCAGTGTTAACTTTGTTTTGTCAGCATTGAGAAATAATTTAAGATTAATAAATGTATTACTGTATAGCAACAAAGGCTCTCTGCAGGGAATAAATAACCTGTTCAAGAGATGACCCAAAGCAATAAATAACTCTATCATCAGCATAAAAATGCATATTAGCATCAGATAAATTTTGTTCAACATTGTTGATGTATAAGATAAATAAGAGGGGGCCCAAAACAGATCCTTGTGGCACACCTTTGTGAACAGTAACAAATTCAGAACAAAGCCCGTCACATTTTTTACAGTTGGACCTGTTGTTTAGATAAATTAAGACTGCTGTGCTTGGATCTAAGCTCCTGCAATCGTGCCCCGGTCGCCCTCTACCGTGCTCTCAGAGTTCTGCATCGAACCAACTTCTCGGTTCACCGTGGAACCCCTGCCCCCATTAGAACCCTGCAAGATTGCATGTTCAAGGACTGCAAACCTTATCTTTATCAAAGCAAACATTCTCTTAAAGCACAGCCCAAATCACTAACCAGGGTTCTACTTCAGACCCCAAGCTCTCACCTCAAGCCAAGTGTCCATTTCCTGGATGTCCTCATTATTGTTAATCATCTGTCAATAAACGTTTGAAGTGTTTTCTGCTTGTTGGACACATCAATATGTAAAATCATGACAGTATCACAAAGCAGAAACAGCAGAAAACAATAAAGATTTTAGATGCAATTAATACTCTGTATGTCTTTACGTAAGAATAAAACCTTAATTAATAAACAAACTTACCTAATTGGTAAAAAATGCTTTTATTAGAGAACTTTATTTAAGTGAGAAGTGGCTTTCTTTGCATTATCCTCTAAATACATGATTGTTTTAGTCTTTCTTTTAAAGGGGAGCTGCACACTTTCTCAATGTTTCATTTAATGTCAATGTTAGAAGAATAAACTTAGTAGACAACAAACATATTCCCTATCTAACTTCTAAAGCAATCATCCCAAAGCAACAGTTTACTTTTTAAATCCCTTATCTATTTTACTCTGTAATTGCAAAAGGAACTCATCCTGAAAACAGTTTCCAATAGACCAGGCTGTCATTGTCTGTTTTGGTTTCTCTGTCATGCTGTGATGGCTGTCTCTAAGGAGCACTCATTGAGCTGTTGATTAGATTAATAAGGCTACAGACTGAATGTGGTGATGTGTTTAGCTAACAGGTCATTCCCAGAGCTCCTCTCCTCTTGTGGTTGCTATACGGGACCAGCCAGTAAAGCCATTTGTTGTCACCGCAGATGGTGATAGCTCCCCTGGGAGCCAGCGTGGTTGGCTCACTTCTACAACAGGCAGCCAGTCGTGTTGCGGTGACATTTGTGCCACGTTTCTTTTCTCCTCTCCACATGCAATTTATGTCTAATTATATTATGTTATTAACCATGCTGAAAAACATATCAAATCTTCTGGGAGGATTCTTCTACATTTACTCTCAGCAAATCCTGTTAATGCCTGGCTTACTTTTACTTTTCAGAGCAAGGATTGACGTGAAAAAACTTCAAACATGGATTTGTAATATCCTGGTGTTGATATTGCGTTGTTGTTATCAAGGTCCACTGAGGCTGTGCAAAACACTGCTCCAACAGATAATGAAATAATTCCTTGCAGTGGTCTCTGTTCCTCATTTCTCCGTCTGTATAATCCCTGATATGACATGATATGATGTGACAAATAAAAAAATATCCTTTTCAAAGGGCCAACATCTTGCATTTATCTTTGTTTCAGGAAATGCTGGCAGAGTGGTGCTTACCTGAGAGAGCAGCCTATTGATCTCAGCTGGCAATGCTAACTGTGCTCTATTCATCCTTTCCTGGCTGAGGTCTCCTACAAACAGAGCCGTCAGTCAGCACCACAAAGCAGAACTGGCAGCACCCTTGACATTAGGCTAACAATATCGTTAATCTCTCAAGTCACCTCAGACTCGTTGTGGCATTTAAAAACAGGATCCTCTCTGATCTGGGCAATAAAGATGCTGAAACAAAGTTAAATTAGCAGTTGGTTGAAATTAATCTAAAAGTAGAGGTATGTAACACTTCTTTAGCTATCATTTTGTTTGTGGCATTGATTCATAGGATTCAGTTTTACATCTTCATCTTTCTCTGTGACCTGTTTGGACATGGCCTGCTGGTCGAATGCATGCAACCTGCTGAAGGGCATCCCTAAATTTGCATTGATGCATGCTGGGTTAAGCTGTCTGCTCAAGGTCAGGGCAAATAACATCAGTATGTCAGGAATCCTGATCAGCGCTTATATCTACTAGAACCAAGTCAGGAGATATTGACTCCCTTGAACAGCTGATGACTTCTTTAATAGATTAATGAAAATAATCCATGTCAACTGATTTTCCCCTTAATAAAAAAATAAAAAAAGAGAGCGGGCATTATTGATTCACCTCAATTCAGAGAGAAATGTTAATTATTCATTGTTTCTTTACATCCTGTTGGTGGATGGTGGACATTAATGACTCTTAAGCAGCAACAACCATGAGGCAGAGAACCAGTAAAAGTTAAACAATTGATTTTATATTCTGGGAATGAGAGAGCAAACAAAAACTGGAAACTGGAGCCGGAACCATTTCAGGAGCCTTTGCTCTGAGGAGGAGCTGTTGGTGAGAGAACGTATTCGCAAAATTATACCCCTTTAACACTGGTAGAGACACCAGTTTGAACCCGGGAACAATGAGCTTTTAGTGGCTCACGGACACGTGTCCACCCGGGTCAAATGACTCAGAAAGCGACCCACGTTCAAATCACCTCGGTTCATGCTGTGGGAAAACCAGAGCTGGGTTCACCCACTAAATTACATGACATCATTGAACGCAACGTACGGACATCAACACAATGCGCCAGTTGCTTCTGATCTAACAAGCAGAAACAACTCTTTGTATTGGATAAACATGGAGCGGCTCTGGTGCGAGGGATTCAGACAGATAATAGAGAGAAACGATAAAGCACACTGACTACGCCCTGGCTTACTTCCATGCTACTCTCCATTGTTTACTTCCTTGATTTCTGGCACACTGGTGACATCATCATCGCTAACCCATTGTGATGATGTCACCAGACACACAATGGTGGGGGTCAGAGGCCACACAGCTGCTAGCAAGGGGTAGACCAGCGATTTTAGCCAGTGGGAAGGGAGCCAAATGCCGATTGTTAGCGGGTTGAACCATTTTTGAAAAACATGCATTTTTTTTGCTATTTTCAGTGGAAAAGAGGCTTAAATTTTGCAGGTAGGACTGAACTGGTTCAGTGGCTGGATAGAACAAATCCATGGCATGGATATGACTTATTTAATCCATCTCTGCTGAAATCCCTACATAGAGGCGCCTTCAGGAGCAGAGCGATGGATGCAAAGAAACTGTCTAGATTTGAAAAATCTGACTTTATCTGTCGAGTTGCGTCACAAAAATCAATTAGGAACTGGATTAGGCTTGAAATAGTGAAGGAGTGCAGCAGAGACCAAACTGTTTTTCCATCAAAATGGAAGATCAAAGAAATAATATTGACATAGCATTAAATTAGGAATGAAGATTTCAGGGTGGCTTGTAAAAAAGTAACTTAGCTCTTAAAATTACAGTTAAATTATTCATAATTCGTCCTTCTCTTGTAGCTCTAGAGAAAGTCAACCATTTCTGATACGTTAAGGAAGAACAGCACAGGAATTAGGTAACAGTCACTGGAAGCATGTTTGAACGCAGCATAAGGCTAAAGAATGCAGTACATTGGCATCAAATATGTTCCTAACATTTGTAACATACGCATCAGCAACAGTTGTGTCCCAAACAGTTTTTTTCTTTTTCAAAATTGTAAAAACTTTAAATAACAAGACAACAATTGCCCTTTGCAATCCTACTCGACCTCTACCATAACTGTCCATCAAACATGGCAGCCCGGAGAGCAATTTTAAGAGAGGAAGCCATAGAGGAGTCACAGAGCACTCTGTAGCAGAACATTTTCACATGACAACTGCTGCATTTAAACGAGAACGTCTAGAGATTTAAATTGGAACAACACAACAAAACAGATAACAGCCCCCCCTCCACCCCGCTTTGAAAGGTGTCCCGCAGACTGTCAAGTCAAGAGACTTTATGACGTAGCTAGGCTAAATTCAAGATGTCAAGTAAACTTCATCCGTTTTCCAGGGAGGTCAAGAGTGATTATGTATGTATGCCAACACAAAATACCGAATGCTGCACTCTGCTTTGGAAGCCTTGGTACATTCCTGTGATAGGCTAATGAACCACAGAGTAATCACAGGATACTACCTGCACTGCAGTAGTCCTGCACCGTATCTCTAGGTTTGAAAGGAAAAAAATGTAACTATGTTAACGGAGAGAAGGATTGTTTCAAGGGAATCTTACTTCTGGAAGTTAACCCCAGATTTAAAATGTAACCATCTGTGCTGAGCTCCACACCTTTCCACCTTTTTGATTTATGCTGCCAGGGCTCCACTCCACTGCCAACCCCAGAGGTGTTGAGCAGCGAGAAGCTTGCACAGATCACACAGTAATAGTGAGTGATAAATATGGAATCAGACCAAAAAAACTCACCTATGGAAATGAATTTGCTAAAACTGGTTCACTTTTAATTTTTTACATCTAGATGTTATATTATATACACTGCGTGCAGATAAGCTATATTTTTTGCTTGATTTGGCTGCTATCTATCTATCTGTCTATCTATCTATCTATCTATCTATCTATCTATCTATCTATCTATCTATCTATCTATCTATCTATCTATCTATCTATCTATCTATCTATCTATCTATCTATCTATCTATCTATCTATCTATCTATCTATCTATCTATCTATCTATCTATCTCAGCCAGATCATCACAAAGACACAAAGACTGGCTACGGATACCAATTCCGAACAATGGGTGGAACAATCATCAGTCACCTCCTCTACATGGATGACATCAAGCTGTATGCCAGGAGTGAGCAAGACATCGACTCACTGATCCACACTACCAGGATCGACAGCAACGACACTGGGATTTCATTCGGACTGGACAAGTGCGGTCGCATGGTCTCAAAGAGAGGGAAGATGATCAGAACCGAGGGGGTTGAACTACCAGAAGGCCACATTACAGATGTGCAGGACAGCTACAAATACCTTGGGGTGCCACAGGCTAACGGAAACCACGAGGAGATGGCAAGAAAGACTGCCACAGCTAAATACCTACAAAGAGTAAGGCAGGTTCTGAAAAGTCAGCTGAATGGGAAAAACAAGATCCAAGCCATCAACACATATGCCCTACCAGTCATCAGATACCCCGCTGGTATAATAAACTGGCCAAAGGAGGAGATAGAGGCTACTGATATCAAGACGAGAAAGCTCCTCACAATGCATGGAGGGTTCCACCCCAAATCCAGCACGCTGAGACTGTATACCAAGCGTAGCGAGGGAGGCCGAGGGCTAGTGAGTGTCAAGACCACTGTCCAGGATGAAACAACTAAGACCCAGGAGTACATCAGAAAGATGGCCCCCAAAGACAAATGGCTTGGCGAATACCTCAGGCAGGAGAAAACCGAAAGCGAGGACAAGAAAGAGGAAGGAGAACCATCATGGAGGGACAAGCCACTGCACGGCGTATACCACAGACAAATAGAAGAAGTGGCTGATATCAAAAAATCCTACCAGTGGCTGGAAAAGGCTGGACTGAAGGACAGCACAGAGGCACTAATCGTGGCAGCACAAGAACAGGCACTCAGTACAAGATCAATAGAGGCCAGGGTCTACCACACCAGGCAGGACCCCCGATGCAGACTGTGCAAAGATGCCTCTGAAACAATACAGCACATAACAGCAGGGTGTAAAATGCAGGCAGGAAGTGCATACATGGAACGCCACAACCAGGTAGCTGTCATAGTGTACAGGAACATCTGCTATGAGTATGGGCTGGAAGTCCCAAGGTCAAAATGGAAGACACCTCCTAAGATCCTATGGGACTTCAAGATCCAGACTGACAAACAGGTGATGGCTAACCAACCAGTCATCGTGTTGATCGACAAACAGCAGAAGAAGGCAGTAGTGATAGATGTGGCAATCCCAAGCGACAGCAACATCAAGAAGAAAGAACACGAGAAGCTTGAGAAATACCAAGGGCTGAAAGAGGAGCTAGAAAAGATGTGGAAAGTTAGAGCAGCAGTGGTGCCAGTGGTAATTGGAGCACTGGGGGCTGTGACCCCCAAACTGGGAGAGTGGCTACAGCAGATTCCAGGTAAAACATCAGAGGTCTCTGTCCAGAAGAGCGCAGTCCTAGGAACAGCTAAGATACTGCACAGAACCCTCAAACTCCCAGGCCTCTGGTAGAGGACCCCAGCTTGAGGATGACACATACCACCCCACCAGGGGGGAGAAAACTGTTTTTTTTTTTATATATATATATATATATATATATATATATATATATATATATATATATATATATATAGCTTGCTGACGAGTCGCACAACTGAGCGTTTAATAAGTTTTTCTTTTAAAAAAGATCTGCCTGCGTGTGTCAAAAGGCTCAGAACGTTGGACCCAGAATTCAGGCGAGACAGACAATGATATATTAAAGGCATTTATTAATACAACGTGCTGCTTGTCAGCTGAGGTGGGATCACTGGATTCTCTGCAGGAGTCGAGACTCAGGTCAGTGACTTCAAAACTCAAACGGGGAACAACAATGAGCATGAAAGCCAGGCACCTGGCAAAGTTTAATCTGAGCCCAGAAGAAGGAATGAAGTCCAGAGGAGCAGGACTCCATAGCTTGTTACTGAGCCAGTACTAGAGATCCAAGTTGAGAAGAAGCCACCTGCAGCAGCCAGAGCATGCAGAGGAACAGGAGGATCCACAGGGTTAATCCAAACCGTGGTCAGAAGACAAGTCTAAGGTCGACAACAGGCAGAATTCAGGTAACCTGGAAACACAGGATAGGCAAAACAGCAGAACAGGGTCGGCCACAGCATGCCGATCAGAGCTGAGAAGATTTTAACGCGGGTCACTGTCCGATTTGTTTGACCCGGGTAGAAATGCGTCAGTGAGCTGTTCGTCTGCCGTTAAAAGCCCACTGTTCCCGAGTTTAAATGTTTTTACTGCCACTGGGAAAAGGGTATAAGAGAAGGGACCATGGTGTCGAATTGTTGGACAGGAATGTGGGGATTGTGTCTGTTATATGTTTATGTGTTGTGTTATATATTTTGAGATATATAACCAAAAATGCAATTGAAAATCTGTGACAAGGATTAGAAATGAGTATGTACTGATGAGGTTTATCTGGTATAATTTGGTGTAAAGGAATATTGCATTTTGTGGTTGTAATGTAGAAAAATACAAAAACGTTCAATAGGCATGAATGCATTTAAATTCACTCTGTATTTAACAAACATTCAAAACAAACAATACAAAGAGCAATTTATTTACAACCACTTCTTGCTTTCAGGTTAAACCAGATTATCATAAGAGGTCGACAGTTTTTAAATCCCCGCTTCATAAGAGCTAACATTCGCAATGCACGCAGCAACATTCTATTTCTGCACTGGTTAAACGGGGACTCACTGCTTCTGTATCCATTTTCTTTTTTTTGCTTTGTATTAAGTTTATCCAATTATCTTGCAGGTGTGACATCAGTGAAGCTGAAGAAAGCCTCAGAGGCAAAGAAAAGCAGTGCTGGTTGAATAGCAGATAGGCAAATGAAAAAGATGCAAATAGGGAAAAGTTATTTTAAATTTTCTCTTTTGAACATCAGAGCTAATTGGTTGCAAAAGAAAAGATGCTGATGTGGGTTTTTTTGCAACACGCTGCAAAGCCACCCACCCTGCAAACTCTCACAAAAGCTCTGAGGGGAAGCTTCAGACGTGCACTCCTGCATACATCCGACGCAGCCCGCGGTGACACCCTACCTCGCTTGCTTAACAATGCTCTGTTCTGCCTAGCTTCTCAATGAGCTGTGCTAGACGCCACTTTGTTTTGTCTTCTGCATCATTTACCTCTACCGTTCTTTGTCCCAATGCATGTCAAAAGCAAACATTAGCAAACTGTTGGATCTAGTTTTGTCCTTTTGCGTGAATCACTCGGATCTTTAACCTGCCATTTTTCAACATAGATCTTACTGCCAGAGTCATATTTTATGGAAGAGAGGCTGCCTTTTTCGCAGTTTATTAGAGATCAAGAAATAGCAGCAGAATGATTGGAAATCTCTGTGTATTAGTGCACAGACAACAGCAAAGTGAAAGCACAAGTGTATTATTCCATCAAAATATTCACAATTCATTTGATGAAGATGCAATTTAAAAAAAAACTAAATGAGTAGAGCGCTAATGAGCTGCAGTGGGAGTGCAGGACACCTGGTTGTTTACACAATGCTTTGCAAACACACTGCGGTTAATCACCTGAGGTGCGGCTGCGGGGTGACGCTTATCTACATCACAATGGAGGGGTCAGCCAGCATTACACACAGAGGACACACGCTATTCCATTTTAGCTTCAGCCTTTTGGTTTTAATGCCTGCTTTTTGCAAGCGAGACATGGATGCAGATGTTCTTTATTGTGGTGCACCTGCAGTTCCACGCCAGCGCCTGCTCACTAACCAGCAACAACAAAAACCACAAAACACAGAAGGCAGTGTTGTGCTCACAATGAGCAAAGTGAAAAAAACAAACTGCTTTCTTCATATGGAAGCGAAAAGACATCAAAAACGATTTAAACCTCGTCTCAATATTTTCTCAGTCAACCGTACTCAGTAACCCTATTACTGGTTTTATTCCACCTTTTACTACTGCACATGGTGCTGTAGTTACCACTTTATTTGTTGCCTCCATAAAAAATGACTTATAAGCTGTTATCACAAGGCGTGCAAAAAACATCAATGAAAGATTAAAAGGTCTGAGCAGAGAACGGGACAGACTTCATTAAAGTTGATGCAGAGCTACAAACACCTATTGATATGTGAGAGACAAGCGCAACAGTCGAGAGGTTCAATTGAGATTTTGCCCCTTATTGACATCTGCCTGTTCTTCATTGACTTATTGGGGGGCAGCCAGCCGATGGCCACATCTTACCTGAGGTCAACATCCATCTTCAGATAATGGGAAGGATCAACAGAAAACAAGCAAATTACATTGAGAAATTGATGGAGGCAATGGATATAACTGAGCTTATAAATATCCAATGCATCTAGTGAGTGAGTTGAGAGTCGGGTTACCACAGCTAAACCTAAATGGGAATGAAAAAAGATTGGAAAATATTGTTATTTCACAAAAATCAATAAAATTGAAAATTTAATTTGTACTTTTTCTTTATTCTTAATATCTCCTATTTTCTTTCTTCTTTCAAACACGTGCTCACATTAACCACCTTAATCTATGAATGGCTCAAAATCAGAATAAAATCCTTACATTTTAAATCTAAGACAAAAGAAAGAAATACTACTTACCTGCATCTTCTCCTAGTTAAATTCAAACAATATTGATGCTTGGATCCTTGGACTTTCTCTCTCTCTCTTTATAAAACTCTCACTTTATACGAGAATTTGATTCTATTGTGAATAATTCAGAATACTCCATTACCCAGATTGTACCCTAAATTGGGAAATGGGCTACAACCCCGCCCCCCCAACGGAGCAAAACTGTCAAAACTCTGACCCAGCCAGTCTAACCCCAGTTTAAAAAGTACTAATTTCATTATTCTTAATTTTATCCTATCTTTTGGACTAGCCTGAGTAACATAATGTTACTTAAAGCAACAAGGTTTAAGTTCTGACCCTAGAATTAGCTTAATCTGAGGAATATATATAGCAATATATAGCACGGGGAACATGTTGATGCTCCATGCAGGCAAAAAACAATGTCCTATTTATCTTGAGACAGGCAGATCTGTCTCTGCGTTACTGAACCTAGAGCACCACCTTTATGGCACTCTAAGCTGAGCTGATAGGTAATGAAGCTTAAAAACCAACGGGGTGTGTATGATGTCATCCGCGCACGCCGCACCGGAGTTGTGACAGGCATCCCGGGCCACAAAACTACTATGGGTGAGTAGAACATGATATAATAACGTAAAATCAAGGGGCCAATGTCAAAAAAACGGTGTTCCTCTTTAAGAGTCATCCAGGTTTCTATGTCTTCAGACATGCCTGTAATCTATGTAATGGGTTAGCTTCATCTGGATTATAGACAGATATAGCTGGGTATCATCAACATAACAGTGGAAATTAATCCCATGCTGTCTAATAACTCTACCAATTGGGAGCATGTATAAAGTAAAGAGAATTGGTCCTAGCACTGATCCCTGTGGTACTCCACAGGTAACCTTTGAGCATGAGGAAGATCTGTCATTAACACGAAAAAACTGAAATCGATCAAATAGATCAGATTTAAACCAGTCTAGAGCTGTTCCTTTAATTCCAACAAAATATTCAAGTCTTTCTAAAAGAATATTATGGTCAACTGTATCAAATGCAGCACTGAGATCCAACAGGACGAGCACAGATAAAAGTCCATTATCTGAGGCCATGAGAATATCATTAGTGACTTTCACCAGAGCTGTTTCAGTGCTATGATGAGCTCTAAAGCCAGACTGAAACTCTTCAAAAAGTTCATCTCAAGAATTTTAGATCAGAAAGGAAAATTGGATATAGGTCTATAATTGACCAAGTCATCTGGGTCAAGAGACGGTTTCTTAAGCAGAGGTTTAATTCCAGCAACCTTAAAAGCTTTAGGTACATATCCCTGTAACAGAGATAGATTAATCACATCTAAAATGGAGGAGGAGATCAAAGGGAATACCTCCTTAAATAACCTAGTTGGAACTGGATCTAACATACAAGTTGAAGGCTTTGATGAAGACAATAGGTTTGCTAACTCAGAAAGTTCAACTGGATCAAAGCAGTCTAAACCCGGTTCAGATTCCATGACTACCTCAGATGCTGCCCCACCCTCCAGAGACAAACCAATCACGGATAGAGGAGTGCTTATGATCTTACCTTTAATAAGATCAATCTTATTTATAAAGTATACCATAAAATCTTTACTGCTAAGAGCAGGTGGAATGGACGGTTCAACAGAGCTATGGCTCCGTGCGAGTATGGCAACTGGATCACAAAGATATTTAGGTTTATTCTTACTCTCCTCTTTTAATAAGGCAAAATATGCTGCTCTTGCTTCATGAAGGGCCATCCTATGCAACAGTAAAATATTTTTCCAGAGTAGATGTCAGAGGACTTAAATGCAGGACTCAACTCAGGGAAATTATGTCAAAAAATCATTATAATGCACTTCTGCACAATGAGTCGGAGCAAAAAAAAAAAACAAGTAATCAAGGCAAGGTAGAACAAAGGCTGGAACATTTGACACAAGTGACAAAGACAAAGTGGCAGAGAAAGCTGCAGAGGGAGAGGTTGAAATAAGTGAGGCAATTGGCGAAAAGACACAGGTGAGTAGCATTAAGAAGGCTGATTAAAGGGGAATCCCAGGAAGTGAAGTAGTCTGAAATGAGAACAGAAATTAATGCACCAAAATAAATCAGGAAGTTAAAAAAAAACTGAAAGGGGCACAAAATGACAAAAAGGGAAAGAAAGCAACTAATCAGCAGAGCTGCATGTGACACTAGATAAGGTCCCTTTAGGCAGGCAGTGCCATTTTCACTCCACTATCCTGGCATTTTGCTCCAGAGTGCACAGCTCTGTATTAAATAATAAACACTGCTTATTGCATGTATTTAAGCTTTTTCAGGTCAAATAGACCCTTTGTAAAAAAAAAAAAACATCTTATTTGTATTCAGTAACTGTAAAAAAATAACTATAACAGAGCCGTGTACTTCAATCATGTTTGGCTGATATTTCAGTCTAGTATATTCATGACTAACGTCGATATATAGTGAGAAAAATATTTAAATCCAATGAACGGTTGAGTCTAATTGAATTGTACCTTATGTCCATTTGTTTTGACTGTGATCCCTCATTTAAAGCTATTAACTCTCATAAAATATGACAGATTCTGACCGTTAAACAAACCAAGACAACTCTAAGTGACTTCCTGCTGGTAAATATCCTTTATTGCAGCCATAATAACACATTTCCTTCCTGTAGTACATGAGTAGACCACACAAAGTGATTTAAAATTGTCTGTTGTTTAATACTTTCCCAGAGATGATGAACTGTTTTGTGTGAAAAAAATAAAACTGCAAATGTACAGAAAGCAAAGGGGTTATATAAGCAGCTCTCCTTCTGTTGTTTTGATTGTAGAAACAGCTGCAGTTAGAAATGAGCATCAGTCTTAGAATTTCTGCTGCTGGCGATATGGATGATAACTCATTTAATTCAGTTTCACAGCCCATCATTCCAATCGGCTCTTGTTTAGCCCTCAGCTCCTGGCATACAGAACTGCAGCAAGTGTAGGAGTTCATTAGTGCAGCAACCTGTGGACTTCAACAAGCGGCCTCTTCACATGGAATAGCAGAGCTTAGCCACCAGCTGTGACCTCTCCTGTGGAATATGCAGACTGTAGCCCTGAAATGAAGGGAAAACAGCGCACACAGAAATGCACTTTGGTGAAGGAAGAGAGCTAAACAAATAAAATGAATAAAGCACACCTCTGGCTGCCAGCATGCTGCCTTACGTCAATCCGGACCCCTCGTACCGTTCAAACATTTGTGAATTTATGGGCTTCACACATCAATGGGTTTTTTATTTGTTTGTTTTGAATCAATATCTTCCAAAGAAATTGAAAGTTGTTAAAAATTTGGACGAGCTGGGGTCAATGTTGGACTTGATGTAACATGAAGAGAAGATCAGATGTTCAGCCAGATATTAGTGGGATCAAATTTTGTTGATTTAACCGGAACCACTCAACACCCCTCCGGCGGAGCTTTTAAAATGGACAACTTCCTGTTCTTTTTCTCTTTCTTCTTGCAATTCAAAGCGAGTTGAACGCAGTGTTTCCTAAGACCGCCTGCAGCCGAGCAGAGGAGAGCTAATCCAGCTCTGCCCCAATTTCTGTTTGGTGAGGAGCCGTTAGAAGCCGCTGGCCGTGACTGGTCCTACCTGAGAAGATGGAGACAGAGAGGACCCTCTAGGACAGGGGTCGTCAACGCGGTGCCCGCGGGCACCAAGGGGCCCTCAAGGACCACATAGGGTGCCCTCAACGCCTTCTGAAAACATCAACTCAGCAGTGCGCTAAGTTTGAAATTTTATTTTATTCTGTTACTCATCTTTTTAATCATTTATAGAGCATTTCATCATAGTAATCATATAGGGCATTTTAGCATTTATAGAGATTTTAAAATTATAATTTTTAGAGGAAAATTAGAAATTAAAAGTTAACAATAAAAATGTGTTTAATTTGGATGAGGTTTAGGTGAATGCTGACCCCTCTTGTTCATAGGTCAGTATTGGTAGCTCTGCCTATGATTCGGTAGCCATGAAGTAGCCCTCAGCCTTGAAATGGTTGGTGACCCCTGCTCTAGGAGCTGCTACATGAGGGCCGCGGCTACCAGCTAACCGCTGTAGCTAAAGGGAAACTTCCCAGGCTACTGTGAGTTATAAAATAAACTTCTGCAAAGTTGCCTCTAATTACTGCATCAGATTTATCCAAATATCTCAAAGAGCCAAACAGTAACATCCATCCTTCCCCCTTTGCTTTTGATGCTTAATAAGTTCTCTGCTTGGGTGCATTAGGTAGAATAGATAGTTGTGTTTGTGTTTTATTTCTGATTCAACTGCTGATAGTTTTAAGAATTTCATCTTAATGCTAATGCTCACTGCACGAACTGAACGAGCCACGTGGGTCTGAAGACACTGCTAATGCTCACTGGACTGGCTAACATCGTTAGCTCCCGGCTACCTCATGCCGGAGACGTTGTCGAGGCCGCATCGTGAGTTCCTCTGTTTCAGGTGGACCCGCCGGGACCAGACCGCCAGGGACCAGCTAAGCTAACCCATTCTCTTTCAGCCTTATCCCAGTTTTCATGCATTCCTGAGTCATTATTCATTTTTCAGTATTAAACCAAATGAAACTTCACGGTTTTGTTCTGTGTCTGGGTTTATTCACTTCTATCTGCTGCTATTTTTCAGTGCTTTAAGCCTTAAAGCTCAAATGTTCATCAGACTTTTTTTTACAGACTCTTAAGCTCCTCTTTTCCCTCTATCTATTTATTTTGCTTATTTTCAGTAGTGTTTAGTGCCTGCATAGAAATAAATAATAATTCTGTGTGATTGTAGCTAGTAAAAGCACCATTGTATTTTAACTCATGGTCTCTTGGTGTTTATTTTATGCAGTGAACGATTTATCACTTAGGCTGGATTCACTCTTCTTACAGTATCATCCGAATGAACAGAGACACATTTATTTGGCTGGTAATTAATAACTCTTCTAAAAGCCATAGTCGAAATTACTAAATTGGTGAAAGACAACATATATTTTTAAAAGCTGAAGTCACGGGTCCAACTTTTTATGTAAGAGTCTCCTCTGTTCATACCTGCTCCCAATCTTCTGATCAGCCTGGTCTCTGCTTCTCTCTCCCATATATGCGCTTTCTGCTCAGTCACTGTTTGCTGCTTTGTCGTCATTTCTTTGCCCCCTTGTTGTGAATATTCCTTGTTTTCAGTATTTTGTGGATTTATATTTTTGGATTTTTGCTTTTGTTACCCTTTTTGGTTAAATAAACCTCGGCTTCAGTCTCTGCATGTTGGTCAAACCTCCACCCACTTTATGTGATGATACGGAGGACATCAGGACAACAGAACACATGTTGCTTTTTCTGTTTTAAACAGAGGAATGAAAATAATTAAATAATAATTGTTGTTTAGCAAACGACCTAAGCAACAATTATTGAAAATTTCAAGTGGACTTCACATTATTTTCACCTTTATGCCACAACATGAGCGTTGAATAGTAAAGTAATCTCTGCACATTCCCGCAATTAAAATGCTGTCATTGGAAATTAAGCACAAGGTCAGGAAAACAGGGAAAACTTCTTCTTCACAAACAGCATCACTCCTGCAACTGCAGAACCAGATCCTCCTACTAAAGCTGTTTGTCTTCAGCGAAGGACAAACCGAGTATTGTCTGAAATCTGCAGCTGAGTCTTTGCCTCAAACATAAAACACATATTCCTTTGTTTGCTCTTGGTTTTTAAATCAGAGTAAACTTCTTTCTTTCTTGCATATTTCTTTTTTGTTTTTACCAATTTTTGCTGCAGTAGTGGAATCTGACCTCAGATAACCCTGATAAAACCGCTGGGGGCAAAACTATCACCGACGGTCCAGACTGTGGGAAAACATTTCCATCTCAGTCATTCCCACTTAAATATAGAGACATGTTAAAAAGGACATGATTGGTTTATGTAATTTGCTGCTCATTAAAAATGTAACAAAAATAAAAATTGAAAAACTGAATTGAAAAAGCGTTTATTTATGAATAATTGAATATCTTGAAAACGGAAAAGTAAAGCAGGTACAGACCTTTTATCATACAGTGTGTATATAACATGTTTTATTGTTTAATTTTTTACAAAGTTTCATGTATCTTTTTTTTAATGGATAGAATGAAATTCTTTATACTTACATCTTTATGTCTAAATCTAATTCATTTAAATAATCTTCACTCTTTTCTGCTCCTTCTTCCAATTAGTCATTTCTGCTTTTGTCTTTTATTCCCATAAAACCATTAAATTTGATCCAGTTGGAGCTTTATCCATCCAGCCCATCCCCCAGTGATGCTCCCAGTTCAGTGAGTTAGTGAGCTTAAAGGAAAAGTCCGGTCAGCAAGGAATAATAAATAGATCATTATTTTTACCTAAAACTAATACACTTGCAGAGATTTAATGAATTAAGCTTTAATCAGTAAAAAAAAAAATTTGAATACTTTTTTTCATCGTGATCACTGAGTCTGGGAGCGGCCATTTTTTCCCAAATATAGTAGCCCCTCCCTCCTGCCATCTTCCAGCAGTGACGTCACGGTGCGGTAAGCCTAGCGCCATTCTCCCCGCTTTACAAGCTAAATCAATGGGAACTACTAGACACATCTGCAATCAACAACAATTATTGAAGATTTCCAGAGGACTTCACCATTGAAATTCACCAGAGCTATAGTGAAACTGACAATGCCCACGTGCATGGCAGCTGGATGCTGGAATACATCGGGTAAACGTGAAAAAAAGAGTTATTCCACCTTTCTGATTCCTGATCCTCCACGGACGGGTTGGTCGTTGGATCGCCAACTTGAAGAGGGAGGATTTGCCATCGAACTTCTGGACAGAGAAAAAACACGTAATATGTAGCCAACATTTGGAAGAAGAATGTTTTCAAGATGACTTGGATAATAGCGCGTTGTGACAAACACCAGATACAGCACTGGGACTTGATCAACAGCCGATACCGCACCGTGACAATGTCACTAACCAGTAGGTGGCAGTAGTGTTCTTTGACAAACATGGATGCCTCCAGTAAAGCACATTCACATGAAAATTACTCTGAATTAAAAACACTGATCATTTATTGAACAGGATGGAATCATTTCAGATTTAAAGTATTTTCAGAGGTTTGTATTCTTAATGTACCCGGACTTTTCCTTTATTTAAGTATTTTGGAGGATTTTCGCAAATTTTTGATCTGCCCTCTGCACTTTTAACAAAAATGCACATCCACAGCCCTGCACCAACGACCGAGAGGGAACGTCTATTAAACGTGTGCGAGAGTGTGCACTAGTCAATATCTCCTCGTGCACGCTCTGTTTCAAAGTTGCTCATACAAACTTACTTTCCAAGTTGCAAAAGTAAAAAAATAAAATTTACACCATTCCTATCTTTTACTAAATAAATGGTAAACGTAGCTCTTAGCCCTCAGCTCCAGTATGTAAATACAGGATGCATGCACAGACTTTCATGAAGCCAAACAGAGATGGAACAGATGCAACATTTATTAAAGGATAATATAATATATTACCCTTGAAAGTTTTGAAAACTTAATTTATTTTATTGTATATAAATATGCCCAGTAAAACACAATAAAAGGTTTTAGATTTAACAATATCACCCTTTCTTGTGCTTAGAGACTTTAAATGTGATCAACAATGAGTCAGCAAAGCAAACGAACAATGAACCGAGAGAGTAAACACTTTAAAAAAAAGCAATATTTCCCCTCAAAGGATTATGTTGCATTGTGCTCTGCAGTTTTAACAGTGCCAACAATTTACCAAAAAAGCGAAAAAAATCGATGGGTTATTCTTCATTCATGCTGCATTTGAAGCATAATCCTCTTAAATAAAAGTGCAAATGCAGGAGACCTTACAATCATGCAACTGTAAAGCACAAACAAATCTAAAGATTGACTTCAAAAAGTATTTTTTTTGAGTATGTAAAGGCAGGGTACTGCTCCTAAATGTTTTGAAAAGGAAACTTATTGTTTTCTTTACATAACTACCATTCCAGTCAATGTATGGCAAAAAGCTAATTTGGTTTATGGATTCTCCTATGCAATAACACCGCATGAGAATGCTACTTTATTAGCCTTTATTGTTTTTTTAACACAAAACCTTAAAACTAAGTGCATTTACATGTTAAGAGGATGCTGGGAAACAGGAAACAAAGCTGCTTTGAACCAACCTGCTACATAGTGACTTTGCTTTGGGCCGTTCTGTGGACAAAATGCTTTGGTTTAAAACTGACTGATCATTGATTACTTGATTGGTTGACTTTCTTGATTTCACAATGGAGACATTTTGGAAGAAATGGGAAGACCTCTTTAACATAATGGAATTATAACTATCAACAAACTCATTACAACGAAGAACTACTGTAAGAACACCTCATGTCAAACCATGAAGCAGACTGGCGATAGCAGCTGAGGGCCACAGCAGACGGTTACCGTAGAGACACAGGGAGCTACTCCTGGCAGTTAAGAATAAAAGACAAAGGCTGTAATCGAGTCACTTAAATGAATAATAAATCGGAAGAAATTTGCCCGGCTGGATAGTTTTCCTGTCAGTTGCATGGTAGGAAACCTGACACGGTGGATCTACAGCGATTAACGTCCCTGCTGTCTGTAAGGCCACGCCCCCCAAGCTGAGCTCCTCATTTATGTCCTTAAATTGTCATGAATTTGCACTTTGTGGACTTCTGTTTAAGCTTCTTTTTGAATTTCTAGTAATTTATATCTTTCTGTGTTTGGTCATTGGTTTCTTCTTCATTCTGTGTTATATTTAAGCAGTTTTATTATTTGAGTTACTCTCTGTTGCCCCCTTGTGGCAGCCTCCTTTCCCCTAGCTCCCTTCTAGCTGCTTCTATCCATACCTGCTCCCTATCAGTTGATTAGCCTTGTCCTTGTTCTATCTCCCATATATACACCTCCTGTGCAGTTCCTCATTGCTGGATCATCTTCATTGCTTCATTTCTTCTTGTTTGTTTCTCCCAAATGTCTCCAAATGTTTTTGAGTTCACTGCATGTTATTTCTGGATTTATGTTTTTTTACCATCTATGCCTCCTCTACTCTGCATTTGGGTCCACAACAACATCCACCAGCCCTGACAAAATAATTTTTGCATATAAAGCTTTAAAGAAACTACTGAGCGATGATTGTGAAATTATAACTTTTATAGATCCAAATCTCTTTATGAGACACTTTGCATTAGCAGAACCAGAACTCTGACCTGCCCAATCAGAGTTGCCTTAAGCTCACCTAAACAAGATGACTGAAATTAATCGTATTTAATCAAATAAGAGTCATTTCAGTCATCTAATGTATATCAATATCATTTTTTATTCTAGATATTCTTCTGTATTTATTTATTTAGCTGTATATTAGTTTTACTTAGTTAGCTTATACTTGAAAGTTGCATTTGATTCTTTGGGGGAAAAAGACACATTAAGGAGCTTGTAAATATGATTTGGTTGAATTAATTTATATGGGCTGCTCAGTGCTGCAGTGTATAGCACTGCTGCCTTGCAGCAAGAAGGTTGTGGGTTCAATTCCTGGCCCGGGGTCTTTCTGCATGGAGTTAGCATGTTCTCCCTGAGCATGTGTTGGTTCTCTCCGGGTACTCTGGCTTCCTCCCACAGTCCAAAAACTTGATGTTATGTTCATTGGCTTCTCTAAATCCTCCTTAGGTGTGATTGTGTGTGGATGGTTGTTTGTCTCTGTGTTGCCCTGTGATGGACTGGAGACCTGTCCAGGGTGGACCCCGCCTCTCACCTGTAGACAGACAGATGGGCACCAGCACTCCTCGCCACCCTGCCTTGGATAAGCATGATGGAAAATGGTTGGATAATTTACATGTAAGAGTTTTCTTATGTACTCTAATGAAGAGATGCAACATTGCCATCCTGCTTGGGCCCTTGGTGCCTCCTTTTCTACATCTTTCTCTATGGTTTGGCCATGCATTTGGAAAAAGTTTGAACCACAGTACAATGTGCTGTTGGAGAATCAGCTGCAGTAACGTCAAAAAGGGTTCAAATCTCTCTTGAAGATTCCTTTCATCTTTTCAAATCTAGACCACAAACATATAAATCGAAAAGAAATTTCCACAAGGTGTCCAATGAGAACCATAGCAAAGGGAGGATTTGTCCTAAACATCCAAAAACTCTTTCTTCTGTCTCAAGATTTCATACAATATCTTTCAATCAGGAGTTCAGAACCCAGGGAAAACGAAACAAAGCAGTTCAAAGCAGCAACTATAGAAAAGTCTTGGAGAATCAACAGTCATTCTGTCTTCTGTAGCCAAGGCTGATCACCACCCTGCCTGATTGGTAAATCAATGCCTTGTATTTAAAATAATAGAATCTCTTTCACATTTTGCACATTCAGTTTAGTTCACAGGACCAACAGACCTACACAGCAGATAATTTCCCCTGAAAGTTCACAGATAATCGTGAAAGTTAAATAAGAACAGGTGTTGAACTGCCAAGATAAAGTTTTCTGCACCCAACACCTTGAGTTGTTACTTTTTCTATTAGCACACAACGGTTTGTCTGACCTTACTTGTCATCCAATTTCATCGTGACTGCAGCACTGCCTATTCACATGTATCCTCGCAGGTTTCTTTCCAAGTGTTTTACAGCAGAAATACTGGCATGTGGCCTTCTTATGACAGGAAATTAAATACAAGTTAGCCGTGAAGTTTTGGAGGAAGAAGTCTAAACCTGTGAATACACTGGAAATAAGAAAAAACTGATTTCACCTCTTTGTTTAGCAAACTGGAGAGTAATAATACATCTGAATGACGGTGATATGAACATTGTAGGCAGGAGATGACAAAGGTTTTTTTATATTCTATTTTTTCCATGGCTATTATTTGTACACTGCCATCCACAGACCTTCCATTGCCTTTATGTTCGCTCACCTTCTCATCGAGAGCAGACAGCTTCCTTTCAGGTTTGTGCACCACGGCTGAAACCTTGTCTGAGTGTATTATTTTTTTCAGGCAGAGTGTTTGAGATGTCAGCCATTAGGCCTTTTTACAAATTACAGCCTCTGATATTATGTCAAAATTATGAAGGTTGGTACCCTGCAGAAGAACTGGATTCTGTGAATTCTAGCACGCTAATGGAGGAAAAATGTATTTTGCTGCTATGAGGACGTAATACTGATGGTTAGACAGTGTCTCTGGAAAAAATAAATGCACCCCTGTCAAAATGCCAAGTTTTTATGATTTAAAAAAAGAAAACTAGAAGTATTAAGTTCATTTTCAACCTCTGCTGTAACGTGTTCTGTTCATATAGCAGAAAAAACAAAGATGTTTATTATGAAGAAAAGAAGTGACTATATAGATTTTCTGTCAGATTTCGTCCTGGTCTAGGCTGAGCAATTCTGAGCCTTAAACGGTCTTAAGTTGAATCCATTCTGAGTTGATTTGTGTGTAATCTTGGACTCACTGTCATGGTGAGAAATAACATGTCTGTCATCATCTTAAGGTTTCTAGGAGACCCTGTCATGATGTGCAGGGCTTTTATTTGTCACTGTTTGGCTATATTTGAGGTTCCTCATCTTTATATGTTCAGTTTATTTTAGCTTTCTCAGTCCAGGATTATTTTCTTTTTACAGCAAAAGAGTATTTTTATTATATTTTCCTTGATGAGAAATAATAAGTGCACATCTAAGGAATTACTAAAAAAAATGGTTACAATTTTGGTTAAAAGTATTTGGTAAAAATACTAAAGCAGTGAAACAAATCAAATAAATATTACTGATAAATGTCACTTTAAGTTTTTCAATGTATTTTATTTATATGGCATCAACTCACAGCACATGTCATCTATAGGTTCTTTACAGAGACTATTTGCTTGCTTTGTGTCGTTGACTCTCAGAGATGGCAAAAGTACTCACTTTCCGTACTTGAGTAAAAGTACAGATACTTGTGTTAAAAATACTCTGGTAAAAGTGGAAGTACTGATTAAACTTCTTTACTCAAGTAAAAGTAACAAAGTACAGGCTTGTAAATTTACTAAAAGTATAAAAGTAAAAGTAGAAACCACTTTTTTCATGCCGTTGCCTACATTTTAAATGGATGTCTGCCAATAGGACTAGATCTCCGTTGTGTTCATTATCAATCATCTCGTCGTCCATGCTACTATGCTAACGCCACCGCCACCAAGCTGCAATGATTTGCCGCCAATGAATACCGCTGAATCTGTCGATTCATCTTGTAGCGGTGCGTCAACTGCAACGTAGATTCCCATCCAATTAGATTGAATTTGGTATTGATGACGTGAAAAATAATAACGGTAACTCCATTGAAATGATTCAAAACTAAAGTAACGAGCCAATTTTTAAACGTGTAAGGAGTAGAAAGTACAGATATTTGTGTAAAAATGTAAGGAGAAGAAGTAAAAAGTCGCCATAAAAATAAGTAGTAAAGTAAAAATATCAGAAAAATCTACTTGAGTACAGTAACAAAGTATTTGTACTTCGTTACTTCCCATCTTTGTTGACTCTACAGCAATTCCCTTTCACTGAGCATGCATGCAGCGACGGTGGAGAGGAATAATTCCATTTCAACAGGAAGAAACCTCCAGCAGAACCAGGCGCAGTGTGAGTGGCCATCTGCTGAGGCTGATTGGGGTTCAAGGAGACAGAAGAAAATGTACAAAAGAACATTGAAGCCTTGGTTCTTAACCGTGTTAACGGTAAACAAGCTCCACCGGTGGCTGTGGAGAGAAACAGCTATAAGCTCTGAGTCCCAGCAAAGACCTTCTCTGACTCTGCTGTGGCATCAGCCATCTTCTATGAAGTGTCTGTTGGAGCAGCGGCTCATCTGTAGCTGAGAGGAAGCGGCTGGATCAGCTGATCAGGAAGACCAGCTGTGATTGGATGCCCTCTGGACTCAGTGCAGGAGGTGGGAAACAGACGGATCCAAACTAAATGAACATCTCTGTTGGATAATGTCCCCCCCATGCATGAAGCTGGTGCTGAACTGGACAGCTCCTTCAGTGACAGACAGCTGCACCTTAAATGCACCAGGGAGCGTTATCATAGATCCTTCCTCCCAGCACCTGGAAGTCTCTAGAACCACCACTGTTCCCAACAACCTCAATCAGTTCTTCTATTCATGCTTAGCTACTCAGCAAGTACAAGCGGCTGAAATTAGTTTTCTCCATAGTGTGTCTGGGCTCTCCCTTAGAGATAGGGTGAGGAGCTCAGTCATCCAGGGAGGACTCAGAGTAGAGCCTCTGCTTCTCCACATCGAGAGGAGCCAGTTGAGGTGGCTCTGGTACGAATGCCTCCTTGATGCCTCCCTGGTTAGGGGGTCCAGGCACGTCCCACCGGAAGGAGGCCCAGGGGGAGACCCAGGACACGCTGGAGGGACTACGTTTCTCTGCTGGCCTGGGATTCCCTCGGAGGAGATGGAAGTGGCTGAGGAGAGGGACGTCTGGATGGATGGATCAAAAAGGAATCTAAGTTTTCCCAAATTGAGGTATAAGTCTTAATTTTGCATTTGGATAAGTATCTATGTCAGTGAAGTCATTCATGTACATCAGCCCTTTAGATTAAAAACAAAATCCTTGTAACTTTATCATTAGGTATTTCTGTAAAAAAAAAAAAAAAAGCTTTCTAAACTTCTAGAATATCCTTGTCTACTAATAAAAAAGTTGCTGTGACTTGTAAAGAACCGTGAGAATGTTAGCTACGCTCTCATCATTTCACCAAACCTTTTACCAACATTGTTTTTTTCCGTTAGAACTCCTAGCTGACTATCCCCAATGTTTTTTTCAATGCTTGGTTCTTTAAACTAAAGAAGAAAGAAGTAAACAGGCGCTCTTATAATGCAACAGAGCCAAATGTTTGAAAAGGATCAAAAATGGAATCAGCTTGTGATCTCATTTATCCTCAGGCATGAGGATTTCACACAGAAAATGTTTAAGACCTTTATGTTGAAAAAGCCTTTGTTGCCGATTGTAGGTGTGTGTTTGTGTTGTTCTCCATGTGGAGTCCAACATTTATGGGCAATTCTAGTTTTCTTGACTCAAACACAAACTTTAAATTTAAAGCTTTAGGAATACCAACATGGCTGAAAACAGGAAACCTGCCATGTTTTATTGCTACAACCAACATTTTACAGTCAGAAATAGTTTTATCAACCTGTAAAGGAGAATAAAATGTTGTATTGAAGGTTTATTTATGGGTTGTTGTTAGGTAAGGCAAGGCAAGTTAATTTGTGTAGCACACTTCAGTACAAAGACAATTCAAAGTGCTTTTAGGTGTAATGACCAGAGCTAGAAGACCCACAATTCAACCAGAAACAGCAGAGACGTTTTAATGATGTCATCATCTTGGCGCTGATGACTGGCTTGATTACTCATTCCATTGTTGGTGAAGATTCTCAGTAATCCAGGTCATAGTCATTCCAAAGAAAGTTGAAAACAATCCACTGGACTTTGTTTCCAAGTTTGAAGACGTTTCGCTTCCCATCCAGGAAGCTTTTTCAATTCAAACTTATTTATCAAAGTCCATCATGACACCAAGATTTTAGCCATAATCAGTGCTTTCTAGCTGTAGTAGCTGAAGCTGGGAGCTAACTCTGGATGTCAGTTTCTTTTTTATGCAGATGTAGAAAATCATGGTTCATCCACATATAGATCTCTTCTAATGCTACGTTCACAGCTAAAGCAGCAAAGGCAGCAGGAGCAGCTAGTTTACATGCAAAGTCAACGGTTGACGCAGCAAAACATCCCGCAGCGCGTTTTCAGCAGCAGCAGCAGCGCATCTCAGTAGTTACCATATCTGAGCAGCTGAAGCAGCGTGTCATGAGCGTTTGAGCATCTGATGCACGCGACGCTCTGAAAACGCAGCTGCTGCTCGAGTTGGAAAAATGGAACTTTGGCTGCTCGATGCACCACATCAACCAATCAGAGAAGCTGATCTGGGAGCTGGCAGGGAGACTGACAGACTATACAGAGCTCTATGATCACTCCTCTGAAACGCATAAATTTATTTAAAATGCCGAAATCTGCTGGCAAAAAATGTTCATTTCTATTATCCAGATGCTTTCAGTTTGGATTACGTACATAAAAAAAGGCCTTCCAGCCGCCGCGGCACACCGCAAAGAGTCGACCGGACCAGAGGCTGCTGTCGAATGGGATTTCCAATGACAGCGCACCGCCGGTATGTGGAGGTCTGAACGGCTCCGACAGCTAAATAATATTTGAATGCAGGATCGTTATCTTGATGAACTGACTGCACAGATGAAGTTTTCATGTGAACTTTCTCACTTAAAAACATATTAAAACTACTTTATTCCCACTGATCACAGAGTATATAGCTGCCATTGTTCCAGGCAGAGAAAGGATAGAGTAGCTCCGCCCGATGCGCATCAGACCCACTTTTTCCACTGCGCAGCTAGAGCAGCAAAAATGCCCCAGCTGCGCGTAAGAACTAAACTGGTACATGCATCAAAAATTAAGCAGCACGCGTAGCATAAGCATCTAGCCAACGCTCTGATGGCTTCATAGTACATAGTATATAGTAGAGGCTGACATGGTTGAAGCAGCAGTGGTGCCATCTGCAGGTTTAGCAGCGACAGACGATGCTGTAGAAGGTGTGGAAGCCAGAGGGGGCCGGGAGGAGCCGGCTGGGGATGTTTTAGCATTTGGCAGGGAAGCATCTAGAGTGCTCTCCTCATTTTCTCCTGCAGAGGGCAGAGCTTCCCCTCTAGATGCCGAAGATTGCCTGGAAACAGCCTCAGAGGAGTTTCCTTTCACGCAGAGCTCTTTGTTCCTATTGGCGCGGTACAGCATCCGCCCCCCCAGGCCCACAGCACCGTCCGGTATTGCTGGACGCAGCCAAGACCCCGTCAGAATGATGGCGCCGCAGCTACAGATCTCCTTTTTTGAAGAGAGTTCAAGTGGGAAATTTTTCATTTTATTTTCCAACGAGCGGACGTTGGAGAGCAGGATTGATGTAAGCGGAGATCTGTGGGGATTTCTCTTTAGCTCTTCGCTCTCTCCGTCTCCCGCATCTCGTCCTCCTTCCGTTATTTAACGCTGTTGTCTTGTTTACATCCGTCCGTAGCACTCCGCAGCTTTTTAAACAGTCAAAGATATCAGTATTTAAAACTTTTTGTGACCGTAGCTCCAGCAGGCGTTGGCGATCATAGATGCAGGTTTGATGTCTAGTTGGTGTCATTTTAAGCTGCATATTTAGTGAAATTGTCGAGAGGAGCTGAACCTCAACAATTTTAATTCTGTTTATTTACATAGCATCAATCCACAGCAGGAGTCACCTCAAGAGGCACTTTACAGAGACAATTTAATAGTCATACAGTCAGATTGGTTAAAGATGTTCTACCTAAAGGAACCTAGATGAGTGTATCCAGAGGAAGATGAGGTGAACATAATGCCAGAGAAACAAATACTAATTCTTTAACAATAATGAACTAGTAAAGAGAAAAAATGTGTTGACATGCTTAGTCCACATCATCCTAGATCCATTATTTGTCTGGTTATCAATTATTTTTTGGGTAGTTGTATCATTCATGGTATTTTAGTCCTGTGACTGACAAAAGTGGTTCAATCGATCTAATAAAATTTAATTATATAGCAGTTTATAACAACCAGCAGGTACCTAAAGGCTTTAATGAGTAGAGACACAACATACAATAGAAAGAGTGAAAAAAGAAAACAGTAAAATTAAAAAAGGGAACAAAGAAAGAAAAAATGAAATTGTCAGACCGCTGATACAAAAGCCAACCTTAACAGATATGTCTTGAGTTTGGACCTAAAAAGAGTGAAATCTATGTGAAGGGGGGGGGGGGGGGGGGGGGGGTTTGTTCCAGGGCTCCTCACCACTATGAAATGACCATATGTTGTTTAAATAATTTATAAGCAAATGCCTAACTATCTAGTAGCAACACAGCATAACAATGTCCAACTCTCTGGTATTCTGCATAAAATCATACACTACCATCTGTATTACACCTGTACTACAGGTGTAAAACACACTGAGAATAGTACGGCACGTAAGACATCGCAGGACAAAAGGCTAAGTTTGAGTTGAATAAGTGTAAACGAATCACAGAGTCAATCAATAACCATTTTGTTAGTCCAGTTTTATGTGGTCCACGAAGTGCTTAAAAATAATAGCGCTGTGTTACATTTGTTAAACAAAGTGTAAACTACATACATTCATCTAAGATCGCGAGCGTCTCGCCTGCCTGAGGTGTGGAAAGGAAAATATAGATTAACGTTTAACTGCACTCATTAATTATGCTCTTAAGGATGGGAATTTTCTCTGAAGCTCTGCCAAGCCTGCCCTTCACGACTATTATGGCTTGCTACTTGGACCTAGATTGTGGCGTGATGATAGGCTCCCAGGTCATCATTAAAAGCAGTAAAGGTAGTGGTGTGTTACATTACAATCCGAACAGTTGTAGGTCTTGCTCAACAGCCCTTCTCTTCATTAAAAGTTGGTTAATTGATGTGGAACTGGATCTACTTAAGAAGAAGTAATGAGCTGGGAGGGAAGGTCAGCATTTGTGAGTCGGCACTGATCTCGGTAATTAATTTGAAAATCAAAGAAATTGTTGCTATGCCAGAGGAGCAATGGTTTTTAGTTACAGTTGCACAAAACCATACAAGCTCAGAACACTTGACAGCATAAAATATATTTTAAAAAATGTGACTTCCATTTCTACTCAGCTCCCTTTGCAATGACACCTGTCAATCAGGTGCAACCACCACCTGCGTGAAGCTTAATGCAATCTCAGCTGTTGTGTGAAGGCCTCAGATGCCTCCACACATACTACGTTCTATCATCTCAGTAAATGTTCCATACTCTGCTTTATTTTTTGGAGCTCCCATGGTGGCCGCCTGGAGGACCAAAGCCCCTGAACATGGTTGCATACTTAACCACTGTCGTTGTTTTTTTGATTTACATATTTAGCTCGTATAAACTTAATCGGTATATCTGACATTTAAATATACACAATTACATACATTAATATACCTATAGATATAAGTAATATGTATCTCCATACATATATGTAAACAAACATATTGCTACCTGCACAAACACATCCGGCCAAAATCCACATCTTTCAAAAAGTCATTGTGACCTGAAGTAAATAAGCTAAATTAAATTAAATTAAACCTTGTTGTCATTGGTTACTGCAGCTTTGAACATGTTTCAGTCAGAGACTTAAAAACAGTCATGGAGTTTCTCCGTGGCGCCCTCAGACCACACTCTGACCTGCTTCACTGTAGGTTTTGCTCTGATAAGTAATTCAATTCAATTCAGTGTATTTCTATAGCTCCAATTCACATCATGTCATCTCAGGTCACTTTCCAGTTCACCAGATCATCCAGTCAGATTGATTCAAAGTTTTCTATCTAAGGAAAACCAGCTGATTGCATCGACTCATTGACTCTTCAGCAATCCCTCACACTAAGCATGCTTGTAGCGACAGTGGAGAGGAAAAACTCCCTTTGAACAGGAAGAAACCTCCAGCAGAACCAGGCTCAGTGTGAGCGGCCATCTGCTGAGGCCCACTGTGGTTCAAGGAGACAGAAGCAGACATAGAAAAAGAAGCATAGATACAAAAGGCAACTGTCAACCAGCTCCACAGGCGGCCCCGTCCAGGAAACACACAGCCAGGCAGACGAGCTCCGAGCTAGCTCCCATGTCAGAGGATGAAGAGAGCACATCCAGTTAGTCACAGTCAGAGAAACAGGACTACACTGGAAAACAGGCCAAGCTCCAACATCTAGAAACAAAGGTGTTGATGGCAGCAGCACAGCTGATATTTCTCTCCAGGATGGAGTCACAGCCAAACAGGAACAGACCAGATGAAGCTACTATGAGAAAAAGCAGAGAGAGCAGAACGTTAGAGATTGAACTAACAGATTCTGCAGAGTTAACCTCTTCTCACAGTTGTGTTGGGAGCCGGGTCTATACCAATAATGACTTTCATCTTCATAGTTTATATCAAGTGAAAAACGAATCAATGAACCAACCAGTAGGAGTACTGTAAAATGACCGCACTGAATGTGACGTGCTGACATGGATGTAGCTATAAACACGGCTCTATCAGTCAGGCTAATCTGCTCGTTCTCCAGGCGGCGGCAGGTGAGCCATCTTATAAACTACCTGGGAGGCGAACTATCCTGAGGAGAATACATGACCAGCACGCCGCAGAGAAAGTGGTGAAAGATGAGAGGTTGATGGAGGCGACGTATGTCAGATTTTTGGAGACACTATATTGTTAAAGTGAGACATCTATAATTGGAAGTGGGAGACTATTTTTTTCCACAAAAACAGAAACAAATTAGCAAAAACCTAGGCATACACTGCATAATGTTTACAATCATTGAACGCAGCTACAGCTCACACTGTACGACAAAACTGCAGGGTTTAAAAGTTCACAGGTCATGATCCTTGTTCTCACGGTGTGTGACCCGACGCTCTGATGTGATCTATCTGCTCACACTGTACGTCTAAAAACCAGGTGCGACTCGGCTCCGCAGTGAGATGGCGCTACTCGGACTTGTCTATCCAAACGCGCTGCCTTGGGGATTTGAGCAATTTAGTGCTGAAAGCCCTAAAAAGAAAAGGAGACGACGTATTTGGACATGGCTGAGCAAACATGGCTACTATGGTCTGTCAATTTACAGAAAGAACTCCATTTCACTCATTGCCCCCCCGCCATACTGCTGGGTTTACATCTGAGAGGAAGAAGAGGAGGAAGAAGAATCCTCAAAACAACCACGCCTGGCTTGACGGAGAAACCAGGAGAACAGCTCAGCATATTTAGGACAGTGCACTTTTACTTTCGCCCTCTGCGGGAGCCTGGCTGGAAAATCAACACCGGTTGCATAGTATACCTTTAAATGGTTTTAGAGTTCAGTTCTTTTAAATCAATGCTGAAGATGTTTCTTTTTGATGTTGCCTTTCTCTAAATGACGTTCATTTCTTTACTGTTTAATCTCTTATACTGCACTGTAATTTTTACTCTTGTGTTTTATTTTGTTTTTATTTTTAACTTTTTCTTCCGTGTTTTATTTATTTATTTGTACTGATTTTATGCAAAGCACTTTGAATTGCATTGTTGCTGAAATGCTCTATACAAATAAAGCTGCCTTGCCTTGCCTTGCCTAGAGTCATTGCTCCAACATTTGTTCAGTTCTAGTGTTAAAACTCCATAGCAGCGTCCTTATTTCCTGGCTATTTATGGTAACTTTCGGTTGCATTGATCATGTCGCTGAATGAACTAAATGTGGTTGGAAATATAATGATGTATCTCACAGAACTGGATGATTTTAAAATTGTTGCTTTTGGGCTTTTTGCTATTAAAATATTTGGCTCAGTGGCGCAGTGGGTAGCACTGCTGCCTTGCAGCAAGAAGGTTCTGGGTCCGATTCCTGGCCTGGGGTCTTTCTGCATGGACTTTGCATGTTCTCCCTTAGCATGCGTGGGTTCTCTCCGGGTACTCCGGCTTCCTCCCACAGTCCAAAAACATGACTGTTAGGTTGATTGGCTTCTCTACATTGTCCTAAGGTATGAGTGTGAATGGATGAATGGTTGTTAGTCCTGTGTGTCTCTGTGTTGCCCTGCGATGGACTGGCGACCTGTCCAGGGTGGACCCTGCCTCTCGCCCATTGACTGCTGGAGATAGGCACCAGCACCCCTCGCTACCCCACTCGGGAAAAGCGTGTAAGAAAATGAATGGATGGAATATTTGGCAATTCATAATAGTTGACAAGACTTCAGTCACTTCTGCCCTAGTAGGCTGTCACAAATATATAACTTTCTTACACCAAATCAGTAAAAACTACCAAAAGTACTATAATTTGACAAATAAATGCATATTCTACAACAAATAAAACAACAAAAAGCTTTATAATTCCCTTGTTTTCTGTAGCTTTGATTGGCTTGAAAACTCTCCTTCAGTGCTCCACTTTCCTGTGTTTAGTGGTTGTAAGGAAAGCTGCTGCCCCCTGAAGGTGCTGCTGCCCCCTAAGCAGAAATGGGAAGTAACAAAGTACAAATACTTCGTTACTTTACTCAAGTAGATTTTTCTGATATTTTTACTTTACTTTACTACTTATTTTTATGGCGACTTTTTACTTCTACTACACAAATATCTGTACTTTCTACTCCTTACATTTTTAAAAATTGGCTCGTTACTTTAGTTTTGAATCATTTCAATGGAGTTACCGTTATTATTTTTCATGTCATCAATACCAAACTCAATCTAATTGGATGGGAATCTACGTTGCATTTGACGCACCACTACAAGATGAATCGACAGATTCGGCGGTATTCATTGGCGGCAAATCATTGCAGCTTGGTGGCGGTGGCGTTAGCATAGTAGCAGGGACGACGAGATGATTGAAAATGAACACAACGGAGATCTAGTCCTATTGGCAGACATCCATTTAAAATGTAGGTAACAGGCATGAAAAAAGTGGTTTCTACTTTTACTTTTATACTTTAAGTAAATTTACAAGCCTGTACTTTGTTACTTTTACTTGAGTAAAGAAGTTTAATCAGTACTTCCACTTTTACCAGAGGATTTTTTAACACAAGTATCTGTACTTTTACTCAAGTACGGAAAGTGAGTACTTTTGCCATCTCTGCCCCTAAGGGTGCTTACACCTTTTATTTCAAATTATTGCCCTGGAGGTGATCACTGGCTTTAACTGCACTTAAAATACCACCATTCAATACAGAATACAGTATGCTTTCATGGTCAGGTACAACAACTGGGATGTAATATCTGAGGGTAACCTGCCAGAGTTTAAAGAAAAGCATTGAAGGCCACTGAAGGTAGAGTTTAGTGTAATTATAGTGTAATTATCCAGTAGATGGTCTAACTTTTAAAACAGCATAATCTGCAGCCTGTTTGGAAAGCTAACAAATAGCAGTTCTTTCCTCTGCTACTGTTAGATTGATGCTGAGCATATATGTGATTGCCTCTTCCTCGACCCTACATCAAATGTGCTTTCTGGCTTTACTCCATATTTCTTCATGGTCTCCTCGCTCAGACACAGATCTTGCCTTTGTTTTCTCTGCATCTGAGCTCCCAGTCTTTTTTTCCAATCTTCTGTTTATATTTTTTATCTTGCTGGCCACTTTCCATGTTTTTTTGTTTTTTTCCGCATCTCTCCCGTTTTCTTCTGTCTGCACTTTATCTCCTCCATCTCCCCAGCTGTCCCTCTCGCTCTCCTGCCCTCCCATCTGCTGATGATGCCCTGATTATCCTACACAGGGAGGTTCTCTCCCTCCGTTCTGCCCCACATCTATCTACAGACCTGCTCCTTTCCTCTTTTTGTTCTCAGTCACCTTCTTAGTTACATTTCTTTTCCTTTAACCTTTCTTTGTTTTTATTGTCCTTTTCTTCTCTGCAAATATTAACAAAGCTCCTGCTTTATGAATCCTAACCATCCTCCGCTTTATTCAGCCAACTCTTGTGTTCTTTCCAACCAGTCCACACCCTACAGCAGTGGGATCAAAATGTTGCAGAGACGGAGCATGAGCCAAGATAAGCTTTCCCTGTAGGTCACTGTCTATGTACCGGCTGATAAGAATCAATCTGCACCCCAGGATACAAGTCTTTTGGTTGTGCTCTTTCTATTTCATACAGTCCCTGTTCTTTTATTTTTCTCTCACCTCAATCCAACCCATTTGTTCTAGTGCACTGCCAGAAACACTGTAGTGCGGCATACTCATCTTTTCTTCCAGTTTTTCTTTCATAGGCCATTTGATTTCATTTTTCAATCTTTCTTGTTTCATTCAGTTCGTGCTTCACTAACGGGTGCTCTGTAGAGAAGTTCTCTTTCTCTTAATTGCTGAGGGTTTTCTGCAAGATGGATGAAAGGAGCATCTTTAATCTGGTCAGCCCAAGGGTCGGGGTTGTTTTCTAAAGCAGCTAGAAGTTGATGCAACACACCTGGGAGCCAAGCAACAAACTCAAAGACAGAATCTGTCCTTTAAACAAAGTCACGCCTTCGGTCTTTTATTGCATGGCATAAGCTCAGATTGTCTATGCTGCATGTGAAATTAGCAGCGTGGAGACAAAGCAGAAAGACCCTGTGGTCATATGTGGCGTGAAGTATCACCCCCCCCTCAGCATTTGGTGTGATCTGTCAGCCAACTGTGCTTGATTTTATTCCCTCCACTTACAAAGACAAAGATGGCCGTTTGACTTAGATTCAAGCCTCCACAAAGCGTGTTCAGCAATAGCCTGGCGGTAAGACACAGCAGTTGGTAGATGGAGGGTAGCTTGCTGAACTCCCAGCAATACACCACAGAGAAGAGAACCAGAGAGGTTCGATGTCAGGAAGAACTTTATGCAAAGCAGAACATTTAATTTAGCTTATTTACTTCACTTTTGAAAGATGTGGTTTTGCCCAAATGTGTTTCTGCAGGAAGGAATATGTTTGCTTACATGTATGAATGGAGATGTATATATTACTTCTATCTATGTGTTTATGAATGTATATAATTGTGTATATTTATGTGTGAACATTGGACAGAAAACAAGTTTAACAGGAAAGTTACTCTACTTTAAGTTCATTTACCGGTAGTCTCTTTTGTGTGTATTTGGTTGATTTATTTATTGTTTATTGTTGTTTTGTCAAAAAACATTTCCTGAAATAAATTCCCTATTCATTCATTCATTCATTCATACTGATGCATTTTACATAGAATGTCACTGTATGTGTTCTATATGTCACTTCTTTCTCATAAGAGGCCAGTTTAACCATAGCAGTCAGCCATTCATCATAAGGAGGAGGGATCTTTTTCATTCAGTGTCTTAATCAAATCTTCTTTGCTGCAGTCAGAACCAGAACAAGCCACCTCTGGTGAAAAGGTGAGAAGTGTAAGTCTGGGAGTTCTACTGGAAGGTCAGCAGTGATATTAAACCTTCTTTCCAATATTTCACAAAGGACTTCCATAATGTTCTTCCACCAGTCCTGGAGAGCAGAGCACGTCTAGAGAATATGTAGCATAGATGCTCCATCTTCATTACATCTCCAGCAAGTCCTTAGGAATCAACTTCCATTTACGGAGTTATTGAGGGCTTCAATGGCATCTATGAACGATTTTTAATTGAATAATAAATTCTGCTCTATGTGAATTATGCGCATAAATGTTACAAAGAATTACTGATGTGTCCAGTAACTGTCCTTTGACAACAACATATCTACCATCCAGGTCACGCAATACTAAGACGCAAAACCCTTTTTCATCCTTCTGCTTTATTCTCCCACTCTGCAGAATCTGTTAGTTCAATCTCTAATGTTCTGCTCTCTCTGCTTTTTCTCATAGTAGCTTCATCTGGTCTGTTCCTGTTTGGCTGTGACTCCATCCTGGAGAGAAATATCAGCTGTGCTGCTGCCATCAACACCTTTGTTTCTAGATGTTGGAGCTTGGCCTGTTTTCCAGTGTAGTCCTGTTTCTCTGACTGTGACTAACTGGATGTGCTCTCTTCATCCTCTGACATGGGAGCTGGCTCGGAGCTCGTCTGCCTGGCTGTGTGTTTCTTGGACAGGGCCGCCTGTGGAGCTGGTTGACAGTTGCCTTTTGTATCTATGCTTCTTTTTCTATGTCTGCTTCTGTCTCCTTGAACCCCAGTGGGCCTCAGCAGATGGCCGCTCACACTGAGCCTGGTTCTGCTGGAGGTTTCTTCCTGTTCAAAGGGAGTTTTTCCTCTCCACTGTCGCTACAAGCATGCTTAGTGTGAGGGATTGCTGAAGAGTCAATGAGTCAATGCAATCAGCTGGTTTTCCTTAGATAGAAAACTTTGGATCAGTCTGACTGGATGATCTGGTTGATCTGGATCTATAAAATGACCTGAGATGACATGATGTGAATTGGAGCTATAGAAATAAACTGAATAGAATTGAATTGAATTACTTATCAGAGGAAAACCTACAGTGAAGCAGGTCAGAGTGTGGTCTGAGGGCGCCATGGAGAAACTCCAGGACTGCCTTGAAGGCTCTGACTGAAACATGTTCATAGCTGCAGTAACCGAATTGGAGCAATAGAAATAAACTGAATAGAATTGATATCGTTTGAGACCTGTAAGGGAGCATGGAGGATGAGCCCTTATCTCAAAAAGAAGGTCACTGTAGAGGTGGATGGGAGTGGACCACACACCTACTGCCACGGAGAGATTTATCAAGCCCAGCTTTGCTCCCCGCAACACATGGTTAATTTAGCAGCCATTACAGGTGACATCTTGATAAATAGAGAGAGCTGTTCACGCATACACAGGCAATAAGCACAAACACACACATATGCACGCACAAACATGCTCATAGGAAGAATAATGGTCATTTTACTGCAGTCTGCAGGAGGACAAGAGATAAAAGTTAGTGTTGGCAGAATGATGTGTCAGGCTGGTTTCATTAACTCAGAGATAGAAGACTCCTGTCTGGGCCATCAGCGATTATTCTACAGGAGGAAATTATTCATCACTGCTGGAGATGGACATGTGCACTAACACAGTGACAAATGATCCAGTTAGTTAATCCCAACTACTTATGCAGGCACCCAACTAATCCTGTCTCTAATTAGGACTCCTGCTAAACATGGATTTAAGATGTACTAAAGTGAAATAACGAAGTGCACCTGAGTGTGCAACCTCAGAGAAAAAGATTGCATTCAGTCAGAAGACAACAGCCTATTGCTCATGAGTCCCTCCATCGTTTATCATCATTTTCATCCCTTTAAATATGAAATGTATTGATTTGCAGGAGCTGCCCTTCACCGCTTTGAGTAGGAGGTTCCACACGCAGCGCGAATATTCGATCACTGTCAAACATGTGTTGGCTCTGCCTGCGACAAACATACACTAAGCTGTTCTACAAAGCGCTGTCTATTCAAAACCAGCAGATGATATAGAGTTGCTCTACCCACACAGGCAGGAAGCCGTCTGCCTACGGTTGAACGGCAGCCCAGAACCGGCAGTGGATTGAGAGTGTCCTTTATGAGGCAGCAACTCTGCTCACGCTTTCTGTTTCTGCAGCAAGTTGGCAGAAAGCAGAACAGACATGCAGACAGACAATAGATAAGTCTCCATGGAGATCAGCCTGCGCCGCCACGCCGTCACCACTTTCCTCTCCAGTCCCACCGCCTGCAGGGAAACTAACCCTTTTAATACTCATTTTGAAAACATGGAAAAATTTGTTTTTCCTGTGGATTTTGGTGGATATCAAGTTTCTCCCAGAGATTCACTTCAGATGCAGTGAAAATGAAATGAGAATATAGAGCAGGAGCTGCTACCGCTGATGAAGAAATAGCAGAAAGCCAAACTCTCTCTCTGTCTTTGTCATCGCAGTAACAATCATATCAGATCGAACAATCACGTCAATGCAAACCTGATTTGATTATGGTCTTTCATGGCATTTTTTCCTCTGCCTGCTGGTGTTGGGAGCAGAGTGCTGTCATTACCTTCGGCTCTCATCGAGATGCATCCTGAAGGTCAGGCCTGATATATTGGAGAGACAGCTCTGTCATAGAGAGCAGCCATTATCCACGATACCGAACAGGATTATTCACTCTCCCAAGAGAGCAGATACGGAGCAAAGTAGGTGCAGATTAAAGAAAGACAGAGCCAGAAGAAAGAAAGAAAGGAAACAGAGAAATTGGAGAAGCTCAAAAAAACTTGGTGAAAAACTGACAGGTGATTGGTGACAATGCCCCCCCCCACACACACACACACACTGAACCACTTAAAGCTGACACCTCAGTGCAACTGTTTCTCTCCCCAGCAGGCAGTCAGGGATGACATCGGTGTACCTGAGCGAAGCTGCAACAGTCCCAGCCCAGTTAGAGCTGACACCAGGAAATAGTCTCCTTCCCCCGCTGCCTGTGTTTCAGCTCAACATTTTTCCTCAGTGGAGATGTCCTCTGACAGGATCCTGCAGGAAAACCTCTCCACGCGGCTCTTAGCTAAAGATATCCCCTCAGGCTGGAATTTAAGGAGGGAAAGGCCTGCTGGTTTGAGTGAATTCAAATAACATTGATCTGTCCCCTTATCTCCGAGAATTTCTGCCAATAATCTTAAAATGTACGGACGTACCATGTTATATTCCATTATCCAAATAATCAGAACATCATGGGGTATTAAAAGCAAGGCGCTGAGCTTGGCAGCTGATGGGAAAACCTGTCCTAATAGGGTTCCTCTTGAACCTTGAGCCCATCTTCCATCTGACTCTGGTTTTCTCTGCAGGCTGTGGTGATGAAGTGCTTTGTGCCTGCAGTACACCAGCAGTGTGCCGTGCATGATAAAAAGAGAGAGAGCCATGAACTCAGCTGCCGGCAAAAAGCTGCAGGCCCAAAAAGCATGCACTTAGACCAAAAGGTGAATAGATAATTGGAAAGGCAGTAAAACATGAATTGGCTTCGTTCACCCACTCAGTCCCATGCATAAAGTCATACACAGAAATGAACACGACTAGCTGAACTTATGTGCAGATGACGCTAATGCTTGAAGACAGCCATGTGTGCACATAAAGACGGAAAGGAACAAATAGCAAAGCAAATTACTTTCAGGAATTTTAAACTTCTGAAGTTAAGCTGTTTTTCTCATGTCTTTTACCATCGTCCTTTTGCGCGTTCTTTCAAGTTAAAGCCGATCATGCACTGTGCCATATTTTCAATCGGTAAACGGAGCTACAGCTCAAACTGAATGACAAAACTGCAGCGTATGAAAGTTCACAGCTCATGATGTTTGTTCTCACACTGTGCTGCCCACTCTGATACGATCTACCTGTTCACACTGTACGGCAAAAAAGCACGTCGAACTGAACGCCGAGTGATGGCGCTGGACGGACTCATCACTCTGGTAGAAGAAGAGGAAGAACCCCCTTGTTTGCACAGTGCTCAGGGTTCTGGTAAATCGGCTCATAGCTCTGATTCAACAGCAGGATTTACCCACAACCACCTCAGGAGAGACGGCTGAATTTCAACTAAGGGTGTGCAAAATAATCGTCATGACGATTCTAATTTTTGTGATGTACTGCATCGCTTCTTGACGCCAAGTATCGATTCTTAATTTTAAAAAATGAACAAATAAAATACATGAATGTTTGGCGCACATCAGCCAAACCAAGTGGAATACAACTTCCAGTCCAGCAGATGTCGCTGCGGATGTGTTGACGCCCGCTGCTTTGTGTCACAAGCATTTCCGGCCGCGGGATACTGTGACGAGTCATATGAAATAAAACATGGAGGACACTATGAAAATTCGCCCCGCGGCTCCATCACATTTCAAGTCAGATGCTTGGATGCATTTAGGCTTTAAAAACAAAGAAGGTAAAAACGTAATTGATATGATGCACGTAATTTCCAAAAGGAGAAATATACATTTGAATGTTTTCATTTCATTGGTTTAAAGGACCACTGAGGCCCTGTAAACGGCTCTGATTATCCTTATTTTGTTATTTTAAGTTTGATGAATCCTAATATCTCTTTTTCTAGTGTGTCCACGACAGTAATAGTGTCAGGATCCGGGGCTTTGCCCACCAGAGGGCGCCGTGGATCCAGCCTGAGGAGCTTTGGCTCAGCATGGACAGCTGTGGTCTATTTGCTGATTAAGGAAGCCTTTCCTATATAAGCTGAGTGTGACCTCCCCTCTGGGCTGGATCGTTGTGTCTTACCTGTGCCACCATGCCTGTCTGAATCTGCATCCTGCAAGTCTGTCAACCGGTTCCAATAAATTCTGGACTTTATATCCTCCCTCTGTGTCTGTGAGTCTGCATTTGGGCTAGTAAAACCACCGCACCATGACAAATAGTAATATTTCTGTCCAGTATTTGTTTCCATGGCAACACCTCCAAAAGTCCTTTCAATAAATACAGCTATGCAGAATTCAGTTGCTTTCAGTTATGTATCAAATGAAGACACGATCCAGATCACACCCAGCCAGTCAGCCACTGGTAAGGGCTGGATCTTTTTCTTACAGTGTTCAGTGAAAATATCGCTACGCATCGCGATGCATCGCAATATTTCAAGTATCGTGATGCATAGTGATTGAATCGCATCATGGCATGTGAATCATGATTCGAATCGAATCGTGACTTCCTTGCCAATACCCACCCCTAATTTCAACCATGCTTGATTTTCTCCCGACCTTATGATTCCTGATGGGGAGGCGGTCGTTGGAGGCTGATTGCCCCTCGTTACCCCCTGTGCACTACACCACGCACCATCAGGGTGAAAGTTTGCTGGATCGAGGAATTCTCGGAGGACTGGAAAATCAGCCTGAAAAGGGCAAAAAATCGTACAGTCAGTGTTGCCAACTCCTCCGTAAGGAAAGTAGCTATTGGCTGTGCTAAAAGTTGCTGAATGGCGTCATTGCCTGATTTATATAACCTGCCATATGATGTGATGTGCGTGTTATTGAGGCTGTGGGAGAAATAACGTTGTTAGAGAAAGACAAAGTAGGTAAAAACACTCAGAATATAAAGAGCTACTTTTTCTCTCCATTATGGCTATTTATTAATTTTTTTATTTTATTTTATTTTTTATTAATGTTGCTTAAAAATGCCCATGAAAGGATGCTTGTGCATCATTACGCTGCCGTGCATTATGCATAGGTTAGGCTGTCATTGGACATAAGTTCGGGACTCATTGTGAATGCATAGAAAGTTCAGCGTATTGCAGAGTTTTAGGAGATTCTGGGACGTCTGGCACAGTTGGATAAATCAGCAAAGGTGTGACCGGGCCCTTAAGCCGTTTCTAAGCTGCACCTCTAGATTCTGCATAACTACTAATGAGGAAACGTCTCTGCTTTGAATGTCTATGGATGCTAAACCATATAAATGATAAGGTACGCGTTACAAAAGAATAAGTCTGTAAACGCTGGCCAAAATCATCATCTTGCAACATATTTGGGCTTTATCAGACTTTTTTTACACAAACATCTGACAGTTCTGCATTCAGTATCTCCATGCACATATATTTTCAGCTCAACGTTAATCTGAAGGGAATGAAAGTAGACAAGAAAATGATATGCAGTAAAAGCGCCTGTTTTCTTTCTTTTGTAGCTTGTCATACATATGAATTCAGCCAAATGGTGGGAAAAAAAACATCATAACAGAGGCAGAGGTTTGTTATTCTGAAGCAAATCTTGTTAGTTTACTTATGAACACAGTCAAGCCTCAGGGCCAGTTTTCCTCTCTTCAGCTGTGGGCTTTTTAGTAACTCTAAACTGGAGGTTTGAGCTGAGCAACCCCTGACTCTTTGTTGTGGCATATTTTCTACCTTGTTCTTCTCAGTTTAGCATGTCCTTCATTCCTCTAAAACCGTGAACATGAAGGCGGTTGACAACCGCAGACTCTCCAGATGATCCAGTCTAGCACTGGCTCAGCCTCCTAGCTGAGTAGGTGGTAAGGCACAAGAAAATGCATTGGACTTTATATTTGGAGGTGTTGTTTGCTGATAATTTTGCCAGCATACACAAGTATTTCTTTTTTTTTTTTAGCTTTATGGACCATTGGACAAAAAACAGGGTTTCAGATCTGGCAGGCTGGCTCAGGTCTTGCTGGTACCATTACTGGCAAACACTCTGGCAGGGAAGTGTCAGCCTCCTCCTCCTTAAATACAGGTGCTGGTCATAAAATTAGAATATCATGAAAAAGTAGATTGATTTCAGTAATTCCATTTAAAAAGTGAAACTTGTATATTATATTCATACATTACATACAAACTCATATATTTCAGATGTTTATTTTGTTTAATTTTGATGATTACAAATGACAACAAATGAAAATCTCAAATTCATCATATCAGAAAATTAGAATATTGTGAAAAGGTTCAAAATTGATGGCCCCTGGTGCCACACTCTAATCAGCTAATTAATTCAAACCACCTGCAAAAGCCTTTAAATGGTCTTTCAGTCTAGTTCTATAGGCTACACAATCATGGGGAAGACTGCTGACTTGACAGTTGTCCAAAAGACGACCATCGACACCTTGCACAAGGAGGGCAAGACACAAAAGGTCATCGCTAAAGAGGCTGGCTGTTCACAGAGCTCAGTGTCCAAGCACATTAATAGAGAGGCGAAGGGAAGGAAAAGATGTGGTCGAAAAAAGTGTACAAGCAAGAGAGATAACCGCACCCTGGAGAGGATTGTGAAACAAAACCCATTCAAAAATGTGGGGGAGATTCACAAAGAGTGGACTGCAGCTGGAGTGAGTGCTTCAAGAACCACCACACACAGACGTATGAAAGACATGGGTTTCTGCTGTCGCATTCCTTGTGTCAAGCCACTCTTGAACCACAGACAGCGTCAGAAGCGTCTTGCCTGGGCTAAAGAGAAACAGGACTGGACTGCTGGTGAGTGGTCCAAAGTCATGTTCTCTGATGAAAGTAAATTTTGCATTTCCTTTGGAAATCAAGGTCCCAGAGTCTGGAGGAAAAGAAGAGAGGCACTTCATCCACGTTGCTTGAAGTCCAGTGTAAAGTTTCCACAGTCAGTGATGGTTTGGGGTGCCATGTCATCTGCTGGTGTTGGTCCATTGTGTTTTCTGAGGTCCAGGGTCAACGCAGCCACATACCAGGAAGTTTTAGAGCACTTCATGCTTCCTGCAGCTGACCAACTTTTTGGAGATGCAGATTTCATTTTCCAACAGGACTTGGCACCTGCACACAGTGCCAAAGCTACCAGTACCTGGTTGAAGGACCATGGTATCCCTGTTCTTAATTGGCCAGCAAACTCTCCTGACCTTAACCCCATAGAAAATCTATGGGGTATTGTGAAGAAGAAGATGCAATACACCAGACCCAACAATTCAGAAGAGCTAAAAGCCACTATTAGAGCAACCTGGGCTATCATAACACCTGAGCAGTGCCACAGACTGATCGACTCCATGCCACGCCGCATTGCTGCAGTAATACAGGCCAAAGGAGGCCCAACTAAATACTGAGTGCTGTACATGCTCATACTTTTCATGTTCATACTTTTCAGTTGGCCAACATTTCTATAAATCCTTTGTTTTTATTGGTCTTCAGTAATATTCTAATTTTCTGATATGATGAATTTGAGATTTTCATTTGTTGTCATTTGTAATCATCAAAATTAAACAAAATAAACATCTGAAATATATGAGTTTGTATGTAATGTATGAATATAATATACAAGTTTCACTTTTTAAATGGAATTACTGAAATCAATCTACTTTTTCATGATATTCTAATTTTATGACCAGCACCTGTAGGTGTCCTGATGAGCAGACAGGAAACAGGTGTGTAGGAGTAGGCTCATGCCCTCAGGAGGAAGATCTCAGGCGCCCTCTGGTGGAGAAAGTGGACAAGCCTCCAGATCCCAACATGTACGTGTGTTTTTGTTTTTTTGTTCCTTTTATCTCACATACACGATAGTGATAGGCTGGTACAAACCCAAGGGTCCAGTGGCAGAGAGGTTGGTGTTCTCTGGGAACAGGGGACCAAAACAGCTCTAATAAGTAACAATCTACATTAGTGGGACCAAAAAAAGAAAATTAAAAACAATCCGCTGGACTTGTTTCCAAGTTTGAAGACGTTTCTCTTCCATCCAGGAAGATTTTTCGATTCAAGACGTCAGAAATAGCGTTGAGTTCCAGGTTTTATCCAGCAGCCCAACAAAACCTGGTTTTAGTTTAGAAAACATGCAAATAGAAACGGATGAACGGGTCCCCCCCAACCCCCCCCCCCCCCCCCCCCCCCCCCCTGCAATAGCAGCAAGTGCAGGATAAATACTGGTTCCATAAATACAGGACATGGGTTCTACTGAATGAGTATAGAGATGAATACTATTATAAATAATGAATATAATATATAGATCACTAGTGTGAACCAAATTTACAGCTGGATATGTACCAAGTATAATATACAGGTGGATATTACTCTAAAAAAAGGTTTTTACAGTTATGTACAATAGCATATATACAGATGGGTTTTACTATAGAATGAATAAATAAAGTTTGGACAGAAGCTCTCTAAATTAAAGTGCAGTGGAAGGTAATTGCATATTACAGTTAAAGTACGTTATTGCAAATGTAAATGTAAACAATTGGTACTGTGAATAAACAGTCGGCAGTGCAGATATAAGCAGTCAAAGTGACCTGGATGTCTGAGGACCTTCACCAGTATATTAGTGAGTCTGCCCCTTTAGGTGCTTTTTCTTCCATTTTTCCAAGTAGAAAATTCAGAGCATCAAACAAATTTAAATATCTGCCAATGAAAACACAAAACAGGCCCCAAATCTGCATGCACAAGCTGAAACCTGCATGGCCCTAGGGCAGGGGTCCCTGGAGGTTTTTCAAAAAGGTATGAAAATGGAAAAAAGTGTTTTTTTTTATTGTTATTTATTTATTCTAATATGGTGTACAAGAGCTCAAACAAACATTCATTATATTTTCAATGCTATAAATATTGTAACATTTGTATCTAAATATTTCTGCCAAGGAATATTCGTGTTATAGCCTGGAACACAGGTTACAGCGCGACGCGGCGCAGGCAGGTGGCTGCTGTAAACAAAGCGGCGGGTGTGTCTCAGGCCATGGATCCCAAAAGGAAAAAAAGGAAGATAGCTGATGAGAACAGAGGACTCAGAGAAAGATGCAGCGAATCATTTGGTTTCATTGCCAATGAGGAAGGACTGCCTGCATGTTTGCTTTGCAATTAGGAAATGCATTTCCAGGGAAGGCTGCTAAATATGCAGCCCATCACCAAGCTGGGAGGGAGAGAAAAACTGTGATTGCAGAATTTCTGGATAAATTAGAGAAGACAGATTTAAGAAGTAGATTGCATCTCCAAACTCCACTATTGCTGCTAGGTTGGTTGCAAGCATAGAAAACCGTTCATAGATCCAACAGGTAGCACTCTGATGCAGGGATGGGAACTTTTTAAAATTTTTTCTCCAAATCCTCAAAATAGAAATAACAACAAAACAATCAGATTTTATTTTATCGTGTTTCTATAATTTCATAAATTCAACAAAACCTAAAACATTGATATTGTGATGGAATTTTAACTTAAAGCACCAAATATGGTACAGCAGATTAGTCACATGATGTGACGTTTGCTCGAGGCTAAAAATCTAATCATGAATGCTTATTATATATTAAACCAACATAGTCCATGTCTGCTAGTCCAACACTTAGAGCCTGTGTTGCCAGACGAGGCTGATAGAAGATTTTTACAGTTTTGTGGCTGCAGACAGATCTTTACCTGATCTGTTTGACTTAGACAACTTTTATTGTATACAAAACAAAATGTTGTTTTGTACAGCTTTCATGTCATTCCATTTCTTAAAGTTCAGCAGTGATCAAATGTAAACAATGTGGGAGAAAAAAAACATGGTGCAAAATACGCATTGATGTGGAAGTTCAGAGCATTAATATATATGGTGCAAATATGCAGAGTTTTGGTTTGGTTTTGTTGCTTCTGGTTTTGTTGTGCCCTGGCTGCTGCAGATGAGCTAACGTAAGCCCTAGCTGTCGTTCACCTCGGAGGTCCACTGGTTGCTGGGTCCTCTCAACTTAAATTAAATTTTTTTTTTTTTTTCTGCACTAAATCAGTAAATGGGCCATATTGTGAAGCTTAAAGTATAATTTTCTTGCCTCAAATGATTTTAAAACGTATTTTTATTAAACAACGGAAAACAGAACTTTTAACTTAATACTCTGTGAGCGCTAACCTGGAAGCTGCTGCCGCAGTGCATGCTGGGAAAGCTGTCAATCTGGAGGAAAAGGGGAGGGGCCAGAACAACATCCAGGGACTGTGTCCGTTCTCGGCCTGCTGTTCTAGTGAATTGGAACAGCGCTAGGGCTGAAAATGATGACGTTTCACGAGGACACGAGAACGCACAAGTACACAGATGGAGAAACGACCAAAGACACACACCTTCCACTAAGTTTAACCTTTGTTTTTTCAGCCAACACAATATATTCCCAACAGTTATTGACTTTATCAATAGTTCGTCTGGAAGACGAGTCCTTTTCTATCTATTGTTGGAGCGTTGCACCAGTAAAAAAACTTGCATGCATGCATACATGTTTAGACAGTAATGTGATTTTTATGATAACTGATCCAACGCCAACAAATTAGTTATATATTAAACCTGAAAGTTGAATTTCAGTCCCATTTTTTTCCAATGCTTCTACAAAGCATGACTTATTCACAGAATTTATTTACATTTTTTACACACATTTTCCAGAGGAGCAATACATACTGCTGACACTGTATATCATAGAGGTGAGTACAGATTCTCTTAACATCAAAACAAACACATGTCCTCTTTAAAGCATAATAAAACACCTACATAAACTCCTGAATAAAAAATAGAAAAGAATTTATGTTTTACCAAAAAATAGAAATTCTTTATGCGTTTCCTTCCATCTGGTTCACAGTCAAAGCTCCGAAGATTAAATTAGGCAAGAGGAGAGTTTCTTTGCTGTAGTAAAGAAGGTAAAGGGTGGGTTAGACTTTCTACCAGAACTACAGTCATCATTTAAAGAAGATCTCATGGGGTTCAGAAGAGACAGGATGACCTGACATCTTCACACGGGTCAAACACACTTCTCCAGGGTGTGATTAAAAAAGTTACAGGTGGGATTTCGCTGGAAACTACACCTCTTTAAGTGCCTCCACAGAAACTGCATGATGTTCATGTATTAGCAACATGTGCTTTCTCATCTTCCAGATATTTCTACCTGGGAAAACATCCATCAACCTGTTCCACTAGTTCAGAAATGTTACTATCAAATGCGCCTCCATTATGCAGCATTACATTCAGTTACACAGTTCAAAATGCAAATAATATTAATATAGAACAAAACTAAAAAATATCATTGAGTAAATGCAGTGCAGGTTATACAGTAAATCTATATCTGCTGCATTGCTTCTGTTTGCAGAAGAAAAAAATGATGCCATTGTAAAGCTTTGCTACTCGTTTGTCTTTCTGAACACTTTAAACAAAGTTTGATGAAGCTGACCAAACAGTGAATATCCTCAGAGCCTCTTCTCACCATGAATACTGCTTGTATTGTTCCTCTATTCTCTGTATTCAAGGACACAACGATCAGGATGTAACTGGATAACTTTATTAACCTTTTTCTTCTTCCTCTACATTTTTCCATTCACTCTCAGAGTGCCACCAAGTGTCCATAACATGCCATTACATCTCCCCCTTTTAGATAAACGTTTAACCGATTTGGCAGAACTTCAAATCATTGTAATATATTCATCAATGGACGTAACCTGAGCGGCTAACTGAAGACATTCCATTTCACTGTGGCTATTACTTAAACCTTTAGTTTTCAACAACCAGAACCCGCCTTTCCAAATAACATTTCAACTTTCAAACAGGAAATAGTGACTTTTTTTTTCTTTTTAACATGTCTTATTGTTTTTCTTCCTTGTCCACCGTGGTGTGCATGTGTGTATACTGTTCAAAGGTCCAGTCTTTCAGGAGCCCTGGACAGTCTCCCTGACCTAGTCGTTGTCACCTCACCTGATGTTGGAGGTACTGGTACCTCTCTGAGTTGTGAACGGTTGCGCCGCATCCGTCCTCCTTCCGGGGTTTCCACCTCATATGAGCGCGGTGTAGGTGCAGGTCCCACGACTGTCCCTCTGGTGCGTGTGGGTCTGATCCACACCTGCTGTCCGGGCTGAAGAGGTGGCAGAGTTTGAGTACGGTGTCTCCGGTTGAACGTTTGTTGTTGTTTCATTTTCAAGGCAGTGTCCTTTTCTCTGAATGTCTTGAGATCCGGCCACTTTGGTTGTAACTGCTCCGGTGACACAGGGACTGGTGTTCTGATTCTCCTCCCCATCAGTAGTTGTGCTGGGGAGCTCCCATGTGCCAATGGGGTGGCCCTGTAGGCCAACAGAGCCTTATGGAAATCTCCCTCCTTCTCCAAAAGGGACTTCACGGTTCTGACGGCCCGTTCGGCCTCCCCATTGCTCTGAGGATAACGGGGGCTGCTTGTCACGTGCCTGAAGTCATACTCTTGTGCAAACAGAGCGAATTCTTGACAGGAAAATTGTGGGCCGTTGTCCGTGACGAGCACTTCTGGGCATCCATACCTAGCAAACACAGCTTTAATTCTTGCAATAGTCTGTTTTGCAGATGTGCTGTTTGGTAGGTTGCAAACTTCGATAAATCGAGAAAAGTAGTCTATCATGACTAAGTAATTCCCATTCTGCCATTGGAAAAGATCTGCCGCGACTCAAAGCCATGGTCTGTTTGGGAGGTCGGTAGTGAGCAGGGGCTCGACTGCTGTGTGAGCTTCCCGTGCACAAATCTCAAATCTCTCCACCATCTGTTTCACAGCAGACGTGATGCCTGGCCACCAGACTGATTCTCTAGCTCTAGCTAGGCATTTGTTGATGCCTTGGTGTCCCTGGTGAAGTCTCTGCAGGATATCAGGTGTCATGCTTTCAGGTATTATGAGTCTCTCAGCTTTCATGAGTAATCCTCCATCGTGCAGAACTGACCTGTCCGGCCAGTAGGGCAGCAGCAGCTCGTGTACATCTCGTCTGTGTTCGGGCCAGCCATTTGCAATGTAGTTTGCATGTGTTGTCTGAGGTTTGCGCCCTCTTAATCTGTTCCAGCTTTGTCGGTGTGGCTGGGAGGTTTTCTACTACACTGTCCAGGTACGCTTTACATTCTTTTTCCAGGTCTTGCTCTGCCTCCGTAGCCGTGATTGGAAGAGGCGCTCTCGACAGGGCATCAGCGGTTATCAAGTTTTTGCCTGGGACATGGATTATGTTGAAATTAAATCTTAGCAATCTAAGCCTGAATCTGATAATCCTTGGAGGGAGGTCGTCCAGTGCTCTGGACTTCAGGAGGGTTATAAGTGGCTTGTGATCAGTCCTTATAGTAAAATCCTGCCCACTCAGGTATCCTCGCAGGCGTTACACGCCCAGGTCACAGCTAAAGCCTCTTTTTCTATTTGGGCGTACCGCGATTCGGCCTTGGTCAGACTTCTAGAAATGAAAACTACAGGTCTCCATTCACCGTCAGGCTGTTTTTGTGTCAACACCCCTCCCAGTCCATAGGAAGAAGCATCAGCTGATACCATGGTTTCGTGACTCGGGCTGTATTGAGCTAACACAGTCTCTGACCCTAGTTCCTTTTTCGTCTCCATGAACGCTCTCTGTTGGGGTGCCTGCCATATCCAGCTGTTCTCTGACTTTAACAGGTCACGGATGGGCTTTGTCAGGTCAGGCAGACGTGGTGAAAATTTGCCCACGTAATTCACCATGCCCATGAAACGGCGAACGTCCCCCACATCCTTCGGCTCAGGCATATCAAGGATCGCTTTTATTTTATCTGGGTCTGCTCTGATGCCTGTTGAGTTTATGACATGGCCCAGGAATCGAATTTCATCCTTAGCAAACTGGCATTTCTCATTCAGAGTAAGTCCAGCTTCTCTGAAATTCTGTAGCACTTTGTGCAGCCATTCGTCATGCTCAGCTCGATCCTTTCCCGTGACAAGGACATCATCAGCATGGCACAGGGCTCCGTCAATACCATCAATCAGCTGAGAAATCCTCTTCTGAAAATGTTCTGGAGCCGAAGATATTCCAAAAGGGAGCCTCTTGAAGTAGTAGCGTCCCTCTGGTGTGATGAACGTGGTCAACAGCATTGAGTCTTTATGAAGCGGTACCTGCCAGAAGCCTGATGTCGCGTCGAGCTTTGTGAAGATCCTGGCTCCTTCTAGCTTGGCTAGCGTCTCATCCACTGCCGGTAAGATAAGCTTCTCCCTGATGACATTCTCATTCAGATGTGTTAAATCTACACAAATGCGTATTTTCCCTGATGTTTTCACAATAGGGACCATTCCTGCGCACCATTCAGTTGGTTCTTCCACGCGGCCTATGACCCCCATCTTCTCCATCCGGTCCAATTCCTCTTTCACTTTGCTGCGGAGGGGAATGGCTACACGACGCGGGGCAGAGAGAACATATGGTGTTGCATTGTCTTTCAGCTTAACTTTGTACTCTCCTTTAAGTTTGCCTAGCCCTGTGAAGACATCTGGGTAGGTTGAGCGGAAGTATGCCTCTGCATCGTTTATGCTGTGAAGCTGTGGAATCATCTGCAGTCTGCGAATTGCAGGGAGGCCCAGTAAGGGTGTGCTCAGGTCCTTCACAATGAACACCTCCTCCTCAATCTTTCTGTTGCCTCTCTGAATGACAGCCTGCACTTGCCCTTTAACATCCAGAGGTTGATTGGCGGGCCCCAGCAGTGGTCTTTGTGGCGCTGTGTATTTGCCATATCGATCCTGTACATATTCCGTCTCTGGGATGGCAGTCACAGACGCGCCAGTATCCACCTTAAAACGCAACGGGCTGCCGTTTATGGTAAGTATTTCTGTCCATGTTGACAAATGTGGGTGGTCAATAGTTCCTAGATAAGCCCCAGCTGCGTCCTCTTCAATGGATTCCAGCTTTTGAGCTGATCTGCACACTTTCACAAAGTGTCCCCTTTTATGGCATTTTCTGCACTCAACATCTTTAGCTGGGCACTCAGTCCATGAATGTTTTGGGGTTTTGCCACACTTTCCACATTGTTTGGACGTTGTCGTGGCAGCATGAGGCTGAGAAGGGTTGGCACGTTGCCAAGATTTATTTTTATGAGCCTGTCTCTTATAGTTATGAAAAACTGCATCCATTTGCCCTGGTGACTCAGCTGACCGCAGAACAGCTTGTTGCTTTTTCACCACCTTGTGCTGCCTCACTTGAACAATGGCCGTATGCAAATCCAACGCTGGGTTAAGTTGTAATCTTTCAGACAATTTGGCGTCACGTATGCCGACAACAATCCTATCTCGGATCATCTCCTCGCGTAAGAGGCCGTAGTTGCAGTGTTCAGCCAGCTTATGCACAGCGGTGATAAAATTCTCTGCGGATTCGCCGACTTCCTGACATCTCTTATTAAACTTGGCTCGTTCATAAATAACATTATGCACTCCGATAAAATGTCCATCAAAAGCCTCTTTTACCTCCTTATAGTCCTTTTGTTTTTCTTCTGTTAGTTGCAATGAACTCAGGATATCATCAGCCTTGTCCCCCATTGTGTAAATGAGAGTATTCACCTGGTATGCGCAGTCTTTTTCCGTCAATCCAGACGCCATTCTGAAACGTTCGAATCTTTTTATCCATGCTGGCCACGAGCTTGGCTCGAAATCGAACGGTCCCGGTGGGGTAATGGTAAATACGTTGTCCATGCTTCGTGCTTTTAGCTAGTCGCTAGCTTGTTTTTAGCTTTCGCCGACTCACTGCTTTTCCTTGCACCGCAGGTGATCCGTTTTTTTTTTTCTTCCCACCGTATAACTTCTCCGACACGTTATCTGTGTAACTAGACTCCTTCTGCCGTGAGTTATGATCTTCTGACACCATGTATTGTTCCTCTATTCTCTGTATTCAAGAGCACAACGATCAGGATGTAACTGGATAACTTTATTAACCTTTTTCTTCTTCCTCTACATTTTTCCATTCACTCTCAGAGTGCCACCAAGTGTCCATAACATGCCATTACACTGCTCATATGTGTTAATGCTACAGCGCTGATGCATCTTTTGCTCACACATCACTGTGTTGACTAACCTCGTGAGACCATCCTGATCTCGCGAGCTTTCAAGGTTTCTCGCTAATCAGTCTGGAGACTCTCCGTTGAAGAAAATTTGGAGCCGTTCACCAAACGAACGTCCAATCAGCATTGGCTTTGAGGCGGGTTGAGGTGTGACGCAACGAGAAGCGCGACAGTTCAGTCTAAACAACATGGCGGCTTCAGCCGATGAAACTAGCGTTAGCGTGGCTATCGAGCAAGTTTACAGCGTATTTCTTCACTGAAAGAAGAGCAAAACACTTCTCTGGAGGCTTTTCTCAGAGGAAAAGATGTTTTTGCTCTTCTCCCGACTGGTTTCGGCAAGACTTTGATCTATCAATTGGCTCCTCTTCGTCGTCGCTCTGTTAGTACGTCATATGCTTCATTGATCTGATTGGTTTATTTGGCCCGTCTATCACCAACATAGGCCAATCAGCTAACCAGTATTTTCGCCCCTTCCCAAAATTACTTCAACGGGAGGTTTCCAGATAGATATGCGGAGCAAATCCATCTGGCGGAGTCAGGTTAAGTGTTGACTCCTGAAACCCCGTTAATTAGTCTCACTTTCCTCTGCACGCTTGATACTAAAACCTGAAGCCAACAAGACGTCCAATGAAAGTCATTGAAGGCTCTCATAAAGGAGTGAGATTTCCTGATGTTTTAGTTATCATCCAATCTACACAAAAGAAATAAATGGTGATTTTATGCCCTCAAATATTGTACAAAAAGAATTATGACCACACAATACAAAAAGGAATGGAACATTTGAAGTAACATAATTTAAATAAGAATCACCTTTGGTGGGATTCTGGAGAGAAACAGTTTTTCTAAAACCAACAAGTTTACAGTAATTGTTCTGTTACTTTGCTCCTTTACCAAATATTACACCAAATATGTTTCCCTATGATGAGATTTTGTACAATTTTACTTGATTTTTTACCTTGAGTCCAGCCATTTAAAACCATTGTATCCTATATTTTATTATATGGATTTATATTGTTATGAAAAAAATCTTTAAAATTCTATTCAGTCTATTTCTATAGCTCCAATTCACATCATATCATCTCAGGTCACTTTCCAGTTCACCAGATCATCCAGTCAGATTGATTCAAAGTTTTCTCTCTAAGGAAAACCAGCTGATTGCATCGACTCATTGACTCTTCAGCAATCCCTCACACTAAGCATGCTTGTAGCGACAGTGGAGAGGAAAAACTCCCTTTGAACAGGAAGAAACTTCCAGCAGAACCAGGCTCAGTGTGAGCGGCCATCTGCTGAGGCCCACTGGGGTTCAAGGAGACAGAAGCAGACATAGAAAAAGAAGCATAGATACAAAAGGCAACTGTCAACCAGCTCCACAGGCGGCCAGGAAACACACAGCCAGGCAGACGAGCTCCGAGCCAGCTCCCATGTCAGAGGATGAAGAGAGCACATCCAGTTAGTCACAGTCAGAGAAACAGGACTACACTGGAAAACAGGCCAAGCTCCAACATCTAGAAACAAAGGTGTTGATGGCAGCAGCACAGCTGATATTTCTCTCCAGGATGGAGTCACAGCCAAACAGGAACAGACCAGATGAAGCTACTATGAGAAAAAGCAGAGAGAGCAGAACGTTAGAGATTGAACTAACAGATTCTGCAGAGATCTAGTGTATTTTTACATTTTTAATGATCAAATCTGACAAAATGTTGCAAAAATCTGCTGATTTAATGATGTTTGGAGCAAATCATAAGGGGGTTAATGGAAAAAGACTCAGTTGTCAGTGATGGTATACAATCCATCCTGGTGAGTATTAACTTATGCAGAAGCTATAGGAAACACATCAAATTGTTCAAAATGAGTTTAAAAGTTGACAACAGGAAGGAGGGAAAATGCTCGGCATGACCTTCATTACACCATGTTTCTAATAACGGCCCAGAGCCGTGTGGTGTAATGCTATGTGATGTCTATTATTTTGACAGCCATGCCCCATAATCCTTAAACACTTCAAATGACCAAAAAGAATCAAACTTCTGAACCAGAAGGTTTACCTCAGTGACGTGGTTATCTGTGGTTACCAGAAAACAGAGAAACTGTCAGTTTTATTGCAAATCTTCTAATAATTTCTTTGCCACTGAAACTTAAACCACCGTCAAACTAAAATACAATATAAACTTATGTGAGATGGTGCCATGAGTAGAAAAAGACATAAAAAATAATATAGATACATATAAACATCCCTCGCTGGCTGACTCTTCCTTTTGAGGTAGAAATTAGAAATAAAGAACTTCTTTAACGTATATTTCTTTTGTAAAGCTTCTTGCAAATGTCATGCCTTCATATTGTGTGCATCTTCTTTTCTGGTTTTCCAGTGAACATTCTAGATGCAACTTTCTACATAAGCCTTTCAAAATAAGAGTATTATTTTGTTATAACAAAAAAATGCATAATACCAAATAAAACATGTAAACTAAAAATATGGCTGTAAAAGTGTATATTTACCTAACTAAGCTCCACATGTTTGTTTTTTATTTTTTTATTTGGTATGAATATGAAGATAATAGAAATCTATGAGGATTTTAATTGGAGCCTTTATGTGTTTACTGTATTTTTACTTTTTGAGGAACATTGAACTTTTCACATGTGCTTTGTATGCATTCAACCTCTAGTCAATATATCATGATTACTGAACAGAAAAATAAATATTCATCTTATTACACTCCCTGTTAGTTCTCTTAATCAGTTACATAAGAAGACATTAAGTTCTGGATAAATTAGCAAAGCTTAGCGCTACCATCAATTACAAAGCAAGGCTCTGTTGAACTGACTTATAAAGGTCAAATTAGCAATGATGGGCATTCCTAATTAGCTTGAAGAAAAAACCTCAACAAGACATCTGCTGCTAACCTACAGGCAGAGCTGAGATGTATAGATGGGTCAGAGCTGAGAAAAGTAAATTAAATATCTGAAAGTTTTCTCGGTGAGGTGGCAGACACACCAATGGACACACAGATATTACATTAGCAAAACATTAATAAAAGCCTCAGGTTTTATGTTTACCATCAGAGGACAAAGACAAAATAAAGTCCAAGGTGTTCTTTATGTGAAACTCTGGGGAAAACCTTAAAGGGCTCTACTTGTGCAACATAACACTTTTCTTCCTTATTTGCGTCACAAAACTCTAAAAAAAAAAATTAATGAATGAATATGTAAATGGCCTGAATTTATATAGCGCCTTTATTCAAGTCAGGAGACTTGACCAAAGCGCTTTACACTACATTCATTCACCCATTCACACACACACTCACACACTGATGGTGGCAAGCTACATTGTAGCCACAGCTGCCCTGGGGCTCACTGACAGAAGCGGGGCTGCCGTACACTGGCGCCACCGGGCCCTCTGACCCCCATCAGTAGACAATGCAGGTGAAGTGTCTTGCCCAAGGACACAACGACACTGAAAGTCAGAGTCAGGGCTTGAACCGTCAACCCTTCAATTTCAGGGCAAACTCCTACATCCAACGCCACTGTCGCCCCACATATGTCAAAAACAAGTTCTCTATACAAGAACTAAAATCCTTGCCTTGAAGTAAAGCACCTATAACCATGGTGACATTTTGAGCCATGTTGCTTTAAATGTCATATTCAGAAATCAAACTTCTGAAAGTTCTTTAAATCTGAAATCATTATTATTTCATGTGAATGTGCTTTACTGGAGGCATCCATGTTTGTCAAAGAACACTACTGCCACCTACTGGTTAGTGACATTGTCACGGTGCGGTATCGGCTGTTGATCAAGTCCCAGTGCTGTATCTGGTGTTTGTCCCAACGCGCTATTATCCAAGTCATCTTGAAAACATTCTTCTTCCAAATGTTGGCTACATATTACGTGTTTTTTCTCTGGCCAGAAGTTCGATGGCAAATCCTCCCTCTTCAAGTTGTTGATCCAACGACCAACCCGTCCGTGGAGGATCAGGAATCAGAAAGGTGGAATAACTCTTTTTTTTTCACTTTTCCCCGATGTATTCCAGCATCCAGCTGCCATGCACGTGGGCATTGTCAGTTTCACTATAGCTCTGGTGAATTTCAATGGTGAAGTCCTCTGGAAATCTTCAATAATTGTTGTTGATTGCAGATGTGTCTAGTAGTTCCCATTGATTTAGCTTGTAAAGCGGGGAGAATGGCGCTAGGCTTACCGCACCGTGACGTCACTGCTGGAAGATGGCAGGAGGGAGGGGCTACTATATTTGTCCAGACTCAGTTGACATTATTCCTTGCCGACCGGACTTTTCCTTTAACATGCTAGAAGTCAACTATGGTCTGGACTTCACAGGACCTGCGCCTCTGACGCCGCCTAACCTGGATTTATACAACATGAGGATCGAGGAATCTACTGTAGGAACGATGTAAACTGCTTCCAACTGTTAGCAGAACCTGAGTCTGAAGATTCAGAACAATTCACTGAACAATTCAGGCTTTGCTGCAGCATAGAGATCTAAATCTGTCCAACTCTCTCTTTGGCCTTCCGTCGTTCGAAATCTGTTCATTTCTTTCCTGATGTATTTTGTGTAGACAGTCAATAAGCTGACCGTCTGGCATAAATAGAATTACTGTGAGTGCACTGTGCTTCTTGACAAGCTTGGGTGGAGGGTGGCCAGAGTGTTTACAGGGCACGCTGCAACAGCCTTCTGACAAACTCACAAATTTACTTTTAAAGCTGCAACACTATATTTTTAAATCGAAAAGCACTCAGATCCCAGCCAAACGCTTTCCTTTTTCAATCTAAACAAGCAACAGTTAATTAAAATGGAAACTTAATGTTTTTCTGCAGAAGGCTTGACATGTCTGAACGCAGATATTATCTAGCATTGCATTTTGTTTTCCCTCTCCCTGTACTCGGCAGATTTAATTTTTAATAGAACATCTGCTGATCTAAAAAGGAGTTTTGGTCAGCTGTCGATGCACCCCTAGCTGTCAGTCACGTTTCTTATGCCCCCCCTCTTCATTTCCCTGAGGGACATAGAAAAGAGGGAGGAAGAGAGACGCAGTTAATCAAAGGAGTAGTTGTGAAATTAAGACAGTTGAAAGTTACTGGATTGGATCTTGAATCCATTTGGTTTACTTCATGCCTGAGATGAAGTCTCCAGATAGACTCTGTTGTTTCTCAGGTTCACTGATTAAGATGGTCATGGCATATAATACTACGATAACACAGTGTTTTTGCACTCCATTTTCTTGTCAATGGGTATTTTTTGTTCATCCAGGGGAAGGCAAAGAGCAGCGACATTACTGATTAGTTGGAAAGAAAAAAGAAAAACCTTTTGTTTTGCAGTTTTTGGTTAAATGCAAATATTGTTTGACGATTATCAGCTTCCTTTATGAAGAATTCTGAGATCCTCCTTTCAGAGTCAGACTATTTGTTTTGAAGGGTATCAACATGGATCCAGAAAGTGGCTTCACTGTATGATTACATATTTAACTGTGGCACTGATGTAATCCACAGAGTAGTGTGACCCTGCAGGACCTACCTGTGGATATGCATTTTAGAGCTTTAGCTCTGCAAGGTGTCTTCTATCTTGTTTCCTGCAGCTTTTTCCATCACACAGAGGTAATTTGGTCCATTTCTCGTGATGGGGTGCTCATCCGCTCTCCTGTTGCAAATGGGCAGCTGACCCTCCAGTCAAGGTCCCTCGTCTGGCCGCTCTGAATGTTTTATTCATACATGTATAGCTCAGTAAAGCGTTGAACCAAAACAAATGTTTGCTTCTCCTGCTTTCCCTGTTTATGTGAGACATCTTACGTCTCAGTGATGTTGTGATCCTGATACCCTTTCAGCAAACAAGCAGTCAGGTTTATTTCACTTGTTGTAAATCTGATATTTATGTGATGGTTAAACTAAGAATCTTCTTTGGGAATCTGGATGTTCAGCAAAATATTTTTTAAACCTCAGAATTCTCCTATTCATGCTTTCTTACATTAGATAATAATTATTATAAAAATCTTATGCTTTAAAGCTGCTGAAGATTCTCAGTCTTCCACGTCATAGTCATTCCAAAAAAAGAAAATTGAAAACAATCCAGGGGAATTTGTTTTTTATTTTTGTTTGTCTTTTGGAATTCTATTGCTTTAAGGTTTATGGGTTTTTATTTATTTATTATTATGAATAGATTTAAAATAACTGATGTTTGCTATTTAGAATGCAGTAATCTGGTAATAAAGTAAAAAATCTTGGTGTTATTTTTGATCAGGACCTGTCATTTAAATCCCAGATCAAAGAGGTTTCTAGAATTTCCTTCTTTCATCTGAGGAATATTGCAAAAATGAGCAATCTCCTGTCCAGGGGTGATGCTGAGAAACTAGTCCATGCATTTGTTACTTCAAGGCTGGACTATTGTAATTCTTTACTATCAGGAAGTCCACAAACTGTAGTTAAAAGCCTTCAGCTGATCCAAAATGCTGCAGCCAGAGTTCTGATGAAAATGAAAAAGAGAGATCATATCTCTCCTATCCTGGCTTCTCTTCATTGGCTTCCTGTTAAATCCAGAATAGAATTTAAAATCCTCCTTCTCACATATAAAGCTTTAAACGGCCAAGCTCCATCTGATATCAGAGATCTGATTGTTCCTTATGTTCCTAACAGAGCACTTCACTCTCAATCTGCAGGTTTACTAGTGGTTCCTAGAATTTCTAAAAGTAGAATGGGAGGCAGATCTTTTAGTTCTCAGGCTCCTCTCCTGTGGAACCAACTACCAGTTTTAGTCCGTGAGGCAGACACCCTGTCTACTTTTAAGGCTAGGCTTAAAACTTTCCTTTTTGATAAAGCTTCTAGTTAGAGTGGCTCAGGTTATCCTGAGCTATCTCTATAGTTCTGCTGCTATAGGCTTAGACTGCTGGAGGACATAGGGATGTCATGATCTAGCCTGTTTGCTCCTCCCTAATTAGTCATTCCTTTCACCTGCCGTTTTCCCTCCCTGCCTGTATTACTATTTATTCCTCTCACCTGTGTCCTCTGGTTTATATTCAGTTCAGCCTGAGCATTCAGGGCCAGATCATTTCTTGTCCTTCTGTTAGTCTGTCTGTTCAGTTTTTTACTTCATGGTTCATGTCCTGGATCCTAGCTGCCAGTGGAAAGAGGGTTTTAGTGTTTGTCTCGTCTCCTGATCGTCCACTGTTCCTCCCCCACGGAGTCCTCTGGGTTTTTGGCTCATTATGTGGGGAGGTTCAGTTTTTATCCAGTAAGCCTGGCTCCAGGGAGGAGACCAGTTTAAAGTCCTGCATCAAGTTCCGGTTCCACGTCCTGTCTCGGCTACCCTCTTCCACTGAGCCTGCCTGTCCGCACCTGATCCTGCCTGCTCCTGTGCGTGACCACCTGGTCATGCTTCTGGTCCCAGTCAGACTCTGAACCCTCCTGGGACCCTGTGGATGCCTGGAAGTCTGGATCCTGCCACCTGTTTCTGTTCCTGTCTGTTCCGGATCCCTGACCAGGATCGGCTTCCAGCATGACCTCTGGGACTGCAGCACTGGGGACATTCTTGGTCTGGACTGTTAAACCAGGAAAGTGACCAACTCAGATAATCTTCTGTCAGATGATTGTGGTCACTTACCTGTGTTTCTCCCACTACAGAGTGTCTGAGATTGGGCGGTGCCCCGCCCCCCCCGCCTGCAGTGTCCGCGAGCCACAGCTCCGCTTTTGTTTTGTTTTATTATTTAATAAATGTTTTGAACTTTCCTACTGACTGTCTCTCCTTGAATACTGGGTCCATCTGTCCCCGGTTCTTGACAAGGGACAAGGAACCCCTTTTCCATCATTCTGCTTCATTCTATCTCTATTCTCCCACTCTGCAGAATCTGTTAGTTCAATCTCTAACGTTCTGCTCTCTCTGCTTTTTCTCATAGTAGCTTCATCTGGTCTGTTCCTGTTTGGCTGTGACTCGATCCTGGAGAGAAATATCAGCTGTGCTGCTGCCATCAACACCTTTGTTTCTAGATGTTGGAGCTTGGCCTGTTTTCCAGTGTAGTCCTGTTTCTCTGACTGTGACTAACTGGATGTGCTCTCTTCATCCTCTGACATGGGAGCTGGTTCGGAGCTCGTCTGCCTGGCTGTGTGTTTCCTGGACGGGGCCGCCTGTGGAGCTGGTTGACAGTTGCCTTTTGTATCTATGCTTCTTTTTCTATGTCTGCTTCTGTCTCCTTGAACCCCAGTGGGCCTCAGCAGATGGCCGCTCACACTGAGCCTGGTTCTGCTGGAGGTTTCTTCCTGTTCAAAGGGAGTTTTTCCTCTCCACTGTCGCTACAAGCATGCTTAGTGTGAGGGATTGCTGAAGAGTCAATGAGTCGATGCAATCAACTGGTTTTCCTTAGATAGAAAACTTTGAATCAATCTGACTGGATGATCTGGTTGATCTGGATCTATAAAGTGACCTGAGATGACATGATGTGAATTGGAGCTATAGAAATAAATTGAATCGAATTGAATTGAATGTGGATGTGTGTCATCAGTCAAATGGTCAAGTTTTAATCCCTGACCTTTAACTGGACGTGCTCCCACCATTTTGCTATTAGTCGACAATAAGCATCAGTTGCCTAGTTTTTGCAAACTTTTCACTTTTAAAAATCAACAGGATTTACATTCAAGAATTTTTAACTTAGTCTTTATTCCTCTACAGTATATGCAGTTGGCAATGCACTTTTATTTGATCTTTTGCCACAATGCATTTAAAACCAAGGTGGCTGCTGCAGGTCGCAGTCATTGTCACCCCATCCCTTTCAAGGCAATCAGTGCATTTGAACCAGCGACACTTTTGATCACAAAATGTCTTCTTTCTCATGAAAAATTCAAGTAAATCCCTCATGATCAATAAAAGCCTGCATTACTGGATCCCAGGTGATCAGACAGGCTACATAACACACCCACCGTGTGACAGCTACGTATTGTTGAATGAGTGAAATTGACGTCAACGTTCAGTAATCACAGAGCTCCCTGTCTTCTCTCAGAGCGAATCAGACACAGTCTTTGATCAGTCTCTGGCGTTGCACCGAGGGACCAGGAAAAGGAGATTAGGAGTAGAGAGGATAGGGTAGACACAGCCGTGTATTTACCCATGCATTTCAATTCCCCTATTGATTATTCACGTCCAGTCACTGTATAACAGCTTGGCAGAAGCCAAGTGCAGAGCCAAAGCCTTTATTACTGAGAATCTGAACATTATAGCTTTTGCAGCATGAAACAAATGCTCAAAGCAATTATGATGATTATAATTATCTGCTGGGAGACATGCTCAACGCAAATTGGCTCTATGTCCATAATTAAGAGATGCATCCCCATTTTAAGAGAGGTGAGCGTACTTTTCATGGTGCTTTTTAAAATAAAAAATCTGAATAAAGCTGCGTTGAATTTTAATATCCACTCCGTCGGGGATAATTCGGCCCCCCTCGCTCTCAAAGAGTCTACATTTGAATGTGATCACCATTCACAGTCGCTAATTATACGTTTGAAAAGGTAAAAGAAAATGTTTGCAGCCTAATTTGCATGACTATGCCCTAAATGGTCAAACAACAGAAGAAATGGACTGTCCGCGTCAAGTGGGGCTGTAAATCCGCGCTGCTGGAGGTTTTTCACTTTCTTTAGCTGCGAGTGTCTAACTCACCTCTGAATGTGTAACAGTGTCATTTCCTCTGCATGACTAGCCTTCAAAAAGCAGCTACTACACACTTCCTCACCTATACCATCCCCAACAGCAGCCCTCAACAAACATGAGCACCAGCAGCCAGTCCAGGTGTGACTTTATGTAAACATTACATTTTAGATTAATTTTGTTTTATTGCCTCCCACTGCTTTTTGCAGGGGTGTAGCTGAACAGAGCGAGGCAAGCCAGATCGCCACCAAAAGGGGCAGCCACAGTAAAAAGAAATGACAGCAGAGCCTCACACCAGATGCTGTCATAGCAGGAAATGATTTAATTACATCAGACATTCATTCCTCTCAAGCCAAAACAAACTTTTTCTTCCTATTACACCAGATGAAAACTTTGAAGGAGACTAATTCGAACATTTAATTGCTTTGTCAGGCAAAAAGCATTGGCTGGCTACGCACACACCAGACCCCTATTAGTGTCCAGGATGCCATCGGTTTTATGCTTCAATTGTTTGTGCACTCATGAGATGCAGATAGCTCGGCGGCGTTGATGATAGGGCTTTTCAATTGCTTTTAGCTCAGTCCAGAGGAGGGTTCTCTGTTCCAAGCACAAAGAAATGCAGCCTCCATCTCTCAGAGAAAATTAGGTTTATAACTATCTGTCAGTCCTGTATATGTGCAACGCTGCACCTGCTCCTGCTCACCCAAAGGCATTTACTTCCTGTGCCTCTTTTGCTTTTCCACTGCAGTCTCATTTCTCTGCGCAGAAATCAATTGCTCATTATGTATTCCCACACCGAATGCCACATATCACATCACTGTAGCTAACAAATAAATCCCTAACTGTTTGTTGATCATGCGTCTGGCTGTGTTCTTTCCTTTTCTTGACAGTCGTTCAACCGATCAGCTTGAAATTTTGTCTGTGTAGTGACGAGAATCCAAGTTAATTGGATTGCAGAGTTTAGGGAGGTTTACATAATTTGGCTGAAAGTTGTTTATTGCTTTAAAATCAATGGAGCTAGATTGGATTAGCTGTAACGATGCTGTGTACCAGAGCTGAGGTATTATTTAGCTGTAACTTGTTTTGTTGTGTGTAAGCAGGCTTTTGTTGTTAGGGGGTCACTGATGTTGCATTAACAGCTGAAAACTTAGGCCTGGTTTCCTCGCAGGCAATGTGACCCCAAACATGGAGTGATCAGATCAGGTGGGAGGTGGAAACATTCAGCTTTGGGCGGTATCTGATGTTTTAAAGTCACATTTGAGTCAAAAATAATATGTGGATCTGATGTGCATTAGGTTAAAGATGATCGCTTCCACTTGTAAAGGGAAAATTACCAGCGCATTCTGTTCAAGGGCTAACCCTAACCTGCTACTTGGGCAAGAAGGGAACTGACTTCCTAATTCATATTCAATTCAGTTTATTTCTAAAGTGCCAATTCACATCATGTCATCTCAGTTCACTTATTACCACTAATTTAAAGAAGATCTCATGGGGTTCAGAAGAGCCAGGCTGACCTGAGCCGGCCTGTGGAGCCCACGCTCAAACAGCCTGACATCTTCACACGGGTCAAACACACTTCTCCAGGGTGTGATTAAAAAAGTTACAGGTGGGATTTCGCTGGAAACTACACCTCTTTAAGTGCCTCCACAGAAACCGCATGATGTTCATGTATTAGCAACATGTGCTTTCTCTTCTTCCAGATATTTCTACCTGGGAAAACATCCATCAACCTGTTCCACTAGTTGAGAAATGTTACTATCAAATGCGCCTTCATCAAATATCAAAATATTTGTATAGAACAAAATTATAAAATATCATTGAGTAAATGCAGCGCAGGTTATACATCTATCTCTGCTGCATTGCTTCTGTTTGCAGAAGAAAAAAATGATGCCATTGTAAAGCTTTGCTACTCGTTTGTCTTTCTGAACACTTTAAACCAAATTGTCCAAAGTTTCACCATTCTACTTTTAGAAATTCTAGGAACCACTAGTAAACCTGCAGATTGAGAGCGAAGTGCTCTGTTAGGAACATAAGGAACAATCAGATCTCTGATATCAGATGGAGCTTGGCCATTTAAGGCTTTATATGTGAGAAGGAGGATTTTAAATTCTATTCTGGATTTAACAGGAAGCCAATGAAGAGAAGCCAGGATAGGAGAGATATGATCTCTCTTTTTCATTTTCATCAGAACTCTGGCTGCAGCATTTTGGATCAGCTGAAGGCTTTTAACTACAGTTTGTGGACTTCCTGATAGTAAAGAATTACAATAGTCCAGCCTTGAAGTAACAAATGCATGGACTAGTTTCTCAGCATCACCCCTGGACAGGAGATTTCTAATTTTTGCAATGTTCCTCAGATGAAAGAAGGAAATTCTAGAAACCTCTTTGATCTGGGATTTAAATGACAGGTCCTGATCAAAAACAACACCAAGATTTTTTACTTTATTATCTGAAATCAGTTTAATCCCATCCAAATGAAGTGACTGGCTAATCAGCTTCTTTTTCAGAGACTCTGGTCCAAAGACTATAACTTCTGTTTTGTCTGCATTCAGAAGCAGAAAGTTAAGAGTCATCCAGGTTTTTATGTCTTCAAGACATGCTTGTAATCTATGTAATGGGTTAGCTTCATCTGGATTTATAGACAGATATAGCTGGGTATCATCAGCATAACAGTGGAAATTAATCCCATGCTGTCTAATAATTCTACCAATTGGGAGCATGTATAAAGTAAAGAGAATTGGTCCTAGCACTGATCCCTGTGGTACTCCACAGGTAACCTTTGAGCGTGTTGAAGATCTATCATTAACATAAACAAACTGAATTCGATCAGATAGATCAGATTTAAACCAGTCTAGAGCTGTTCCTTTAATTCCAACAAAATATTCAAGTCTTTCTAAAAGAATATTATGATCAACTGTATCAAATGCAGCACTGAGATCCAACAGGACGAGCACAGATACAAGTCCATTATCTGAGGCCATGAGAATATCATTAGTGACTTTCACCAGAGCTGTTTCAGTGCTATGATGAGCTCTAAAGCCAGACTGAAACTCTTCAAAAAGTTCATTATGGTGGAAGTGATCGCACACTTGTTTGGCAACTACTTTCTCAAGAATTTTGGATAAGAAAGGAAGATTGGATATAGGTCTATAATTAACCAAGTCATCTGGGTCAAGAGACGGTTTCTTAAGCAGAGGTTTAATTACAGCAACCTTAAAAGCTTTAGGTACACATCCCTGTAACAGAGATAGATTAATCACATCTAAAATGGAGGAGGAGATCAAAGGGAATACCTCCTTAAATAACCTGGTTTTTAGGAAGAAAACGATGCATCAAATGCATCAACTGACTGCTAACAAGCATCTCCATCCATCCATTTTCTGTCACGCTTATCCCAGGCGGGGTCATGAGGGGTGCAGGTGCCTATCTCCAGCTACATACGGGCGAGAGGCGGGGTCCATCCTGGACAGGTCTCCAGTCCATTGTAGGGCAACACAGAGATTAACAGCACAAACAACCATTCACACACACACTCACACCTAAGGAGTATTAAGAGAAGCATTTTAACCTAACAGCCATGTTTTTGGCTGTGGGAGGAAGCCGGAGTACCCGGAGAGAACCCACGCGTGCTTAGGGAGAACATGCAGACTCCATGCTAGTGAGCATCTTATCAAATTAAATAACAATCATTTTAAAAACATGGTGGTATATTTTTTAGATATATATATTTAACAGCACTGTGTGGGATACAAAGCTCCTAAGGTCAGGTCAAAGGTTACAGGAGAAAACTTCAACAAAAGTTAAAAAACAATCCACTGGACCTTGTTTTCAAGTTTGAAGACGTTTCGCTTCAAAATCCAGGAAGCTTTTCAATTGCAAACATGAAAAAAAGCTTCTTGGATGGGAAGCAAAACGTCTTAAAACTCGAAAACAAAGTCCAGTGGATTTCTTTTTTTTTTTACTTTTTTGGAATTACTATGACCTGGATGACTGGGAATCTTCCCCAGCATACAGAAGAGAATGCTTAACGATGCTCTGCGCCATGTTGATGTCCATTACAGTGGATGTAATTTTGACGTCAACTTAGCAGAAAACAGTAGCAGTTAGCCAAAAAGACAGAGGCCTGGAAAAGTTTTAACTGCCCAGTGGAGAGAATATTGAAAAACAGCCTTTTAATCGGAAAAAAAGAACGTGTGGATTTTTGATCATCATCGTGTCATTTTTTATAACACCCTTTAAACACAGGAATATAAAATTCTCTGGAGGTTAAAGGACATGTGATGATTCTTCCCTTCCGTACTCTGATACACTAGATTTCATCACGTTTTCTGCCTTTGGAGTTGAGAGAAGATTCTGAATAAACTGTGTCTCTGTGATGTGCATTTGATGACACTCTGATTGTTCTTATGTCCGTTTGGAGCTGCATACATTCTGCCCTGAAGTCAGATTTAGGTGACATTTTCAACAAAATTAGATTCATGAAAAACTTGGGTTTGAGCTATAACACCTGCTGTTGAAACTTAGATTCATTTAAAACCAACAGTGTTTTCTTAAAATAATTTCAGAACTTTAATATAGGACGAGATGAAATGAGCTCATATGAGACATTATTCAGTCTGATGGGATGCAGGATATTGTCACATAGACAGCAAACATGAAAGAGTGCACATCTAGTCAGATAAATTAAAGGAACAAATATTTATAAAAACAAATAGAGCTAGGTGTAATTTACAACAGATATAAACACCATAAAGCAGGGAAAGAAGAGATATAAATGAGGTAAAAACAATTGTATAGGCACTGGCAGTATTGTACATTTGTAGGTTTTATTATCAGGTTTTATTGCTTATTGGAGGAAGCTTTCCTTCCTGCAGCTAAAGCTTACAGTGCCAAAGACAGAGGGAGAGTCATATTTCATGATGGGTGTTAGTTTAGTCCTCCTGTCTTCCACCCAGGGAGGGATTTACAATTAGGCAATACTAGGCAGTAGTCTAGGGCCCTAAGCTCCTAGTGGCCCCATAATACTGTTTCCATGTCTGGTTAATACAACTATTCCTTATTTGTGCACATTAATTATGTTTTTGATAAAAATCCTTTGGTTAAAATGTCATCAGAACGCTGATAATATTAAGTGTCTCTCAGCCCCCCCCTCAGTGTCCACCATATTGGATCAGTCCATTTGCTGCACATGTTCAGAAAGGTCCAAACAGACAGCAGCAAACCATTTGAAAACAAACCATGCAAAGAGCAGTGTTGCCAACTTAGCGCTTTAGTCGCTATATTTAGCCACTTTTCAGACCCCTCTAGCACTTTGATTTCTAAAAAGCTCCTAGCGCCAAATCTAGAGACTTTTTTCTGCTACTGGAGACTTTGGAGACAACATCTAAAAGCAGCGAACTCTGCTCTCCAGAGCAAGTAGATTGGTAACCCAGCCTCCTGCTCTCCTCTATCTTGTCTGCTGTCATGATTCATGCAGCTATTATTTCATCCAAATGAAAAATGGAGAACAGATAAGCAGATCATGGCTTGTCTACAGTGAAAAGAAGGACTGGGTTATTTACTTTGGCCTTTTTGGAAACACAGGAAGGAGCAATCAGCTAAGTGAGCTTAGTGCTTGGAAAAAATCTTTCATTGCTTTAGAGACAGCATGAAAAGTCAGCTGAGTACAAAACACAGAGAGGAAAACAAGAAGAAAAGGGACAAGAAGAGAGGGACACAACCTAGAACAGATGATGGATGTCTATTCTATTAACATTTCTCTATCTGGAGAATGGGGCTGTTTGATGTGTTGTCTTTTCAATTCAGAGAGCCCCCTGCCTGTCTTTGCCTAGGGCCCCATATTTCCTATATCGGCCCCTGCTCCTACCGACAGTACCTACAGGAAGCAGGATATCCTGACCAGTTTGCCTCATCTACTTCTGCAGCAGACCATGGAATAAAACACAGCAGAAGCTCCCAGAACATCCTGAGCAGAGCCTGCATACATTAAAGGAGCCGAGTCTCCTGAAAAGCTAAAGGTGACTGGGCCGTCTCGTCCAGGGTGTTTATGTCTGTAGACCAGTCCAGCTCATCGTTTCCAAGGGCCCCAAGCTAACAGGGCCCCAGAAATGTGTTGCTGGCTTTAAAATCACAGTTTCAATGTAGTGCTTAAGTTTAAAGGAATTATTGTTACCTCTGCCTTTTCTTTTGTTTTATCTTTTATAATATGCTATTACAGTCCTCCTTAGGTCACTTTTTTCCCAGTGCTGTTGTTGAGCCATTGACTAATGTCGCTTTAAATTGCTAATCAAGTTTTATGCTCGCCTTGCTTGCTCTCATAAAAATGATCTTATATAGAAGAAGAAGGAAGAAGCTTGTTTATTTCAGCCAGCCAAACAAATCCCAAACCAGAGTCTATTGCTGAACAAATGACAATAGAAATGGCATCATGGTGGGTTGGTGGTAACAATGAAATGTTATACTTATATAAGGAGGCTTTATATCCTGGATTCTATGAAAAGAGAAGCAATATCACTACAAGAACCAATACCATGGTCTGTTGGCTGGTTACCAGGCTAAGAGGCAAACATTTTGGCCGATACATGCATGCCTGCAGCGATTTAACCACCATATAACAGTCTCATTGGAATCTACCTTTTTTGTACACCGAATTATAAACACTACATTTTTTTACACATTGAATTACTTAGACAGAATTTTTATCTGGTAAAAATTCACCTAAAAAAATTTGACTGCAAATGTGTTGACCTTTTGTTAAATTCAAGCCAAAGCGATCCAAACTCAATGCAGTCAAGTCGCTTCTAGCCAATGAAATTAGCTTATTTGGTCACGTGACTCAAGAATGTGGCATAGCTTTGAATGAGGCTGATTGAGGAGTTTTTCTTGTTAAATAGATTTGATTACAAAATGTCCGGCAGCTACTAATAGACAGCCATTAGAGTTAATAACTAAGCCGATCACAGCCAGTGTGCCCCCCCCCCCGTCTGCCAAACCTCTTGGTTTGATCCGGAAGAAGTAAATTTTCTGACCAAATGAGCTGATTTCATTGGTTAGAAGGAACTCGATTGCATTGGTTCACCAAAACGTCATTCATTTGCAGACACATTTTTTCCAGTCGAATTTTTTACTGGTGATTTTTTTGCAGCTGAATTTTCACCAGATACAATTTCAATGTAAGGAATTTAACGTGTAAAAAAATCTGTGTTTAAAATTCATTTTACACAAAAGGCAGATTCCAATGAGACCGTTTTTCTTCAGTACATAAAGCGCATGTGTTGCTGCTGCTATGAACTATTAATGTTTTAATATGTTTATTTTCGTTTGAATTTATAATATTTTTATCATTTAAATGATTAATCGTCTTTTAAAAATTGGCTCCCGGATTTCAGCATCACATATTGGGGATTTAGAGTGATGATAAAATCATGGGTATCAGCCCTTAAAGATGTGTGTCAGTTGATTTATACTTATTGATTTCAACTGTTTGTTTTATGTAGCATGATGTCATTTTTGTTTGATCTCATTGTTGATCTGCTACAGATCCACTGTTTTTATAAGCATATCTATGCTTTTAAAACAGGCTTATCAAATACAAATAATACATATTTTTGGTTGTTTTAGAACATTTCATTATTATGTTCTGTCCTGGTTTTAGTCACCTTATACTTCCTTATTAAAACTGGGCCCTTATTGTCGGTTCCCGGATACCTGAAGACGATTCTGCTTAGCAGGTTCTTCTGACTTTCAAATACAGAATTTATTTGGTAGTTGCTCCTCTTACCTGTGAGACTCCTGAATACCCTGACTTTAAAATATCTGAACACGGTGACAGACTTTTGGCAGTTATTCCAGAAGAGTTATTGCTCCCCAAACCCCTTCTGTTTGGAACAATTCCCAACATTGACTCAAGAAAATGGGCCCCTAGGTGCATAGACAATGCACTTCTAAATGAAACATCAGTTTTTTGGAAGGTTGCGAGGCACACTAACAGTTTCAGGGATGTCCAGATGGGACATACCACCTGCAAGCAGATAATGCTAAAACAGGAACTTTGCAGTGATACTTGCTGCTGAATGTGTTGCATGCAGATATGCAGAACATTTAAAGTGATCCATGCTTCTTCAGAAGGAGGTGGCTTGAGTTCAGAATTTTTTTTGGGGGGTTGCCTCAAACAAAGAAAGGGGGGCAAGTACAACAACAAGAGCTAGGAAGAGTAATGGAGATTTTAAAACAAAAAAGGGTAAAAAACATGGAAAAAAGCAAATAGAAAGCAGGAAATGTTAGCTGGGCAGAGAAATAAGCAACGAATAGTGGCAATCAAAGAGTTTATATACAATCACTGAGAGGAAAACTGAAAGACAAAGACAGACTTAATAAGTGAGATTATAGGCAGAACGGGTCAGGATCAGGCAATCAGAACACAGGTTCGCTGGAGAACTCTTGCCAAAGGCTCCAAAAATCTGGCACCAATGACTGGAAGTAGGCAGGTTAAATAGAGACTTGAGCAGGTGGATCTAATGAATGGTAACAAGAAACTGGGCAGAAATAGGCAGGTGAATGTAAAGAACAATTAGTGCCAAGATCATAACAGGATCAGTTTCCTTTTTGAAGGGACTCCTTTTTTCATGCTTTTAGGGTTTTACATCCAACTAAAATAACATGTTAAAACGGCACAAACGAAAGGTTAAGTAGAGCAACACTTACTGGGATGAGTTACAATCCCCACTGTTGCTTTTCCTTTATTGTATTTTGATTCCCTGTTTCAATCCCACTTCTAATCTTTTTTCTTCATTAAGGTAAAAAATAGCCTTGTGTTCCAGGAAAACAGAGCAAAAAACACAGCAGACAGAGCAGACAGAGCAGACAGGGGCAAGGCAAAAAAAACCTCCAAAAATCCAAAACAGAAAACAGGTCAGAATCAGGATAACAGACAGACTTAAAGGCCAGAGTCACTCTCACAGCAGCTTGAATAATCTGGCACTGGTGGCTGAAAACCAACAGCATATATAGGAGCTGGAAACAGGTGGATAAGATAAGTGGTAATGAGAAACTGGGCAGAGTTAAACAGGTGAATAGAATGAACAATCAAATCAGCCACCAGCGCCAGCATCATGACAATACTTCTGTCTTTTTTTGTCATTTATAGATTTATCTGTAGAATATTTTCAGTAACTTCCATGTGTGGCATCGTTGCAATTATAACCAATATAGATTCGCATGAAAATATATTCATCCATCCCGATACTAAAACCACTATTTCAAACACTAAAAAGATTCTTTTGAGGTAAATTGAAAATGTCTTTTAAAAATCTGTGATTAATTTGCAATTATTCATGTGTTAGCTTTGGACATAAAATGTAACTATACCATGCAGGGGGACACCACAAAGCACTGGTGCCTAGCAAGCCCAAATGGTTAGCTAATGGCTAATAGATGGAAATTTGGTTCGGCCTACCCTCCAGGTGAGCCACCAAACTGTTAGGTTAGCTGAAAAGCTGCATAACCATAAACTTTATGCCTCAAGGAATCACAGCTGCATCTCAAAACTGTTTTGATGCTATTCCAGCTAAAAGGTGGTGCAAACCTTCCAGAAGGTTCATGGTCTGGTAAAGATGTTCCTTTTCACTTGTAAAGTGAAAATTCAATTCAATTCAGTTTATTTTTATATATCCAATTCACAACACACGTCATCTCAAGGCAGTTTCCAGTTCACCAGATCATCCAGTCAAATTGATTCAAAGTTTTCTAAGGAAAACCAGCTGATTGCATCGACTCATCGACTCAAAGGCAATTATGTCTGAAACGTCTGTCAGGGCAAACAGGAGAAACTCCCAGCTGAGCATTTTTTTGTTTTAGCTCCTTAAGACTCTGAAAATTGCCAGATTTAAAAGATGGAATTAAAAACATCTCCATGGATCACGCCAGCGAACCCGTTCTGAGTCTTGACCTCAGTATTTGTGGGGCCCTGCATAAGGCCCTGTGTACCAGGGGTGGTTCTAATGGCTTCCATCTTTAACAAATAATCTCATTATTTTAAAAGAGTTTTCTGTTTCAGACAGTTTGTCTTTGTCATTTTTTTCTTTTTTCTGATTTATTGATGAGTGACAAAAAAGCAAATATGGAAGAAATCTATTTGGAGCGAATATTATTTCCAGCACTGTCTTCTCTACTCAGTGCGGTAGCATGTGTGGCGTTGACTGCTTTATTCTTCACTCCTAAACCTTCCCTGACAAACATGGAAACAGCTGCAAGCACAACCGGGTCCACAAATCATGAGGTAAATGTGCCGAGCACGAGTGGGAGGAAGACAATGCAAAGTCATAATTTACAATACAGCCTACCTGCTGCTGGGTTTAACTGTTTATTGACCAAAGACGGCTCCTCCTATTCAGTCCCTACTGAACAGCTCGGCGCTCCACACTGAACTCTGAACAAAACCAGGTCAGACATGGAAGCGGTAAATGCTGGCAGCAAAGTGCTCCATTTTCAATGCAGGTCAACTGAAATAATGAACCAGAAAACTCGACCCAGACCTCCTTCAAAGTTCCCTTACAAGAAAAACAAAAAGTCGTCATGATATTTTCTAAAGAATGATGAAGGATAAGTTATGATTTGATCATCCCAGTTTGAAAATCAATTTTAAATTCAGGTACTTTAAAGTTTGCTGCTTAAAAGTCTAAGCAAGTCCATGTTACAGAATAGAAGATTAGAGGAAATGGAGAAAATGGAGGAGCTGGTGGGCTGTTGGAGGTGGTTGCTTTGAAAGTGTGTGAATCTATGGGATATTGGATGTTCTGACCTGGCCGGTGGAGGGCGTGAGGATGGATTGGCCACTGCGGACCATCACAGAAAGCTTGAACAAGGGAGAATGAGAGATGGGGTGATGAAGGTGTGCAGAAAAGGAAAAGAGTAAGGAGAATATCAATGGCCAGACAGAGACACGTATGGATTTCTCTTCTGTCTCTTCAGAGCCCAACTTTACTGCAGCGCAGGAGTGGATCGAATATGTTAGGAGAGAAAAAGTGCCTGCTGAGCCTCCCCAGAGAAATCAACACTTATGCATGAAAAGCTTCTTTGACTGTTAACTTTGTTTCCCTGCTCATTGTTCAATAGAATGCGTTTCTTTTTTCCGTGTCCTTCTGTTTACAAGTTGACACAATAAAAGCAACATAAGGTGTTGACAGAAAATAATGAATACGACATAAATGATAAAAAGTCCATGCCTCAGAGTTGACTGATATTAAAAAAGGAAATATATGAATAAATGTGGTTATTACAAAATCCTGCCTTGTGAGTATTTGCATAATTTCAATTACAGAACAATGACACACTTCCTTCGTGATTTGATTTGTGCTGACTTTTAATACCATCAGCATAAACAGAGGAATATCACATTGATTCTCAGGCTCAGTCAGTCAATATCTGCATTCACATTCAGATATTGTGAAAATCCTGTAATGCAGCGAGACAACTAGAGGTTATATACCTCCAAAGTTTCAAAAACAGGAAACTGTTAATTCCTCACTTATTTTAGGGATATTCTACTTCATGTTTTGTCTCAATAAAATACATACTGTAAAGTATATATCTGGTGAACTGCAAAGTGCCTTGACATGACATGTGTTGTGAATTGGCGCTATAGAATTAAATGGAATATAAAGAGCAAACACAGTTCCAATGTAGTTAATGTAAATCCATTTATTGCCCACAATGAAGAAACTCACTCTCTGCTCCCTTGGTGAGCAGTGGGCTGCCATTGTGCGGCACCCGGGGAGCAAACAGGCGTTAAGGAAACCAGAAGGGAGGCTGTGGGGATCGAACCGGGTACTTGAAATCTTCTGAGCTCAAGCGCACTGCTCTAACCACTAGGCCAACACTCCCCTAAGTTAAAAAGGTGTTTAGGTTTTTACAACTATGTTTTCTTTTTTTTTGTTCATAATAATTTTATGCCGGTGAAGATTCTCAGTCATCCAGGTCATAGTCATTCCAAAAAAGTGGAAAAAGTAAAAAAAATCAATCCACTGGACTTTGTTTTCCAGGTTTGAAGATGTTTCTCTTCCATCCAGGAAGGTTTTTCAATTCAAAATGTCAGAAATAGCGTTGAATTCCAGGTTTTATAGGGTGGACCAAAGCAAAGCTTGGTTTTTGTTTAGAAAACATGCAAATTGTATTGAAAGAACGGGTTCACCCCTTAGTAATGGTGATGATAGAGGTCTTTGTCAGCCTGCAATACCTGATACTGGTCTATGCCTCTGAAAAGGGGGGGTCATTAGAGTCATTGTTTGCCTGGCTGACCAGGCGAGATGTTTTGGTCCCCTGCACAGTGATGGGGATGAGATGATAGCAGGAAGGAATCAACTCTATCGCTGCATTGCATTTTTGAAAGCTGAAACCTGAGTCCAGTGGATTGTTTTGACATAAACATTTTAAAAACCAGCTGAAGCAACCAGGATTTCAGCTTACCCTTAAGAACAAGTGATGACGTCACACAATTGGAGTAACCCCCCCCCCCAAACTGGGATACTAAAAGATGGAACAATGGTCACGCTCCACTAATCCTTAGAGTGCCATCATCATGTAAAGATTTATATTGCTCTTCATCCAGAGAGAGAGAGGAAGAAATCTTGTCTTAAAGCAGCATCATAAAGAGACCAGCCTCCCCACCACAGAGCGCCTTGAATAGTCGATGGCGGTACATGACTTTTTCTTCCAAAGTTAAAACCAAGAAAGATTGTAATGGATTTAAGTGGACATCAAACATCTACTCAGGTTCTGATCATCATTTATTCTGTTGCAGCACCTTATGCAGCATCATAAACCCATAGATACATCAAAACACTTCACTAAATGCATTAAAATATTAAAATATATGTTTGGTGGACCTCAAAACTGTAACCTGAGAGATCTTTGTATCACTGTGTTGGTTATACGTTTTCACATCTATTCAACTTTACGCTTTACCAACCTTAAACAGAGGGGGTGGACTGACTTGATCCCTTCCCCCCCTACCAGAAGACCTTCCCTATTCAGCCAGGCCAACAATTCCCTTTAACGACCCCCTTTCAGAGACATAAACAGGTATGGGGCATTGGAGGCCAAACCACCCCCATTCCAAAGGGGTGAAGCTGATCTTCTGGTTCAATTTGCATAATTTCTAAACAAAAACAAGGCTTTATTTTTGGTCCACTCCATAAAGCATCGAACTCAACACTATTGTTATGTTCGGTTTCAGGTTTCTAACCCACATGCAGAACACTCGACAGACAGGGAAAAAGTTAAAAGTTTTATTGAATAAACACAGTTCAGGTAATAAACTGATTCAAGGGTTGATCAGATCCAGAACTGGTCACGACTGGGTTCACTGTTCTGGAGTTAGGGCAGAACGGCAGAGGGGGGGAACCAGGAGGCTGTCGGCAGGCAGAGGGCTTGGCGGAGGCAGAGCTTGGTTTGAGTGCTTGCAGATCACAGGTTTGAGTTTCCCTTCCAGATTCTTCAGAGAGCAGGCAGGCAGGTCTTTGACAGGTTTGATTCTCCAGGGTTCTTCAGAGATCAGACAGACAGATTTCCAACAGAGAAACTCTTCAGGGTTTCAGGTTTCAGGCAGGTTCAACCATAACTGGCAAACACTCTAGCGTCGAGTGATGTCCTCTGCCTCCTTAAATACAGATCCCCTGATGAGCAGATGGGCAACAGGTGGTAGCAGGTGAGCACAAGCCCTCAGGAATGGATCCTTGGCGCCCTCTGGTGGGCAAGCCTCTGGATCCCAACAGACAGCAGAAACCCTCAGAAAGGGATCCTCGGCGCCCTCTGCTGGGCAAACCCCCGGATCCCAACAGCTATGTTGGGATGGAAAGAGAAATGTCTTCAAACGATGCAGATGATTTCTTGTAAAAATTTAGTGAAGAAGTAAAAATACAGAAGCTATAATACAGAACTGATTGGCAAGGAACCAAAAACCAGGAGCCGCTGCTTAAATATAACTAGAAAACAACAAAGAAACCAATGACAGAGAAAACACAGAATGACATAAATCAAGGTTTAACTTAAAAAGAAACTAAAGCGGAATCAAAAGAACCAGGAAGGAGCGAATCATGACAGGAGGTGCATGTCTGGTTTAGACAGCATGACCACGATAGCTTTGTGAGTCAGGAGGATTTATATCAAACTACTGGCTTTGAAAAACAACAGTTTGATATGTTATTTTCACAGAGACTATAATGACATTGGTTGTCAACTAATTTATTTTATTTAAACTTTAGTTAGAGAGTGGATTTTTTTTTTCGTCGCTATGGTTTTACTTTCAGCTTACAGTTGCTATGTTGATATGTGTGTTGGTAGCTATGTTTCATATAACAGCCTGTTTAGAAAGTGTTCCTTGTTAGGGCATTGACCATGAAACCTTCAGGTCTGTTTAAAGATGGCTGGATCTTCGTTGCAGTAGAATAGACCTAAACAGCCTGGTGGCCTTTGGTCCCCAATAGGAGGATCGCCTGTGAGGAAGGTAATGATTAAATCAATAGGCCAGTTGTAAAACTCAGGCTTAGCTATGCTTGCTCAGCTGGGGGTATCTGAACAACAGCACCTCATCTGAAACACAAATGTAATGGCCTACATGTGAATGGGTTGTCAATAAAGCAGTGCATTGGGTAAAGCACTGACCCTGCAACCCTGCAAAACACATTTTATAAGAACGACGCAAAAAGGCAGGCTTAAATAAAGCTGTTAGTTTATAGATCTATGTTTCCTGATTTCACTTGGAAGCTATAATTCTATAACCTATAAACACATTTTTCCTTGGCAATAACTCTAAGATCATTTTACTGTTAGCTATAAAATAAGATTTAGAGGTCAGGTGTTTCATTTTAACATTAGGAGGAAGAAACTCAGTCTGTGTCTGTTCCAACGTGAAAACACTGCTGGGTGGATGGGATTAGTTTTCCGTTACCTTTGGTTGTTATTTTCTACAGCACCAATATGCCTCCTGTCTTACCCAGTGTGTGTTCAGAATTGTTGCTAAGGGCTCCTGAAGAACAATCCAACAATGTTGATCTGTACAGCAAAGAAATAAACCAAAACGATGCTTTGAATGTTGTATATGTAGAAAAAGAGAAGACAACAGCGCTGGTGTGCAAACAGCTGACAAAATGTTTATTTTAGGCAGAACGACCTTCTATTACACCTTTGTTTGCATTTGTTTAGCAGCCGTTCGGACTGAACACAGCCTGGCCAACCAATCTGGAAGCACATTTTATCTGAGCACAGTAACTTTCTCCATCAAACCCAAATCACTCCCAGGTTGCATGCTGCAAATCAAACACAATCATTTGCTCAGACTCTTATCAGAACAAGGTCAGTGAGGGGGTGGAAAAATTGCACATCGCTTGACCGGTGTTATGCTGGAACATTAATGCATTCATTTTAGCTGTTCGACAAAATTTAGAGCAATTTGGCGCGATTGTTTATTTTTCTCGTCTCTAATATAATCTGTGTGCTGTACACAGCTGAAGCTCAGATTTACTGTGTTAAGCTCATAACTGCCAGAATATAAGGGGAGCCAGGAAATTCAAATGTAAGGCACGAATATGTCTGCGGTGTTTACGTGAGTGTTTTTGGTGCTGAAAATCAACAACAATGTTTTGTTTTTTTTACTCCTGTGGGAGCAAAGATTTAGCAACAGCTGAGTGACTGCGCAGCCGCTGCCTGTCATCTAGTTTTCTTCCTATATTTCCCTTAACTGTAGAGACGTTATGTTTTTATCCAGTTTTATATGACTTCATTTGTTGTTTTCTTTTAAATAACAGGATTTTTCCTTATACTCAAAACAGGCTTGAACCTGATGTTGCCCCAAATGCAAAAGGTGCTGTATGTATGTGAGATCTGGAAGTACAGTTTGAAATAACTTCAGGTTAATGATATCATGCTTCATCCTGCTGCAGCAATCAGAGGCTAATGGCTTCAGCTGTCACGGTCACAAAGATGGCCGAGGTCAGTTTACAATATGCAACATTGATGTTTAAATGTAACCCAGTTCTTACTTGGAGGAATAAAATGTAGCTAAATATTTACCGTAACATAAAACCAACAGCATCAACAGGAACCATTGCATCGAGGAATGCTGGATCTATATCTACCTGCTAAAAGTTTTGCTACAGTCAGGATTCCTCGGAACAGGCAACAGATCCCCACTCTTTGGAACATGGGAGGAGCCATCTGAAGCTCCGCCCCCTCAGTCCCCCCTCTCTGTTATTTCACTGGATGTCAGAATGGCACCTATACACATCAGTTTCAACATTTCATCAGTGTGATGGCGGTGGGGAAGAAGCTGCTGCAGAACCTGCTGGTCCTGCATCGAATGCTGTGAAGCGTCTTCCCAGAGGGCAGCAGGGAGAACAGTCCATGGTGGGGGGGTGAGGGGTCATTGATGATGTCACGGGCTCGGGACACGCAGCGCTGGGATGAAATGTCTTTAATGGAGGGAAGAGGAGCCCCCATGATCCTCTCTGCTGTTCTCACCTTCTTCCAGTCTGAGACGCTGCAGCCTCCACACCACACAGTGAGACAACTGGTCAGTTTTACAGTTATAACTTTGTTCCTCCGCAGGAAGTCCAAGCGCTTCTGGGCCCTTTGGAGCAGTGAGGTGGTGTTTCCAGTCCAGGTGAGGGTGTCTGTAATGTGCAAAGGATCATTCTGATGTTTGCTTCAGAATAACTAACCGCCTGGGACTGGTGGAGGTTTTCCTAAAAAATCCAAAAAGTGTTTCTGTCATTAGATCATCTGACAGTGGTGTTAGATGTAGGAGTTTGCCGTGCAACTAGAGGGTTGTTGGTTCAAGCTCCGCCTTCAGTGTCGTTGTGTCCTTGGGCAAGATGCTTCCACCACATTGTCTACTGATGGTGGTCAGAGGGCCCAGTGGCGCCAGTGTACGGCAGCTGGGCTTCTGTCAGTGAGCCAAAGGGCATTTTTTGGTCAGTACACCTTTTTGTAACCTGTCCTTGTTTTTTTATTCTACGTCAAACTATTAATTCTAAGTGTGTTGCCTTTCTGTTAATTATTTTTGAAAACCAAAAGGCATTTCTATCCTGACAATTGTTGCTCTCTGGATATTTCCTGTTTTAGAGTCATATCACATCACAGTAGCACAGTGCCTTGCAACAAGAAGGTTCTGGGTTCTATTCCCGGCCCGGGGTCTTTTTGCATGGAGTCTGCATGTTCTCCCTGAGCATGAGTGGGTTCTCGGCGGGTACTCCGGCTACCTCCCAAAAACGTGACTGTTAGGTTAATTGGCTTCTCTAAATTCTCTCTAGGAGTGAGTGTGTGTGTGAATGGTTGCATGTCCTGTTTGTCTCTGATGGACTGATGACCTGTCCAGGGGGGACCCCGCCTCTCACCTGTAGGATAGGCACCAGCACCCTTCATGACCCCGCTTGGGATGCGTGTGATGGAAAATGGATGGAATAATATCACTATATGAAACACCATGACCAAAGAATGATGGAACAAAAACCTTCAAGAACTTTCAGTAAGCTGCTTTTCCAAATCAAGAAACATAAATGTATAAATATACTTTCTAGTCATTGCCAGATTTGGATTAACACAGGACTTTAACAGGTTTACCTAATAAAGTGGCCAATGAGTGTGTATTCTGACTTTAGCTGCACGGCATCTGCCCATGAAATCTCATCAGTATTTTGAGCTATCTTGGAATCACAGTGATGTCCAGTAATAATTTCTACAGGATTGTAAATATTTCAAAGTCTCCCCATCCTCTTAATGGCCATTGTATAGAAGGAGATAGGAGGTGAAGCAAGGAGAGGAGACCTTGGGTTGGTTATATATTCATGACAGAGTCTCACGCTAATCCACATACACTCCAGCTCCATCCCTTGTGTGTGCCCTGCCCTTAAGAAGACAAACAATAGATATCCTTCACTCTCCTCCAGATCACCTCTTTCAACACATTATCCTTCATCTGCTCTTTCCTGATCTTTTTCATGTACTTGTGTATTTACTTTCATGTAAAACAGAAAGCCTTATTGCTAACTAGAAAGTGTTTACCAAACTGCCCACCTTATGCAAAACAGAAAAAAAACACCCACAATTCTCTATCTGTTTGTATAAGAGGGATTTTTAGTTAAGCCCAATTTAACAGTCATTGAGTTTAAGCAAAGGTGCTCCACACTTTCTATTCTGCAGCATAAACACTCAATATATGCTAAGCCTCATTCTCTGGGTGTGCATAATGCTGCCTGGCTCTCACCGGGTTCCTGTGGACCCGCACACTTGGCCCCATCCACCTCAGTCCTTCTGCCAATAGCTGCCAAGCCCAATCAATATGTCAATTCACATTGCAAATGTTGGGTCTTGACTTTGCAGGGTAATGTCTGCTTGTCTCTGCAATTTTGCTCTGTGAGATTTAAAAGAAGAAGAAGAGAAAAAAAAACAATTCCTCCACTCTCCCATGGACACTGCTGAAAGCCGTGAGCATCTTAAGAATTCAACATTGTTTTCTGACCTCGGATATGACAAGGACCTTTTCTGTGAACACAAAAAAATATTTTCAGAGATTTTAAACCCTAGCAACCACAAAGAAGAAAATGGAAGAATCAACACAACCCAGTCTTTGGCATTAGCCATGTTCTCTGCCTTTCTCAAGTCCTGCTGAGAATGGTTTGTTTCAAATGGAGACCACAGCTGTGGGGACCAGAGAAGTGCATCCAGGTTTTATCCCAAGGCCTTGATTATATCTAAGCAAAGGGGTTGAGGAAAGTGGCAGGGGGAATGCCGGGAAGAAGACCTGAAGATCTCCTCTAAGAGCCCAGAGACCCCCCCCAAGCTCTCAGAGTGTCATGATGTGGCAGGTTTACTAGCCCAGATGCAGAACTCACAGACAAAGAGGCAGGTTAAAAGTCCAATATTTATTGGAAAACAGGTTTCCTCCTGGGAGGCAGAGAGGACAAGCAGGTCAGGTTCAGGTTTACAGACTTACAGGTAAACACTTACAGGTTAACAGGCAAACAGAGGTTCAGACAGGCAGGGTGGCTCAGGCTTGCTTAACCAAACAATCCGGCACAGAGTGGAGCTCTACTCCAGCTTAAATAGGAAGAGCTTTTAATGAGCTGATGGGAAACAGCTGTCCATGCTGAACCCAAGCTCCCCAGGCATGGATCCACGGCGCCCTCTGGTGGGGAAGCCTCTGGATCCTAACACAGAGAGATCAGTTCAACTCCAAAAACTCCATCTACACTTAATACCGTCTCCCAGGGACACGCATCCACACATGCACATCCGTATTTAAGCACTCAAACACACATGGTTCTGAATTATTCATCCACAGACTGGGTGCACATTGTACATAATCACATCAGCTGCAGGAACACTCTATTCTCACTGGTGGAACTTGTTCTGAGAAGACGAACTAAATGAAAGACGATTTTTTTTTCTCTATTCAAACAGTATTCTGCGTTATGCACTGGTTCTTCTTTTGGCTCTGAGCCCGATCACTTGCCCAAAAGCACATGTTGTAAAATGGAGCTTTTTGCAAAACATACGAAGCTTCTCTGAGTTGAGTTTTTGCCCAGTAGAAAATGTTTGACTGAGTCACCCAAATTGGAACATTCTGAAACCTCCGTGAGAGATGACGCGGCCCTACCTTAATGTTTGAATATGCATGAGATTTTAGATTAGCACTCTCTGTTTCACTGCCGCCTCATCAGCTGTCATATTCTGGGAGCGCATCTGAAAATAAACACAAGCAAATATGAGAAGGAGAAAAACAATGAAAAACCCCTCACATTTCATATTTTATTTAGATGTCATTTTCTATCATGAAGCACCAGGAGCTGAAAAGCTCATTTGATCTGTCTTCTGAAAAGTTTCCACCAGGAAGAGACCAAACAGTCCTGTCAGACCCCAGAGTGCCTGAAACCCGTCATGGCTGCCGTCTCTCAGGAGATTGTTGCAGCCGTCCTCGACGCCTTGTTAAGGTTTGATCCTTGCTTCAGCCTCAACAGCCTCTTTAGATAATTAGTGATACTAGGCAGCTAGGGCCCCAAGTTCCTGGGGGCCCCATAGAACTCTGTTTCCATGTATGGTTAATACAACTATTCCTTATTTGTGCACATTAATTATGTTTTTGATAAAAATCCTTTGGCTAAAATGCCATCAGAACGCTGATAATAGAAAGGGTGTTTTAGCCCCCTCATCCACACTGTACAACACTGTAAATTCCAGTAAACACCACACGGACATATCTTGAATTTTATATGAAATTATTCTAAAGAAAGGTGGACAGAAAACCACTGCTGAAAACATGATAGTTAATCGGATTGTAAAGATTGAGATAACTAATTCACCTTTCTTTATGTATTCTTTTTTATTCTGTTCGCCTCTGAGACGAGGAAACTCATATCTTGAAACAATGTCTCACCTAACATAATCCTGCTCTGGTTACAAACCAGTTGGATTTGTAATGGTTCAGGGACCAGATCTTCCCTCCAGTGAAGGTGTGCTACAGTATCTGGCATCAAGAAGTTAGCAGCAGATGCTTTAAGTACTGATGTCTATGAGGACGGGTCTCCTTAGATTGGACCTCTGAGTCCAGAACGTCACAGAAATCCAAGATTTGAACAACTTCCACTTCATTTACCCAAATGTGTTGTTATGCTCTTCAAACCATACCTGAACCAGTTTCCCTTTTTCTGCTTTGTGGAAAGGAGAAAATCATATTTTCTTATTATTATTCTTCTTCAACAACGCATTGATAAGTAGTTCACTTTGTGTCAAAGTAATCTACAAATAAAAGGCATTACTCAGGGATTTGCCTTTTTGGGAGCTCCATTTTTGAATCATGTTTTCTACAAAAAGCAGCTCACATGACCTCTGCTATCAGGTGATCAACCTCTGTAAAGCCTCTTTCCCACTGAAAATAGCAGGTTAACGCATGTTTGCCAAACATAGGTGTACCCGCTAACAATCAGCATTTGGCTCCCTTCCCACTGGCCAATAAAGCTGGTCTAACCCCTCGCTGAGATTTTAACGCGGGTCTCTTGCTGAGTCGTTCGACCCGGGTAGACACGCGTCAGTGAGCTGTTCCCACTGCCACTAAAAGCCCATTGTTCATAAACCAGTTTTCAGCCAGTGGGAAAGGAGTATAAGACTGAACCATTTTGATGGGTAAAAATGTTAGTGAGGGAAACCATCTTACTCTGCAGCAATGCTGCCCCATATGCAATGAAACGTGAAATTCTGAGGGGTTTTTGACTTTCTACTGTAACTATAACCGTGGTCTTAACAGATTAAATCTTGAGAGACAGGCGGACAGACAAAAATACTCAAGTTTAAAGACTCTTCTATATTTTGTTTTCTGAAATATCTGTAAATCAGTGGATTTGATTTTGATGGAAAATGGTCCAATCTATCTTTCTAAGAGCCTACTATTCACCTGCTCTACACAGACAGAACAACAAGACCCTGTGAGGTTTTAGATCCAAACAATTATCAAAATTGCAATACATCATCTTTGTTACGAAATGAGGATATTTTGGGATAATGTATGTCTTGACATACATTGTCATTATGTTTTTGTCAATGATGACGCTCCTTTTTTTCATGATGATAACGAAAACTTACGGGCTTAAAGTGAAAACTTGACTAGTTATAGATTTAAGTTTTTCTCTACGAGACGAGACTAAATAAAAATTAGCGAGTGGTTGGTCAGACATTTAAAATGCATCATTGTGCTGTAATCTGTTAGACAAGCTAAGCAGTACCAGCTTTGCTGCTGCTGTTTGGTCACGCCCACAACCTGGCGTGCAGCGGTGCAGATTCTGCATGATCTCAGATGGATCATGGCATCAGCCGCAGGGGAGAAAATAAACCGGAATGATCCGGTACTGCTAGCTGAACTCTAACTCTGATCTTTGAGTTGTGTTTGTGCAGAATGCAGAAATGCGTCTTTGCGCGGCTTAGCTCCAAGTCGGCGCTTTACGCTCCGCTGTGATAGTTCGCTCTCAGTAGTACGGCTCTTCCTGCTGTCGCTACTTAATAAACTAGATGTGGCTGATCATCCTCTGCATAGCCTAAAAAATCCCTTTGTCTACCTATTAAGATTTTATTTCTTCCAGCTTACAAGAAGTGATGCTAAGCATTCTTTCATTTCAACCAAAAGGAATCCGTAAATTATATCCAAAGCAAATATTTCATTGAATTCAGTTTATTTTTGAATAAAGACCCAGATGAAAAGGTACATAGATCTTTAAATATTTCTGTCTCATTGTTCTCTTTTCTATCAATTTCCTTCTATTGTCATGGAAACATTTTCTATGTTACCTTTAAATATATAAATATTTTAGTTAGCATATTCATTCAATTTAGGTCTGGGTTGCCATGGCATTATAAGGCAATTATGTAGGTTCTCTCTGTATATTTTTATATCAAAACTCTGTGAATTTAAATCTACTTTGACCCCTGAGCAGCAGGAACCGAGGGCTAACTTCTCAGAAATAAAGCCAAAATTACCAAAGTAGAAAGAAGAATGTTTTTGTTCTTTGTTTTTTGGGACTAATGCAGTAATGCATGGGAAACCATTCCTTTATTGGACAGTTTGTTAGCTTGTGTGTCTGCTATATTAACCAACATGATGTGTTGAGCTAGATCTGCTATTTTCAGATTTTGTGAGATTATCATTTGAATTCTATAAGTCAATTTTTTTTTTACGCAGCTATTTTAGCATCTAGGCTAGAGCTGTCAGTCTGGGAAAGAATCTGGTTCTTAATCCAAATTATAAAAGTTCACTTTTTCTGCCAACATGAAACTAACTAAAACCTTTATATGTTTTAGTTACCTAAAACCGACTAATGCTATTACATATCGTAATGACGTAAATGTGACTAAAACTAATAATAGTTTTCATCCTGAAGACTAAGACTAAATCTAAGATGGCTGTTAGAAACAAAAATGATCACCAGATTGTTGCCAGTTAACATCTTTAATATATGTTGAGTGTTTTTTTATTTAAGCCTGAAACTGTGTGGGATTATATAAAGAAAATGTTTGGCAACCTTTACTTATGAGGCCAACTTTGCAAAACAACTAATAATACATCCAACTGATTTATTGAATTATATTCATCCCTATAGGTATATAATATAATTAAACTTAACTATCCTAGTGATCAGAATAAGAGTGAGTCTTGTGTTTTCTTCTAATGTGGAGCTCCTGTGATAAATCTCTATTTGAAAACCGCCATGGAACGAACTGTCAGATCCATCATCTCAACACATCAGATCCAAAGTTCAGCTTCATCATTTCCACGCAAATAAACATAGAAATATATGCATCTGTAGCGGCGGCTTCACTTTCTTCACCTGTTGTTGTGAAAGATGTCAGAAACATCGCTGTTGTTAATGGTGTCTGGTAAAATGAATGAAAATAACCATCAACAAACCATTGATAGAAGCTGGGAGAGGATGGGAAAGGCTGACAGCAGTGTTGACTCTTATTGACAGTTTGGACAATTTGACAGAAAAATTGCACCACTAAGAGGGATTTTAACAATCGACTGTAGTGGTTGATGATCGGCTATTGAAAGAAAACAAACCAGTAATATCATAATTTCAGATTTGCTGTTTATTAGCTCTAATATTAAACGGTATTCATGTTTTACAAATATTAACATCAGCTCTTCCCTGACAGCATGGTGGGAATTTCTTAAAATTACGAAGTCATCTCTTATCCCGTGCAGTCGTTCGCCCATCTGGAATAACCCTGACATTCTACAGAACAATAATATGATAAACTTTTCGTACTGGAAGAATAAAGGTATAAACTATCTGGATCATTTATTTGAAGGTACGGAGTTTATCACATTTGCTAGATTAAATTTGCAATATGGCATTAACAAAAATACATTCTTAGAATATGAGCAAATTAAAGCTATAATTAGAAATAAATTTAAGCATATTGATTTACGAATTCCAACTAATATATCAGACTTTCTAGAGTTAACCCCCCCAAACTACTGTCTAAACTATACAGGACACTGACTAAACTGGATGATCCAATGTCTCTTCCTATTAATAAATGGGAGGAGGATTTATCAGTCAGCTGTGTACAAAACATCTGGGCTCAGATATGTCTAAGAACTTTTAACATGACTAGAAACCCCAATTTACAATTAATACAATACAAAATCCTCCACAGAGTGCACTATACAGGTCAAAGATTATTCAGGATGGGTTTTCCACAATCTAACATCTGTCCACAGTGCACAGGCAATCAACTTGATAATTATTTTCACACGTTATGGTTCTGCACGCCGGTTCAGAGGTTCTGGGTACAGGTATGTAAGGATCTATCCCTGTGCCTGGGTTGTAAAATCCCACTTTCCCCTCCAGTTTGCTTGCTGGGTGACTTTGAGGGAAGCTAAAAAAAATCAGTTTGCATGGCATTCACTGCATTATGTATCGCAAAGAAAACTATCCTCATGAATCGGAAAAGTGAGGATAAACTCAGCATCAATCAGTACAGAGATCTGTTGTTGGATAATATTAATCTTGAGACAGCATCTGCATCCCCATCAAACTGATCTCTCTGGGCTCCCTTGATCGGCTCAATCACTTAGGGTAGTGGGGGGCTGGGGGGGTGCCTCCTGGGGGGCATGGGGGCTGGTTCGGGGGGGCGCTCGGAGTGGGATGCCTGGCGGGTCTGACAGTGGGGTCCGTTATCCCCATTGGGGCGCCGCTTACGGTACTCTCAGGGGGTTCCATGGTGGTGGACATGGGCTACTGGACGTGGGCTACTAGCTGTGCTGCTGCCAGGTGGGTCCAGGGTGGGTGTTGGGGCGAGTTGCCCTCGGGGGTTCTTCTACTGTGGGGAATGCTGTTTGGGGTCTGGTGTACGCAGGGTCGTTACTAGAGGGTCCCACCTTCTGATGACGTCCCCCGCCCCAATTTCATTTTGCATTTTAGACACTTTCTTCTACAACATTTTCACAACACACATCTATGTAGGGCATTGTCTGGGGGGGTGGGGGTTAAGGGCATTGTGCGTGCATGATGCAGAACCCCCACCCTAGACGAAGCCCCCTCCAGGGGACAGCACAGACCAAACATTTATTGAACTTCTACAGATTAACAATTATTCAGTTCTATAAAATCCCAGAGGAAGTTTCCTAAAGAGACATTAGAACTAAACATGATAATCTGTAATTAAATGTTACCTTATATCTGCTTTTTCTTTTTAACACTAAAGGCTAAATATATATATTTATATATATGTTTGCTTATACAGTAAGACTGCTCTGTGGCTTTCTTCTTACAGATATTTGTTTATTAAAATAAACAAAAGGATCTCAGGGTTCTGCCCTCTGTTTGGGTTTATTCTTAGTTTCTTTGTGTTCTTTGTCTTTGTGGTTGATTTCTACCAGTGCTGAGTTATTTAGTCCTCCTCTGTTTCCTCCTTGTGCTTGTTTCCTTTCCCCTTAGCTTCCTCCTAGTTGGTCTTGCCCACAGCTGCTCCCAATCTGCTGATCAGCCTGTCATGGTTCAGTTCCCGATATATATACACCACCTCTGCAGGCACTCATTTCTGGTTTGTGCCCTGATGTTTTGTTTGTTTTTTGTTTGTTTTTTTGGTTTATTGTATTTTTGGTGTTTTTTGGATTTAACCTCAGTTGCCTCATTAAAGACTCACCTCTGCCTCCTGGTCTCTACATTTGGGTCCTCACAAACCTCCAACCAACCGTGACTAGTGATGGGCAAGTGAAGCCTCATGAAGCAATGAAGCTTTCCAACGCAAAGTGTTCATTACTCGATGCTTCATTCATCACTCACTAGTGACATTTGCTGGTGAAACTGTAACAGCCTTGTTACTCAGTTGGATCATACTTCCAAATATTATGCTGCGTTCACACCGGACGCAGCTGGCGCGACAGAAGCAGCGAGTTTACATGCAAAGTCAATGGTTGATGCGCGTCAAGGCGCAGCAAAAGGTCCCGCGGCGCGCTTTGAGCAGCAGGTGCAGCGAGTCTGAGCAGCTGAAGCAGCGCGTCGGGCGAGTTTAAACATCTGACGCGCGTGACGCGCCGCAAACACGTTGCTGCTCGAGATGGAAAAATTTAATTTTTGCTGCTCGACGCGCCGCGTCAACCAATCAGAGAAGCTGATCTGGGAGCTGGCTGGGAGAGAGACACAGCGCTGATGATACAGAGCGCTATGATCACTCCTCTGAAACAGTTAACAGTTAACGCATAATTAACTTAAAATGCATACATCTGCCGGCAGAATATGTTCGCTTTTATTATTCTGGTGCCTGCAGATCGGATGATTTAGATGAAAAACACCTACCAGCCACGGTGAACCGCGAGGAGGCGACCCGGCCAGAGGCTGCTGATGAAGGGATTCCTACTGTCGGCGCACCGCCGGTATGTGGGGGTCTGAGCGGCTCCGACAGAAATGACATTGGGAGGCAGGATTGTAATCTGGATGAACTGACTGCACTGATTAAGTTTTCAGGTGTATTTTCTCACTTAAAAACATATTAAAACTACTTTATTCCCACTGATCACAGCAAATATAGCTGCAAGGCAAAGAAAGGATAGAGTAGCTCCGCCCAACGCGCGTCAGACACACTTTTGTACCGCGCAGCCAGAGCAGCAAAGCTGCTTCAGCCGCGCGTCAGAACTAACTGGTACAAGCAGCAAAAAGGAAGCAGCAGACGTGATTTTGCTGCTTTTGCTGCGTCCGGTGTGAACGTAACATTAGGAAATGCAATATTGTCACAAAGTTTTCAAACTCATGTTTAGTAAGAGGAGAATCCTATTTAATTGTCATTTTTTAATGATTAAAATGATTTGTAGCCAATCTAATCCTTGACCATCAGTGGTGGTGTTAGGTTTTCTTTTATGTCATGGACTTATTAGACAATGAAGATATGTGTTACTTTAATGTATTGAGAACTGAGTGACTGTTGCTGCAGACTGTGTATACTTTGAGCTTGAAACTTGCTTCCTTAAAGACAGAATTTGTTTAAAATCATCTCTTTCTAGGAGTTCTAGTTCTGATTCTTAATATTAAGTTACACATAGAGTTTGCCTCTTCTAATGGCTTTTAGTCTGGTTTTGATGTGTGATTCTGATGCATCTCCTGATTAAACAAAAGAAAATATAGAAATTTCTGGATTTTAGGTTTAATTGTTTTTATTTAGGAATAGGACTTTTTTCACTGTTTCAGGTTGTGATTGTGATCAGTCATCTCATAATCCTCCCACATATGAGAGGTTTTTCTCTTTTTTGACGGCTCCATTTCAACCACTGCTGAAAACTGTTCTGCTGATACCAAACCACCTACTACAACCCACGAAGCAACAGGATTCATCGCGCTTTTATTTTGAAAACTGAAAGCAGTCACGTGACCAATGCAATGCGAGGCCTCGTTTGTTGCCAGTCACGTGGTTTTCAACAAGACAACACAGGCCTTGAAACGGGGCTTCATTGACACGCCCCCTTATTACTCGGTACAAGCCTCGAAGCCTTGCTTCAGATAGCCCATCACTAACCGTGACCAAATAATTCTGTCTCATTATACAATAAATCCAATCTTTACGTTTGTCAAACATATGACACTCTGATTAAATGTACTCAGGTTTGTGATGGTAATGTGAGAAAATGAAAAGCATTGCGAAGTAAAGGGACTGCATGTGAGACATATTCTGCAGAGTATATCTTACTAGCACTGATGGTTTTTTTCTGAAGAGTCTTGTCCAGAGGAGGGCGCTCTTCTGTGTTGGGCCATGCTTCTGTGGAGAGGTTTTTTGGTTTCTTCACTATAAAGATCAGAGCATTCCTCACTGCACTGAACAGGATATACCACTCTGCTCAGTCTAGGTCTTTAGGATGAACTGGTCTCTGTTTAAGGGTTTTGTTTGGTTTGAAATATTCTGGGATTTTGTGTTTGGAGAAAATCATCTTGAGTTTTTCAGAGACTCCAGCAACATCTGGGATGGAGATGCTTTTGCGTTTAATCTTTAAAACGTCCAGTTTAAAACAATTCTGACATTCAAATATTTTTTGGACACTTTTGAATTTTATTTTGTAGAAAAATTCTTCATTCACTGAGCCTCTGTTATAACATGACAGGAAGGGGGGTATTTTCCTGTAAAGCTCTTTCAAATGTAGGCTTTACCAGGCAGGTAACCAAACAGCGTTCCTTTCCTGACAGAGGAGATGTGTTATTTCATCCAATGACATTTGATGTGAAGCGCACCATGTAAGCAGGCTGTATTTTTCCACCTTTCCTCTCTCTTTACTGAGCAGCACATGGGAAAAAACTATACTAACTTTAATTGCAAGTCCTTTTTTGTCTTATCAACCAAGTTTGAATCACAAAAGTAAGTTCATGATGCGCAACACAGGAAGAAAAACGATTTCCTCTGAGCTCCTATCTCTAAAAAGTAATTTTACACTATTTAATCAGAGATGTGTAAAATTGTTTTTTTTACCACTGGATTTCACTCATTGGTCTCAGGTGAAGACAAACTAATTAATCTATAATCCATGACAAGCTGTATTTTATTGAGATGAGGTCTCATATAATGATTCTTTTCCTCTCAGACAATATCTCCCCTTCCGAGTCGAGTTCCATCGAAGAGAAATTGTGCAATTTCAAGAGAAACATAAGCTCCCTGTGCTATTCTCAAGGACAGTTTGAGATTAGTGCATTTCTTATTAGTTTTTAGAAATTATTCTTTATCAACAGTTCTCTATATCAATACTGTTAATATTAATTTGAGAGCAAAGAGGTTGCTTTTTTTACTTGTTGGGAAACTGAAAGTGAACCCAAAACACATGAAAACATTTATGTCATTTAATCTATGAGTTTATAATTATCGTCAAAGCTGCAGCTTTCTTAAAGCTTCTGAAGGTTGAGACGAGGTAACAGTTTTAGTTTGAGCAATAATGTCATAAAGTTCACAGGATTTGATCTAATGTCTGTAGAGAAGATTCTTTCTTAACATAGATGGCTTCCTTCACGCCGTTTTGTCTTTAGGATGAACTAGTCTCTGTTTAAGGGTCTGTTTGGTTTGAAATGTTCTGGGATTTTGTGTTTGCAGAAAAACTCCCGCAACATGATGGGATGGAGATGCTTTTGCATTTAATCTTCTCACCATTATGTTCTGCTGCATGTCTTTTGGATTTCCTTCCTGATTTGACAAATGCCCAGTTTATCTGCTATATCCTGATGTCTGTTTTTTAGCCTGGAGATGTCTTGGACTCTGTTCGATGTCCAAAAGCGTTGTGATACAACAACACCATTAGATGAGCAGCACCCAAACACACTCCCCAATATGACTGTAAAATAAACCGGCAGCCAGTGGAGGGAGGCCAGGACAGGAGTGATGCGATCATATGTCGGGGTAGGACTACCAGTTAAAAGAAGAGCAGTTGCACCATTTACAGGCAAGACAGCCACGACACCAACATGATGTGCATTACATTAATCCAACCGAGGAAAAGGGCTTCTTGAGAAAATATGTGTGTTTTAAGATATATTCTGTTTGCAAAGACTTTACTTGGGGAGTGGTAAAAGTGTTTTAACTAGATTAGATTAGATGAGCTTTATTGATCTCACAGCGGAGAAATTCACTCGTCACATATTGGCATAGAAGTCAAAGAAGGTGCAAACAGGGAGGAAAAGGTGCATTAAGAATAAACAATATATATACAGTATATTGAGATAAATAAGGATTAAGGTGCAAGTGTACATGTATGGCACACAATGAAAAACAAAATAAAAATAAGAAATAAAGAAATAAAAAATAAAAATATGTACAATCCGGGTGGCTTATATACAGGTGGATTTACTTTTACGTTAAAGTGTAGTAGGTAAGGAGCAACGGTGAGGTAGTGGTATGACTATTCTATTCACATATATTGCATATTCAGCATATTGCACAGAATATTGCACAGTCAATAATAAAAACTATAGTATAGCTGCACAGTGGTTTTTACAGGAGTTATTGTGGTTATAGTGCATTATTATAGAGTCTGGTGGCAGCAGGAATGAATGACCTATAAGAGTTATTTTTTCAGTGTGTTGATGTGAGGCCTCATGCTTTGCCATCATATTCTCTAATGAGGTAAACAGATTATTTTTCAATAGTTATTTGATCTAATCTTTGATGCGTTTTATGATTCTCTAGTCAGCCAACAACTCTCTACTTAACATGTAAGAGATCTTGAACAAGAAGAGTCCTGTGGCTAACTCCATTGTTTTAACTTTCTTCTTTAAAACATTTTCTTTCCTTTTAAAAAATAACTTTTGCTGATCTCAGAATTCTGACAAGTAAACTTTAAATTCCAGCTAAAAGCTTTTCTTTTCCAGGTGTGTTTGTGCTTCAAACAGCCTTTGAACCCAGTTATGCTCCGTTGGGCAGATTTCAAAACTGTCAGAGCAACATCTTAGTTAAGTTTGGTTTAAAGTTTGTAAATCATCATCAGTTGTATGTTTTTAACAAAGTTACAAGGCTTCAGATAGTCGACCTGTGACTAACGTGACCTGTTGGATGTCACTGTGAAAATTTTACCAAGAAAACATTACTAGGCTGTTTTAGGTGATATTTATCTGATAGTTTTTAGTGTTTGATGTTAGGTATATAATAAATAAATCTCTTTTATGCACCAGAGTTAGTTATGTAATAGCACAGCTTAGTGTTTCTGCAAACTCAGTCTATGAACAAAAAAAGTGGAAGAATGGTTAATCTCCTCAAGTTTAAACCTTTCTTACAGTTTGTGTCACCGCCACATTACTCACAGTACTGTATAGATCCTGCTGCGTAACAAAGATACTGAGGAGCTATTCCTTCGCTTACAGTACATTTCATCGTGAAAATGAAGTTTGACGCTAGTCCAGCTTTCTGCTATCTTACCAAAACAAACAAATATTATAATTTTTTTATGCAGGAATCAGTTTTCTTAACTGGATCACCCATAAAAGCATCTGGTTGTTGCAGAATATTAACATATTCCTCTGGCCTTTATACGCTGAGCACTACACTACAGATCGTTCACTTACACGAGATGTTATGGTGCACTTGTATTGACTATGTGTATTTATCTACCATCCTGATCAAAGGTTTCATTTAACTTTTTAAAACTTGGACTCTCTTCATGCTGTTTGTGTAAATTCAAATATTTTTTTAGAGAAACCACTTTTAAACTATTGCTTCTGTTTTTTGCATCTTGTCTTTGTCCTGTGAACCTGCAGTGAGTTTTGGCTGGTGGTGTTTTTTGTTTGAAGTTTGTTTCTGTGCAAATTGAGTTGTTTCTTTCTACTGTTGCCACATGCTTCAATGGAGGGAGGGACAATCCATAAATTTGAACAGATAACAGTTGAATTTAAGTGAGCATGTGGGACTAGGATTTATTCATTTATTTAAAATAACTACACAAATAACAGCAAACTAAGAGTCAATTTGAATTCAGATAAGTTGATTGATAACTGATGGAACAGGATGACGCAGCAAGAACATTAAATCAAATATGAGACCAGAATGATCCTGCTTGGCTGAAACCTTCCTTCTCACTTGAAGAGGATCCTGTCACGTCTTGGTTGTGGTTTGGAGGACCCAAATGCAGAGGCAGAGAGGCTGAGGGGAATACTGGTAGTTTTAATGATGAAAATGTTTAGTTAACAAAGGCAGGAATCAAAAATCCAACTAAATATGTAACAGACCAGAACCACGGAGACATCAAGGGAAAAAACGTACGAGGAACCAGGGACAGACGAGGTGAGACGAAAACAGCGACGACAGGACCAGCAACAACAAGGAACCAACAAAGAGTGAGAGCAGAGGGAGAGCATAGATAGCTGACAGAGACAAAGGGAGGGCTAACGAGCTGACAAGGAGCAGGTGTGAGAGGAGACAACGAGGGAGCCAAGGGGAAAGGAACACACAAGAGGGCAACAGAGGAAAACAGAAAAAACATGAGAACATAAATCTAGAAATTACAACAAAATAGGAATTAAACCAATAAAACTAGAAACAATAGGGATGCACGATATTGGGATTTTGGACGATATCCGATATGCCGATATTTTAAAACTCATGTAGCCGATAACCGTTATCGATACCGATGTTAAAGCTGGACAAAAAAAACTAGTCATTCAAAATAGCAGTTTAGTTATCCATTTCTGACACTTTGAAAAATAATATACTCAAATATATTTTCATATGCTGATATCAAATATGCTGGTATCGATCTATTTTACTTTCAAAATCTCGTGAAATTTCATCGTTTTGTTACAAACTCTCGTGATATTTTGCAAATTCTTGTGAGATTTTGTTAGTAAAATAGATCGATACCGCGTCAAAATATCAACATATAAAAATATGGCAACATTTGGTGAATTTTCGGGGGATTTCGTAGCATAACGATGACATATAGCAATATTTCATTAGTAAAAGAGATTGATATGGTGTTTTTAAATGGCAATATATCAGCATATGAAGATATTGGGATATTTTAATGGATCAATATTTTTTCCCTCGTCTTTAGAAGTTTTTAAGTCTGTAAAAAATAAGTTTTTGAGGAAGAAGAAGAAGTAGTTTTTTTTTTTTTTTTAGACTTTAGAAACTCAGAAGCTGATCAAATATGGGGTTAAATATCGGTGGGGTGGCCGATGTCCGATATTCGGTTTTAAGGCCGATACCGATAGGGGGCCGATTATATCGTGCATCCCTAAGAAACAAGGAGCAAAGTAAAGCACAACAGAACCAAAACCATGACAGATCCATTTTTCTTGATTAATTTTGATGATAAACCGCAAAAGATCAGATTTTATTTTTGGCGGATCCTTTGTGTTGACAGATGCGCTATAAACACAGTTTAGTGCGTCAGTCAGTCCAAAACAGCTCCTGTATCGGTCATGTGACTTTCTTTAACGATATGCGCACCGACACAGGGTTTGGCTGTTCGAGCTCGTCACATGCGCAGACGCATCTGTGTTTTCTGGACCCATCACTAACGATAAGGTTGGTACAACAGAAACACCATTTCTGTCCTTTAGAATCACTTTGTGGATCACAAACTCTAAAGCAACAGTGTCAGGCGAATGTCCCTGCTTCGTATTAATTTTTCATTCTGTATCATTGTTATCATCTTTTACAAACCTACGCTGAGGGGAGTTGTTCTTCCACAGCATCAAAAGGAACACCGGCCTTCAGGAAAATGTAAGTAATTCATGATGAACCTGAATCACCAACAGCTTCGCTCCTGCACTTACTTACCCACAGTAAATTGACCATCTTATTAATAGCTTTCAGACAAATACACAAGCTGAAATTTTATGGATGAGAGGGATGAATGGTCGTTTTGTCAAACTGGATCTGTCTCTTTGTGTAGATTGTGCTGATGAATATTAAAAGAAACTTTTTCTAGGTTCATTTAAACGATGATTGGTACCTTACAAAGGGAGACCATAAAATAGAGATATTAATGCTAAGAAAGATAAACAATGCAAATGGAAAATACATTAGAGCGTGCTCTTGCAAGTCCAGTGGAAACATAAAAGGAAGAAATGAAAGCTCTTCATAGCAATAGACATTTTACAGCAGCCCTGAGGGAAGATGACACAACAGGGGAGTGGAGACACAAGTGTTTTGATTAGGTATACTAATTATCTTCAGACTATTAGCAAAGAAGAGAGAGCATTAAGTTAAATGGCCTGCTCCAAATTCTCTTTGTTTCAGCAACATAAATAGCTCGGCAGTGAATCCTTCCCTTTCTTCCTCTCTCCTCGACTCGCCCTTGATTGTTCTTGCTATAAGGAGTCCAGATATTGTTCATTACGATCAAGTCGGAAAACATTAAACTATTCTGCTAATAAATTAGCCTTTTGTTACAGATTTCATCATCATTTATAAACGGCAACTTATTTGACACGCCCAGGTCTCCACAGACCATTGAAACGGCTACAGCTCTGCTGCCACTCTTAGACAATAATTATAGTATATATTTTCACAGTGGATGACTCCTGACAAACAGCCCATATGCAGATTGGCCAGTTTAACAGGCGGAGGATAAATCAACATTTATTGCTGACCAACGCTGGGGAAATATTTATCCTGCAGGACAAATGATGTGTGTGACAAAGCAGCCATATTGGGAGAAGTAAATAAGGCAGATTAACCGTTCTGGTGATGCTGTGTTCCCAAACATGTTGGTGGAGGACAGATGGAGGCAGTGAGACATGCAACCCTCATTGTTATCTCAGCCTGGACAAAGCAGCATCAGATTTAATCTAATAAAAATGATCTCAGTATTGATTATGTCTGCTGTAAAGACCTAATGAGAATTAACAGGTCCTTACACTGACCATAAAGCACGATCAGATAAATTTCTCATGTGATTGGATTTCTTTTCTTTTTTTTTTTTTACCTAACATTAACATTCCTGACTCTTCTTGTGCTCATCCTTTTTCTCTCTCTTGTTTATCCGTTCCATAGAACATTGTCGGTTCTGAGCAAAGTCCATTGCTAAGGTCTGGCCGTGGGAATGAAAGGTCAGACTCAAGATATTTCTTTTCAGCAGCAACCTAAGCCACCCACACATAACACTTTGCACTACATTATCAGTGCTGATGAAAAAAAAAAGCCATGCCATCTTTCATCTAACCTGAGAAATGTCATCTTTTTCCCCCCCTGGCTTGTGGCTGCTGCAGCTTGTTTGTGCAGAATCATGAGGTGCCCCGGCTGTCACCTGTAAACCTGCATGATCTGCAAAGATTGGTGCTAAAAAGTACCTTTCTCTTTTTACCCTTTTTTTTCCGAAATTCAGCTCCAGATATGAAGTAAGCTGAACTGAAAGGCAAATGGGTAATTTATTCACTCCTTAAAAGGAATAATGGACATGTGATTTTTCAAGCCATAAATGCATTTACCTCCAGCAAAGATTAAAAAGACACATAGATTAGTGGTTTTTCTCTGGGGGAAAGCAGTAATACTCAAAGTAACATATGCATCGTTATAAAGCTGGTTATGTATCTGCACTGCTTGCAGGGACTGCAGAGTTATTACTAATAAGTAGATAGTGTCTACTTTTCAAATGTTTAACTGTGTGGCAGAGTTCTCTATAAAGCATTTCCACAGACAACCTTGGGTTTATTTTCAACAGACCTGGTAATCCTGGATCTGGAACAAAAAGCTGCTGCTTCTTTGAGATGTCAGCTTTCAGCTAGAGCTGTTTGTCACCTTTCTGTGTCTGTCTTACTAATGGAGCCGGTTCTCAGGGGGGCTTGTTTGCAGTTATCTGGGATGACATACAGGTGTTGTTTGGATTTTTACTAGATAAGGGTGTAAAGTACAGTTCGACCATCTAGTTTTCTCAAACTTAATAAATGTAACGAGAGGATGATGCTGTCCCCCTGGCAGCAGGATTAAACATCTGATCCATTCAATGCCTTGAAGTAGTTGGTTCTTTTTTTAAACAAGGGAACAGAAATAACTGTAGCATAAAGCATTATTTTATTTTTTTCCTATTATTTCCATTAGAGAAAGGAAGTTCTTCAAAATAAATATGACTTTACTAAATATCAAGGTTTCCTCTCAATCCTAATAATTTATTTAATGTTTTATTAAATGATTTGCTTAATCAGGAACCAAAAACCTTTAGTTAAATTATTTTTTACCCTCTTTGAAATAGCTAGCAGCGAATAGACATCAGGATTCCACTAAATGACTCTTGGTCAGACTTGGTAATGGAAATGTAATGAGCATCTGAGGAACACAGAACACTATTGTTATATCAGTGTTTAAACCCTTAGTGAATAAAGCTTGCCCAAGCTTTAACAACAGCTCAAAACATTACTGTAGCATAGCGTAGCATGCAGTCCATCCTGTTAGCTTTGTCTTTACTCGTCAGTAAACACATGAAATGATCAACATCATCAAAAGACATATTGTTTGTTCTGTCCCTAATTGTGCCAGACCTGTAAACCTTTCGTCCATGTCCGTTTGGAAGGCTTGGGTTTCATCCAGCAGCAGCTTAGCAGGCAGGCTCACAGCAGGGGTCCTTCTCATCCAGTCTGGCTCTATAAGTTCTGAAACTCAAGAGAAATGTGTTGCAAAAAGGTCTGTTATCCAGCAGTTTGGTTCCAAAAGGTCAATCATGATGACTTATCCTTGATGATTCTGGAGATCTGGGTCTTTTTGGGCATGGGTCTCCATTTTTGCAGAGACCCTGCCGAAGTGGAGCCCAGCCAGCCTGATGGGAACGAGAGAGGGAAAGAGAGAAAATCTTGTGTGTTCTGTGGTTTTCCCTGTCCTCACACAGAGGGGGCTGGTTGGTCACACCTCTGTGGGAGTTCCTCTGGCTGAGAAAAAGGGGGTTGAGGAGTTCTTATAGCTGCTTGTTCACCAAACTTGTACCCTCTTCTCTGGTCATCGTGTCAAGATGAAATATGGACACTGGTTCCCAATGTCCAAAAAGTATTATCATGGCATATGGCATAATACTGCATATTTTAACCGTATATATGAATGCTCTGAACTTCCAAATCAAAGAGTGTTTGCAGTATGTTTTTTTTATCACTGCAGCACTTTATGAAATTAGAATATTCATTTCACTGCTAAGCTGCTGCTCATTCACTGTCTGAAAGCTGTACGAAACAAAATTTCTTAGACAGATTTTAGCCTTTAGCTTAAAATGATGGGTGAGGGGTAGACATTAGTAAACTCCTTTACTGACAGTTAGATGTCTGGTTTACCGCCTGAACTAAAACTGTTGACATTTTTAACACACTGAAACATCAACATGGTTTCATCCAACAGATTCTCTGTTAAGATTATATTTTTATACAGTTTCTTTTTTTTTTTTATAAATCAGCATTTTTTATAAATTAGCATTATTTTGACGCTGAACCCTGTGTTTGTCAGATTTATAAACATAGTGTATGGTAATTTTGCTTCTATGTTTTCTTTAGTAACATTATTTTCATGGCTTTCACCATAAATCTAGTTTAGGCTTTCATAGTATTTCATCCCACAGGTAATGTTCTTTAGAATAACAGGAAAAACCCTGGGGGGGGGGGAAATGATCAAGATGTTTCAAAGATGCCTCTCAACTCAAATTATTGCAGCAAATTGAATTTGCTCATTTAAAACCTAATAAGCTACTGCAGTGGTATCTTTATATACGTATTTTATTGTTAAACTCTGAACTTAAATTTGTCTTTTCTTCTTAGGAAAGAACTTGGTGAGACCTTGAACAGAAGAATAAGATGTTTCTAGTTGGATATATTTTATGTATTGTAATAATATATTTAATATATTATAACTACCTTGAAATTCCTGCATCTCTCTGAGGCTAAACAATTATTTCCACACAGTTTCCAAAGTGTTTTGGTTTATTCACCCCCTGATGGTTTCAGTATAGGCAGGTTGAGTGAGATGATAGCTGCAGGGACCAGACGTCGCTCATTCGCAGGGTTCAATGCTGTACACCTTTGGATGCTAAGAACATGGGCGTAGGTTTGCATGGGGACCATAGAGGCAGGGTCCTAGCAAAATTTTGGGCCCACCTGTTTGTCCCTACCAATAATTTGATGTGAATGATGTGTTTATGATGTACAATGCAGCGTTGTTGCAGCAGTCGCTTCTTTTCTTTCCTGTTCCATCAGGTCACATAACTACGGTGGCCCTGAAGTGCAAACTGCAACTACAAATCTAAAAGCGCAACTACATTAAGGAAAACAAAACTACATAAAGCAAAGCGCAACTACATTAAGGAAAACACAATTACATTAACCTACCGGAAAAGGTAGGTACCAGTGGGAAACATGAGACATCGCTGAATTGTTTTTCTTAATGTAGTTGCGCTTTGCTTTATGTAGTTGCGATTTCCTTAATGTAGTTGCGCTTTGCTTTATGTAGTTGCGATTTCCTTAATGTAGTTGCGCTTTTAGATTTGTAGTTGCAGTTTGCACTTCAGGGCCACCGTACATAACTGTGCTGTTTAACTCCACTCTCATGGGTTGTTCTGCCTTAAGTTCTTCCTCCTCTGTTCTTGAATGACGTGTGTGCGTGTTCGCACTTGGAGCCCTGAATTTAAATTTCAGTCAAGCTAGCACACCGTGGTTATTGCAAGTAATATTACGAAAACGAGTCAAAATTGAAATACGCAATATTATCTACACTAAAATAGATGATTCTAGTTCTGTAAAGAAGCTGGAGAGAGTTTTTTGGTTTCTGGATATTGAGAAATGTAAGAAACCAACGTCAGCATCTCTATATAATATTTAATTCTAATTAATTTTATCAACAAAAAGATTTTGATCTTTTGCTTAAGTAAATATTCTGTGTCAGGCAAGAGTTCTGAAGACAAAGGCAAAGACTGTTTTATTTTTTTGACAATCCTTTGAGGCAGTTCAGGTATAAATAGCAGGTATTATTTTTTTTATAGAATATAACAACATGAGATGGGGCCTAAACATTTGCTGTTCCACATAATAATAGTGCTATTTAATTGACTATTTATACTTCTAGAAATATGATAAAGACAGAGAAACACCATTTAACTCTATTTTATTTTACATAGATTTCCACACAGTCCATAAGTTAATTAGTACAAACATTAGTGTCTGGTAAAAATGCTTGAATCTGGCTGTTTATTTTGGATATTATTACATTACAGATAAGGGAGGGTTATGTATTTTTTTTATAATTGTTAAAATGATTTTATATTTGAATAAACTTAGGCTTATTCTTGGCTTTGTAGATGATGCCAACGAAATACAAACAAGATATAAGGAGCTATTTTAACATTACGACAGTAAGTATTATAGGATGATATAAAAGGTTGTGTTACATGTAATCTTTAATATTAAAAACACACTTGTACTATAGTTACATTAAATGATTATAGGAAATATAGATATCCAGTAATAAAGATGCAGAGCAGCTTGAAGTTGAAGCAGCTGCCCTTCAGTGCTTCAGGTGACGTCTTAATGATTTTAGTTACAAATTAATGAGCAGCTTTTTTATTTATATACATTATAAATATCAATTTGCCTTTGATAACATTTGGCTGAATTTAGGGACCTCAAACAAAGAGTGCAGCTCAGGTAGAGAGAAGTGTCCGAACCTTCAGGATTTCAGGTGAAATTTATTTTGTTCAGTATGAGCAATTGGATTATGTGATATCTTAATAAGCTCAAAAATGACGCCACATGATTTTTAGTATAGTTTGCTTGATTTACATGTATGTTTGGTTGATTAATTGTACATAGGAAACTCAAATGTCAAGGCAGGACAGTATAGAGCAGGCTGAGGGAGATGTTCCTGGACCGTCAGGGCTTCAGCTGAGTTTGTTAATGTAACTGCTTTAACAATGAGGGATTGTTTTTTTATTAGAGCTTGTTGTTAATTTGTTAGCTAGTGTCAATACAAAGTTTTATGATTTTATTTGCTCTTTAGTTTGAGTGAAGGTAGACCTCAAGCAAGTCGGTGTAGTATCCTGGACATGGGCAGTAAGCCATACCAGCCGGATCCAAGGTTTACACAAGACATTAAGATTCCAGGCAAAGTAGTACAGTCAGTTTACATGGCTGCATTATAGCCCTACACTAAAAGAAGTTCTGTGTTTTGAATGTGTCAAAGCATACACCATCAAAAAGACCACGCTTGAGAAAAAGAATGATCCTGCTTTTTGCTTAAATGGTTTCAATAATTGGGAAAATGCCATAGATGGCTTTAATCAACATCAAGCCAGCATAGCACTAACCTGACTTTCCATCTGGAAACCTTCCGTTGAAGTAATTTTGGGAAGGGGCGAAAATACTGGTTAGCTGATTGGCCTATGTTGGTGATAGACGGGCCAAATAAACCAATCAGATCATCGAAGCATATGACGTACTAACAGCCAGGCTACTCTTGCCGAAACCAGTCAGGAGAAGAGCAAAAACATCTTTTCCTCTGAGAAAAGCCTCCAGAGCAGTGTTTTGCTCTTCTTTCAGCGAAGAAATACTCTGTAATTCCGATAAAACTTGCTCGATAGCCACGCTAACGCTAGTTTCATCGGCTGAAGCCGCCATGTTCTTTAGACTGAACTGTCACGCATCTCGTTGCGTCACACCTCAACCCGCCTCAAAGCCAACGCTGATTGGACGTTCGTTTGGTGAACGGCTCCAAATTTTCTTCAACCGAGAGTCTCCAGACTGAGTGAAATCCTGAAAGCTCGCAAGATCAGGATGGTCTCACAAGGCTAGCATAGCACATAATCATGCTGTTACTGTTAATGTTATAAAGCAAGCCCCAGTTAATACTCAGCGTACTAGTGCAATGGCCAAAGCTCAAGAGGAGGCAAGACATTGTTTACTGGAGATAATGGGCTGTATGAGGTATCTTGCAAGACAGGGACTTGCTTTTCGAGGACATAGGAAGATGAAGGTAATTTACATCATCTTGTAAAGATTGTGGCAAAAAATGACCCTATTTTGGCTTATACGTAACCATAACTATGTGAGCCCACAATGCCAAAATGAATACCAAACTTTATTTGGGCACACGATCATTTGGGAAATGGCCTCAACAATCAGGTCCTTGCCAGTGGTCCAATTTTCCATCATAATGGATAGTACTCAGGACATACAAGGGGAAGAGCAAGTTTCTATACGTTTGAGATATGTGGACGAGGACTTGGAGCCAAATAAAGCAGTTGTTGGGCTATATGAGGCGTCAGGGACAACAGGTGAACAAATGGCCAAGCTAGCAGTTGATATACCACTGAAGCTGTACATTCCAATCACTGCATTGCGATTTCAAACCTATGATGGAGCAGCTAATATGGCTGGGAAGTTTTCTGAGGCGCACTGTGGTGCCTACTGTGTGAATCTGATTACACTGTCTGCTTGTTGTGCCTCTCCTTTACTGCGTGATGCGTTGCAATGGGTCCATGAACTGGGAACTCTAAGCAACCAGTCTGGGAAGTTTAAGGGGCTGTTTGCTGGAAAGGCTGTGACTGGGGGTCATATACGGATCAAGCCTCTGTGTCCCACCAGGTGGACGGTACGTGGCCAAGCTGACACAGCACTTTGTCAATATCTAGCTGTGTTGTCTAGTTTGGTGGAAATGGCCTCAATAATCTCTGACTTTCGGGCCAATGGACTCCTAGAAAGATTTCTGAAGGGTAAAACCGTTCTTTGGCTGCTGGTAGCCTCAGATGTGTAGGGAGAGCTGGAGTGTTTAAATCGATCTTTGCTAAATCGATCACAAACTATAGAGGGGATGCACTCTGCTATTGGTTATGTCCAATCATGTCAAAGAAAAAATTGAAATACCCCACCAGAGACAACCACCCAAGCGGTTCAGTGGTGGGGCTTCTCCCCAAAGGGCGAAATGACCTGAGGAACACTTTAGGGCTGAATTTTTTAAGGTGTTGCACTCTTTGGAGAGTCAGTTTAAGCAACGGTTTAATCAGCCAGATTTGCAAAAACTGAAACAGGTTGAAAATGTTCTCCTTACTGGGCAAGTGAATGATGGTTTAGCGCAGTATCCAGAAATAGGCACAAGGAGTTTGAGGGGCCAGCTGGCAATGTTTCACTCTAAGCTACATTTAAGTCTGTTGGAGAAGCTGCAAATATTCTGAAGGGAATGTCCAGTGAAGCCGGAGGCTTGTTTATTGAGGTGGAAAAACTGATCAGGTTGTTGTTGGTTGTTCCTGTGGCATCAACCTTCTTAGTGCACTAAGAAGGTTAAAAACATCCATGTTTTATTAGCGGTGCTTTTCTTGGTCCTGCTCATCTCTGCTCATAGGGCCAGAGGGGCAGCAGGTCAACCATGAATCAGCAGCGCCTTAATAACATGGCTGTCTGTCATGTTAATCAAACCATTCTGGACCAGCTTGATCTAAAAGATCTTTGCAAGCAGTTTGTCTCTGTTAATGACAGACGTAGTCACATCTTCAGAATGTTTAGATAAAATAGAATACACTGAAAAAAGTATTTACAGTCCAGCTTAATGTGTTGAGATGGAGCCTAGGCGGAAGTTTACTGAAGAAACTCATTGCTCTCCTACATCCACCTGCGAAACAGCCATAGCTCATCTTAAAGGGGAACACCGTTTTTTTTTACATTGGTCCCTTGATTTTCCGTTATTCCATCATGTTCTACTCACCTATGTTAGTTTTGTGTCATTTGGAGCCGTTCTGAAGATATTCCGTTAGGTTATATCCAGTAACGTCTTCCTATGGGCAACGACTTGAAGGCACAAACTAAACTGTTCATCATTTATTCTTTATGGTACGCCTGCATTCAGAACATGGAGGCCAATCACTGTCCCCCAGACATCCCCATTAGATTTTCAATATTTTTAATTTAAAAAAAAAAAAAAAAAAAAAAAGCTAGTTTTCCTCACATGCCTGGAAGATGTCTACAGATGATCACAGATGATCTCGCTCTCCTAATGAACGATTCAGATTAGCTAGAATGAATAGAAGGGGTGGAGCGTAGCGAAGTTAGTATTTTAGAGTGTCAGTTCCTCTTATAGATTGCATGTGCATGTAAATATAGTACATTTATTTTTGGTCCTTTTAATGTGTAATTTTGCTTTAATTTAATGATACAGAGAGAACATTATACATTAAAAAAAATAAGAGTGGGTTTTTCCTCTCTTTACTTCTGCACAATTCTATATCTTCAAAAGAAAATACAGGATAAATCCAAATATAAGAGACATATTTACAAATAATAATAAAAATAATAAAAATATGTGAATAAAAATATTTACATATTTATTTAAGAGTCCCAATTCCACATCCATCAGAGCCACTGGTGCTTCAAACATTGACAAACTGCATCTAGTGTGTGTGGTGCTTCTAAAATTTGTATAAATGTAGCAAGAAATGCTGCTTTTCTCTTTAAACCAATCTTTAAATAACAATAGGAGCATGCATATTTCATAGGACCAATGACATCAGACCAATGAAACTTAAATGTGAGGGATTGTATTTGAGTCAATGAGTCGATGCAATCAGCTGGTTTTCCTTAGATATAAAACTTTGTATCAATTTGACTGTATGATCTGGTTGAACTGTAAAGTGCCTTGAGATGACATGTGTTGTGAATTTGGCGCTATATAAATAAACTGAATTGAATTGAATTGAAAACCAATAGTGTCCCTACCAAAGTTGAAATCAAACCTACGCCACTGGCTAAGAATATATTCTTTATCCACTGGCAGCGGTTGTTGTTGTTGCACTATTTTTTGTGAAAAAAATTAGAGCCAAGTCAGGTCTTGCTTCCCTTCATGTATTATTTGCAGATCTAGCCCGTTTATTTTTTTTTTAAGAATGCAGCTCAATGAAAGCATGCACCTCAAGGTTAGGAGATCATAAGAGATTGCTGCACTTGCTGTGGGGTTTAGCCCATTTACTGCATTGCACTGGCTGGATGGGCAGGTGTTTGTTTCAGTTAGCAGTGCTAGCGCTAGCCATGCTAGTTAGAAGAAAAACAGAAGCAAAGAAGAAGAGGCTGTGGGTGCAAGATGCCTAAGGTCCAGAGAGCAGACAGACAAGTTCCTGCTCCTTTTTCTACAGCGACTAATTGCAAACCTGGGTCATGTAATCTGGGAATTTAAGACACACAGTATTAGCTTTCCCTATTTTTTCTCATCCCTAAGCTCTTTAAGTTAAACTGTGAGGCATTTCTGCAACAAACTGCTCTTGCATTGCAGAAGCCCTCGAAAATATTGTGTTTCAGAACGCAGAGCTGCGCCTGCCGTGTCCGGCCTTTAGGCTAACTGTTCATTTGCAATAGATGGGATTAAAATGGACCACATTCAAAATGTCAACAAACTGTTGATGGAGTCAAATTTATCTGCCATTAAGCCTGGTTTTTGCTCAACACGTCCGCAGGGTCCCATTGCATCTTTGAAGCGCCCAGCCCCTCTACGTAGCGTCCCTGATGTTTCGCACTGGGCACCTAGAAAGCTTTCTAACGAAAAACATGGCGGACATCCTGGCGACAGCATCGAATAGCGAGGGTTCGCAAATTTAAACATCTAGAAACATTTCTGATTTGACTCATATATAAAAAGAACAGATAATGGAAAAAAATCAACTGCCAGTGAAATAGTAAAAATTCAATGAAAATCATTCCATTAATTCTGAATTGTGGTTCAACAGAAATATTAATAATAAACAAACAAACAAAAATATCGAGTAAAGCAGCACGATGGAGCTCCTAAGCTAAACTGTTGAAGAACACTTTGAAGAAATCACTGCAATACGGTGTTTTCATAAATGTAGTATTTCAATCTATTAAATCATAATTTTGTTTGTTTTTATCTGTATTTTTTTTTCTTCTAATTTGTTGTTATTAGAATTACTGTTGAAAATAATCCTTTTCTTTAATGGGAGTGTGTCTGAACTTTACCTTGTTAAATAGAATCCATTTTAGGATTGCCCGTCCAAAGAGGGAGAGCTTTACAAGAGGAAGGAGAGGAGCAAAGTCTGATGCTACGTTCACACCGCAAGCAGCAAAGGCAGCAGGAGCAGCGAGTTTACATTCAAAGTCACTGGTTGACGCGCATCAAGGCGCTGCAAAACGTCCCGCAACACGTTTGGAGCAGCAGGAGCAGCGCAATTGTGAGCAAATGTGCATCTCGCACACCACATCAACCAATCAGAGAAGCTGATCTGGGAGCTGGCAGGGAGACAGACTGCTGATGCAGAGCGCTATGATCACTCCTCTGAAACAGTTTATTAACACCTAAATTAACTCAAAATATAGAAACCTGCCGGCAGAATATGTTGGCTTTTTTTATCCTGCTGCCTGCAGTTTGGATTACGTTCATGAAAACCACCTTCCAGCCCCCGCGGCAAACCCCCAAGAGGCGAGCGGGCCTGAGGCAGCTGCTGCTGGGGATTCCCAGTGACAGCGCAGCGCCGGTATGTGGGGGTCTGAGCGGCTCCCACAGAGAAATAATCTTTGAAGGCAGGATGGTAATCTGGATGAACTGACTGCACAGACCATGTTTTCAGGAGGACTTTCTCACTTCAACATAGATTCTAACTACTTTTTACCCGCTGATCACAGCTAATGTAGCTGCCATTGTTCCAGGCAAAGAAAGGATAAAGTAGCTCCGCCCACCGCGCATCAGATCCACTTTACCAACGCGCAGCTAGAGCAGCAAAGATGCTTCAGCTTCTTTTCAAAACTAAACTTGTACAAACATCAAAAATGAAGCTTGCGGTGTGAACGTAGCATAAGGTCAGGGACGACCAGGTGAGTTTCAGTCCAGCCCGTCCTAGAAGACAAAGACACAGGAAAACAAAACACAGAAGTCTCAGATATGATGCGTTGGTGAATGATAGAGTCAGTTATTGGCAAAAGGCACTGAGCAAGTTTCAAAAATGTAGAAAATGTTTGTAGAAATCAGTGAAATGTATGTTGCCTGTCCCGACGGCTGCCTGAGTGTTGAGCCCCCCTAAACCTCTGACCCTAGAACCGCCCCTGACAGACACAGAGAAAAACAGTTACTCTGTGCCATAAACGCCACCCCAGAGTCGGCCAGAATATTAGGTACAGGGGGAAATGCCAAAAAAAGCATATGATGTTAGAAATGTGTTCAAATTTAACAAAGTGGCTAAAACAGCTAAATAAATAACAGTTTTTTGTTTAAACAGAGGGCTCCTTTTTATTTGAAATGATGAAAAAGACAAATGGACCTCTTGAAAGCTTGATAAATCTCAAGTGTGACTTCCTGGATATAGCCAAAAATAACGATCTAATACGGAGTTCGATATAACTCCATAATCTAATAACTCAGACAGTTTTCTCATTACTGTAAAACTTATTTTTTCAATCCATTAAATAAACACATGTTCCACAGAAAAAAGGAAATGAGTATTTAGCATTATGGCTCCCACAGCATGGAGTCATCTACAATCAGACTCCATTTCTTTTATTTCTGTTTTTATTTTGATTAAATATTTTGTTGGTATTTTACAGTTTGAATGTCTGATTTTATGGACCTGAACAAAAAGTCTACAGCAAAGACTTTCTTTCTTTCTTTCTTTCTTTCTTTCTTTCTTTTATTTCTTTGGTTGATGGATGCAGATATATCACAATTACACACAATGTTACGGTAGAAACCGACTTTTTATTTATTCAAATAGCAGAGGGACTCATCTAATTGAATCTATTTCCTTTGCAGATGATGGGTTCACCTCCTGTCATGGTGGATGTTGTCCCATTTCCATGCTGTTGAAATATGGTTTTATTTCCTGGCTTATCTTTGCTGCCTCCAGCTCATCTCCTCCTGGTTCTCTCTGCAGCTTTCCCCTCTCTCTGCCTATCTCCATGACATTACCACCACCAGCAGAGAAATGATGGTAATTGGCCATTTTGGCTTGGACAGCTACTAACATGAAAGCAAAAGTGGCTTCGGCTTGGAGTGTTGAGCCCTATAACCTCTTCAACAGTTTTCCCCTTAATAACCAGAATTTTTTGCTCATGTTCTCAGAAGCCTGCATTAAGGCGCCCAGGTAAATGGGTAAACAGAAATACGACATATGATCACTAATGAGCGTAAGTCTCCACTGATGTTAACATCTTCCTGATGGACGTAGCTACTGGTGCGTAGAAACAGATAGGGTCATATTGACAAATGCAGCTCATGTCATGGAAAATCTGGACTGGATCTATAAAAAGAGCAAAGCAAGTGAATTACTGACTCAGAAATATAGCCTTCATATCCATCGTTATTGGCTAAAGAAATCAAAATGCAATCTAATCACGCACACATGGCATAAAGCAATAGAATAGAATAATCTTTTGTTTTCCAACTGTGGCAAAGGAAACGGGCAAAGAAATCAGTACCTGCAAGACTCAGTAATATACAAAATAAGTGAAGAATAATCAAACACTGTGATCTGATAAAAATGTCTTAGTCTTATCAATTAGAATGAGATTAAAGGTCCCAATAAAGCAGAATTTATTAATGCTACTAAAACAATGACATATCAAAGACACTTTTTTCCAATTTAAGGGAATATTTTTGAAAGGCATTTTAAAGAGTCACACTTAGACAACTTTTATAAATAATAATTGCATCATTAGTAATTTCACTTAGTACAGCTTCCAGACAGTAAATTAACATTTCCTTGCCATAAAGTGCAGCATTGATCCAAATTAAACAGTGTGGGAGAAACGACACGGTGCAACACATCTTAATTTTTTTTTTTTTATTTAAGCTGGAACTCCTCTGGATTCGTTTAATGTTTAGCTCAACATAAAGTAGTGGAGGGTATTAATGTTAAAGAAAAATGGAACATTAGTGTCAATATTTTTCCAGAAACAAACAAAATTGAAAAGTTTGCCTTCAGATGTTTTGAGTTGTTTGTTTTACAGAAAACAGAACATGTACTTATTTTCTAAATACTTCAACGAGGAAGGCAAAGGTTGAAAAAGGTTAAATATTTTTCATTTAGCATAACAGCTGTGTTGTTTCATTCTATCTCTATTCTCCCACTCTGCAGAATCTGTTAGTTCAATCTCTAACCTTCTGCTCTCTCTGCTTTTTCTCATAGTAGCTTCATCTGGTCTGTTCCTGTTTGGCTGTGACTCCATCCTGGAGAGAAATATCAGCTGTGCTGCTGCCATCAACACCTTTGTTTCTAGATGTTGGAGCTTGGCCTGTTTTCCAGTGTAGTCCTGTTTCTCTGACTGTGACTAACTGGATGTGCTCTCTTCATCCTCTGACATGGGAGCTGGCTCGGAGCTCGTCTGCCTGGCTGTGTGTTTCCTGGACGGGGCCGCCTGTGGAGCTGGTTGACGGTTGCCTTTTGTATCTATGCTTCTTTTTCTATGTCTGCTTCTGTCTCCTTGAACCCCAGTGGGCCTCAGCAGATGGCCGCTCACACTGAGCCTGGTTCTGCTGGAGGTTTCTTCCTGTTCAAAGGGAGTTTTTCCTCTCCACTGTCGCTACAAGCATGCTTAGTGTGAGGGATTGCTGAAGAGTCAATGAGTCAATGCAATCAGCTGGTTTTCCTTAGATAGAAAAATAATGAATCAATCTGACTGGATGATCTGGTTGATGCCACCAAAGGTGAACAAGGTTGGAAACAAAGGAAAAAACAGGTCAAAATCAGCCTGCTGAGAGGGACACATTTATTTGAACAGAGCTTTTCTCATCACAGAAAAACATGGATATTTCAAATAAAATACAGAATACAAGAAACTGTTTGTTATAGGAATTGAAAATGTGGCCTGCTGAGATTTTAACAGGGATTTACAAAGATTATAGCTCAGAGAATTTATCTGCTGTGGAAACTCTTCAGAGGGCGGGGTGCAATAGATTTAGCCTGGACCTGATTACAGAACCTTTACAGTTGAGTGATAAGCCAGTAAAAAATAAATACATGTAGAGACAAAGTTTCTACTAGATCCAAGCTCATCTAAACAGACTTTTAACCAATCTAAGCAGAATTGATTCACAAACCAAATCTAAAACACATAACAACTGTAGTTACAAGTCATGGGGGGGGTCATTTTGTTAGAGCACTTTCTTCCATATTTTGCCTCTTTCTGCTACATGGCTTGTGGCAAACGCCAAGCAGAATCTTTTATAGATGTCTTTGAACAATGGCGTCCTTCTTGCCACCAGTGAAGCTGGATCTCAGCAGAAATAAGCACCCAAATATACAAAAAAACAGAATATCTGGCCATGCCAACAACGACCAATAACGACTGCCTTTTCAGAGGAATGGACCAGTATCTAGTATAGCAGCCAATAACGACCTCAACGACTCGCATTATTAAGGGGTGGAGCTTATTTTCCAGCTTCACTGTTAATTTTTTATAAACCATTACAAGGCTTTGTTTGGCTCCTCTATAAAGCCTGGAACTCAGCGCTAATCCAGACATTTTGAATAGAAAAAGCTTCCTGGATGGAAAAGAAACTTGGAAAACAAAGTCCACTGGATTGGTTTTAACTTTAACTTTTTTGAATACAAAAAAAAAACACATCCCAAAAGAGGCAACCGTTCTAAGACCCTCTTTGTTGCCTCAAAATACACGAGTTACTGAACATTTCCTCTAATTTACTGTATGTTTCCCTGAGTTTGAGCCATAATTCAATTCAATTAAAAAAATGCTTTATGAATCCCAATGGGAAATTAAATGTTAACTCATAAATTGTTTTGTTTTTTTAACTGGTTAAATGAGAAGTTTTATTTTCTGTAGCAGGAACTCTGGTACATTTATGTACATTTTGTTTAAACAAAGATAGAATTTTTTTGATATTTATGAAATAAAACAGTGGGTCTAGTATTTTCTCTTAATGTTTCTTTAATCTTTAAAACTCCTCAGAGAGAAACCATCTAATTCTTTACTCATCAAAGCAGAAAGCAAAGGAATAACTCCTGCTAAGGGGAACTTTTCTCCAGTGTCACGCACACTGAGAGCCACTGAATGAGAGCAATTTGCTTCAGTCGTGATAAAATAAGGAGTGTTCCACTTGACCTTGGAGTTTTTCATTTAAATTAAGTCATTATTCAGCTTGTATCAATCAAGCATCCTTGGATTCTATAAAGATAGCAGCAAAAATAAATCAGATCATCCGTTTTTTTCCCACCACCTCTTTGCAAATATGTAAAGCAAAGGAAATCGTCTCACAGGGTCAAAATATAACATTATGAAATTGAACATTCGTTCATTCTGCAGAACATCCTCGGGCCTGGGCACCGTGTAACAAAGATCCAATCGATTCCTGAAACCTTTATCACGCCTGGCTCTAATTCTACCCACATCACAAAGTTTAATTCCATTACTTTCACATCAAATTACTTTTTGGCTCAGGGCGTATTCTGCCCGGAAATTCTATCTCTGGTCAGAGCTTGATCAGAATGGCTGTGATATATAGACTGACATGAGACTGAAGGTTGGATTGAGGCAGACACCCTGTCTACTTCTAAGGCTAGGCTTAAAACTTTCCTTTTTGATAAAGCTTCTAGTTAGAGTGGCTCAGGTTATCCTGATCTATCTCTATAGTTCTGCTGCTATAGGCTTAGACTGCTGGAGGACATAGGGACCCCTTTTTCATCACTCTGCTTCATTCTATCTCTATTCTCCCACTGGATGTGTGTTTCTTTTTCTTTTTTTTACAGCATCCTGTCTGGTGATGCAGCAATAAGAATAATTGTCTTGATGCCAAAAAGAGCCCAACAGATTTTACTTTCACAAGTGTAGCAGTACGGCTATCGCCATAGTGTTCCGCTTGATTTATGCATATAAATAGCTTTATTATAATTATGCAGGGAGTTTTACAGATTATATGGACACTGCAATGTAAGTAGAACAGGAGAGGATAAACAGAAAAGGAGAAAAGATGAAAGAAAGAGGAGATAAAAGGAAGACAACGACAAAACATTTTCATTCTGCTTCATCAGCTGCAAAGAGATGGAAAACAGAACAGCACAACCAACGGATATAAGAGATACAATAAAGTAACACCTTGATACTATCGCTGAAGTATAAGTAGTATTATTTAATCTGACATGTATACTGTAGTAGCTGACTGTGTGTTTCCTGGACGGGGCCGCCTGTGGAGCTGGTTGACAGTTGCCTTTTGTATCTATGCTTCTTTTTCTATGTCTGCTTCTGTCTCCTTGAACCCCAGTGGGCCTCAGCAGATGGCCGCTCACACTGAGCCTGGTTCTGCTGGAGGTTTCTTCCTGTTCAAAGGGAGTTTTTCCTCTCCACTGTCGCTACAAGCATGCTTAGTGTGAGGGATTGCTGAAGAGTCAATGAGTCGATGCAATCAGCTGGTTTTCCTTAGATAGAAAACTTTGAATCAGTCTGACTGGATGATCTGGTGAACTGGAAAGTGACCTGAGATGACATGATGGGAATTGGAGCTATAGAAATAAACTGAATAGAATTGATTTGAGTTCTAGTGTGGAGGATTCCTGGCTGCAGATATCCAGCCTGGAATCTGAAACCTCTCTTCACCTCCATGACAGAGTGAGATGCTTCAAGCCTTAGGCCAACTCAGTCATTACCACCGGACTCTTTAGCAGAGCACAATCCCGGCCCGCTATCAGGGTTGTTGAGGGTTTCTCATCAAACCTGTCTTACTGTAGCCAATAATTCAATCAAAGAGCCAACTAAACCTCGGGGCTCTACCGGTTAATTAAAATCCTTCAAGCAAATTTGATCAATTACACTTTATCATTTTTGATAAGTTCCTTCAGTTTCATTTTATGAAATTTGATTCCCCTGAAAAGTATATTTGCCTGCCTGGTATCATTCCTGAACTACACCCTATTATTCGATGCACGCTCAATCTGATTTTTAATAATAAAGGATTGCCTTTAATACACAGTTCATCCTGAGTGGAAGCCATTCTCTATCATTATTTGGAAGAACTTGAGTGCCATCATGTGGAGAAGGCCTGGAACTGCAGGTTTTAATTTGAAACGTTTCAAAGGGAATGTTTTATACAATAATAATAACAACAACAACAAAAAATAGGACAAAACAATCTGAGGGAGATTAATTGAGATGGATTTAAATGATGGCATTTAAAGTGAAACAGGCAGCGTGTCTTTCCTGCTCCTGTGGGTCATTATCAACAGTTTCTATCCTCTCCTCTAGATGTCTCCCTTTACTCAGCAGTATTTCTGCTTCATATGATAAATCTAAAAAAAGAGTCAGTGACATTTTAACTGAACAAAGAATTATCTAAATAGATGTATGTGTCTCTAAGTAGGAGAAAACAGATAAATAAAAGCTGTGGGGAGGTCTTATGGGGACTCCTTATTTAATTCCATTTGGATCAAATGACTGTGAGGCTGACCTTTGCCTTATAAGGCCGTTTATATCCAGCAGGGAAACAATGAGAACTAAAGGAAGCCCAGTGGGCAGAATGAGATCCAGCAGGGTTTCTACAAACCTCTGAAAGTCCTTTAAATCTGAAATGATTCCATCCTGTTCAATAAATGATCAGTGTTTTTAATTCAGAGTAATTTTCATGTGAATGTGCTTTACTGGAGGCATCCATGTTTGTCAAAGAACACTACTGCCACCTACTGGTTAGTGACATTGTCACGGTGCGGTATCGGCTGTTGATCAAGTCCCAGTGCTGTATCTGGTGTTTGTCACAACGCGCTATTATCCAAGTCATCTTGAAAACATTCTTCTTCCAAATGTTGGCTACATATTACGGGTTTTTTCTCTGGCCAGAAGTTCGATGGCAAATCCTCCCTCTTCAAGTTGGCGATCCAACGACCAACCCGTCCGTGGAGGATCAGGAATCAGAAAGGTGGAATAACTCATGTCAGGAGTGAGGTGTTACACAGATTCAGTGACCGCGACAAAAATGATTGTTTTTATTTTTTTTTCCGATTTACCCTACATTTTTTTAATGACTGCGAAGATAATAGTTTTAAGTATAAATAACGATCCATTGATTATTCCTCGCTGACCGAACTTTTCCTTTAAAGTCTGAAAGGGGAGAGAAACAGGAAAAAGTGTGCTGAGGATTTTTTTATTTCCTCCTTATTAACGTAGTAATGCTGCATCCTTCCATCCTACTCATTTCTTCATCCCTTTCTTTACTTTCAGATCTTTTTCCATATATTTCCTTTATTCCTTGATAAATTACTTCTTCTTTGGTCCTCCCTTTCTTCTTTTCTTCCGTTCTTTTTTCTCTCATTAATTTTTTACATTCCTTCCTTCTTTCTTTTTGTCTAAATCACTTCTTCCTGTTTACTTTCTTCTTTCTCTCTGTCTGTCCTCCCTTTTATTTGCTTTAGGATTACATTATATTTTATAGTTCAACCAAAAAGGGAACATTTCATCTCATCTAATAAGTATCTGTAAAAAAGCTTGAAATGTGCACAAACCCTTGATCCAAACACGGCCCAGAAACGTAGGTATTGATCCATCCCTGGTGAACGATGACCAGGCCTGGAATGCTGTTTCTAAACCACCTCTGAACAGAAACAATGCAGTGGTCAGAGGGCAGCATTAATCAAGGAGATAAAACAGACAAGGCTTAAAAAACAAGATGAATTAGTTAACAGAGACCAATTTGTCTTTAATCACAGAACTAATTGTCTTCTGTCTCTCCTCTGATTCTGAGCTGTTTTTTAAATTTCATTCTGACGTTACGTCCCACTGAGAAGACGACAGGATGATCAAAAATAAAGTTTTTTATCTCCTTTTGTTCCCAGCTGCTTGTCCTGACTGTCCCACCCTGTATCATGAAAGTCCCATGGGTTTCCCCGCTCAGAAACTTCCTGAAGAAGCTGCAGAGACCGGCTGATTTTTATTTTTTTGTTTTCTGTTTCTGATGCTGACCCACAAACACACCAAGTTTGGCTCTGCCTGTGGGCTTGGAGAGGAAGATCTGCTGTTGGTGGGAGGGGAGCACACATCTGCCTCCTCCTGTTCCACATTTTGTTTTAAAGCCACAAGAGAAAAACATTTTTAACAGACTGGTTATCCACGCTGGGTTTGGTAGTAGTATATTATAATATTTTACACTGAAAAAAATAATGCAATTGATTTTGGCATTTACTTAATCACATTTAGCTACTTTAACACATGATTTTATGCCCTACCCTGCTAACACGAAACAATTTTCTTAAAGTATACAGTATAAATATATATAAGTAAATGCCAAAAACAGTTGCACTATTTTTTGCAGTGTATATTCTTAATGATGTAGGTCTATGGCGAGCATTCTGATTTAAATTCCTCAAAAATCTGCTGTTTCCTCCCTGGCTCTGAAACAGGAAGTAGAACTGCGGTTGTCTTCCGTTCGTCTTGTTTATTGGAACCCGCCTTCCTGTTTTTAGATTCCTCTGATAAAAGCTGAACCGCCCCCGGCTGAATATCCACTAACAGTCCTCTCCCCCCCCCCCGCTCTCCTGGTGTCTCTGAGATGAGCTGCTTGATTTCATTTTAGGAAACATTCCCTCATTACTGGGAAACAAGCAGAGATTGCTGCATGTTTTCCAGGCTCTGCATGGCCTGCAGGATGAGTCCAAACTGATCAAAGAGAGGTGTCACTTAAAGGAAAATACTTTATTACCTTCCTTAAGTAGAAATGTTGTCTTTCTAGACTTTACTGGTGTAACTATTTTCTAAACAACTTTTTATTTCTTCTCCTTACATTTTAAAAGTCGACTCGTTAGTTTGGTTTCATTTAAGCTCATTTTCATTCTGGTCTGTTGGTATTTAGAAGAAATAATTAGTTTAATCCAGACTATTAATTTCTTTGTGGTTGGACTCTGTGCTGCCCCAACTTGTTGTTCGGTCAAGTTTACTTGTATAAAACAAAAACAATAATTTTGATGAAAATATGAACCGCATTTCTTTGTCTGGAGCACTTTAGAAAAAATAAAAAACAGGAAGGTTTGTTATTCAGTGAAGTTACTCGTGTTTAATGTAGTAGTCAAATAGTTTACACAAGTAAGAGTAGGGATATTTCATTAAGATATTACTCGAGAAAAATTAAAGGGTATTATGCAGTAAAACGACTACTAAAAGTATATTTTTGTCAAAAAACTACTGAAGTTACTATAGATGAGTAAATGTAACTATTTACTACCAACCTATGATCACTAAAAAACATTTCACTAATCCATTTTGCTCTGGAAATAAAAATAAAAAAACAGTCTTGGTTTGTGAAAAAATAGAAATATTTGAAAAATAGGAAAAAAAATTTGATGTATATTTAAAAAAAAATCGACATGTAAATCAGTTGCCTGTCAGCAAAAAAATAAGAAATCCTGTTCATTAGCAAAAAGAGGTTAAGCTAGTTAGCATTAGCAATGTTGCTAAACCAGCCAAAGTGGGGGAGAAATTAAACCTCTTGCTCCTTGAAAATGAGTCTGATACAAGAATCTGATTTTTTCTAAATTAATATTCATTCCTAATTTCAGCTGCAGTAACAGATGAGTTGAAAAGACGACAATATTTACGTCAAAACAACGTTTACAGTTAGTTTAAACCTGAAAAGCCGTCATTTTCAGATCCTTGAAAAGACGTTTAAACTGGGTTTGTAACGTCTTTTCAACATCTTGTTGTTCACCACAAATATAAATAAATAGTTTATCAGGATAATGAAAAGTTAAATGTGACGCTGTTACCATTAGCTCTAAAACTAACAAAATAAAGTCTAAGGAAGTTATCATCCAGAATTGTAAAAAATTTTCCTTTAATAGAGTAGAGCAGTAAAGCTTCTGGCCTTGACAGTTTTTCCCGCATTACTTTTATTTTTATACTTTAAGTAGTTTTACTTTTACTGGAGTAAAAAGCTGAAGTTGATCTCTAACTTCTACTAAAGTGTTTTTAAACAGCAGGATTTATACTGGAGGAATAAACATGAATAGTTTTGACTCCTATGGTCAAATGTCAAAGTGTGATGCGGTAGTGAGTGAGTGTGAGTCAGTGTGAGTTTTGGGCAGTGCCATGTGCATCCAAGCCAGGAAGGTATGCAGGTCAGCCTAGCGGGAATGTCAGGAATGTCAGTGTAATTCTAACTCCTCTCTGCCACGAGAACCAAGGACTACCTGGATCATTTCCTTAGAGCAAAAGTGAAAAAATAAGCACTTTATAATAGAGTGTTTAGGAAATGCAAATGTGTGCGTTCTAAAAGCATCACATGTATTCACCCCCCCAAGGAAGATGGGAATCAGGAATTCCTCCATGTCCAACAATAAGTGGTAAAATTCCACACAGTTTGAGCCTCTGTGTTTCCAAACACCTGCCCTGAAAACCAGACTCAGCTGACCTCCCAGCTGTTCTCACATGTGTTTCTGGGCTCCTGAATGCAGTTCCCAGGCTTTACTAAGCCTTTCATTTGATATCACAACATATCTGACCCCCACCACCTCTGCCTTCCCATTCCCTCCCCCTCCATGTGGCCGGCTGGCTTTTTCACTTTGACAAAGACTGGTGAAATAATTACAGCTGTGCCTGAACTCAGCCGGTGTTTGTCTGCGGTAATCTCCGCAGAGCCTGCAGAGTACAGGCCGTGTCATAGCAGAAGGAGGAAGGGGTCGATTGTTCTGAAATTGAGAGACTGATGACATAATTTCAAAGGGCTATGTTCAGCATGTTCACCAGTGACATAGTAAATAAGCAGCAGAGTACACTACACTGCAAAACAGTGAAATCTAAGTTTAATTTTCTTAAAAACAAGAGCACTTTTTGTTCAATTAGGCAGTTAAATGATACACTTTGCCAATGAAATAAGGTCATTTACATTTAAAATAAGAACAAACAAATCCAGTCTCTTATTTCAAGTTCAGAATATCTATTATCTAATTTTATACATATTTTAAGAGTAGAAATGCTCATTCCATTGGCAGATTACTTTATTTACCTGCTCAAATTAAAGGTAAATACACTTAATTTCCGATATTTTTACTCATGTTTAGATCGTTTTCACCGATGTAGCTGAATGTTGACAAAACGTGTGAATTCAGAGACACACATCTGGACATCTTTCTCAGTTGATCACTTTATTTAACGCTCCTCACTGCAGCTTTCTGTTTCTCATAACTACTTTCTGAATGACAAGTAGTTCTTCCATTTATTTTGTTTCATTTATCTTTTAAAAGTTCATTTTTAAAATGAGAAATATGCCGGTGTTCTGTCAGATGAGCGTACCTATAGTCAATACACATGCACAAGACGACAGATTTGTGTTTATCCCTTTAGTTTTGTACGAAAAATAAACTTTAAACTACCTCAACATGCGTGTATCCCTTTAATCATGTACAAAAAACTAAGGTGAGATCACAATGCGCTTCAAAAAACAACAAAAAATAAGTAATTTGTTTTTCTGTACATGACTAAAGCGATACACGCCTGTTGAGGTAGTTTCAAGTTTATTTTTCATACAGAGAAAAACTAAAGTGATAAACAGGTATTGACTATTGGTATGCTGATATAACAGAACAGCGGTTTAAGGCAGGATGTCGGCGGACTGGTTTACTGAAGAACTGAATAAAGGCTGAGATCAGCCCAAATGAGCTGAACTTATAAACCCAATTAGTGATGGAAAATTAAGTCTCACCTTATCAGCATATTTTATTTATTTATTTTATACAATAAACTGCTATAATTTCATAAATATAACTGGTGTAGCAATTTCCATCTATTATACACTATATTGCCAAAAGTATTTGCTCACCTGCCTTGACTCACATATGAGCTTAAGTGACATCCCGTTCCTAATCCATAGGGTTCAATATGACGTCGGTCCACCCTTTGCAGCTAGAACAGCTTCAACTCTTCTGGGAAGGCTGTCCACAAGGTTTAGGAGTGTGTTTATGGGAATTTTTGACCATTCTTCCAGAAGCGCATTTGTGAGGTCGCACACTGATGTTGGACGAGAAGGCCTGGCTCTCAGTCTCCGCTCTAATTCATCCCAAAGGTGTTCTATCGGGTTGAGGTCAGGACTCTGTGCAGGCCAGTCAAGTTCATCCACACCAGACTCTGTCATCCATGTCTTTATGGACCTTGCTTTGTGCACTGGTGCACAGTCATGTTGGAAGAGGAAGGGGCCAGCTCCAAACTGTTCCCACAAAGTTGGGAGCATGGAATTGTCCAAAATGTCTTGGTATGCTGAAGCATTCAGAGTTCCTTTCACTGGAACTAAGGGGCCAAGCCCAGCTCCTGAAAAACAACCCCACACCATAATCCCCCCTCCACCAAACTTTACACTTGGCACAATGCAGTCAGACAAGTACCGTTCTCCTGGCAACCGCCAAACCCAGACCCGTCCATCAGATTGCCAGATGGAGAAGCGCGATTCGTCACTCCAGAGAACGCGTCTCCACTGCTCTAGAGTCCAGTGGCGGCGTGCTTTACACCACCGCATCCGACGCTTTGCATTGCACTTGGTTATGTATGGCTTGGATGCAGCTGCTCGACCATGGAAACCCATTCCATGAAGCTCTCTGCGCACTGTTCTTGAGCTAATCTGAAGGCCACATGAAGTTTGGAGGTCTGTAGTGATTGACTCTGCAGAAAGTTGGCGACCTCTTCGCACTATGCGCTTCAGCATCCGCTGACCCCGCTCCGTCAGTTTACGTGGCCTACCACTTCGTGGCTGAGTTGCTGTCGTTCCCAAACACTTCCATTTTCTTATAATACAGCTGACAGTTGACTGTGGAATATTTAGGAGCGAGGAAATTTCACGACTGGATTTGTTGCACAGGTGGCATCCTATCACAGTTCCACGCTGGAATTCACTGAGCTCCTGAGAGCGACCCATTCTTTCACAAATGTTTGTAAAAACAGTCTGCATGCCTAGGTGCTTGAATTTATACACCTGTGGCCATGGAAGTGATTGGAACACCTGATTCCAATAATTTGGATGGGTGAGCAAATACTTTTGGCAATATAGTGTATGTGGGAATATTCTATAAAATATTCATATATACAAAATATGGATTTCAATATATTAGTTACAATCCAAACATTTTTAAGACTTTAAATAATTACTGACGAAGGTCGGTAGAGTATCCAAAAAATGTACTTAAGAGTTACATGTTTTTATTAGATTTGTATTCAAGTAAGAGCAAAACAATATTTTGTGAAAAGGACACTTTATTTCTGAATAACTCATCAGGATCTTTGATATTTGTAATTATTAAAAATGTTTTTTGTTTAAGTTATGTGCAAACCCAGATCCCCATGTATAGTCCATTGTTGGCTGGATTGTACTGTCAGATTGGGTGATGGTTTGAACAGGACCAGAATGCAGAGAATTAAGCTGAAGTGCTTTCTTTAAGATTTAATAATAAAAAGGGAAACAGAAGCAAAAACTCATAAACATAAATCCACACACTCCAAAAATGCCGAAATCCAGGAAAACTCACTAGAAGGGGATGAAATTAAAAACAAAACTGGCAACAGTTACTGAGCAGGAGGTGCATCTATGGGAGAGAGAAACAACGAGCAGGCTAATCAGCAGATTGGGAGCAGATGTGAACAGAGGAGACTAGAATGGAGCTACGAGAAGGAGACTGACACAAGAGGGCAGCAGAGGGCAAACAAGAAACACCTAAGAACTCAAATACAAATAAAAAAAAAATAACTAGAATAACACGAAATAGAAATAAAACCAATGAAAACTCAAAGACAAAACTTAAACAGAACCAAAACCATGACAGTATTTCAAAGACTAATAAATGTTTAAAACAAACAAATGATGTAATTGAAAAATAATTCCAGGCAGTAGAAACAGTTTATTAATATTAACCTCTTGCTCTACAAAATTTCCTTTGATACTAGAATCTGACTTTTTTTATTAATATTCATTCCTAATTTCACCTGTAGAAACAGATGGTTAAAAAGACGACAGGATTTACATCAAAGCAACGTTTACATTTAGTTTAAACCTGAAAAGCTCTCATTTTCAGATCCTTGAAAGGACGTTAAATACTGGATTTGTAACGTCTTTTCAAAGTCTATTATTTGACTAAATTGGGATGAAATCAGACTGACCAAACGGCCCAGTTTTCAACAATGAATTCTGGACTAAATCTAGACTATGATGGACCATCCAGGTTTAGCCTAATAATCAACATCTGAGGACGTCTGGGGGGCAAATCAGCTGCAGACCAAACACTATGAATTTTTGGGATAATAAATTAAACAGATACAGCCAGAGGCAAAATATCTATGATTTTTTATGTATACATTTAATCAATACTCTAAAACAAATAAATCAATACGATTAAGAGCATCTTGTCAATAAGGACTTGTGAACTGTCCTTTGATTGCCCTGTGAATGATTAACATGGCTGGTGAACAAACTCAGTCTGACTTTTGACCTCTAAATAATTCTTATTTCCCCCTGTATTAAGGTTCAGTGAATTCCCCGTCAGTGTCAGTGAAGGGAGAAAGGTTGTTGAGCCCTCAGATAGAGTTGGAATGATGGGGGGATTGCTGCTTCACTCTTTAACCAAACTTCAGATTTTTGACCAGCGCTCCAACCGCTCAAACTAGAATTTCTAAAAGTAGAATGGGAGGCAGATCTTTTAGTTATCAGGCTCCTCTCCTGTGGAGCCAACTACCAGTTTTAGTCTGTGAGGCAGACACTCTGTCTACTTTTAAGACTAGGCTTAAAACTTTCCTTTTTGATAAAGCTTCTAGTTAGAGTGGCTCAGGTTATCCTGATCTATCTCTATAGTTCTGCTGCTATAGGCTTAGACTGCTGGAGGACATAGGGACCCCTTTTTCATCATTCTGCTTCATTCTATCTCTATTCTCCCACTCTGCAGAATCTGTTAGTTCAATCTCTAACGTTCTGCTCTCTCTGCTTTTTCTCATAGTAGCTTCATCTGGTCTGTTCCTGTTTGGCTGTGACTCCATCCTGGAGAGAAATATCAGCTGTGCTGCTGCCATCAACACCTTTGTTTCTAGATGTTGGAGCTTGGCCTGTTTTCCAGTGTAGTCCTGTTTCTCTGACTGTGACTAACTGGATGTGCTCTCTTCATCCTCTGACATGGGAGCTGGCTCGGAGCTCGTCTGCCTGGCTGTGTGTTTCCTGGACGGGGCCGCCTGTGGAGCTGGTTGACAGTTGCCTTTTGTATCTATGCTTCTTTTTCTATGTCTGCTTCTGTCTCCTTGAACCCCAGTGGGCCTCAGCAGATGGCCGCTCACACTGAGCCTGGTTCTGCTGGAGGTTTCTTCCTGTTCAAAGGGAGTTTTTCCTCTCCACTGTCGCTACAAGCATGCTTAGTGTGAGGGATTGCTGAAGAGTCAATGAGTCGATGCAATCAGCTGGTTTTCCTTAGATAGAAAACTTTGAATCAATCTGACTGGATGAATTGTCTCTATAAAGTGACCTGAGGTGACTTGATGTGAATTGGAGCTATAGAAATAATCTGGATAGAATTTAAATTGAATAGCTATGACTATTTCAAACAGTTATCTTAGAGCTCAGTGACACATACTTTATCACCCCTCAAATTAACAGGTATGGTGCTTTTTGGGGTGTTAATATTTAATCAAGGCTGCCAAACTTTGGTGCCAGCAGCATCGGTCTAGCATTTGCTGTTTAAGAAGTAACTTCCTGAATAAGAAGGGAAGGATTTTAGAGCAAAGAGCAATAAACTGCGAGTCAAAGAAACTCAAGAGACAAAAAATGGAAAAGTAAATATCAAACATTTTATCTATTTGAATAATAATAGCAGCATAATAGGTCATCAAAAGATCTTGGGCTGTAGTTTCTAAAGACGGTTGATGGTGAGTTATTGGTGAACTCTGGTGTTTAAATCACTGTCTTGCCACAACGTCAGCGCCATCACAAGCGTCCGATAGCTGCTTCAAGGGACAGGGCCACGCAGGAGCAGAGAGCGTCTCCATGGACAAGCAGGGGAAGCACGGACACCCGGAGATATTTACATACAGTCAGACAGACTTCCTGGCATTGTCAGCCTGAGAGCGTTGATGTCAGATCCACTCCTTCCTGTGCAGGAGGGGAGAACGCCATGCCATGACAATGGGCCCAAAACAGGACAAAGAGGAAATGTTTAAATTTAGTCCACCTCTTCCACCATCTCCTCTTTCAGGGCGACGGAGCAGTGGAGCTGTTTAGTTTTCTGAATTCCTTCAGTTTTCCCCTGCTCCCTCCCTCTCTCCCCATTGTATCATTTCAATAGAAGGATTTTCACATTCAGAGAAAATCCCAAAGGAATATCAGCTAGTGAGACCAGGGTTCAGTCAATAACCTGCTTTTGCTGCCTCTTCAGTAATTATAAGGACTTTTTTTATTATTCCATGAATAAAAACTTGAAGCAGCACACAACAAACATTTGATTCTAAAGCTCCAGGAAATAGAACTGAGTTAATTGAAAAACTAACACTTCTGAGTTTCTATTTTATTAAAAGTTTATATCTAATCAAAGTATTAGGCCCCCTGCTGGACAATCCCGGTTTATAAGAACATTTTTCAAAACATTACAATTATTTTATAAATAATTTACATGAAAAATTGAAAGGAACATTAATTACATTTAATTCAATTCTATTCAGATTATTTCTATAGCTCCAATTCACATCATGTCATCTCAGGTCACTTTATAGATCCAGATCAACCAGATCATCCAGTCAGATTGATTCAAAGTTTTCTATCTAAGGAAAACCAGCTGATTGCATCGACTCATTGACTCTTCAGCAATCCCTCACACTAAGCATGCTTGTAGTGACAGTGGAGAGGAAAAACTCCCTTTGAACAGGAAGAAACCTCCAGCAGAACCAGGCTCAGTGTGAGCGGCCATCTGCTGAGGCCCACTGGGGTTCAAGGAGACAGAAGCAGACATAGAAAAAGAAGCATAGATACAAAAGGCAACTGTCAACCAGCTCCACAGGCGGCCCAGTCCAGGAAACACACAGCCAGGCAGACGAGCTCCGAGCCAGCTCCCATGTCAGAGGATGAAGAGAGCACATCCAGTTAGTCACAGTCAGAGAAACAGGACTACACTGGAAAACAGGCCAAGCTCCAACATCCACCACCTCCACTTCTTCTCCCAGGATGATAAGAGGATTAATTTCTTTTTTCTAAAATCATCTACCTTTAGTTCACAGTCAGGGTCAGATTGTTGTTTCTATACCATTTTAAAAAGCGGTTCAGCAGTTGTCTCTACTCAGCTTCTTGTCCATCTTTGAAGGACCAAATGACTGCAGAGTCATGGAAACCTTTCTGCAGGACTCTGTCTTACCTGTCAGAGGTGTGCAGAGTAAAAGTGGTATGAGTACTGTCCCCTGTGGTGCTCCAGTGCTGCTGACTGATTAACAAATTAATAAATAAAATAAAGAAATCATTTAATATCCTTTTTCACGTGACTCCGCCTCCATGCACGGTGCCTGCAACATCTTTGTGTTACAACAAATCCCATAATGCTTTGCGAGGAAGCATTCTGGGATAAATCTGCTTGTCTACTGATCATTGTGGCAAATTTCACCTCCGCTACTTTTTCATCCACTAAACATTCGGATGTCTTCTTCTTCTACTTCTAATAAACTCGGGCAGCACATACACTCTGTGCGCTATTCCATATATATTTCAGTTTTCTATACAATATTTCTGAGTAAAATGACAGAAGTTGAACACTAGAATCATATTTCAATGTATCAGTTACATTACAAACATTTGTACGTATTCCTGCTTAAGTTACGTGACTTTACTGTTGAAGGTGGTTAGACAATCCAAAAATGGTACCTAAGTAAGAATAACATGCAGGCCTCGCATAAAACATCTGGAATAAACTTGGGGTCCTGACAGTACAGGAGGGCGTATTGAGCAGGTCTGTAACGAGGCGTCCTGACTGTGCCAGTCTGCAGCCAGACACGTCTCGGTTTTTTACACTAGTACTTTAAAAATAAACATATAAAAAGCTTGAGTTGGTGTATATATTGAATATTCAATGTGAATAATTAATCTAAATCATCTCAGTTATCAGTGGGGGCCAACATTTAAATTCTGCTCAAGGCCTTGTTGAATTTTCTATCGGCTGTGGTTGTGATTTTCACTAAATTGGTGGGGGTGTGGGGTGGGGGTGGCATGTGTACCTGTGTAGCGCTCAGAGTGAGGACCATTGCTCCTATTTCACCATCACAGCGAGGACATTATGCTGGTCCTCACAAGCTAGAGCTAAGGTGTCAGTGGGGTAAGGTCTGCATTGGTAAGGGTCAGGTTTAGGGTTTAATCAATGGAAGTCAATGGGAGTCAATCATGGTCCCAGGCTCGGACTGGGAATGATTTTTCCACCTACACCAGCCCACACGTGCATCTCAAATGTGAAACACAGTAAGAACAGACATTGTGGATTGACCAATCTAACCCATCACCAAGACTTCTATAATGCATCTAACTGGCTTTGCTTATTAACACGGACGCCACAGGGACTGCTGCTGCGTAACGTCCACACTCACCACATCAGCAGGGTTGCCAGATCTCACTGACTCACCCCTAAAAAATTTCATAAACTGTCTGGATATATGAAAATTATGCCCAATTTGAACCAGAGTCTATTGATCTCTCTGACCGTAAATCTAAAGAAAAACATTTTTTACCCTTAGACGGCCATCCTAAACTGCCGGATTGGGAAACATCCCAACCTGGCAACAATGAACGTAAGACGGGAAACATTAGCCTTTAGATGCTAAACCCCATCATGCACCGCAACATATTTTTGCAAAATATTCAAACATAAATTCAGCAAATATGAGAGGAACCTCGTAGTTTGGTTTAAAGAAAGCATTTTAGTTTTATTATAATTTAGTTTGTTGCAAGGATTTTACAATTTAAAGAAATAGAAAATGACACCATATTTCAACCGTCTCTATAGTCTGTATATACTGCATGCATCAGTTAGGGAGTTACCATTGGATTACTGCTTCAGCTCCTTCAGGTATTTACTGTCACAGGTAGGAGCGTCAGCAGGAGAGGAAGTGTTGGGGCCGCCCTCACACGCTGAAACTAGGACCGGCCCTGTCAGCTATCACAGATTAGCAGTCCCAGCCTGCATGGTCCTCACTACGCATAGCAGAACAAGTATGAGTGTGTGTGTTTTCCTGAGAGCTTTATCACCAATCAGAGCTGACTCCCTGACTGACTCCCTGTCTGACTGCCTGTCTGTCTTGCTGCCTGTCTGACTGCCTGTCTCTCTGCCTGCCTGCCTGTCTGTCTGTCCGTCTGTCTGCAGGCTGAGTTTTCAGCGCTTCCTCTGACCTCGCGGAGTTTTTCTCCAAACTGATGAAAGTTTTCCAGCAGTTCAAACCAAACCCATGAGAGGAGGAAGAAAGAGTCGCTTCTCCAACTTTACATCCGCCTTCTTCTTTTCCCTGAGCGGGACTGGAGGTGGAGGCAGAGTGTGAGTTTGTCCGGAGCTGAGGCGGTGTGTTGCGGGGACAGATGCGGCGTTGAAAGGCTGCGGGACGCGGCTGCGGGTGAGTGAGCGCCCCGCAGGGCTCCAGGCTTCAGCTGTTTGTTTCTGCCTGCTGGATCAGGATCAGGATCGGGACCAGGATCAGGATCAGGACCAGGACCAGGATCAGGAGAGCTTCTAAAGACGCAGCATTCCTGTTTAATAAGGAAAAACGCCCAAAGAGCTTCCTACTTAGTTTAACAGTTAAAAGCAAAATAACTGCGGTAGTTTGTAGAAGTGAACTAAGTTATCCTTGTTTCTCTACAGTCTGTTTCTACTATTAACGATACCTTATTAGAATATTTATTACCATGAGTGGGAATCAGATTAATTAATCTAATGTGTATTTTAGGAACATCAGAGCCTGTCCTAAGGTTTCCAGGGCCCTTCATTCCATGCAGGGTTCCCTTCATGTCCACCAGCCTCCACAGCTGCTCATTCCACAGTGGAAAAGGCATCTGAAGCCTTCAGGGGAATATTTTAGATATTTTTAAGGTCCTTCTTCCTTTCAGAGGTTGTGAGCTGGTGATACCTGCAGGAGATTCTTTTTCGTTTATAAAGACTTTGTTGTTTGTGGAGTTTAATCATTGTTGCTCCAAGATGCCTTAACATCTTAAAATAATTTACATTTATTCTTTGGAACTGCCTTTATATTTTGATGTTGTGAACAAGAACATGATTAAAGGAAAAGTCCGGTCAGCAGGATTAATCGATCATTTATACCTAAAACTAATACGCTCGCTGGGATTTAATGGATTTAGCCTTAATCAGTAAAACAATAAAAACAATATTTTTTGTCGCGAGTCTGGGAGCGGCCATTTTTGTCCAAATATAGTAGCCCCTCCCTACTGCCATCTTCCAGCAGTGACGTCACGGTGCGGTAAGCCTAGCGCCATTCTCCCCGCTTTACAAGCTAAATCAATGGGAACTACTAGACACATCTGCAATCAACAACAATTATTGAAGATTTCCAGAGGACTTCACCATTGAAATTCACCAGAGCTATAGTGAAACTGACAATGCCCACGTGCATGGCAGCTGGATGCTGGAATACATCGGGTAAAAGTGAAAAAAAGAGTTATTCCACCTTTCTGATTCCTGATCCTCCACGGACGGGTTGGTCGTTGGATCGCCAACTTGAAGAGGGAGGATTTGCCATCGAACTTCTGGCCAGAGAAAAAACACGTAATATGTAGCCGACATTTGGAAGAAGAATGTTTTCAAGATGACTTGGATAATAGCGCGTTGTGACAAACACCAGATACAGCACTGGGACTTGATCAACAGCCGATACCGCACCGTGACCTCACTAACCAGTAGGTGGCAGTAGTGTTCTTTGACAAACATGGATGCCTCCAGTAAAGCACATTCACATGAAAATGACTCTGAATTAAAAACACTGATCATTTATTGAACAGGATGGAATCATTTCAGATTTAAAATATTTTCAGAAGTTTGAATTCTGAATATGAGCGACTTTTCCTTTAAGTTAATGTACTCCAGCTTTAAGCCGATGTTGTCTATGCCTTGGGCCGGCTCTGTTTCTGAGTCTCATTCAATTTTATTTCAAAGGTTTTAAAAGCTGCAGTTTAAATAGCCACAGCGTAGCTCCTCACTTCAATGTAATTAGAGCAGATCGGCAAAAAATAAAATGTCAATTTTTAATGTTTTGTCCAGAAGCCATTCACGCTGTTACTGGCAAAAGTCTGAAGCCCACGAACATCATCAAAAGAATGGCTTTCCTCCTTTGTGAAGCTTTGCCAAGCCCTTCCTGCTTCAGCAGCACTTTGTTCCTCGGCTTTTTCTGCCCTCACTGAGGAAAGGAAAGGCCGCTCCACTGCTTGGACCTAAACAACTTTATTTTCAGCAGACAGCATCTCTGCATAGCTCATAATTCACCTTGCAGTCACTGATTTCTGTCACATTGTCATGTGAGCACACCCTGCAATCACACTGCCTGCAGTTGCTTTACACATCATGTTCACATTCAAATCAACCCAGACATTTCCAGGCTGATTCCTTGATCTATCACTCCAAGAGGCATTGCTCCAAAACTGCTCTGGCTTTCTAACATCATTTGGGTTGGGAAATATTTGCATGCATGACTTTCACCATGCGCCAAACTCTCTGTAAGGACGTCTGATCTTTTTTTTTTTTGCTGCATTGTCTTGGCTTTCTTTCCAATGAAACTTCCTTTGCTTCTATGGATATGAAGTAACTAAACGAGCACAATGAAACTTTGTCATCTCCAAATCCCTTTGATTAAATGAAGTATAAAATATTGTGTCACTTAACCACATTTTATCCCTCTTGTTTTATATATTACAACGCAGCCAAACAGTTAGCTATGTCTGCTTCTCTTTAGAGGGGTTTTCCTCGTTGGCTCTTTTTTTCTCCAAAATGTCGAAACAGTCAAGCTTTAAGTCCGTTTTTCTCAAACGTATTTGTTCTTTAATTCCTCTGTAGAGTATTAAAACTACACCAACCTTTAAATGTGTTTATGTCTTTACAGGGAAACTCAAAGTAATACTTCTAAAAATGCAAATCTTTAATATTTTGTAAAATGAATATTTTTTTTACTCCCCTTTTTTTGATTCCCTTAAACAACAGAACCGTTGGAAAAACACCTGATTTAATTTGATCTTATTTATAATTGAAAGACTCAGATGATTGTTTGAAAGAATGTTAGAGACCAATAAACCATCATAAGACACAGGAATGCTGCCCACAGCGCTGATTTTGGAGACATGGGGTGTCGTAAACATCTCATGGTGCAATTACTTTTATTTATCTTCCATAAGTGTCGATGGTAGAGCTGCAGAGCAGCGCGTGGAAGTCCAGCGAATGGCCATGCGAGGCCAAGAAGTCCATCTTCCTAAGGAAGTTGGTCAGAGATTAAAAGATGGAGCTAAATATTAAAGACAATCCTATAAGAAAATTATTTAAGATCAGGCAGGAGATTCATCCTCCTGAAGGACAACATAGGTTCAATAGAGAGGGCTTAAAAATGTCCACTTACTGAGACTCTTAATCCCATCTGAATGAGCTGGAATTATGTATTGCAGAAAGGATTATTAGAAATCTTAGTCATGAAATTGCAAAAAAAAAAGCTGGTATCATATTCCTCCAATGACTTTCAAAGGTAACTGTTGCAAATGCATGGATTTGCCAATTAAAGGCTCTGGGGGCTGAAGACAAATCTACGTCCAATTCTAAGACACAGAAACATTCACGGTCTAAACATGACAAATGAGTAAATATTATTATTATTTTATTATATATTATATTACAAATATAAGAATAGATTAACCATTTTAGTGTCCACGTTTACACTTCTATCCTTATGATTACAGTTTGGTAAGTTTTGGATGCGTTCAATAAGAAATGTCCCTGACCTGCTTCTCATTGTTTGATCTAGCTGAGATTACGCTTATGAAATCATTTCTATTTCTATCAGAGATTATATTTAATATAAATTACAGCTGAGAACTAATTGTGATTTCTGGTGTTTGAACTGCGTCAGGTCTGCAATGGAGCCTGCTGAGTGTGGAGCTGTGATCCGGTTTTTGGATTCAAGAGGAGGAACACCACAGGAGACCTGATGATGATGGTCCACCATTAGAGCTTGTAAAATGTTTTCCAAGGTCGTATGATTGGGGAATCATCACCATAAGTTGCTTTAATGTCATCATAAATCTGCCGCGGCGTTTGGATCGCTGCTCCACGCTCAGCAGGCTCCTGTCAGACTGGACTCAGTTCAAACTCCTGCAAATCAGAAACCACATGTAGTTCAGAGCTGTTATCTGTCATTTAATCTATAGATATATAAATAATTGTACATGCAAAATTTCAGTTAGATCAACCAACTGGAAGTGGGTCAGGGGCGTTACTTATTTATAAAATCCAAACCATCGACTCTGAATCGTGACGTTAGATGAAAAGACGAGTTTACTTCAGATCTCACGTAACGTGAGTAATTTATGCCGTAGGCCTGAATGATGTAAGATGCCCCCCCGTATACTGTACCGCAGGGATTACTAAACATGGCTAATTAGCATGTGGGGGGGGGGCATCCTTATCCTCAACAAGGAGCTTATCTTAGTCGTGTGATGATGTCACAGCAGAGGCAGGTCTGAAATAACCAGACATCCCTGTAGTGAGTGTTTCCATGACAACGCAGCCTCGCGGTTAGATGGGGGACGGGGACTGTGTCTCAAATAATTACTTTGGATAATTGGTACCAAATATGATGGTTGTGGGGGGGCAGCTGTGGTAGGATGACAATCAAACTCTCACTGTGTTAATCTTCCATGTAGGTATTGTTAAGCGTGAGATTCAGGGTAAAACACCGTTTTCACATAGGTTTCCCTCTTCTGTCTGTCTCTGACATCCATTGCAGGCCTTTCTGGGTATTCCGTAAACGGATAAAGGGAAAGGAGGATATTTGGAATGACAGTGCTGTCCGTTTAATGTCAGATTCCTGAATAAAAATGTGCTTTTGCTCCTCCAGGTGTTGGAGGAAAAGAGAGGACCTAAGCATGATGTTCAGCGGAGCTGATAGCTGACACTGTAGAATGAGAGAGGATGGAACAGACAGACAGCCCTGCCTCCGAGAGCAGAAACCCTAATGGGTTTGTCAACAGAGTGTTCAACGTTTCTCTGGATGTGGAGAACGAGACGGGCAGCGTTTGCATTCAGCAGACGGGGCTGGGGCCCGTAGAGGTGCAGAGAGAGAGCCAAGCTGCCTCCTCTCAGACCCCTGTCAAGGACAGACAGGAGGTCAACCGGAGGGCCCGTGCCAGCGGCGGCATCTGGCGCATCTTAAACCGAAAGAGAGCCGTCTCAGAGCTGGAAAGGAGACCCCACTCCATGATTCTCCCCGGGGAGGCCACCATCCCTAAACTCTCCTTCGCAGACAAAGTTCGGTCTTTCAAGAAGCTGAAATCCCCCGCTGCTTTCAGAGGAAAAGCAGGGAAGTTGTCCACTGCCAAGTTCAGCAACTCCTTGGTGGATGAGGGCTCTCTCTGCCATGACGTTGGCACTCCGCAGCAGACCTGTAAAGGCACCCTTCGAAGCAGAGGGAAGAGGCATTCATACGCCGGCTATACTGTAGACTTTGACTGCTCATTCGATGACCTTGACCTTTCTGCACCAATAGAGGGCCTTCAGCCCACGGCTGTGGAGGAGGCTGTCATCCAGAATGGCTGCAAACCTTCTGACAGAGTTTCCTACCCTAAAAAGAGCAACAGCAACTCAAACAACTGCAACAGAAGCAGCACAGACTGCGAGGAGCCCAGCGTTAGAAGCAGCCCTAGAGCCCAGCGCAGCGGAGGGAGGAGGCCCAAAGATGTGTGGAGTTACCTGAGGAGGATTTCCCTCCTGGGGAAGGGCAACCCTGTGTACTCGGAGAGAAGCTTCGACTCTGAACTCCCCTCGCTAGAAAAAACCATGGACTCAGACTTTGGATCCGTAGACTTTGAGAGCATCAGAGACTTTCAGCCGCCGCCGCCGCCGCCTCCCAAACCTTCCGACACTAAGGGACACTTTGGCGGTCTGTTTAAGTTTTTCACCAGCGTAGCAGAGTCTGCCAGAAAATGGCGGACAACGTCGCGGTCCTTCTCTCCTCCGGAGGGAGAGAGGACTCCGATGGCCTCCCCCCGGGCGCCACAGCACTCAGTGGACAACATTCACAGTGTTTCTCTGACACTCCACAATGAAGGATCTTTAAAACTCCAAAGAACAGACTCCACACCTCCCACTGCTAAACCCTCAGCTCCCAGCAGGTCCATCAGCGAGACTCCAGGACCAACGGCTGCTGGTCAATCCCCTAAAGTTGCTCTGAAAGCTTTTAGAGCTTCTTCTGGATCTCAGGCTGTTAATGGCCTTCAGATCACAGGCAATGTGACGAACCACAAACCATCGGCTGCTGCAGAGAATCATATTCAGGATTCGAGGATAAACACAGAGGCTGATGCTCATCGGTGGAACTGTCTCCATCAGGAGGAAACGGTCCGGGAACAGAAAGGAAATGAGCAGGATTCCAGTGATGCACCGCTTGACTTCCACCAAGTTCAGGAAATGAGTATCCAATCACAACAAGGGGATAAAGAGAGCACAACCAATAGCGTAGCAGCCTCCGATTCCACTGAAGAAATATTCAAGGTAAGTAAAAAACAAAAAAAAAAGGCAAACCAGACATGTTTTTATTTTAAATGGTGCATTTATCAGAGAAGCTTTATCTCAGTTTGCATATTCGTGTGTTCATTTCATGGCAGGCATTTTTCACTTCATTCACTTACCCAGAAGCATGTGTCATGTCATTACTGCACAAATGCTCAGAAGTTCATGTATGTAACTGCATTTACATGTTTGCTTATTAAAACAATCACCAATAACCCAGGATGTGAAATGTACCAGAGCTTTATCATGCAGTCTGTTAAAAAGAAGCCCTCATGTTGTCCTTTTGCCCCATCTGTTGGAGAAAAGAGGTTACAATCCATGCAACGACGAGCACCATCTTACAAAATGTTTCCTTCGCCATGTGGATGTTTGTTTATAGCCTGAAAATAAGGCGATATTCCCCATAGAGCCTGTAGTGTTGGGCTGCAGCAGGTCTGTGACGTCAGCTCTTCATGACGGCGGCCTCCCCTTCTCTGAATTACTCATCCACCTCCCAGTCATCCCAGCGAGTCGGGACACGTTAGCCACAGCTTCTGACTAAATGAGATATGACATCTCAATGCTCAGCGCACTTTTATAGGGGTAGATTATGCAGAGGCAAGCGCTTTAGGAGCATTTGTTTTGGGAAAACTGCTCATCTTTTGCCTCACGATCATTTAACAGGTTTCTGCATTAGCATCTAGATTGGGGTCAAAGATACACATGAACGTTACTGGAATTCAATCTCCTTTTCATATTATTTGGTCATTAAACTACTGTTTAATATTTTTAATTATGTAGAACTTTTCAAACCACATAAAAAAACAACATAAGATCATGATCAGGTTTGTTTTATGCAGTGTCTTGTAAAAGTATTCGTACCCTCTGATAATGTTCCACTTAAAGACACAATCCTTCACGTATTTCGATCATTTTACATAAGAAAAAAACAAACTCAGGCATCTTTATAAAGTAGGATAAAAGTGAACAGCTTTTCACTAAGGCTTTATATTTGATTTTGAATAGAAAATCTCTTTATTTTACAATAAAATCCAAGGCAGCAAACACCTTCTAAAATCATCTATTTAGTATTAGAGTTCCTCTTTTTATATTAAAAATACTAATGTTCTGTAAAGACTTTTGAGAATAAATAGAGAAAATAAAAAGCCATCATGATGAAGACCAAGGGATGCACCCGACTGCTCAGAGACGAGGTTAAATATATGAACCAACCGATTATCAAACTGTTTAGTCCATCCTCAGGCTGAGCTCAGAAACTGAAAGGCCCAAAAAGAACAGAATTAAAGAAGTTATAAGTAAAAGAAATACTTTAATAAACCATTGGAATTAGTCCCCCATGATGGAAGCACCCCTCCCTGTAAACTACGGGTCCTCCCCGGCAGGTTTTCTCCTCTCAGACCTGGAGGTTTGGTGCAGAGCTGCTTTGATGCAGTGTGCTGCCTGTGTTTACTCTCTGGTTCCTTAGAGAATCTGATGAGTTTCCAAAACAGAGCGCAGCCTTTTAGTGCTTTATGTTGGCTAAAGAGCAGCAGCCTGCAAACATGGAAGCCAGCAAGAGAAGCAGGCTGGAAAGAGCCTCAACAAAAACCTGCAAAAGTTTTAGTCATCCTGACATTTTCCTCATTTATCCACAAGGTGTCATTATTACCGATTCAGCAGCTGGTGCATATTTCTGTGTATTATCTATGGCCAATATTAATCAGTGCAATTGTTCTCTGATTGATTGATCCATTCAGCAGCCATGCCTTAAGACACCGGTCCCTCCATCCGCTATCTATAGCTAATGGTTTGTTTGAATTGCTAATTAATATTCTTATTTTTGCTTAAATTGAGACATGTGCAACACGTTATCATTAGTTCAAGTATCTCGGGGTCTTGTTCACGAGTGAGGGACGGATGGAGCGTGAGATCGGTAGACGGAATGGTGCGGCGTCAGCGATGATGCGGTCGCTGTATCGGACTGTCGTGGTGCAGAGGGAGCTGAGTCTGGGGGGAAAGCTCTGGATTTACCGATGGATCTAGGTTCCCACCTTCAGCTAAGGTCATGAGATCTGGATAATGACCCAAAGGACTAGATCGCGAAAACAAGCGGCCGATATCAGTTTCTTTCACAGGGTAGCTGGGCGCACCCTTCCAGATGGGGTGAGGAGCTCAGTTACCCAGGGAGGAGCTCGGAGTAGAGTCGTCGCCTCCATCAGGAGGTGTTCCCGGCATGTCCCATTGAGAGGAGGAAAGATATCTGCATCAGGGATCGGCTCAGCCTTTAAAAACCTGCATCTGTTGATCTCTGTTGCTCCTTAAATGAAAGAAGCCCATGGTGACTCTGGAGGAGCTGCAGAGATTCAAAGGAAGAAAATGATAAGACTGTAAACTATGTTACTGAGCTGGCTTTATAGTAGATACCAACAACTGGCAAACACCATGAAGCACGGTGCAGGCAGCATCATGCTGAGGAGGATACATCTTTCTTCTTCCAGCCTGTATCCCACATTAGGAGGCAGAGATCTGCCTCTTCCAGCACAATCAAATCACTCTGCACCCATTCAGTTAGACTTAACTGTTCGCTTTAGCTTTCTCCATGATTGTTTCTTTTTTTATAAAACGAAAAGCTTTTCTATCTTTTATCTAAATGATTGTCATTTCCTAAAACTGTTACGGGCTGAATTCGACCTGACCTTCCACTTCACTAGCTCAGTGTTGACATGTGCACCACATAAAGGCTATTTTATTTCATCTTTTACCTTCAGCGTTACATTCTTATCATTTAAAAATAAAAACAACATAAAAATGTTGCTGGAAGGAAGTAGGGAATCGAAATAAATACAAATAAAATCACATTATAAAGCTGTGTTAAATAAAGCAGCTCCTCTGAGTATCTCCGCTATAATAACATTTATACTTCATGAATTGGAAAAAAAAAGTACAGAACAGTTCTTTTTATTTGTTTTAATCCAGACACCTGAGCTGAGAAGCAGCTGATCCCAGCAGGCTGTTCTCTTCAGGCTGTTCCTCTGCTTGGTTTGTTTTCTATCACAGCTGAAGCTCGATTCAAACATAGAAGAAAAACTTACATTTCCTTTAATAAAAGCTTTTTTTTAAAATTTTCTATTAGGTCCTCACAAAGCAAAACAGATCCCAGCCCCATTTTATTTATTTCACTATCTAAGGCCCCGTCCACACGAAGTCAAAACGAACACGAAACGCTAATATTTTCCAGAACGTTTGTCGTAAAGACGGAGACGTAAAATAAATGTGATCGTCCACACGAATGCATGAAAACGCTGCAAAATGTATGCCAGGCCTGTAAGCGGCGCTGTGGTGCCAAAGCAAAAATAAGCGATGAAATGTTGGGCATGCGCACTAATATTTATACATGGTTGCCCTGCGGGTCCATTTTGGTGGTTCAGTCAAATTCAGGTGCTGAACTATGTGGTCGATATTGCTCTGTTCTTCCTGGAGATATTCCAGAAGAAGAAGATTCTGTTGTAAGCCCGACAGCAGGGTGAGTAGCATGAGCAGCAACCATTCAACACTGTACGGCGCCATTGTTGTTGTGATACTGTGTCGCGCATGCGTGTTTAGAGGCGACGCTGTGACGCATGCGTGTAAAAAAAAAAAAAAAGTGCGGTTAGAGCTTAAAGATGGAAACGCGAAAACGGCGTTTCAAAATCTTCCCACTCTGAAGGCTGAATAAAAAAAAGATCGTTTACAGACCCCCGAAACGCCGGCTTGGTATGGATGAGAGGCCGGTTTGGTGAAAAATTTGTGCGTTTAGGCCAGGGTTTGACTTCGTGTGGACGGGGCCTAAGAAATAAAAAATGTTCGCGTACCCCTTGCAATGCACTCACGGACCACTAGGGGTTTGCGTACCCCCGGTTGGGAAACACTGCACTAGACTGATGTGATTACAGAAAACCTCTTTAGTTTTCAGAGGGATGGATTTTTGCCTGACACTGTTATTATTCCTTATCAATGAATTTCCCATAAAAAAAAAATGAAAATATGCCTTTAAAGTCTGCATAGCTGTACCAAAAGCAACCCGCCTTCCTGTGCAGATTTAGAACGTATTCATTGATTCATATTGATGCCTGTTTGTGCAGCTAACAGCTGCAGCAGGAAAAACCAGAAGTTGGAAAACCTCCCGTGTTTTTATGGAACTTCTTGATTTACTGATGTGTCAAAACATGTTTCTGAAACTGCTTGGAGGGACACAAGCAGACGGCAAAAATAGATTCGTTTTGACTTTTCATTATGATGAAGTAAAGATAGAACATTTGCATTATTTAAAATGATTTTTTATAATTACCTCATGGTGAAAAATGTATTATTCTGTATTTTAACTCAATTTGACTGCCAGCGGTGTTTGTTACCTGGTTACCTACACAGACACTGCAAGCAGAAACACGAAGTGACAACTGAAAGAATTTTTTCTTAGAGGTTCTGAAGTATAACGCAGTCAAAGCTGTAGACAAACTTTCCTTTTTTTTCTCTGCACAAGAAATGCATTGTTGCACTTGTATGTGGGCCAAACTGCTGAGTGTCTTTGCCAATCCCAGCTGTGTGAGCAGATTGCCAGCAAGACGGGCGGCAGTATGAGGCAACCCGGAGAAGCCGCGCCTCAGTCTAGCACAGAGAGAACCTGTGCGCCTCACAGGCGGCTGCTCCACCGTCCTCGACCGTCCTCAGCTGTGCTGGATCTGTGGAGGCCCAACCCGGAACGAGAGCTCTACGGCCATTATAGCGAGGTGGGCTCCCTGCCCCGGCTGAGACGCAGGCCGGCTGCTGCCGTGTCACGGATGGCTGCGCGCTCCAGGCCTTGCTCTGTCATAGAGAGCAGTGTTACTAGAGAGACGCAGTCCACGGAGCTGCCTCACAGAGTAAGATGTTAAAAGCACAACTATTTCTGCATAAAACCAGTCAGATATGTCCACAGATAAGCAAGAACATAGCGTTCAGTCAGCCTATACGCTGCACACATGGGAATATATATATGAAGATGAAAGTAGGATGGCAAAGGCTCACTAGTGGGCTCCACCAACTCAATGATAAATATAGAGCAAGTCCGTAATGAATCAAACACACTCTGCAGGCTTTGAAGGGCAGCCCAGTACCAACCCAGTGTTTATATAGCGCTCACTGTTAGTGGCAACAATGCCTGCATGCTCTGCCTCATCTGCAGAGGCCTTTTTCTCCCTCTCTGTTTCTTTGCCTCCATCTCACCAACTCCATTGGTTTTTCTTTCTTTCTAGCGTCTCCGTGTCCCTCCCTCACTTTCAGCCTTTCTCTGTGGCCAATTTTCTGCCTCATCGCTCCCATAAGCTTTACCTCTCATTGGCCTAACTCAGTCAGTCCATTTTAACCTGAGAGAGCGCCCGCTTGGCGTGATGCATCACCTCTCATGGTTAGCTGCACGGAGGCCGCTGCACCAGAATAGAGTGAAATACTCACAGGGAAAAAGGGGGACAAAGCAGAGAGGAAGGTTTGCTTTAAGGTGAAGGGCAGAGCAGAATGTGTGAATTGCAGAATGTGGAATATATTTCCTAATCACTCAGTACCTTGTAGGCCTTGTCTCGCCCGCCGGGGGTGTCACCACTAGAGCCCCCACAAAGGGCATCTCTGCAGCGGTGTCGCTCCCTGCCTCTTCCCCCCAGCACGCTCACTGCCTTGGCTTTGCTCCTGCCTGCATCAGGTAATCAGCATTTTTCTTGTGAATCTTTTGGCTTATTTGTGTAGATTCTTTAAATCCACTCTGGGTCTCTGTGCTCTTCATATCAGTGGAGATGGGTCAAGCGTCATCATCAGTGCGCCTGAGGTCTGGAGGCTCAACCAGCTGCAGGAGGAAGAGGCTGCTGAGACCTGGGTCAGAACCGCTGCAGGTCAACATGGTGAGTCAGACGCACCCCACAGATCCCGCCTCTATAAACATATTACCAACATCTGGCTTATTTAAGCCTAATGCAGCGACGTTGGATTAAAACTGCAAAAATGGCTTTAATTAGAGTTTCATCAGATAAATAAGGAAGTGATCGTTGTTAAATATTCTCACAAGATTCCCATTTCTTTTAAAACCTGTTCAAAATGTGACTGACATGTTGTAAATAAACCTTTCATACAATCCATTCAAATAATACTTGATAAAGTCCTGACACCCCATGAAGTTCCATCCATTTTCCTGGAACCTGGAACCTGGAACCTTCTTGCTGCAAGGCAGCAGTGCTACCCACTGTGGCACTGAGCAGCCCAACTCCATTAGGTTTTTTTCACATTTTCTTGCATCACCTCCAAAAACGACATTATTTTGTCAGGAATCTTTAGTCAGAAGCAGCGGGGGATTGCAAGTACACAGTTATGGGAGCTAGAAGGACCTGGATTTATGGATTTTAATGTTTTTACCAAAAGAAATGTGGAAAATTGTGCTTGTATTCCAACCGTTTGTGTCAGTAGTAGGATGAGGTGTTTGAGTGATTGGTCAGCAGAGCTCAGCCTCACTCAGATTAGGGGAAGAACCTGTGAAGAGATTTTCTTAGATCATGTTAGGTCTGTATTTGGACTAGTCTGCACTAAGACATGAATATGCTTTGGGTTTTTTTTAAAGGCGTTTATTGCATCATCTTAGACGCTTCTGCATATTGAAGAGCATTTTTTACACCTTTGCACACATCTTGCATTGAGCACAGTGTGTGCAGACGCTGCTGATGCACTTTGACAGTCCTGGTTAGAACAGGAGAAGCAATGAAGAGATCCGCTTTGTTAAAGTTGCTGTGATGAGTGGGAGGAAGCATTTTGACGTTGTTTTTAATGGACAAAATACGCCTCAAAACATCATGTGTATCGTCAGTTTTTCAGGACTATGATTCTTCTTCCTTTTCACCATGGAGGGCTGCAACTAATGATTATTTTGCAAATCGATTAATCTGTTGATCATTTTTTTCATGAATAAATTAATAATCCTATAGCAAAAGGTTCCTTAAAGAACTTTTTTTTACAGAAGTAAACCAGGTGAAACTCAAACTTCCAATTGAGGAGTTCTGGATGGAGCAGATGGAAAAAAGCTAAATGTTTATATATTTTTTCACAATGTGGATATACTTGCTGCTCTAAGTGGGTCGCTCTGTCCACTAAAGGCATGTTTTACATTCTCTATACTCCAGTTAATCGCTTTCTAAATTGATTGACAGTTGTTTCAATCATCGATTGATTGTTTTCAGCCCTGGTATAAAGCAGTATAAATGCTGAACCAAATGTTTCATTCCAGTCGTATTTCTTCGTCTCCTCTGTTTTTTTTATCGTCATCAGGGAAAATGATGTTTCTACTACTAAAGTATGCCTAACTTACTTTTTAAATTTGTGTATTTTTCCCTTCTTTTGGCTGTAATGCACTGCCCTGTGCTGTCCTGTTTCATAATATTCCAATAAACTGTTTAGTGTGGTTCCAATATGACAGAAGATGAGGGATAATATAGAACATCCATTCGTTAGGCCGTGAATCTATAAGCTGGGTAGATGCCAGGATAAAGCTACACAGGAAGCTAATGTTTTGTTCAGAGTGGGTGCTCTGATGTGGAAGTGGCCTGTGGGGAGCTCTAGTGGAAGCATCCCTGATGGGGTAGAGTTTGCTGCTTGGGCCTGTCCAGGTTGTTTTTCTGTGACCTTTAATGTGTAGATCACACATTGATTTGGTTGGTTTCTCAATGGCAGCCATTTCTCTGCTTTCAGTATTTCTTTTCATGTATCAAGTCGTGTTTTTTTTAGTCAGATATCAACATGAATGCTCAGATGTGTAGAAATGATGTGGTGGACGTTTGATGATTGAGGTTAGATTTTCTTTAAAGGGGTGATAGAATGATTCTATAGGGTATCTGGTCCTTCGGGTCTCTAATAGGGTGATAGAATGATTCTATAGGGTACCTGGTCCTTCAGGTCTCTAATAGGGTGATAGAATGATTCTATAGGGTATCTGGTCCTTCAGGTCTCTAATAGGGTGATAGAATGATTCTATAGGGTACCTGGTCCTTCAGGTCTCTAATAGGGTGATAGAATGATTCTATAGGGTATCTGGTCCTTCAGGTCTCTAATAGGGTGATAGAATGATTCTATAGGGTATCTGGTCCTTCAGGTCTCTAATAGGGTGATAGAATGATTCTATAGGGTATCTGGTCCTTCAGGTCTCTAATAGGGTGATAGAATGATTATATCGGGTATCTGGTCCTTCAGGTCTCTAATAGGGTGATAGAATGATTCTATAGGGTATCTGGTCCTTCAGGTCTCTAATAGGGTGATAGAATGATTCTATAGGGTCTCTGGTTCTTCAGGTCTCTAATAGGGTGATAGAATGATTCTATCGGGTATCTGGTCCTTCAGGTCTCTAATAGGGTGATAGAATGATTCTATAGGGTATCTGGTCCTTCAGGTCTCTGATAGGGTGATAGAATGATTCTATAGGGTATCTGGTCCTTCAGGTCTCTAATAGGGTGATAGAATGATTCTATCGGGTATCTGGTCCTTCAGGTCTCTAATAGGGTGATAGAATGATTCTATAGGGTATCTGGTCCTTCGGGTCTCTAATAGGGTGATAGAATGATTCTATAGGGTACCTGGTCCTTCAGGTCTCTAATAGGGTGATAGAATGATTCTATAGGGTATCTGGTCCTTCAGGTCTCTAATAGGGTGATAGAATGATTCTATAGGGTACCTGGTCCTTCAGGTCTCTAATAGGGTGATAGAATGATTCTATAGGGTATCTGGTCCTTCAGGTCTCTAATAGGGTGATAGAATGATTATATCGGGTATCTGGTCCTTCAGGTCTCTAATAGGGTGATAGAATGATTCTATAGGGTCTCTGGTTCTTCAGGTCTCTAATAGGGTGATAGAATGATTCTATCGGGTATCTGGTCCTTCAGGTCTCTAATAGGGTGATAGAATGATTCTATAGGGTATCTGGTCCTTCAGGTCTCTAATAGGGTGATAGAATGATTCTATAGGGTATCTTTTCCTTCAGGTCTCTAATAGGGTGATAGAATGATTCTATCGGGTATCTGGTCCTTCAGGTCTCTAATAGGGTGATAGAATGATTCTATAGGGTATCTGGTCCTTCAGGTCTCTAATAGGGTGATCGAATGATTCTATAGTGTATCTGGTCCTTCAGGTCTCTAATAGGGTGATAGAATGATTCTATAGGGTATCTGGTCCTTCAGGTCTCTAATAGGGTGATAGAATGATTCTATCGGGTATCTGGTCCTTCAGGTCTCTAATAGGGTGATAGAATGATTCTATCGGGTATCTGGTCCTTCAGGTCTCTAATAGGGTGATAGAATGATTCTATAGGGTATCTGGTCCTTCAGGTCTCTAATAGGGTGATAGAATGATTCTATAGGGTCTCTGGTTCTTCAGGTCTCTAATAGGGTGATAGAATGATTCTATCGGGTATCTGGTCCTTCAGGTCTCTAATAGGGTGATAGAATGATTCTATAGGGTATCTGGTCCTTCAGGTCTCTGATAGGGTGATAGAATGATTCTATAGGGTATCTGGTCCTTCAGGTCTCTAATAGGGTGATAGAATGATTCTATCGGGTATCTGGTCCTTCAGGTCTCTAATAGGGTGATAGAATGATTCTATAGGGTATCTGGTCCTTCGGGTCTCTAATAGGGTGATAGAATGATTCTATAGGGTACCTGGTCCTTCAGGTCTCTAATAGGGTGATAGAATGATTCTATAGGGTATCTGGTCCTTCAGGTCTCTAATAGGGTGATAGAATGATTCTATAGGGTACCTGGTCCTTCAGGTCTCTAATAGGGTGATAGAATGATTCTATAGGGTATCTGGTCCTTCAGGTCTCTAATAGGGTGATAGAATGATTATATCGGGTATCTGGTCCTTCAGGTCTCTAATAGGGTGATAGAATGATTCTATAGGGTCTCTGGTTCTTCAGGTCTCTAATAGGGTGATAGAATGATTCTATCGGGTATCTGGTCCTTCAGGTCTCTAATAGGGTGATAGAATGATTCTATAGGGTATCTGGTCCTTCAGGTCTCTAATAGGGTGATAGAATGATTCTATAGGGTATCTGGTCCTTCAGGTCTCTAATAGGGTGATAGAATGATTCTATCGGGTATCTGGTCCTTCAGGTCTCTAATAGGGTGATAGAATGATTCTATAGGGTATCTGGTCCTTCAGGTCTCTAATAGGGTGATCGAATGATTCTATAGTGTATCTGGTCCTTCAGGTCTCTAATAGGGTGATAGAATGATTCTATAGGGTATCTGGTCCTTCAGGTCTCTAATAGGGTGATAGAATGATTCTATCGGGTATCTGGTCCTTCAGGTCTCTAATAGGGTGATAGAATGATTCTATCGGGTATCTGGTCCTTCAGGTCTCTAATAGGGTGATAGAATGATTCTATAGGGTCTCTGGTTCTTCAGGTCTCTAATAGGGTGATAGAATGATTCTATCGGGTATCTGGTCCTTCAGGTCTCTAATAGGGTGATAGAATGATTCTATAGGGTATCTGGTCCTTCAGGTCTCTGATAGGGTGATAGAATGATTCTATAGGGTATCTGGTCCTTCAGGTCTCTAATAGGGTGATAGAATGATTCTATAGGGTATCTGGTCCTTCAGGTCTCTGATAGGGTGATAGAATGATTCTATAGGGTATCTGGTCCTTCAGGTCTCTAATAGGGTGATAGAATGATTCTATCGGGTATCTGGTCCTTCAGGTCTCTAATAGGGTGATAGAATGATTCTATAGGGTATCTGGTCCTTCGGGTCTCTAATAGGGTGATAGAATGATTCTATAGGGTACCTGGTCCTTCAGGTCTCTAATAGGGTGATAGAATGATTCTATAGGGTATCTGGTCCTTCAGGTCTCTAATAGGGTGATAGAATGATTCTATAGGGTACCTGGTCCTTCAGGTCTCTAATAGGGTGATAGAATGATTCTATAGGGTATCTGGTCCTTCAGGTCTCTAATAGGGTGATAGAATGATTATATCGGGTATCTGGTCCTTCAGGTCTCTAATAGGGTGATAGAATGATTCTATAGGGTCTCTGGTTCTTCAGGTCTCTAATAGGGTGATAGAATGATTCTATCGGGTATCTGGTCCTTCAGGTCTCTAATAGGGTGATAGAATGATTCTATAGGGTATCTGGTCCTTCAGGTCTCTAATAGGGTGATAGAATGATTCTATAGGGTATCTGGTCCTTCAGGTCTCTAATAGGGTGATAGAATGATTATATCGGGTATCTGGTCCTTCAGGTCTCTAATAGGGTGATAGAATGATTCTATAGGGTATCTGGTCCTTCAGGTCTCTAATAGGGTGATCGAATGATTCTATAGTGTATCTGGTCCTTCAGGTCTCTAATAGGGTGATAGAATGATTCTATAGGGTATCTGGTCCTTCAGGTCTCTAATAGGGTGATAGAATGATTCTATCGGGTATCTGGTCCTTCAGGTCTCTAATAGGGTGATAGAATGATTCTATCGGGTATCTGGTCCTTCAGGTCTCTAATAGGGTGATACAATGATTCTATAGGGTATCTGGTCCTTCAGGTCTCTAATAGGGTGTGTAACATTGGTTGGGCTGAAAATGGCATATTAGCTGTTCTATGAGCCCTAATGCAGCCTGGTTAAAAGCCCTAGAATGAAACCACAGGTTATCTTCCTTTTATGGTCTGATCATGAATATTTAGATTGGTTGGTTTATAACAAGCCAAGCTGCTGAACAAAGACGCATCATAGCAACAAGCACTCACTCACTGAAGCATCAGATTGTTGATATGGTAGGGGGACCAGACGTCCTCTTTTCTTGGATGTGTCCTACTTCTCATACCTAAAAAAATGTCCGGGAGGAATTTCTAAATCATCCAGGATTCTTGTCGCCTACAGTGCAGCACAACCGAGCCGTCAGCTCCGGGGCTGGTCAGGTGAACGGGGGGGAGGGAGCCAGCGGGGGACCGAACCCGACCTGGTGACAGTAGCCCGGACACCAGCGGCACTGTGCTCCTCCCCCCCACCTGCCTTACCGGCCCAGGCCTCCTCTTCCTGCTGAGGACGGCGGCTCATGGCTCTCTGCTGAGGTCCGGTCCAGTCAGCGGCCCAGCAGTCCACACTTCATGCCCCCCCCCTTGGGCCAGTGGGCTGGTCCGAATGTCAGTTTTAGGGTGTGACAAAAGTAGAGGCCAGAACCAAATAAGGCAACATCCCAGAGTTTACGTCACCTCGGTGCTTCGTTTGGATTGGCCCGTTTAATGGTTTTAAGTTTAGAATAGTGAGATTTGCAGAGAAAGGAGGTGTTGATGGGATTTGAACTTCTCTGTACGTCCATTTCACCCACTGAACTATCGTTATTCATCTATAACAATAGAAACTCTGCATTCCATGACCCCTTTAAGGGAAGATAGCTGATGATGTGAACCTGCAGAAGGCTGCAGACAGTAGATGAAGTAATATAGGCTGCTCATTGTCACAGCACTGATGCCTTCTGTTGCAGCGTCAGATTATGAGCCCGTACTGTCAGATTTCCACGGCTGCCACGTCTTCGGATTAAAAGCGAGTAAGCCGCGTCCTTGAGGAAATGAGACCGCCGCATCTCCACTTTGATTATAAGTTTTTTCTCCTTCCTGATCTAAATTGTATTTGTGAACTGCGGCACGTTGTTGCTATGACATTCGGCTGGCTGCCGTTCAGCTTCTTTGCTTCTATCTTTAGGCAGCCTTTTTAAGCATGAGCTAAATAGAGAAAGTGTGTGGGTGAAAAGAAGGGAAGGGAAGAGAGATGCTCCCTTTGTCACGCCCCTCCCCTGGGGGCTGCAAACATGGACAGGAACTATTCCAGTGTGAGCTTGAATGGTGAGAAGAAGCTGTTTTTTAATACTATTATTTATTTATAGGGACCAAATCCAGAAGTTGCTTATAATAAAACAAAAACATAAGTGCTGAACTAAAAAGGAAGGCAGAATGGAGTGCAGGCAGAGGGTTTAAATGTTTGGGATCCAGTTAAGTGTATGTTACAGTCTTCCTGTTATGATGACGACTGAAGCCTTGAGGCCGCAGGCAGAGAGAAAGCATTCTCACTGCAGTGGATTAGCTACTAATGCTGACGCCTCTTTTCTCTCTTTCATTTAAATGGATTTCTCCCCCATTCTGCTCTCCTCCTTCCTTTGCATCTCTCCTCTGCATTTCTGTTCCACTTTCATCACTTTTCCCTCCACATGTCTCCTCTTCCGTCCCGTCCTATTCTTCACTTTGAATAAAAAGCAGCGATCTGGGCAGCAGCTCTGGATCATTCCTGTGTGGATAAGAGGTGCATGCGCCGTGCGTTGCTAATGCTGAACCCAAAGCGCTGCTGTCAACTTGTCTAGAAGGAGGGGAGTTGTCTTATTAGGGATTTCATGCAGATTAGGATTTTCAACAGAAATGCTGTATGATTAAGTTGCATTACTAATCATCTTATGCAATGGTATCTATTTATTATGAATGCATGAGTCAGCAGACAGGGCTAGTTGGCCAAACAAGAAGACATAAATATAAAGGGGCCTAGTTGAGTTTTAGGACTTTTTCTGCGCATGTGAGGAGCAGCAGCGCTAAAGTTCTTTGACATTTTGTTCCTTTTAACACAAAATACTAATTGGGTAGAAAGACAGCTGATATTTTTGGGCGGATGTTAGCTTAGTTCTCTTGTATGGTGTGGGCTTATATATGCATGCATTGGATGATTTCTTAGTACAGTGGTTTCCAAACAGTGGGGCATCCCCTTCAGGGTGGCGCAGCACAACTGAAGGAGGTCTTGGTAGAAATGAACTAAACAAATGACCCAATTTAATGCTTGCAAAGTCCAATTCTTTTAGCTATTAGAATAAATAAACTTAAATGAAATGCACATTTAAAAGGTGGTAGTTTTAGGATTTGGAGCTTATTTAACATTTAATTTACTGCTGTTGAAAAGACAAAATAAAAAGCTGGTTTTCATTCAGCAGCCAGTCCTTCAGATCACAGAAAGTGAATGCATTGCAGCTACGTCCATTATTAAAGGCCTTTCCATTAGAACATATGGATGTCCATAAAGGCTATCCATTATTAAAGGCACACTGTGGAAGATTTACCTCCATCTAGTGGTACACTAAAGGAATTACGGTCAATTTCAATTCCTTTCAGTTTATTTCTACAGCACCAATTAACATCATGTCATCTCAAGGCACTTCATAGAGACAGTTCAACCAGATCATCCAGTCAGATTGATTCAAAGTTTTCTATCTAAGGAAAACCAGCTGATTGCATCGACTCATTGACTCTTCAGCAATCCCTCACAGTAAGCATGCTTGTAGTGACAGTGGAGAGGAAAAACTCCCTTTGAACAGGAAGAAACCTCCAGCAGAACCAGGCTCAGTGTGAGCGGCCATCTGCTGAGGCCCACTGGGGTTCAAGGAGACAGAAGCAGACATAGAAAAAGAAGCATAGATACAAAAGGCAACTGTCAACCAGCTCCACAGGCGGCCAGAGGATAAAGAGAGAACATCCAGTTAGTCACAGTCAGAGAAACAGGACTACACTGGAAAACAGGTCAAGCTCCAACATCTAGAAACAAAGGTGTTGATGGCAGCAGCACAGCTGATATTTCTCTCCAGGATGGACTCACAGCCAAACAGGAACAGACCAGATGAAGCTACTATGAGAAAAAGCAGAGAGAGCAGAACGTTAGAGATTGAACTAACAGATTCTGCAGAGCGGGAGAATAGAGATAGAATGATGAAAAAGGGGTCCCTATGTCCTCCAGCAGTCTAAGCCTATAGCAGCAGAACTATAGAGATAGCTCAGCTCTCACTGAACAAAGACGGTCCTCCATCACAACATAAAGTGGAAGGCAGAACGATCTAAGGTTGTTTCTGCTTGTTAGAATCTTTTCTCCCACCAAGAACCCATTTTCAGGTACAGGTAAAAGGAGAAATGGTGACGAGTTTTTATCCTTTGATCAATGCTTTCTGATAAAAATGGCATCACCCATTGTATGCACCACCCCTATGTTTTTATTATTTTAGCTATGAGGGCGCTTTCATGTTTGATGTGATGTTATTATACTTCCACAGAACATATTTTTTTATTAAACCTATGCTTAATTTTGCTAATAAGCAGCAAGACTTGTTACACACTGTCCCTTTAATGATTAGTTTGATTTGTTACAAAATAATTTTTTGATGTAGAATTTGATTTGAGTGATTTATGTTATCACTGGGTCATTTTTATTACGTAAATAGAGGGAGGGGGGGTATGAGTGGTGTGAAAACTCCTTCAGAACTTAATTGTTGTATGAACAATGTAGAAAGGGATAGACTCCCACTCTTTGCTGCTTGTATTCTGTATTCAGCCTTAAACCTGTCAAGAATAAGGAGTCATTGCATTGACAGCTTCATTATTCAATGAGTAACTCCAGCTTATTTTGGAGAAGCCATGGGTTTAGATCATGCCTCCAATAACTGCAAACATGCTGAGTTTGCAGGATAACCTAGAGGCGACGCAGAATCCTTCATCAGCGTTCATTCAGCATTGTTCACCTTCCACCGCGCTGAAGGCTACGGCTGCTGGAGAGTGCATGATGAGCTCTGATTAATAGCAGTGCATGTGAACCGGATGGCTGGATCAAAGCTTCCCCAGGCCACTCCCCCCCACCCCAAACAAAGCTGGGTTAATGGTGTATACATGGCTATGTGACTACATTTATGCTGAGTGTGTTTTTCTATGCGTGTAAGGAAAGCAGAAAAGCTCTGGGCCCTTTTCTTATATAACTTTAAAGGAGGATTCCATCACTGCTTGAAAAAGCCATTTCAACTTTTCAGATGACTGCCTGCTCTTTGGGCCTGGAAGAGCAGAGCTGTACTCACTGGCCCGTCCTCTTTCACTGCATCTTCCTATTCTAAACTGTATTTTGTCAGATCTGCATGCACAGGCTTGTGTTTGTGCAGATGGCGTCTCACCAGGGCCAGAGTGTGCACCATTCCATCTCTGTGCTATGCTATGCTGCTGAAACATTAGAGCACTAATAACATGGGTGCACTAAAGGCAGTGATTTCTGTAATGAGATTCTTTGACGTGTAAACAGCAGCCGTATCTTCTGGGATGTGATTCCCTTCTAATCTACCAAGATTCACACTGTCCACAATTTACAACTCCCGCTGTTTGTATTTAGGTCATCTGTTGGTTAAAATTATCTGCTTTTAGGTTCAGTAAAAACAGTGACAGTGTGATTGGCCATCCATCCATTTTCTGACACACATAATCCCAAGCGGGGTCGTGAGGGGTGCTGGTGGCTCTGTTATATGTTACTAATAATGTTCAATTCAGTTTATTTAATAAGCAACAGTTTATAACTCAAGGCACTTTGCAGAGATATCACAACCAGATCATAGAGTCAGATTTGTTCAAAGTTTTCTATCTAAGGCAAACCCGCTGATTGCATTGGCTCTTTGACTTGCAGGATAAGCATGTGGAGACAGCACATTCTGCAGCAATTCCCCACACCGAGCATGCCTGCAGCGACAGTCGAGAGGAAAACTCTCTTTTAGTGTAAATTACATCATTTGCTATTTCTTTGGCTGCACCTCTTGATTATTTTAGTAATTGATTAATTAATCATTTAATTGGTTTATTATTCCAGAAAAACATTTTTGGTAAATTTAAATTTTCACATTTTAACTATATAAAAATCTGTATGAATCTATATTTTTGGTCCAAAGAGCCATATTGGACAAAAAAAACAAACTATCTGGAGCCACAAAAAAAGTTAAAGTCTTCTATAAGCTTCATATGGCAACAGGGGCTCTACGTGTATTAGCCCACTATGAAAAAAGACTACCTGGGCTTAAATATATAATAAGCATTTATAATTAAATGTTTATCCTGGAGAAAAATGGGTGCTGGATGGATGGATGGTGGATGATGATGGATGCCATAATTGGGTTATTATTGCATCAAATTGTATTTTTTTAAACTGGAATTTACAAACTTTAAATCTTCTGAAATTACAAATGCTATTCAACTGCTTGTTTGGAATGATAGTGTGGTTACAATAGTAAAGCTTTTATTGTTCTTTAAACCAAACTAAAGATTAGCAGGTTGCTAAAAAAAGCCGGTTAGCTAGAATGAGCAGGTTGCTAAAATGAGCCGGTTAGCTAAAATGAGCAGGTTGCTAAAATGAGCCGGTTAGCTAAAATGAGCCGGTTAGTTAAAATGAGGTTAGCTAAAATGAGGAGGTTAGCTTAAATGAGCAGGTTAGCTAACAGGAGCCGGTTATCTAAAACGAGCAGGTTAGCTAAAATTAGCCGGTTAGCTAAAATGAGAAGGTTAGCTAAAATGAGCCGGTTAGCTAAAATGAGGAGGTTAGCTAAAATGAGCCGGTTAGCTAAAATGAGGAGGTTAGCTAAAATGAGCCGGTTAGTTAAAATGAGGTTAGCTAAAATGAGGAGGTTAGCTTAAATGAGCAGGTTAGCTAAAATGAGGCGGTTATCTAAAATGAGCAGGTTAGCTAAAATGAGGCGGTTAGCTAAAATGAGCAGGTTAGCTAAAATGAGGCGTTTAGCTAAAATGAGCAGGTTGCTAAAATTAGCAGGTTAGATAAAATGAGCAGTTAGCTAAAATGAGCCGGTTAGCTAAAACGAGGAGGTTAGCTAAAATGAGCAGGTTGCTAAAATTAGCAGGTTAGCTAAAATGAGCAGTTAGCTAAAATGAGCCGGTTAGCTAAAATGAGGAGGTTATTTGGTCAGGCAGTCAGCTCAGGCCTCATCCTGCAGTGCACCTACAGCTTATTGGACAGGAAACTTTTCAGCTGTAGTTTAAATTAATGAGATTGATCGATAGCCAATCAATCTAAATGGTTGTTTTATTTGTGACCCAGTGAGGAGCAGCACTCCTTTAGGGAGAAATTTCAGTTTGTTACGGTCTGTAAGTTAAACATGCGGGGACGCAGAGTCTGAGGCCCCGCTGCCAACAAAGGCGCTGCCTTTACAGTAGTTAAAGGAAAAGAGAAAAGGATCCTAATGAGGAGGATTTCTGAACATTCTACATCCAGAGATGTTTTCAAACAGCTGTTTCATCTCACGGTTGTCTTTCAGCCAGCTGTTCAGCAGTGCACCTCAACAGGTGGGGGAGGGTGGTACTTCCTCAAAGGTATCAATGAGAGTTTATGCAGTTGTTTGATAAAATATTTAGCAATGTTCTTTAGAAAAACCTTAATATCCAGGTTTATTTTATAACGCTGCTTCCACAGACCGACAGGAACAGATGGGGGTCCGTGGAAGCAGCGTTATAAAATAATACTGGATATTAAACTTTTCAACCCTAATATCCAGTGTTATGGTTAAAAATGAAGAGTCTCCTACCTTCTGTGGTAGGAGAACCAGCCCAGGTTCTCCTACCACAGAAGGTGAATGTAGTTTTTTGGAAATGATTGTTTTATCCTGCCTTAAATCAGGTAGACAGAAGCTAACTGCCCTCTCAGGTTCCTGGTCGTTAGGATGTCTCCTGGAGGGCAGTGAGCAGGACAGGCTACATTTTTCTGGCAGCTGCCACTTCTGGTGTTCATTATTTAAAGCAACTTTCTGCCTCTGACTTTCCTGCTGCTGCGCTGCACCACATGTGGCATTAGAAGCAACGCTGCAGCTTAGACACCGATTATGCAACCACCTACTGGAGGGAGGTCTTTGTAGTTCTTCTTCATTCTCCATTCTTAGCACGCCTCCCTCGTTCTGAGTCCTTCGGTTTTTCTCCTGTACAGATCAGTTTTTTCTGTATTCCTTCACCTTGCCCCCCCCCCCCTCCAGGCATGGTAAACCACCTGCCTTCTGCAGCCTGGTCTGTAGTGTGTTTGCATGTTTCTGGGTCACATCTTTTAGCGAGCTTTGGTCTGAGTTGCTCATTGGTAAATTATACTTAAATCATGATGCCAAACTTTTTCCCTAACTTATATTTTGCTTGTTTTATTTCCTTCCATTGTTATGTAAGAGAAGACTATAACCCCCTGTTATGGGTCAGATGGAGCTTTTATGACTCTCTATGATGAGTGGACCATCCACTGCGTCTGCTCTAGTGGACGGGAGATGATTGGAGGAGACTATTCATTTTTAAACACTTTCCTCTCTAATTAATTGAAGAGCCTCACCATAAATACAGTAGGCAGTACATGTACATCTAAAACTAAATCTATTTACGTTTTGTAAAATTTAATTCTAGTAGTTGAAACTCATTCATCTAAAGATTATTGACATGCAGACTGATATGTTTTATGTTCATTTTGAACACCACCAATATGGTTTCTAATATCACATAGAAGGTTTGTTTGTTTTTTTTTCGCACAATTTCCCCATTGTGGGACAATAAAGGGATTTTTTTATTTCTATTTCAATTCTATTCAGTTTATTTCTATAGCTCCAATTCACATCATGTCAAGGAAAACCAGCTGATTGCATCGACTCATTGACTCTTCAGCAATCCCTCACACTAAGCATGCTTGTAGCGACAGTGGAGAGGAAAAACTCCCTTTGAACAGGAAGAAACCTCCAGCAGAACCAGGCTCAGTGTGAGCGGCCATCTGCTGAGGCCCACTGGGGTTCAAGGAGACAGAAGCAGACATAGAAAAAGAAGCATAGATACAAAAGGCAACTGTCAACCAGCTCCACAGGCGGCCCCGTCCAGGAAAGACAAATAATATTTCTATTATTCTGAGATGGTTTACTCTGCAGATGGTGGAAAAGTTGCAGTTTTGATTGTTTTCAGAGATCCGTGAAACAAATCCCATTCAGGAATTTCAGAAAGATTCCCAGTGTTTGGTTTCCAGTTCAGGTCAGTGTGTCAATGGTGAACCTGGAAAGGCGTATATATGCGTATATATATGTTTTAATGAGGATTAGCGACATGATGGAACCGCCCTCAGAACCATGTCATGCTGATTTGATGCAGTAGTTCCTATTAAAGGAGCTGAAACCAATTAGTAAATTAATTCCCATAGTAGCTTCATCTGGTCTGTTCCTGTTTGGCTGTGACTCCATCCTGGAGAGAAATATCAGCTGTGCTGCTGCCATCAACACCTTTGTTTCTAGATGTTGGAGCTTGGCCTGTTTTCCAGTGTAGTCCTGTTTCTCTGACTGTGACTAACTGGATGTGCTCTCTTCATCCTCTGACATGGGAGCTGGCTCGGAGCTCGTCTGCCTGGCTGTGTGTTTCCTGGACGGGGCCGCCTGTGGAGCTGGTTGACAGTTGCCTTTTGTATCTATGCTTCTTTTTCTATGTCTGCTTCTGTCTCCTTGAACCCCAGTGGGCCTCAGCAGATGGCCGCTCACACTGAGCCTGGTTCTGCTGGAGGTTTCTTCCTGTTCAAAGGGAGTTTTTCCTCTCCACTGTCGCTACAAGCATGCTTAGTGTGAGGGATTGCTGAAGAGTCAATGAGTCGATGCAATCAGCTGGTTTTCCTTAGATAGAAAACTTTGAATCAATCTGACTGGATGATCTGGTTGATCTGGATCTATAAAGTGACCTGAGATGACATGATGTGAATTGGAGCTATAGAAATAAACTGAATAGAATATAATGTAGAAAAACGCAGCATCACTGTAGGAAAACTTTTTGTAGATAAAACATTTTATTAAATTAATCTTCAAATGTTTCATTTTTTGAAAGTTTTTGAATTTGGAAGTTAAAGTATAAAATGCAAATAAAGTTAAATCAACTAAACGATCAAAACCCTGAAATAGATGAAACCAACAGTGACCTGAGGACGGATGCGAAAGGACAAGCCCCTCCCCTGCTTCCCTCTGGGCCGCAGGTGGGAAAGACAGTGCCCTGATGAATAGTGACAATAGTGAGCTTGAACACTCACAACCAGCACAGCAGAAGGAGAGTAAAGCAGCAGTGATTTAGGCAACCAAGCAAATCATAGCACAGTTCATGTGAGTGTTTCCCTTGTGCCACAGCTGAGGTTTCACATGATCTCTTTAGCTTCATATTCCGACATGCAGCCGAGGATTCGGAGAACCGTGAATAGATTAGAGCGCCGATAGCTTGATCTGTGCTCCCACTGCTGACGTCTTGTTGCTCTGCTTTTATGTTTTGCTGCTGAACAAGCGTTTTTTTTCCTCCTCCATGGAAATTGAAATTGGATGACTCAACTATGTTTTTGAACTACTGAGAAATAAAAAATGTAATCATGTCTTTTATTTGCATCATATCTGCAGAGCTTGTTGCAAATGCAGGACAAATACTTTATTTTTGTACATTTTTGTGCAATGAATATATAAACCTGCACATCCATGTTCTTGCAGTAATCAGCTAGATGTTTAATTTAAGTATAGAATGCGTTATTATTATATTATACCTGCCATCCTTTCCTGGCCAGTGCTGATTTCCAGATTTCTCTGAGGTCTTTCCTGCTCAATCATTTTAAAAATTAGTTTTTTCTTATAGTAATTGTGTTGAATTTGCATTTAGAATTTATAGTTGTTTAATTTAACCATTGGGAATAAAAAGAGCTTGTCATGCAGCCTGCAGCTGTGTGATCACATGAAGGCTATCTGCTAGCATTTTGGATTTCATTTACACACAGAGCCTAATCTTTAAAAGGTTTGCATGCCTTAAAACAGTTTAAATCCATCCACTGGACTTTGTTTCCAAGTCTGAAGACGTTTCTCTTCCATCCAGGAAGCTTTTTCAATTCAAAATGTCAGAAATAGCGTTTAGTTCCAGGTTTTATCCAGCAGCCCAACAAAGCCTGGTTTTAGTTTAGAAAACATGCAAATAGAAACGGATGAACGGGTCCCCCCCTTTGGAATGGGGGTCGTTTGGGTTCGTTATTAGCCTGCAATGTGCTGATTTTAATATCTTTATAACCAAATGACCTAAATTCACTTGTGAAGGAAAGGCACATGTAAACAGTAACCATTTTCAAATGCATTTTATATTCAACTGCCGTTTTCACAAACAAATGCTGTGTTCATGTAGACATATTTGAAATGGCATAAATAACATTAGATATTTAAATAAAACCAATAAAGTCAATCTGGATGGAAACAAATCAAGTGGGATGGCAGGCAGCATTCAGTTAAACCAGATATGAGAATGTATAATAGGATAGGAGAATGTGAAACTGTGAAATAAACAGTGCATGAAGCAGAGACAAACACAACTTTCTCGTGTTTTATATTTAACTAGTGATTTTTATCAGTTTATTTTTCACATTTGCTGCATTGAGAGATACATAAGTAAAGTGTTTTAGAAATATTAGTTAGTTATGAATTGTTAGTTTTGAAATAACTACTACATGGCGTAGAACCTCATCTTTCTGTGCCTGAAGAAAAAGCAATCTGCTCATTTATCTGCTCATTTTATCTATGCAGATCAGCTGCAGCACGCCGTCTTTTTGCATCCATCTTTGCACAATTTAGCACCATTATTCTGAAGATCAGGCGTTAAGACTAAAATCTTTTTGTGTGCAAAGTTTCTCAATAGTTTAAGAAAATGTGGAGTAAACTATGTTATCAACTCAGTTGCTAGCAGTTTGCACCACGGCGGTAGTTTGGTGACTTGCACGCACGGCTGAGCTCGCTTCTGACATCATTCCTGGAACAGAAGAGAATAAAACGTACCACGGGACAGGAAACCCATCCTTAAGACTGCCCTGCAGGCTCCTTTAAAGGTGTTGTGGAGGATTTTTGGGAAATGTTTAATAGACCCGCCCCCTCCACTTTAAAATAAATGCACATGGGCAACCCTGTACACGCTCCCGAGAGGGAACGCCTATTAAATGCGTGCACGAGCCCTTTTCTCCTCGTGCACGCTCTGTTTAGAAATTGCTCTTCTCATCGCTCATACCAGCTCACTGTGTCTGACCATCCGCCATAACCCCTAAACCCCTCCATCACTATATAGAGCGGGGACTTTATAGTGAACTTTATAGTGAACTCAGTTAACGGACCATTCAGACAGATGATCACCCTTTTTGCTCCGTTGGTCACCTAACTCCTCCTCCACGCCACGGTGCCTGCGCCATCTTTGTTATTAGTCGCTGCTGTCGGGTAGCGACAGCCTGTGGCGACAGCGGGCCTTTGAGAGGAGAGCTCTCCCTGCAAAGGACTCTGGGATATATCTGCCTCTTCTGATGCCTTTCTCTTCTTCTCATCCACTTCGTAGACACTTTTTTATCCGACCCTTGGCCATTTTCAAAGAACCGCGGTGAGAAAGGTGAGCTTCTGAAACCGTAGCTCTCCACAGATATACGCCTGAAAGTGCGCAGAAAAAGATAGCTAACGGGACGAGCACGTAGGACGGCCTTAGGGAAACATATCACCAGAATGATTGACAGCTAGGAGGACCACTGATTGAGATGATCCACCAGGAAATATGTGAATTACTGAATCATTCTGGTTTAACAATCAGCCAATATTTCATCACACTACGATGTAATCTTACCTTTTATAAACTTTGTCAAAGCTTTGCATAGAACCCTCCCTGCTGCAGCATTCCTAACATTATTCCAAGAGCTTCCTGCTGCAGAGCATGGAGAGAATCTCCACCTGGGACATTTCCTACCTGCTGCTCTGTATAATCGAAACGCACCTTCCAGTCCTTTTCCCAAACACTACTGGATTATTCTTTTACCAGAAAGTCTCCTTTTTAATGATCTTTATCATCAAAATGCAAGAGTTGATCTTAGTCATCATTAGAACAAACACAGACTTGCTAGAACTAAAGTAGATAAAATATGTTAACATTTACATCCTGACATCTGTCCTGTGTTTGACTGATGGCTGCTCTTCAAAAGGACCTTAAAACATTTAATATTTATCCCATCTACTCAACTTTAATTAAAACAAATAAAAGCAAATAAAAAATGATCTAAGAGGGAAAAAACGATTAGAAAAAGAAATGAAAAGCAGTCTCCAGGTTCTTGTTTCTTCATTAAGCTTTAATTCAGATGCTTTTTCTTTCATAATTGTTTATAAGATTCAAAGACTGAGGATATTCAAAGACTTTAGTTTCCTCTCAGTCATATTAATCCTCTGCGATTTGCAGCCTCACTATGGTGGACAGTTTCATCTTTTCCTGACGTTTAGAGAACAGAGAGGTTGCATCCTTTTTGGTTAGAAGATATAATATCTCCAGCATCTGACTATGATCTTTCTGTTTATCCTTCGAACGTCCGTGTGCTCTGACCCACTGACTTAACTTTCTAAACGGTCCTGAGCGAATAAACAGCTGATGGCCGGACAATGGTGACACAAAGTGTGCTCAGGAAAAGTCCAGCATTTTTATTTTTAGTGCGCTTTGTGGCTTGAAGGCCTGGGAGGAAGCAGGAAGTCAGTGTGGTTGCCGTGGGGACGGGAGGAGAAAAAAAGAATCGGAGCAGACTGAAGGGGAAATGGGTGTGGTGGGTTTTGCCTCCCATTAGTGAAATACCTACCGACCGCAAACAGATTCATTTGCAAGCTCTTAAAATTGAAGTCTTATTCGGGGAAATATTTTCTAAAATATTCCGCCAAAGGCCAAAGAGTTCAGAGCAAAGCCGGATTGACTGAGCTCAGATCAGAGCAGGATCTGTGCCTTCTGTACGGCGCTTCTTGTTGTTTTTATTGTTAGCTTTGACCAGAGATAAAACCGCTAGATTCTAACAGCTAAATGGAGCCATTTTCACAGCTTGTTGTGTTGAATGGGATGGAAAAAAAACACACTAAAAACCTTTGGAGTCAATTGGATCCCAGAAGGAGAGGTGTATTTAATGCATAGAAAATGAAATAACATTAAGAGATGTTTTTAAATATGTTGGAGTAATTTGTGTTTTTTTTTCTTTTAATTTAAAGACCATAGTTGCTATAATCACATGTTTTTATATAAATCTTAAGATATTTAAAGGACAGGTGAGACTGAGGGATAAATAGTTTATCCAAACTATCTGTTGTGTTGTATATTTAATTTCTATGGAAACATAACAAAGGCTCAATCTAATTTCATTTAATTTTTTTTATTTTAATTCAGTTTAATTTATATGCTACTAATAATGTGGGTGTAATCTAAAGGCCCCTTTTACTCTCACAAAGCATTCTGGGATACATCTGCTCATCTAGTGACCACGGATGATCACTGCTTTTCAAGGTGCATTGTGGGGAATTTCGAGTCCGCTACTTTTTCATCCACTAGACGTTCAGACGCTCCTTTAAAATGGCGTAACAGTCTATAGGGCCCTATTTAGGGATCAGGCTCAGAAACAGCCTCAGTTTGACTGATTTGACTTTTAACTTGGTAATAACATTTTTCATTTGCGACTCTTTTGTTTCACATCTGGATGTTCAACATCTGATATTCAAATTCAAGTTATTGACAGAAATCCTGCTTGTATAAAAAGCACCATTCATAGAGAGCTGTATATGTACCGCATCAGCTGCTTCGGATGTTAGCATCCCATTAAATGTCGTTATTAGCGCTTATCAGCAGTGTTGGGGAGTAACAACGTTACGTAAATTCATTACAAAAACAGAGTAACTGTAATTCGTTACAGTTACAATGAGAAAATATATAATTCAGTTACAGTTACTTCCAAAAATATTAAGAATTACAAATTTAGTTACATTTTTTAAAAAATATAAAGAAAAATCTTTGCGAAATCTCTAATGATATTTTATTGCTTCGCGCCCTGTATCGCTACGGCTCCTTGTCTCTATCATATTTGCCACTCTGATGATCCATCCTGTGCTGGTGGAGCCTCCTTGAGGAACAGCGAGCGAGCGGACGGTTCTATTTCAGCTCAAGCAGCGCATCAAAAATGACAGCCTTCCAGCACTGGAAATTTAAGGAGGTTTCTGAACCTGCTTGTGTTAGTCTGCAAACTGCGTAAATGGTAGAGCCTGGGGGAGGAACAGAAAGAGTCTGGCCCGATGAGAGGAGTCTGAGAAAATCTTCCATGCCTGGTGCTGGCATCTCTTCTAGTGGACATCCTGTGATCGCCTGTCAGCAGTTCCCTCTCAGCTTAGTGCTTTTTTAAGGTTCACATTCAGTTCTCAAAAATTAAATGTTGAACATGGGTCAATACTCATTAAAACCTTAAAGTAATCAAAAAGTTATCAAAAGTAATTAGTTACATTACTTTTTAAAAGTAATCGAAAAAGTTACACTACAATTACATTTTAAGCAAGGTAATTTGTAACTGTAACGGATTACATTTCTAAAGTAACTTACCCAACACTGCTTATCAGTCCCATAGAATGGCTTTAGATTGTTCCTCCTTCCTCCCAGTACGCTCAGCAGGTTATCACCCAATAAATCCTAATTCTAACCATAAGGTAGTTCCTTTTTACCCGTAGAACTAATTAATTTATTTATCTATAATCTAAACATAATTTCAGTATTTCTTTATATATTGTAATAAAAAGCAGATTCGCATGTCGCTCATATCAAACACCCCCCCCCACAAAAAAATCTATCTTTTCAAAAGCGTTGTTTTTAAACACCCAATCAAGTCAGTGTGAAACATGTGGAATTCACTCGAATTAAAGCTTTAAAACGCAGTTTTTTTTTTAAAAAGGTCAGCTCTAAATAAAGTAGATAGAAAGTATAAAGTAGGTAAATAGAAAGTGAAACTGAAGGTTTCAGACCTCAGCTGAAGTGCCTGTTATCAATGATAAGCTGCACATTATCAGTCAAAATAAACCTACAGTACTAGAAGGTAGAAGATGCACAGCCCGCTAATAACGGCCATTTAATGCTTGATCACATTCAGAACGGGTGAATGTACGGATTCTCATCAATTTTACGTGTGTGAACATTGCTCATTGACACCTTCTCCACCGGAATCGACCTTCAAACTGGCGACTATTTGGATTCACAGTTAGGAAATTGATCTACTGGAAGCTGAAGGACGTTCAAGGTCTGGGGTCACCATTATTGGGAACATTAGAGCGGCTTTTTTTAAATCCCCCTTTCTTTATCTGGGCCACGGTATCTGTTCTACTGCAGCAGCTTTCAGCCACAGGGAGAAGATGTCCCAGTCAGGACGGTGCACCATGCTAAAGGATCATTTGTAAATCCCCTCACACCTTTCATTTTACTTTAGAGCCAAACACAAAACTTAATGCGTGGCTGTAAAATCATTTTATTGGGATAAACACTCGCTGGGTAATTATGATGTGAAAGAAAAGAAAATACATGAATGCAAAATTAAAGAGGCTTTGTGTTATTAGATTTTAGCCCAAATTGACAAAGACCTTGTTGGTGAACATTACTATAACAGCATCATGAAGATGAAAGATGATCAATTCTATTCAGTTTATTTCTATAGCTCCAATTCACATCATGTCATCTCAGGTCACTTTCCAGGTCACCAGATCATCCAGTCAGATTGATACAAAGTTTTCTATCTAAGGAAAACCAGCTGATTGCATCGACTCATTGACTCTTCAGCAATCCCTCACACTAAGCATGCTTGTAGCGACAGTGGAGAGGAAAAACTCCCTTTGAACAGGAAGAAACCTCCAGCAGAACCAGGCTCAGTGTGAGCGGCCATCTGCTGAGGCCCACTGGGGTTCAAGGAGACAGAAGCAGACATAGAAAAAGAAGCATAGATACAAAAGGCAACTGTCAACCAGCTCCACAGGCGGCCCCGTCCAGGAAACACACAGCCAGGCAGACGAGCTCCGAGCCAGCTCCCATGTCAGAGGATGAAGAGAGCACATCCAGTTAGTCACAGTCAGAGAAACAGGACTACACTGGAAAACAGGCCAAGCTCCAACATCTTAGGAAAAGCAGAGAGAGCAGAACGTTAGAGATTGAACTAACAGATTCTGAAGAGTGGGAGAATAGAGACAGAATGAAGCAGAATGATGAAAAAGGGGTCCCTATGTCCTCCAGCAGTCTAAGCCTATAGCAGCAGAACTATAGAGATAGATCAGGATAACCTGAGCCACTCTAACTAGAAGCTTTATCAAAAAGGAAAGTTTTAAGCCTAGCCTTAAAAGGCATTCTTCCTTATAAAACAATGCTGCGGCCGTAGAGGGTAAATTCTATTGGTTATCAGGCCTAGAGTTTTCTGCATGGCTAAAACCAGGACCAGGGAATGTATATGAAGCTCGAACGCATTCAAGCTCTGCACGATGGGAATCAAGGCGGAGTCACACGTCAAGCATGAAACACAGAATTAAGTTACCAAGAAGCAGCAGGTATTTCTGGGTTCTGTTGATGTTCCAGCCTTGTCTCTGCACCAAATCTCCAGACAATATTCGGGGAAGCAGAGAGATTGTGAAGTTTGAGTCAAGAACATAAGAAAGTTGGTGAAATCAGTTCATTTGTTGGAAATGTTCCTGTTATTTGTGTGTTTTTAGTTTTCTTCCTCTATGGACAGATTTTTAAAATGTGAAACATTTCTGGGCCAGAAAGTAATGGTTTATGTTAAAATAAAACATTTTGCTAAATTTGGGGCTACCCAGTTTATCTTGTGTTTATCCTGAATTGGTCTTGAATTTTTATTCCAAGTGGCATAAAAAGTCTTAAAAAGTCTAGAGTTTGCTTTATGCTGTAGGAACGCTGCCACTAAACTGTTGTTCTTTTTCACCATTAAAATGTTGTCACCTGCCAAAATGTCCCGATGGGCCCTGAACCCATCACCGGGTTTATGTTTACTGTAATTTGATTTGTCGGCCTGTTTTGAATAACCAACACATTCAATAGGTCTAGTTAGACATAAGAGTTCTGCTTAGAGAAAGAAATTCTGCCATTTCTAAATACTCTCTCTTTATTTGTGTATGTATGAGTATATTAGCGTTGGTGTCTGTGCAGATTTAGACTTTCAGATGTGACCTTTGTTGTCTAAATGTCAGGGAGATTGGAGAGGGAGCCCACAGAGGTAGGACATGCTTATATAATCTGCTCACTGAGTCTCTCACACTCCTCCATGTTTGAGGATGGCTGTCATATCTCAGCTGATGCACCATACCCCTTTCTGTGCACTGAAAGCCTGCCTTTCAGGGGCCGCTGCTTTTATCAGCATGTATGTGCAGAAAGTGCCTCAGAAATTATTTATGGCTTTAAAAATACTGATACCGCAATCCTTTTGAACTTCCTAGGAGGTCCTTTTATCCGTACCAAAGCTCTCAGGTGAATCTTTAGACTTTACTTTTATGTATCTGTGTGTTAGATGGTTAACTAGGCTAGTTTTGCTGTGCGGAGACTAAACTGTAGAGTCCAACTCCTCTTCAGGGACCGAGGTGAATGAAAAGCACCTGAGCTACAGGATAAGTGCTGCAGCCTGCTGATGGCTATAACAATGCTGGCTTCAAGTATCGCTGCGAAAATAAAGGCCAAAGTAATGATTTGCATGCCAATGGTAGGAACCCCCCCGCCCCGCTTCAGATGGGACCTGGGGGCCGTTTTCATCCTGTCACTCACAACTGCAGAGCCTTAAAGGGGCCCAGCGCGGAAAACGATTGGAATACCAAACACCCTCCTGGTGTAGATTTGAAAGGCAGCTCTGAGATGTTGCTTGGAAACAGACATCGGGGGTGCACTCAACATGGATTCTCGACTCTTCCAACAGCATCGTCTTTGTGGGGGTGGGAGGCATCAAAACATCCACTAAAACTTCTCAGAACCCTCCCAGATCCCAGCATTCATCCTCAACATGCTTGGTCTGTCCCAAACCGCCATGCTGCTGCCCAAAGACTCCCAGGACCGCAGCGCAGACTTTAGAGAGCGGGCTAAGAAAGCGCTAATTGGAAACGTTGGGCAAGAAAGTCAGACCACATGAAAAGCTGCTCTTCCTGTGTTGATTGTTCACTCAGAGGAAGCCCTGCTCCTGTTGGTTTTACAGAGTCACTGTGTGTAAGAGCTCATGTGTCACAGAGGCTTTCTGGGTCAACGGCGTCTCATGTTTGCTGCCTTATAGTGCAGATCTTCTTCGTTCGCAGTTTAAAAAGGTTCTTTTTTGTTACAAAGAAAAAAAATCAAATGTGAAAAACAAATGTAATACAGCTGGTTTACAGAGCTGAGGCGTTTGACTTGATGACTTGACTGAATCAGACATAAAATTTGATTAAGAATAAAAAAAATAAAATAAAAATCATGTGAGAAAATAGCAAACAGCCCGGTTATTCTAAAATAGGCATGTCCAAAGTCGGTCTGGAGGGCCTGCAGGTTTAACAGGTTTCCTGCTCCACTGCAGCACATTTTCATCAATAGCTGATTTACAGGCTTTAGCTGAACTGCAGACATCAGAATCAGCTGTGCTGCAGCAGAGAAACTTATTAACCCTGCAGGACAGCGGCCCCCCAGGACCCACTTTAAGGAGGTTCTAAAACATTTGATCAAAGTTTCCTTTCTGCATTTATTTCAAATTTCCATTTACAAAATGTTTATGCTTTTAACAGCAATGTAATAAATTTCCCCCCATACTAGCTTGGATATGGGTGTTAAAGGAGAAGTCAAATTTCTGAAAGTTCTTTAAATATGATATTATTACATCCTGTTCAATAAATGATCAGGAAGGATCATTCCTAACAGGCTGAACTTCTCCAATAAATATAACAAAAATGTACTTTGGTAATTTATCTTGGTGTATAGTGGAAATTACAACGGAGTTTTAGGGCCAGCCTAGAGATGTTTTTTGTTTTTTTTTTATTACAAGAATAAAATCATAACATTGTGAGAATAGTAAAGTTGTAATATCACTAGAATAAATTCATCAAACTACAACCTGTTTCAGAAAGAAAGCTTGGAGCTCTGCCCAGCAGATGACGTCAGACCAGCTCCACCAATCAGCAACCAGAGTCCACTTTGTCATCCTGCCCAGTTGGATGCTGCTGCTAAAAGATTTCCTGATTAGTCAAACCGACGCTAAAGTATAACTTTACATGATGCTCCACATTCCTCACTTTAGGGAAGAAAGGGCTTCTTGGAAAAGTTGTTATAAAATACAACTTGTTTCTCCTAATTTTAGGACTAATTTTATTACTTAATTCTTGTAATTTTACGACTTTAGTCTTGAAATAGAAAAAAGAAATCTCTAGCCTGGCCGTAATACTCCGTTGTAGGAAATAATAATGCAAGCAGCACTTTTATTTTTCAGTGCCGAAGCTCCATGGGGGAAGGGGGCATTTCCAGCAGCAGTAAAATTATTGTCCATAGAGAAAGCCTGTAAAACAAACAGGTACTGTAACGCCTTTCATTCATAGGGGCACGTAAAGCTACTGTGCCTCATTTAGCTGATATAAAAATAGTATATCTGTGGAGTCAGATTGTGTTCATTTCAACAGCTTTATTTGTGTTAATCCACAGGAAACAAAGCGAGGAAATCTGTTCATTTGAAAGTGAAAAATCCCAGTCAGCTAAATCCTTTGTGCAAGTTTACAATCATTAAAAACCAGGACAAAGTTCACTTCACCAAAATAGATGTTTTTGATAGAGATGCAGCCAGAGTCAGCTAAAAAAAAAAGTCATGTAAATGTCACCAGATGACACAGCGTGCTTGTTAGCATATTTATGACATTAACTCATCATCCCATCGGTGCTGCGCTCTCTGCCAGACTTTTACATCTGTTTACTCGTCTGATCCTCTCTGCTCACATTAAGGGCTCAAAACGCCAAAAACTGCCCGCAAAGCTCCTCTTCTTCACATTTGGGTCGGATCGATCCACCCGTGGAGGCTTGATTTCATCCAACTTTGCACCGTCTCCTGATGTCCTCATGTGCTTTAATATATAGAAAACACAGAGTAGCAGCGGATGGTCATAAATAACCCTGATTATAAAATCCAGGGAATCTTCAGTATTTAGTCTGTTTCCAAAATCCCAAACTGCAACACCAGGCCTGTTTGAAACACTTTATTCTATTTTAGATACTTAACATTTTCCTCTTCTCCACTTAATCACGAATGGTCGGCAGTAATCCATCCTTCAGGCGCACTGTCTTAGTGAGTTAGGAGTTGAACTGACGAGGTCTAACTCAACACTACACAGCAGACAGACGCCCTGAAGTAATATTTCGTTTTACTGGTTAGTAAGAAACCAGTCGGCTTAATTATTTTGTCCCCTATCAGCTCAATGAACCGCCTCCTTCCCTGTTTGTTAATTTTCTTCTTCTCTGATTGTTTTTCTTTCAGGTTTAGTTTGGAAACTGATGTTCAAATTGGTAGTTTGATGTTTTTTTAGTGCCGGAAACTGTCATTACGTCAAGGTGAGGGTGGAGGTTGGTTGAGGACCCAAATCAGGGGTTGACGTTAAGGCTTTTTAACACTTGCCCAAAGGGCAAGTGACTTTCACATTTCATTTGCCCAGAAACAATTTTTACTTGCCCAGTATAATGTTTCAAAAATATAGTTGCTAATATTCATTTTTGTATATATATCAATGAAACATGTTTGTTTTTTAAATGTTTTTTGTAATTCAGTATTTTTTAAGTTTCCAGGTTCCTGGTGTGTATCTGCATGCGTCAGATAATGAACTCAAGCCTACAGGTGCTGGTCATAAAATTAGAATATCATGAAAAACTAGATTGATTTCAGTAATTCCATTTAAAAAGTGAAACTTGTATATTATATTCATACATTACATACAAACTCATATATTTCAGATGTTTATTTTGTTTAATTTTGATGATTACAAATGACAACAAATGAAAATCTCAAATTCATCATATCAGAAAATTAGAATATTGTGAAAAGGTTCAAAATTGATGGCCCCTGGTGCCACACTCTAATCAGCTAATTAACTCAAACCACCTGCAAAAGCCTTTAAATGGTCTTTCAGTCTAGTTCTATAGGCTACACAATCATGGGGAAGACTGCTGACTTGACAGTTGTCCAAAAGACGACCATCGACACCTTGCACAAGGAGGGCAAGACACAAAAGGTCATCGCTAAAGAGGCTGGCTGTTCACAGAGCTCAGTGTCCAAGCACATTAATAGAGAGGCGAAGGGAAGGAAAAGATGTGGTCGAAAAAAGTGTACAAGCAAGAGAGATAACCGCACCCTGGAGAGGATTGTGAAACAAAACCCATTCAAAAATGTGGGGGAGATTCACAAAGAGTGGACTGCAGCTGGAGTGAGTGCTTCAAGAACCACCACACACAGACGTATGAAAGACATGGGTTTCTGCTGTCGCATTCCTTGTGTCAAGCCACTCTTGAACCACAGACAGCGTCAGAAGCGTCTTGCCTGGGCTAAAGAGAAACAGGACTGGACTGCTGGTGAGTGGTCCAAAGTCATGTTCTCTGATGAAAGTAAATTTTGCATTTCCTTTGGAAATCAAGGTCCCAGAGTCTGGAGGAAAAGAAGAGAGGCACTTCATCCACGTTGCTTGAAGTCCAGTGTAAAGTTTCCACAGTCAGTGATGGTTTGGGGTGCCATGTCATCTGCTGGTGTTGGTCCATTGTGTTTTCTGAGGTCCAGGGTCAACGCAGCCACATACCAGGAAGTTTTAGAGCACTTCATGCTTCCTGCAGCTGACCAACTTTTTGGAGATGCAGATTTCATTTTCCAACAGGACTTGGCACCTGCACACAGTGCCAAAGCTACCAGTACCTGGTTGAAGGACCATGGTATCCCTGTTCTTAATTGGCCAGCAAACTCTCCTGACCTTAACCCCATAGAAAATCTATGGGGTATTGTGAAGAAGAAGATGCAATACACCAGACCCAACAATTCAGAAGAGCTAAAAGCCACTATTAGAGCAACCTGGGCTATCATAACACCTGAGCAGTGCCACAGACTGATCGACTCCATGCCACGCCGCATTGCTGCAGTAATACAGGCCAAAGGAGGCCCAACTAAATACTGAGTGCTGTACATGCTCATACTTTTCATGTTCATACTTTTCAGTTGGCCAACATTTCTATAAATCCTTTGTTTTTATTGGTCTTCAGTAATATTCTAATTTTCTGATATGATGAATTTGAGATTTTCATTTGTTGTCATTTGTAATCATCAAAATTAAACAAAATAAACATCTGAAATATATGAGTTTGTATGTAATGTATGAATATAATATACAAGTTTCACTTTTTAAATGGAATTACTGAAATCAATCTACTTTTTCATGATATTCTAATTTTATGACCAGCACCTGTACATTACCGTGTTAACATGCTTTTCAATCCTTCCTGCACATTCTTTTCAAACTAAACTTTTCTTTAAACTGTTGTCTGCTTGGAAAGATATAAATTGTAGTGTTAAAAATCTAAAAAAAACTTGGCAGGTTAAAAACTTAAGATAAATCACAAGACAGAAGTCAATGTCACAAATGAATAACTTATTTTAGAGTCACGGTATGTTTATGCAAGATAATACTATTAATATAATGTGACTTTTCTAGAGAATCATTATACAGTTATTTTATACAGGGTTTCCACAGTCTGACATCATTTCTGGGTGGAGGATAAAATAGCCTTGTTGTTGTTTTTTAGCCTGCCAAGTCAAAAAAATATGTGTCTGATTCTCGCCGGACAAAAATCACGCCATCTTGCGGAAATTCATGCGGCTTTTACAAATCACGCGAGAATGTGTACAAAACAACAAAAATGGCGCCGGCAATGCTTGTGGGTTGTTTGCAGCGAATGTCGGTGATTTTAAAGTAATTTTGAGTGATACACTTTTTTTTTTCGCGATCATTAAACTTGCCCGGCGGGCAAATGCAATGAAATTTGTACTCTCCCGACAATAAAAACTACCTGCCCCGGGCGATGGTTAACATCAAGCCCTACAAATGCAGAGATGAGTTCCTGTAGGTTTAATCAAAATCCCAGAGGCAATAGAAGCAAAGTCCCAAAAAACAAAATACTGAAAACTAGTGATGTCATGAGATGAGCCGAGGCTTCAAGGCGTGTGTCGAGTAATGGAGGTGGCGTTTCCGGGAAGCGCGTATCGAGGCTTGCTTCGTTTATGGGAGGAGCCAAAATCAATGACGGCCGAAGCCTCGCTACCACCATGCCATGTGACCGCTTCGAGAAGCGGTTTAGATCATCCGGAACTTTGACAGGCACATTAACAGCCTCAGCATTCAGTCAAGATGTTGGAGTTTGGAGGAGAACTGCTGTCAGTTTGGCCGTTTCTCAATCTGTGTACTTGTGCGTCCTCGTGTCCTCGTGAAACGCCATCAGCATCAGCCCTAGTACTCTTCTAATTCACTAGAACAGCAGACCGAAAACGGACAAAGTCCCCGGATGTTGTTCTGGCCCCTCCCTCTTTACCCAGAATGCTAACGTTAGCCCTGGCTGCTACAGACTTGCTAATGTTAGCCCTGCCTGCTACAGACTGGCTAATGTTAGCCCTGCCTGCTACAGACTGGCTAATGTTAGCCCTGCCTGCTACAGACTGGCTAATGTTAGCCCTGCCTGCTACACACTGGCTAATGTTAGCCCTGGCTGCTACACACTGGCTAATGTTAGCCCTGGCTGCTACAGACTGGCTAATGTTAGCCCTGCCTGCTACAGACTGGCTAATGTTAGCCCTGCCTGCTACAGACTGGTTAATGTTAGCCCTGCCTGCTACACACTGGCTAATGTTAGCCCTGCGTGCTACAGACTGGCTAATGTTAGCCCTGGCTGCTACAGACTGGCTAATGTTAGCCCTGGCTGCTACAGACTGGCTAATGTTAGTCCTGGCTGCTACAGACTGGCTAATGTTAGCCCTGCCTGCTACAGACTGGCTAATGTTAGCCCTGGCTGCTACAGACTGGCTAATGTTAGCCCTGGCTGCTACAGACGGGCTAATGTTAGCCCTGGCTGCTACAGACTGGCTAATGTTAGCCCTGCCTGCTACAGACTGGCTAATGTTAGCCCTGCCTGCTACACACTGGCTAATGTTAGCCCTTCCTGCTACAGACTGGCTAATGTTAGCCCTGGCTGCTACAGACTGGCTAATGTTAGCCCGCCTGTAGCGGCCAGGTTTAACTAAAAGATTGTTTGAACGCATAACTTCCAACCAGATTAAAACCAAAAACTGTGGTATGCTTTTTTATTTTTTAATATAAATGATTAACACCTCTCACTTTGCCCAATTTTCACAAACACACTGTCTATTTGTGCTTGTGTCACTAAAATGACAGAAAAATAGTGCACCAAAAATAGTACAACAAAAGATTTTTGTTATGCACACCAATCATTGACAATCTAAAGGGAACCTAAATGGAGAAAAAAACAGGAAAAACACCTGCAAAAAAATCACAGATTATATTACTAACTGTAGTTCTGCACTCCACAAGTAGGTGGTGTCATGAAGCTGCATGAACTGTGGGGATTGTTGAAGCAAATTGGCCAAACGGTTCAATGCCTCATGAAGCTTCATCTCACCATCACCAATGAAAACAAATATGGGAGCCAAGAAACAACAAGGAAGCAGCACTGAAGAACTGCACAGGGAGAGTATATATGGGAGACTGAACAAAGACTAATCAGCTGATAGGGAGCAGGTGTGGATAGAAGAGACTAGAATGGTGCTAGGGGAAAGGAGACACAAGGGGCAACAGAGAGTACCTGTGCATAGGTGAGCTCACGTTCCAGAGAAATGTGAATCTGCATAATTATCTTCCCAATAATTCCATATAAGGCTGCTTGCAGCGCTGGACGAAGTACTCAACAGTAAAACTTGAGCAAAAGTATTAATACTCATACTCAATTATTACTCAACTGAAAGTAAAAGTTAGTCGGTCAAACATGTTATAAGGTATCAACATGTTAACATGTTAAACTAAGATGTTAAAGTACTAACTTTTGAAAATACTTAAATATTCAAAAGTAAATCTTATTAAAATTAGTTTTGCATTCAAAAGCACAAATTACATTTCGTGGTATCAGTACATTTCTGTGTAATTTTCAGAGTAATTCAGCATAAAAATGCCACAAAAAATAAGGAAAGATATTTTGATTATTATTTCTTACTTAAAAACAAACCAAAGCAAGAAATGAGGAGAGTCTAAGGTTTAATCTATTACCACAAATAAACTATAACTAACACCTTAATAAAATTATAAACCAATTAAGTTGATTCCTTCCCGCTATAATCGCGGCCCCCACCCCATGCAGGGGAGCTGAGCACCTCCCTATTCAGCCAGACCAACAATTCCCTCTAACGACCTCCTTTCAGAGACATAGACAAGTATCAGGCATTGCAGGCAAACAAAGAACCCAAACAACCCCAGCTAGATGGGGGGCCAGGGGTGGCCAAGGCCACAGCCAATTATTGGCCACCCCTGTGGCCACCCCAACCATCTGTTTCCCTCTAATACAGACGATGGCAGAACGAATACTCTTAAGTGGAATATTTAAAACATTTAAATTTTTCATAGATAAACAATTACTTGAAAAACACTGTGGTTAATTATTCACATCAATATACATTAAAGAAGATAAGTACATAATTCATGCTCTTTTAAGAACTAGATTTTGTATTTATGGGGTGAAGAGAAAATGACGTGTCTCTGCAAGTCATCTAAGAGTCTTCAGTGAAATCATAGATCAATAACTATTTGAATAAAAGTTATTAAATAATCAATTTATGTAGATATTAAAACTTGTAGATATGAATTTTTTTTGCAGAAAAAATATTGATAAAAGGAGGTTAGTAATGAAAATTGAAAATATGTTTGCTTCAGAACTCAAACCTGAAAGAATTTTATCCAGGGGCGGATTTAGGAAATTTGGGGCCCTAGGCAAAAACAGAGCCATTCTCCAGATAGAGAAATGTTAATAGAATAGACATCCATTATCTGTTCTAGGTTGTGTCCCTCTCTTCTTGTCCCTTTTCTTCTTGTTTTCCTCTCTATGTTTTGTACTCAGCTGACTTTTCATGCTGTCTCTAAAGGAATGAAAGATTTTTTCCAAGCACTAAGCTCATTTAGCTGATTGCTCCTTCCTGTGTTTCCAAAAAGGCCAAAGTAAATAACCCAGTCCTTCTTTTCACTGTAGACAAGCCATGATCTGCTTATCTGTTCTCCATTTTTCATTTGGATGAAATAATAGCTGCATGAATCATGACAGCAGACAAGATAGAGGAGAGCAGGAGGCGGGGTTACCAATCTACTTGCTCTGGAGAGCAGAGTTCGCTGCTTTTAGATGTTGTCTCCAAAGTCTCCAGTAGCAGAAAAAAGTCTCTAGATTTGGCGCTAGGAGCTTTTTAGAAATCAAAGTGCTAGAGGGGTCTGAAAAGTGGCTAAATATAGCGACTAAAGCGCTAAGTTGGCAACACTGCTCTTTGCATGGTTTGTTTTCAAATGGTTTGCTGCTGTCTGTTTGGACCTTTCTGAACATGTGCAGCAAATGGACTGATCCAATATGGTGGACGCTGAAGGGGGGGGCTGAGACACACTTAATATTATCAGCGTTCTGATGACATTTGATTTGATGGTAGACGCTGCCATTGGACAACGTGCAGTAATTTATTAATGTTTTAAATCAGTTTGGGTCCGGATCAGCCAGCAGGTGGGTCCGATCCGTGACCACTGCTCTACCTTTTTTCTAGATGTTTAAATATATCCGTCTACTTGTAAGCAAAGGCTGTAGGAAAGTATATTTTATCTTTATTTAGAAAATATTAATTTTCCTGTTAGATCAGAGTCGATTGGCCCCTCAGTGCATTGGGTATTTCCTGGCCACCCTTATTTACATTTTCTGGTTACGCCTCTGCTCCTGCCAGCGGAATAAGATGGAAATGAGATGATGACGTAGCTGTGATTTTTCCTTTCTTTCTCCTTCTTCTTTAATGATCGCTCATAAATCAGCTGAGCCTATTTTTAGCTGGTGGGGGGAGGATTGAGGATCTGTTCACAGAGGGGGCTGGATGCGCCCCTCCCCCGGCGGTAGGTGATGTGTGGAGCCGGCTGTCCAGCAGCAGAGCGCTGATCGCTGGAGGACCGCCTCTCAGGCTGCTGAGCAGCTGGATCAGCCTGAGCATCCATCGGCCTCACTAGCGGTGCACACTGATGACGATGATGATGGTGAGGATGATGCATCTCTTCGCGTGCCTTTGTCAAACGCTATTGTGAAGAGGCATAAGGAGACCCCCCATTCCCTCCCCATCGGTGGATTTGAAGCTCCGCGTCTAGACCGGGTGGGGGGATCCAGCCGCTCAGCAGAGAGCCTCGGCCCGCAGCGCTGCGCCATGGCCTTGGACGTCCAGACTTGCGTGGTTTTCACGGTGATCGCGGTGCTGGTGCTTGTGAACGTGCTGTTGATGTTCATCCTCGGTACCCGTTAATGGATCAGCGCGCGGGGCCCGCTTCGCAGCGCGCGGCGCTCTGGAGAGGAGAGAAAAGCGGTGCGCAGTGGTCCAGAGCGGGGACACCCGGCGCTCCATCACGGCTCCGCGTTGAAATGAATGACGTTGGTACAACATAATGTATTTCTGTGTCCCCCCCCCCCCCATGTCTTGTGTCCTCTCACCGTTTGCTGGTGGTGCTGTCCATGGTGGTGCTGTCCATGGTGGCTGTCATTGTGCGGGTCCAGCTCTGTGATGCTCTTACCTTTTCTGTCCCTCCTTCTCAGCCCCTAAAGATGTCGGTCCTCTTCTGCCCCATCTTGTCTTTTCTCCTATTTTATGTAATTGTTTAAAATTTTTTAACCACTGCTGCGTCAGGACTTGTTTTCTCTCTCTCTGATGATCCACCATAGCCACATTGACAACATGGCAGCTAATAGCGGCTCAGTGGGCTCTGTGCAGGAGTTACTGTGATATTGGCGTAATCTGCAGCTCTGGAGGATCATAGTGATCTCAGCTGAACAGTAACCAGCAGCAGGCAGGGCTGGGCCAGGGCCTCCATCACTCCAGGTTTCCCCCATTTTAGATTCAGCTAAACTCAGCTCCCATTTCAGAGGCCCCAATGTTCTCGTTTGTCCAGTCTGCACATTTCTACCTGACACTCCTGGGCTGCCTGCTCATTTTATAGTGCTGCTGAATACAGATGTGGGATTATGTGTTATTTGTTCAGATGAGAAGGAAGGAGAAGAGAGAGAGAAAAACACATTTTTCCTTTTCTTGCTGTGGTGTAAGAAAAAGGTTGGAGGCAGGTGCCATGAATGTTGTATGAATGTCAGAAATAGATATGCTAAAAGCCTGTCGCATAGCCATCCGTGACAGATCTATTTATAGAGCTAGAACTGGCGAGGGATTTTTAACCTACTGTATGTGATGCTCAAACTCACACCAAAGTGCTTTTGTCTTTTTTTTTTGCTTTTGTTCTGAAGTGTCGGATGCAGGGCCAGTTTTAGGAGCCGATGGCCCCAGGAGCTAAAATCCATGTTGAGCCTTTATGTGGTGATGCTGCTAACCTGTTGGATGCATGGAGCGTGTGCTTAAAGTTGGCTGTTGTTGAAACGATTCATCGGATTAATCGATTATTCAATTAATCGTCAATTCTATTCAGTTTATTTCTATAGCTCCGATTCACATCATGTCATCTCAGGTCATTTTATAGATCCAGTTCACCAGATCATCCAGTCAGATTGATTCAAAGTTTTCTATCTAAGGAAAACCAGCTGATTGCATCGACTCATTGACTCTTCAGCAATCCCTCACACTAAGCATGCTTGTAGCGACAGTGGAGAGGAAGAACTCCCTTTGAACAGGAAGAAACCTGTTCGATTTGTAAAATATATATATAAAATCGTTTTTTAGGAAGATGTTTCAGTACATTCATGTATTTCCATGTAAAAAATGGTGGTTTACTACTTTATGTTTAGAAATAAACATTTGCCTTTAAATTTACTTTTTTTCGATTAAAAATAATATTGGATCCATAAACCTGAAAGGTTTAAAGAATTATTCTACGATTATATATTTTTTTAAACATTACTTATTTTACTGCATGAGTGATTTAGAAGCAAGGAATAAACAAGCCATTTTCCTTTGTTAATAGAATCAGATTAACTCATATCTGATGTGTATTAAATACAGAGAGAGAAATTGCTTTTATAAAAATCTTTGCTAAAATATACTTTGGACAAAATATTTGCATTCTGAAAGAATTGCAGAGAAGACAGATAAATGAACTCGTAACATAAAGAAAACAATAATTTATAAAAATCTTTATTAACTTAGAATGTGAACAGTTTCCAGGGAAGAATAATACATTTTATATCCTGCTACTTGCAATTCTAAACTGCATTTCTTAAAATCTCACTCTGAGCTGCAGTGAACAGAAAACAGGTAAAGAGGAATGACACGCTGACTCGCAGAAATCAAGTTGCGATTAGTGGATAAAACTGACCCGTCAGCAGAGCTGTGCTGCTCAGAAAATCCAGAATACAATTCAAATTTCTCTGTCTTGATGAAGTTACTGATAGATGACGTTTGGAGGTCTAATTTATAGCCAAGAAATATATTAAAACACCTTTTAGTTATTCTTCTCTATTTACCGCTGCTTGCTGATGGTGCAAGGCATTTCTGGATACATTACTAGAGGGAGGCGTCCCGGATGCTTTAATAGATGCTGGAGCTTGGCCTGTTTTCCAGTGTAGTCCTGTTTCTCTGACTGTGACTAACTGGATGTGCTCTCTTCATCCTCTGACATGGGAGCTGGCTCGGAGCTCGTCTGCCTGGCTGTGTGTTTCCTGGACGGGGCCGCCTGTGGAGCTGGTTGACAGTTGCCTTTTGTATCTATGCTTCTTTTTCTATGTCTGCTTCTGTCTCCTTGAACCCCAGTGGGCCTCAGCAGATGGCCGCTCACACTGAGCCTGGTTCTGCTGGAGGTTTCTTCCTGTTAAAAGGCAGTTTTTCCTCTCCACTGTTGCTACAAGCATGCTTAGTGGGAGGGATTGCTGAAGAGTCAATGAGTCGATGCAATCAGCTGGTTTTCCTTAGAGAGAAAAATTGGAATCAATCTGATTGGATGATCTGGGGAACTGGAAAGTGACCTGAGATGACATGATGTGAATTGGAGCTATAGAAATACACTGAATAGAATTCAGTTAATGTTCTCGCCTTAGATGATCTAAAAACGTACTTCTGGGTATGGGGATGAAGTCTGGAGGAGAAATTACTCAGAGGTTTACGATAAGCCAGACGCCACGACTTGGCGCACGTATGAGCACACGCTGCCATACGTACGCGCCGCATGTCAACGTGTCTCAGCGTACTTCAGCGTGCTCATAACTTCTACAAAACGTACCCATAACATATCTAAGGTATGCCAGCGTTTTTGCCAGATTTTCCGTACGTCAGGCATACGCTGGCTGAAGGTGTGACAGGAGCTTAAGATTTATGTCAGAGCGGCATTTCTCTATCAGTGATGCTGCAGATTTATAAAGACACACAAATTATGCCTTCCTTTAAAGGGTTAATTTTACAAAACAATGTATAAGTTTATATATTCTATTGCAAAATTCTTTAGAACCTTTTATGCAGAATGAAGGACTCTTTATAAGGCCTGTTATACCACAGGTTGCTGCTTGCTTTCTTCTTCTTCTGGTGATAAAGTTATCCTCAGTTTTCAGCTGAGGGGATTTTTTTCACACAATCTGCACAAAGCAAACCTTCTGGTCTATAAGAACGTGAAGCTACACATGTTATAACACATGTTATAAAGATGGGTTTCCCTGTAAATGATTGCATCATGCCTCATTTCAGCAGGGCCAAACTACGTCAGTGCAGAGAGCCGCCGTTTGCTGGCTGGAGCTATTTTAGGAGCAGTTCTGCATCACCGTTTCAAAGATGAACAAACTCAGGTTTGTTCACATTTATCCCTCACATGCACCTCTGTGCATCTGTCACAGTGTTTGTATATGGATTAAAATATTAAATTTGAAACAACACACTGAAAAAAATAATGAAACTGCTTTTAGCATTTAGTTAATCACATTTAGTCACTTTAACACCATTTTTCATGTTAGCAGGGTAGGACATGAAACAATTATGTTAAAGTAACTAAATGTGATTAAAGGAAAATTCCAGTCAGCAAGGAATAGTCAATGGATCATTATTTATACCTAAAACTGATATGTTCATGGTGATGAATTTAGTATTAATCTGTAAAAAAATAGAGATCATTTTCCTCATGATCACTGAGTCTGGGAGCGGCCATGTTTGCCCAAATCTAGTAGCCCCTCCCTCCTGCCATCTTCCAGCAGTGACGTCACGGTGCGGTAAGCCTAGCGCCATTCTCCCCGCTTTACAAGCTAAATCAATGGGAACTACTAGACACATCTGCAATCAACAACAATTATTGAAGATTTCCAGAGGACTTCACCATTGAAATTCACCAGAGCTATAGTGAAACTGACAATGCCCACGTGCATGGCAGCTGGATGCTGGAATACATCGGGTAAAAGTGAAACAAAGAGTTATTCCACCTTTCTGATTCCTGATCCTCCACGGACGGGTTGGTCGTTGGATCGCCAATTTGAAGAGGGAGGATTTGCCATCGAACTTCTGGCCAGAGAAAAAACCCGTAATATGTAGCCGACATTTGGAAGAAGAATGTTTTCAAGATGACTTGGATAATAGCGCGTTGTGACAAACACCAGATACAGCACTGGGACTTGATCAACAGCCGATACCGCACCGTGACAATGTCACTAACCAGTAGGTGGCAGTAGTGTTCTTTGACAAACATGGATGCCTCCAGTAAAGCACATTCACATGAAAATTACTCTGAATTAAAAACACGGATCATTTATTGAACAGGATGGAATCATTTCAGATTTAAAATATTTTCAGAAGTTTGGATTCTGAATATGAGCGACTTTTTATTTAATTTAATGCCAAAAAGCGTTTGCATTATTTTTTCAGTATTTTTGAACCATTAAAAGCTTTAGTCAGCAGGATACTGTCCTGCTAATCCTCCATTTAAGATCAAGCCATGGATGTGATCTTCACACAGATACTTCCATCACATGCCGGCACATGTGGGCGGGTGTTTTCATCTCACATCACATTAACATCTTCCGTAGCTCTGACCTCATAGGACCCACAATACCTACTTGTTTTCAAAAGAAAGAAGCAACCAGATCCCAAAATGAGCTGCAGTGGTTAATGCTACTGCTGCCCTGATTGCAGATGTGTGTTCACATGTAACCTCGACAAACAGCACCTGAGCAGATCTTTGGGGTGTTAGCCGTCGCTCCTGACTGAATACTTTCTCCCGGGCAGGTTGTTCAGGTGGAGCTGTTCTGGGTTGTGTGCCGTTCAGCCAGAGGTGTGCGAGTGGGTGAGACGACGGTAAAAGTGTGAGGGTGTGCATGTGTTTCTCACCGGTTCTGAGGAGAGCGCCTTTGATTGGCTCCCAGACTCGGGGTATAAGTGTGTTACATAAGAGGGCTGGCAGACACAGGGAGGACGGACTGCCAGTTTCACTCGCTGCATCGGAATAGAGAGAACCTCTCTCAGGGACAGCGGCGTCGTGTTGCCTCACCTCCACGGAGGACCGTCGTCTTGACAGCTTCTGAAAGGGATTCAGCTATGATGATTTGAAAGAGCATGTATGCGCTCTCTGAACAGCTGCACGCCACCAACATGGTAAGCTCCGGACATCAGGAGGGCTCAGGGAGGCTGTAGGTGTTACGGTGCAGCTGTGCTGTGGATGGAGACGGGAGGATGTTGGAATGCAGTGAATGCTGATGTATTGAGCAAAGATGATACCAGCAGGTGAATCACCTTTTTAGTCTCCCCTATATGCCAGCCTGGAGAAGAGAAAATGTTGTCATATGCCTCGGTGTGTGAGAACCGGTTTCTCTGCATGTGTTTGCATTGACCCATATAGACGGTTCCAGTTTAAAGAGTGGGAAAAGCTCTGTGATGGTGGATGCTGCATCTATAAACAGTCAGGATGGAGAGTTTATCTCACCAGAAAGCAGAGGACCAGCTAGGTGTGTGTGTGGGGGGGGGGGGTTCTAGAGGATTGGGGAAGACTGATTATGTAATGCTGTTAATTTATTCAGACATGCAAAGGGACAAGGGATGGAATATATCGGAGAGTGAGGTGGGATGGGGGGGGCTATCTGTCACTAGAAGGACCAGAGGTTTGAAGGTGGAACAGGTGGGAATCCTAAAGCTAATGAGATAAAGGTTTTAATTATAAAGTTACGTTTCTGATACCGTTTGGAGTTTCTAATAGACGTTTTCCCTCTATTTGATGAGCATGGTGTCGGAAAGCGCGTCCCCTCCCCCACTTGTTGCTTCAAACTTCTAGGCAGGTCCCTGATACGAGCAGAAATCATGACTTTTTTGTTTTAGGTAAAACAAATTAGATCCTGTAAACAGTTTAAATGCAGGGTAACTGCTTTGATTCCGCATAATGTGGGAGAGTTTCATTCATGTCCTGTTTAATCAGTTGTCAGATAAGATCATTTTTCCATCCAGCTTTAAGATGCTGCATCTACCATTACCTTTGCTTTCGTTGTGCTGATTGCCACCATTATTCCAGGTTCCTGCAGCTCAGGTTCATAAAGCTGAGCATCAGAGTGAATATTCCTGCTCAGGACTCACTCTCTGTTTCTGACGGCTCACACACTCCTCAAATTTAGAAATACTCCCTCCAAGCATTCTCTTCTCATCCGATCATCTTTGTCAGCATCGGTGATGCATCCCCCTCTGTCACCATGACGATGGCTGTTCCTTGCCTTGCAGGCATGCATACCTTCCCTAGTGTTCACTCCTCTGCCCTGATTGGCTTGTATCCTCTGCAGCTGCTGTGAATGTGGGCTCACATACAGGTTGAAGGACCGGTGAGGCTGAGAGCTCCAGCACTTACAGCGCTTACTCGTTTGTCATTAATTCAGACCAAAATGACCTCATATTCTACAGAAAGCATAATTATTTGATTTAAAAATAAGAAACTAATGAAGCAGGAATAGAATGGAGATAAAGTTCCTCCCCATCCGCGGGACAGCGCTGTCTCTGGGCCTTTAATAACTTCTTACCTGGAGCTTAAGCACGGCCTGTCAGGCTTGGTTAGCCCTGGCTGCTCTGACCACAGCCTCAGGGAATGGATGCATGGTTAGCTCTGAAGCCGATGAACACTACTGCAGGGAGAACACTTTTAGACACGTCTCACGGAGCCATAAACAGGGTTAACTCGTACAAATAGAGAGGGGTGTCTCATGTGCATATATGCATGAACATGGCGCTGTCAAAGCCAGAAAGCTGAGTGGTCGGCATGATGGATGACGAGGCAGTAGACTGATGATGTCTGCCTCGGCTCTGTCTTCAGAACATTGCATGCTGCTTATTATTCCTTTAATGAAAACAACCTTTCCTTCTCCCTAAAGAATCATCACTGCTTCACTTTAAGGTACAAAACCATTCAACAACAAACTGCAGTCTGTCTTAAAGGGATTTGATGTGGTCAAAAATTCAGCTCCCATTAACTCTGAAACAGGGGCGGATCTAGGATTCTAGGAGATCAGGGGTTTAGCCCTGAGGTTGAAGATGAGAGTGTAGACTTTCTGGTAAATCCCGTTCCAATGTAAAATAGGCCAGATTACTGGATTAAGAAAATTTCTAGTATACGCCATGCTATCACACAAAACAATTTTTGAGAATTTGGAAACGGTTGCTCTTTATTTCCCAAAGATATGGGAGGAGGAGGAGAGAATGGATTTTTTAGCTGCCTGAAATAATCTGTGAAGAAATAAATTAACCTGCAAATCTTTAACTGTGTTTATTTCGCTCTTCATCAACAACAAATTCTGTGAATTTGGTGACATTGATAGGGAAACACTTCTTCTTCTGCATAGGAATGCTACAGGCTGCATCCTGTGCATGGCACCACTCTCTGGTGAATTCCAGTACTGCACATTTTACTCAGATCAGCTCAGAAGCGAGATCCGGGGCCCTTGGGGAAACATCTGGAGCTGTAGCCCAAGTAGCCACTCCCTAGATCCGCCACTGCTCTGAAACCTCTCAGGCCGGGCATAAACCGCACAAGTTTTTACAACTTTTTAGCCGATTCTCCAGTTCGTGCGAGAATTTTCAGGTCACCTCATGGTTTGACCTGCATCATATAGCATTCGGGGGGGGGGGGGGGGGGGGGGGGGGGGGGTAACCAGGGGCGATCAGCCTCTCACAACCACCCCCCCATCAGGAATCGTAAGGTTGGCAGAAAATTAAATATGTGGTAAATTCAGTAGGTGTTGGTGGGTAAATCCTGCCATTAAAGTATAAATATTAGCCGATTTACCAGGTAGATTGCATCAGAGCGTCGGGTCACACAGCTGCGTAAAACGATGCCAAGTTTTAGCTGAATTTATCAGAGCGATATCGATCAAACCGCAACAGGAAGACCAAATATGTGATCAACAGGTCAGAGCCTGTAAACATGCTAACAGATCAGGAGGTGCTGCTGTTATATCTATCATCTAGAACAACAGAAGAACTGTCCACATCCACAGCTGACGGAAGAGAATCTGACGATTATTAGTTGGGCTTTCCTCAGATAATGCAAGAGGAATCAGGGATGAAATCAGTTCTTTGGAATTATTTCTTTAAAAGATGCGCTCACTGACTCTTTCAGTTCATGCAACTGTATTCTTGCTTCCTTTAGGTTAAAACAGGCAGTAAGCATGGCTTTCATAGCAGATCTTCAACGAGGTGCAAAGTGATTTATGTTTGCATTTCAGCAGAAAAACCTTGTTTTGCATGTTTGTATTAAATGCAGATCATGTTCCATTGACCAAACTGCAAGTATTCATGGGTGGCAGATATGTGAGTGTAAATATTTACCATAAACAAAGAGGTTTTTCAATCCGGAAACTCAGTTTTTAGCTCTTTTTTTAGTACTTCTGCAGTGATTGTGGCCAAAAAGGAGGCGCTGGTACAAAGCCAGAGGATGGAGAGAGATGCTGTGAGCATGGTAAAAATAAAAATAAAAATAAAAGAATTATATTAATAAATGATAAATATCTATGAATGTGGACACAGATAATGCAGCAGGATGGCAAACAATCTTTATACAGTTAAACCAAAATAAAGAAAATGAGTGAAATTAAATATGGTGTTAATATGGTGGCATGTTTCTTTAAAAAATGGAATATAAACAGAGTCTGCAAAGAGACGGCTCAACAAGTAGGAAGTTTGTTCCAGGGCTTTCTCTTCCTTTGATTTAATAAAACATAAACTTGGACAAATAATAAAGAGGTTTCTCTTTTCTCAGATGTGATTTATGGACTCCTTAAAGGCGTTTTTTTATTGATGAGTGTCTGTTTGCTCCTGTTTTATTCTTGCACAGCCTAATGTATCCAGAATAAAACAAAGCGGATCCCCTTGTCTTTCTCCTTCAGTTGATAAGTGGAGGTTCGGTCGTCAACGCTGAGGCAGTATGGGACCATGTGACCATGGCGGATCGGGAGCTGGCCTTTAAGGCCGGCGACGTCATTAAGGTGCTGGACGCCTCCAACAAGGACTGGTGGTGGGGCCAGATTGATGAAGAGGAAGGATGGTTCCCTGCCAGCTTCGTACGGGTGAGTTAGCTGTCATTGAACCGCATGTGAGCAAACAGAGTGGAGGGATAAACAGACAGATCAAATAATGACCACATGTAATGAACCCAGAGATTTATATAGCTTTATTTTAGAGCCGCCAGGAGATGAAGGAACAGTTAGCTGAGCGGCTTTCTTTCTGAGCAGAATAAAAATAAAAAAAAACATGCTAATGAGGTTCTCATCTTATTTTGTTTTCAACTCCTGTTCTTCATAAACCTCATTTTCCTGGAGATTGGGAAAGTATTTCATTTTACATTCCCTATGAGAAGTCATGCAAGACTGTGTTTCAGATTAGATTAGTCTTCTGTAGCTTCTACACATTTCTGTAAATATCTGTTTGATTTTTTTCATTTTTCAACGGTTTGAGCTTCTAACTATTGACACTTTACAGCCATAACATAGTGATTAGATAAAGTTATAGAAATCCCAGCATGCTTTATTTTAATACTCGATTCTATTGAGTTTATTTCTATAGCTCCAATTCACATCATGTCATCTCAGGTCACTTTCCAGTTCAACCAGATCATCCAGTCAGATTGATTCAAAGTTTTCTATCTAAGGAAAACCAGCTGATTGCATCGACTCATTGACTCTTCAGCAATCCCTCACACTAAGCATGCTTGTAGCGACAGTGGGGAGGAAAAACTCCCTTTTAACAGGAAGAAACCTCCAGCAGAACCAGGCTCAGTGTGAGCGGCCATCTGCTGATCATATAGGATGAAGGACAAGGAGCCCAAAGGGCTTTAATAATAAGGAGACTGATCACTAAAAAGCAAAAACACAAATCCTAAATTAACACGGTGTTTGGTTAATAATCAGCGCCTTTTGGGGGTAAAGGGATTAACATCATTTTAAGCAGGTGGTCATAATGTTATGGCTGAGAGGTGTTTACTGAGGTTTGACGCATGATTGTCTTTTAAATATTTTCCTTGTTAGAGATTCAAACTCTGATCTTTTCTGAAAGTCAATAGATGCAGAAAAGACAGAAACTCTAAACTTTGATCAAGGAGCTCGACAGTCTGCAGTGCCTGAGGCCTTATTTCCTTTATTGCAGTGAATTCAAAGAGCAACATTTACTCACAATTGTGTTTTCTCATTAAAATCATTGCAAACTATTTTCATTGTAAAATATAGCGTCATAAAAAGAAGAAAGGTTTCCATGTGTTGTCACGTTACAACCGCAAACTTTGATAAACATCACTGATAGACCAACTCAAAGGAGCGCAAAGAAAACTTCCTAACATTTCTTCAAGAGATAAAAAAAAAAAAAAAAAGAAAGTTTGTTTGTATTCAATCCGCTTTACTCTGAATCCCCGAATAGAAAGTGAGTCAAACTTTATTTATAGAGCAACTTTCAAGATAAAACTCACCAAGTGCTTCAACAAATCAACAAAATAAACACAAAAAACAATATTTAAGCAAAAGCAGATTTAAAAAGAGGATTTTAACTGAAGCCACTGAGTCTGTGATCTGAGTGTCTCTGCTCCAGTTTTTAGCTTTGGTTAACCAGCAGGTACCGATGATCCCGATGAGGATGGAAACCTTCAGCGTCTGACCATGCAATGTTTGCAGAATCTGAACCAAAATCTTAACATGTAGCTGAAAAGTGGAATTACATGACAGAACGATAAGGATCAGCATTCTGCAAAGGCTGCAACCAGTCTAGGAGGGTTTCACTTCAACATGTAAAGTATATTGTAAAAATTAAGATAACATGAAACAAAAGTAAGATTTACTTTTCTGGATGAGACAACAGGGTTAAAGTTGGCTTTATTTTACAGACGATAGAAAAAGAAATGAACCAGAAATGTTTCATTTTCTAGGGTAGAACCTGATTCCAAGGTTATCCAAAGGTGTCCAAATGAGGTAATGTCCCAGATTTCTTTTGATTGAGTACAAGTACTAACAATTTAGTCCTTGCTGATACCAAGTACTGATATAGGTGCTAGAAAAAGCTTTTTTCAAATTCAGAAGTTTTTATCTTATTTTCTAAAATGCTAAGTCAGACTTTTAGCTCGGATCCCGTACAGCTTAGGTGCAGCAGAGGGATATTTTTCCAAGTTTTTCCCGAATCACAGTTAGAGAAGCGTTTTTTACAACTCCAGTCTGCCACTAACCTGACAACAGCCAGATGCATGTCTCGCTCCGCCTAGCTCCACTCACATACATCTGGGAACCCGCTCATTGAAAGTGATTTCCCCAACCGAATTTATGGTCTGGCCAATCAGGACGCAGGGCGGGTGTTTCCTGGATGTAACGTAGTGGAGAAGCGAGCGTGAGATTCCAACAACAATGGCGGCTCGCCTTGAGGAAGCAAGCGTTAGCATTGATGCTGCTATTTCTTCCGTGTTGTCCAATCTATCTGATATTGTTTCATTAAAAGAACATCAGAGAACGGCTTTGAAGGCTCTTCTCACAGCGTCACGGGTTAGCTTCGGTGTGAGTGGTTGAAATAGCATGTCGATAAAGATGACAGACAAGTGGCTTATCCAATCATATATAAAAGGAGTTTTGATAAGGCCCAGCCTTCAGTAAAGGCAATTCCTATGGCGGTGTCCCAGATGTATGTGAGTGGAGCTAGGCGGAGCGAGACATGCATCTGGCTGTTGTCAAGTTAGTCTGCCACATCATTACATCAAAAATGTTTGCAGATGAGGAGACATCCATGACTCCCACCTTATCAAAATATTGTACTATGTTCTTAGATGAAGGAGAGCGCTCTCATTCCATTCCCAAATCTTAGCCATGTCCAGAATGAAGATGCTAACAGTTGGACAGAGGAACTGTCCTAATTAGGGAAACTACTTTTCAAAACCTTAGTTTTGAAAAGTAAAGCCTGGTTTATGCTCAGAAACCAGGTCGTCTGTGTGTGTCGCAGTTAACGGAGATATTCCCACCCCCTTCGTAGACACTCTCCTGCACCTACCCAAAATTGTAGGTGAGTGCAGACAGGAGGCCTCTGATTGGTCAATTCTACATCCACTCTACGCTATGCGTATCTCCTGTTTGGTACCAAATGTCAGAAACTCTGGCTGTAGCTCCGCCCACAGCGGCTGGCTCACCTCGAACTCTCTCCCAGACACCGTGCAGGACACTAGTTTGTCGCTCTGTGCGACGGTCTGTTGGTTTTCACCCGGCGCCAAAACACGCAGCGCCACGGCCGGTCTTTGGGGAACGTTCACGGGAGAACTGTGTGTCGCCCGCCGTTGGATGAGGGGTTGTAGACCAGGGTTCCCGCGGGTCCTTAAAAAGTCTTAAAAGGCATTGAATTTTTCAAAATAAAACTAAGGCCATAATAGGTATTAAAATGTCTTAAATCAGTCTTTCGTAGGTCTTAATTTTTAAAACATCATAAATAGGATTATTTTTTATTACGATTTATGTTTGTAATCTAAATAAAACGTTAACTTGACATTATTGGTTCCGTCCCGATAGCGGAACCAATAAAAGCGTTGTTGCGGCCGGGACATTTGGGAGATGCACCATTAACTTTTTGTCTGGAAAATCTGAGCAAGTGTAAATGTAACGATAATAGTCTCCAGCCAAGAGTTTTCTCCATGGCTAAAACCAGGGAACATACATGAGGCTCAGTGGATTTAGTGCAAGAAGTCATTCAAGCTCAGAACGATGGGAATTAAGGCAGTGGAGTCGCACATGCGAAGCACGAAACACAAAGCGTCAAAATGGAGTTACAGAGAAACAGCCGGTATTTCTCAGTTTAGTTCCACCCTTGTCTCTGCAACGCCTCCACTTACAGTGGGGCAAAAAAGTATTTAGTCAGCCACCAATAGTGCAAGTTCTCCCACTTAAAAAGATGAGAGAGGCCGGTAATTTTCATCATAGATATACCTCAACTATGAGAGACAAAATGAGAAAAAAAAATCCAGAAAATCACATTGTCTGATTTTTAAAGAATTTATTTGCAAAATATGGTGGAAAATAAGTATTTGGTCAATAACAAAAGTTCATCTCAATACTTTGTTATATACCCTTTGTTGGCAATGACAGAGATCAAACGTTTTCTGTAAGTCTTGACAAGGTTTTCACACACTGTTGCTGGTATTTTGGCCCATTCCTCCATGCAGATCTCCTCTAGAGCAGTGATGTTCTGGGGCTGTCGCTGGGCAACACGGACTTTCAACTCCCTCCAAAGATTTTCTATGGGGTTGAGATCTGGAGACTGGCTAGGCCACTCCAGGACCTTGAAATGCTTCTTACGAAGCCACTCCTTCGTTACCCGGGCGGTGTGTTTGGGATCATTGTCATGCTGAAAGACCCAGCCACGTTTCATCTTCAATGCCCTTGCTGATGGAAGGAGGTTTTCACTCAAAATTTGACGATACATGGCCCCATTCATTCTTTCCTTCACACGGATCAGTCGTCCTGGTCCCTTAGCAGAAAAACAGCCCCAAAGCATGATGTTTCCACCCCCATGCTTCACTGTAGGTATGGTGTTCTTTGGATGCAACTCAGTATTCTCTCTCCTCCAAACACGACGAGTAGAGTTTTTACCAAAAAGTTCTATTTTGGTTTCATCTGACCATATGATATTCTCCCAGTCATCGTCTGGATCATCCAAATGCTCTCTAGCAAACTTGAGACGGGCCTTGACATGTACTGGCTTAAGCAGGGGGACACGTCTGGCACTGCAGGATTTGAGTCCCTGGCGGCGTAGTGTGTTACTGATGGTAGCCTTTGTTACTTTGGTCCCAGCTTTCTGCAGGTCATTCACTAGGTCCCCCCGTGTGGTTCTGGGATTTTTACTCACCGTTCTTGTGATCATTTTGACCCCACGGGGTGAGATCTTGAGTGGAGCCCCAGATCGAGGAAGATTATCAGTGGTCTTGTATGTTTTCCATTTTCTAATAATTGATCCCACAGTTGATTTCTTCACACCAAGCTGTTTACCTATTGCAGATTCAGACTTCCCAGCCCGGTGCAGGTCTATAATCTTGTTTCGGGTGTCCTTTGACAGCTCTCTAGTTTTGGCCATGGTGGAGTTTAGAGTGTGACTGTTTGAGGTTGTGGACAGGTGTCTTTTATACTGATAACGGGTTCAAACAGGTGCCATTAATGAAGGTAACGAGTGGAGGACAGAGGAGCCTCTTACAGAAGAAGTTACAGGTCTGTGAGAGCCAGAAATCTTGCTTGTTTGTAACTGACCAAATACTTATTTTCCACCATATTTTGCAAATAAATTCTTTAAAAATCAGACAATGTGATTGTCTGGATTTTTTTTTCTCATTTTGTCTCTCATAGTTGAGGTATATCTATGATGAAAATTACCGGCCTCTCTCATCTTTTTAAGTGGGAAAACTTGCACTATTGGTGGCTGACTAAATACTTTTTTTCCCCACTGTATCACCAAATCAAACATACTAAGAAAACCATACAAAGAAAATTAGTTTTTCTTGTGTTTCTTGTGAATTTGGTCTTAAATTTTTATGTCAAGTGGCATTTGAAAGTCTTAAAAAGTCTTGAATTTAACTTGCATTATGCTGTAGGAACCCTGTAGACGGTCTACAAACCGACCCACAAACCTGGCTAGTTCGTGATTGTCCCTGTTGTGTTGTGGCCTGGAATGACAGAGCGCAGACCACGCTTAAAAATTGGGCATAAATCAACAATATCTGCGTCATACCTGCAACAAGCTAACTGCGGGAGAATAACCAGCCATTAACAGGCAGGTATTATTAGGGTTTAACAGACTCACACATCATCAATAAGAATAAACTTTGTTGGTCTATCAAATTAAATATGATTTAAATGCATTAAAGTTTGTGGCTGTAACATTGCAAAGGGGTAAAGTAGTCTATGATGCATTGTACTGTATGTCTGTAGAAGTTCATATAGGCATAATTTCAGCCAGTGAAGGAGGAGTATGTAGTGAACTTGTAACGTTGCTGTAGGCCAGGCATCCCCAAACTCGGTCTTCGAGGGCCGCTGTCCTGCAGGTTTTAGAGGTTTCCCTGCTTTAGCACAGCTGATTATCATGATTGCAGTAGAGCTGAAGCCTGTTAATCAGCTTTCAATTAAAATCAGCTGTGCTGGAACAAGGAAACCTCTAAAACCTGCAGGACAGCGGCCCTCGAGGACCGAGTTTGGGGATGCCTGCTGTAGGCCAACTCCCCTCCAGACTCTTCTCATCATCATTCCCACCTGTCCATCCTTCCATAGTCACTCCTGAGAGGGCAGGGAAGACAGGCTGACTGACTGTCAACCAAACGGTATCTCTCTGTTCTATCATTCTCTCTCTCCAAGGTGGAACCCCACCCTCCTCAGCCCCAAACAAAACAGGTTTTCTATATCAACCCCATAGCAACTCCACGGTTCCAAAACACAACGTCAAAGGTGCGTTTTTTCCCCCCACAGCTTCCATCTACCCATCCAGCCTGCCCGCTCCAGTCTGTCCACGCAGCATTCCCTCCACATCACCAGACATTAATGTACCCATGGCGTTATCACATCATTCCTCTAAGGCGTCAACAGAGAGGCATCACTGATGAGTCAAAAGTAAAGATTGTGTGAGATGCCCTCGAGCTTAGAGTCTGATTCTGCAAATATATTCAAGTAAAGGAATTTTATTTCAGGATATTTTTTTAATACTTACGGCTATGTTTACATCAAGGAGAATCATTTTCCTCTATACTTTTTTTACTATTGACTCAGACTACGTTTCAGTCTTACCGCCGCTCTACCAGTCAGCGCTAACCACCTGTCACTCTGCTTGTCTGTGGCGCTACATCTCCCATCTTGTGTTTGGCATTCTAGGCGTGGGTTCGTTGATGTACTCTTGGCAAACTGTGTGTCATCAGGTGTTGGCTGCTGGGCAAATCAAACCATGCTCACTTGGTCCCTTATAGGAGCGAGCGGAGCAAGCTTTTGGTGTGGATCTGTGTGTGAAGGAGACTGCCTGACTTTGAAAGGGAATCATGTGCTTAGCTTCATCAAAGAAGGTTTTCATTACAACTTGCAGGACCGAAGCTGAGCTTAAAATCTCTACAGAAACTTTTCATCCTCTCTAGTATGATAAGCAGTGTGTTTTAATCATGCAAACTGTGTAAAACTCCCTAACAGAAGTATATAATACATTTATTGTCTGTTTGAGTGGATTTATGTTCATGCTAAAGCTCAATCGCCATGTTTAAATAATGTTTATATAATGTTTGAATATAAACTGGAACAATTAAATGATCCTAACAGATTGACAACAGTTACTTGTTAAACCCTTTTGAAGAGGTCCATCTTTTAATGCTGTAACATAATCTCACACTGCAAAGAAAGACCCTTATGTATTTAGCACACTTATTTAGTCAAGAAACAACAACAAAAAACCTGAGCAAAACCTGTTTCTTTGATATAAAAGGGATTTAGAAAAGGTGTTAGTTATATTGTCGTTACGTTACAGGTCAGAATATGACTCCAAGAAAAATGATTGCTATGAACATTTGATCACAGCTACAATAAAAACCGAAGAAAACAGCTGGAACTGACAATAGAAGTAAAGAATAAACCTCAAAGATGGAATGAAAAGAATCTCCAATGTTCGGTTTTAAATAAATGAAATACTCTGTAGGTGTTTAAGGTAAAAGAAAGAAATAATCAAGAACATCTGATTAGCAACATCGGGCTTTTAGCTAGCAATATTACACGCTGGCGCATCACAGCTTTAGGCTTTGCGAAGCGTAGGGGGGTCCAGGGGGATCCTCCATGGAAAGTGTTGACATTTAGACTCTGAAACACTATTTCCTGCCTTTAGAGGTGGAATGCAGCGAACTTTATGTCTTTGTTCCAACTTTAGTGCTGATATGGGAAGGATGTGAGGTTGACTAGAGGTTGGAATTTCATAAGGAAGATATAAGATAATTTTTAGCTACAATATTATGTTTCATAGGTTAATTCAAACAATCAGAAAGTCTGATGCTACGTTCAGACCGAACGCCATCAAAGAAGCTTCTGCTGCTTCATCTCTGATCCACATTAAGGTCAGCCGTCCACTAAAGTGAGTCCAGATGCTTCTGCTGCTCCTGTGTTTAAACCAGAGAGCAGCTTTGCTATATTAGCTGTGATCAGCGGGTAAAAAGTAGTTAGAATCTATGTTGAAGTGAGAAAGTCCTCCTGAAAACATGGTCTGTGCAGTCAGTTCATCCAGATTACCATCCTGCCTTCAAAGATTATTTCTCTGTGGGAGCCGCTCAGACCCCCACATACCGGCGCTGCGCTGTCACTGGGAATCCCCAGCAGCAGCTGCCTCAGGCCCGCTCGCCTCTTGGGGGTTTTCCCCTCCTGTTGGTGGCGCTGTAGCTACCAGATCTGCCTCATGCCAGTGACGTTACGCTGCATGATTGGCTGAACGTTGCCGCATGTTGTAAAACATTGTGGTTTCCCAGACAACAATAATAACATCAGCGTTAGTTTGGCAAATCGGGAGCATCTGTAGCGTTAGCGCGTCTAATGACCGATTAAGTTTTACCTGATCGATAACAAAACTGAAAAAATCTGTTTCTGATGAACAAATTAACTGTTTGACTGTGATATAAAGAGCTGGGTAGCGCTGTGGCTAACAGGTTAGCATCTGTTAGCTCGCTCAGTTAGCCATATTACGCTACACTACTTTTAAAATAATAGCAAATATAGGGAATAATATGTTGAGACTCCAAACGACATTTGATCCTTAATAAATGGGTGCAACAGTCTGTCTGAATGAAGTTGCCATTTGATTACATCATAAGAAGGGGCGGGGCCGAGCAGATCTGGTACCTGCAACGGCAGGAAGTAGATGTTAGCGTTTTTCAGGTCTGTGCTACAAACTGCAGGCAGCAGGATAATAAAAGCCAACATATTCTGCCGGCAGGTTTCTACATTTGAAGTTAATTTAGGCGTTAATAAACTGTTTCAGAGGAGTGATCATAGCGCTCTGCATCAGCAGTGCTGCGTCTGACTCCCTGCCAGCTCCCAGATCAGCTTCTCTCATTGGTTGATGTCCAGCAGCTAAAGTTCAATGTTTCCAACTCCAGCAGCAGCTGCTTGTGGAATTTGAACAGTCGAGCAAAGTTTCCAGGGGAAAACCTTCCAAAAACAGGGAGAGAATTTTTTATTTTATAGAGCTGATGAGCATCAGTTAGGGTCAGGGAGTGTGGCAGATGTAGAGTCTATAAATAGAATCTCTACATCACCCACAGAGGCCTTAACCTTGTTAAACGTAATAGAGGACTAGTTGCTAGCTATTTACTGACAGAAGACATAACTGTGTCACACATTCCCATCATGTGAGATTAAGCTACTGCAAAGAAAGGTGAATTTTTCTGAAAGGCTTTTGCACTTGTGATTCTAAGGATGTTTGAATATGTTTAGTAAAACTTTCCTTTAGATTTATGCATTAAACCCAAGAGTGCTCATAAATGCTCTAATGCTGTGGCTCTGTGTGTGAACGTATTTGTCCTCAGCTGTGGGTGAACCAGGAGGACGGAGCGGCAGAGCCGGCCGAGGGGAGCAGCGAGGTGCAGAACGGGCACCTGGATCCCACCAATGACTGTCTGTGTCTCGGCTCACCCCTTCAAAACAGAGACCAGATGAGGGCTAACGTCATCAATGAGATCATGAGCACAGAGAGACACTACATTAAACACCTCAAGGACATCTGTGAGGTACTGAAAACATGCTCACACCAGCGGCGCAAACAGTAACGGGCCTAACCCGCTCCTTAGGACTAGGACAAGCAGCAGAGGTAGTAAAACGTAAGAAGATGAATAAACACAGCAGGTGTGAGCTGTAGGACGGGCTCTCAGATGCTACACAGGAAGGCATGGAGAAGCAGTAACACTGTCACACTTTTATCCCATGATCATATTTTATCTTTGGATTATAAAACAGTCCGGAGTGAAGGCTGTTCCCTGCATCTTGGCTTTTCTATAACAGGGTTTATACAGGAAGGAGTAACTTTTTCAGCCACTTTTGTTGAAATTTGCATGTTCCCGTTCTCTAGCTTTTTCTCCTCCTCCAGGTTCTTTTCTGAACATACGGCTTTACGATCAACTGGAAGCAGTTCCATGCAAATATATGGCCATATAATATATCTGACGAAATTGTTTTTATAAAGGTTTTATTTTTCTGATAAAGCATTTTAAATTCCACGATAATCACATTTTAATGTGAATTAAGGTCTTAATTTAATAACAAACAAGCCTTATTTTGGGTTTAAACTTCCATTTTACCTCAACGCTTTTATCATTTTATGTTCTCTAACTGGATATTTAGGGAGATTTGGAAAAAAAATTGACAAATTTCTGATCAGAAAACAAAGATGGCGTACAGGGGGGGATTTAGTTCATTAGCAAATCTAAACTAATGCTGCGTTCACACCGAAGGCGTTATGGGCGTCAAAAAGGCACAGAAATCTGGACTCTGGATCAAACTGGTCCGGTTGCTTTGCTGCTCAGAGCTCTGATGTTTATCTGCTCTGTTCTGTAGCTTCCAGCTGAGAGCAGCTTGGCTTTATCTACTGTATGAGTGGGGAAAATAGTTTTAACACGTTTTTAAGAGAGAAAGTCCGCCTCCAAACATCCTCTGTTCATCAGTTCATCAGGATTACAATCCCACTATAATCTGCAGTTCTTGTTGGGAGCTCCAGACCTCCAGTTTACCGCCCAGTGTTGCCAGATAGAGTCGAGGTTTTCCAGCCCAAACTTCTGTTAAAAACCGCCAGACCACTCAACAACCTGCACAATTCATAAATTGTTATATTTACGGTGTGAACATGAACACACTTCAGTACGACTTCAATCAACACTACATTTTTAAAACAAAACACTACAATCCAACAAAATCTGCCAAGATCTGTTCTCCATAAGCATCTCTGACCCAGCCACCCTAGCCATGCAGATCCAGTGAGGGTCATGTGACGCATCACATGCTGATGTTCTGTCAGATGAGCAGACCCAGTCAGACCAGCATAACTAGGACCCCCAGAGTGGGTCCTGTAGAGCCGCTGTCCTGCAGGTTTTAGAGGTTTTCTGCTTCAGCACGAATTTGAATCTGATTAACAGGCTTTTGTTCAACTGCAATCATCATGGGCCCTTAAGAACCGACTTTGGGGACTCCTGATCATACCCATGGTCAATACCCATTTATCCCTTTAGTTTTTTACAAACAATAGACTTTAAACTGCCTCAACTGGCGTGTATCCCTTTAGTCATATACAAAAAAACAATTTAATTACTTACTTTTTGGTGTTTTTTGAAGCGTATGGTGATCTGATTGTACATGACTTAAGAGATACACGCCCATCGAGGTAGTTTGAACAGAACTAATGAGATAAATGCGAATCTGACATCTTGTGCCTGCATATTGTCTATGGGTATGCTGGTCTGACGGGGTATGCTGGTCTGACAGAACAGCGTTATTAACAGGTCTCCAGATGGATTCATAACCAGGTAGACTACTCCTCTTTTTACATTTGGAAGTCAAACTGTGATCAGTGCGCACACACAGATATGCTAAGCTTATTTTTACATAACTGAAATAAATACATTAATTATGGTTATTTTGAATTGTTACCTTTAATGATTATTAGATTGTTGGCTGGAACATTGAACATCTGAACGCTGAACTTTTACTCCGGTGAACTATAATACAATGAAATTAAATCTCCCCAATAACTGTTGGGGAGGACGGAACGATGCTGATCGTTCGCATATCCATCAAACCTGACGGGGTCGGCAGGCCTGTGAGATTTCTGGACTCGTCTTTCAGCAGAACAACTTGTGACAAAGTTCTTTTAACTGGTGCATTTGATATAGGGAGGGGGAGGAGTTTAATTGTACCAAGCGCTAAATCCTGAAAGCAGCGGTCGCAGTCGCTGATGTCCTCTCTGAATTCTTCTCAAATTGATGAGGCTAAAACTGACTTTATCAGGGCCGTAGGCTTGGCTCTGTGCATCTGAAAAACTCCGATCTCCTCCTGCAGAATGTCAGACAAGTCATTCACTGCATTAAAGGTGTGGAAAGCTTTTTATGTTTTGCTAAGTGGAGTTCGCAGCGTTTCTGTTCGTCACAAATCCCGCTGCTAGCATTGATCACTGATGCCTCCATGAAATCTTTAACCGTGGGAAGGAAACGCATGCTGTGCTTTTGTTTCGGCGTGGTCTCTAAAGTCTTTCAAGTGGGCCCATATGTCTGTAACGCAGAATTTGCAACGATCCTTGCTTTCATCGTTTTTAGATGGTGCTATCCATGATTTAAGATCATTGTCGCTTCCCCGCTCTTTTCTGCAAGTCTTCTTATATTTTCCCCACTTCTGCATCTTCCTGCCAGATTTATCACACCAGATCCACCTGCTGCTAAAACTAGCATCATCTGTGGCGCCACTACAGTAGCTCTATGTGGTAAACACTATGACAGATGACATTAGCCAATTGGTGACGGAGAAAGGTCAGAGAGGCTTTGCAATGAAGCAGTGATGATGAATGACGTGTTTTAATAGGTTAACTCAAAATCCGCCGATCTGACTCCAAACCAGCCCGAATTATCTCCACCCGCCCAAAACTATTATTACCCCCAAAATCTAAATGAAAACCACCCAATCTGGCAACACTGGTATCGCCAGGAGGCAGCACTGGGAATCCCCGCTGAAAGCTCTGTGCTGCGGCCAGCCTGTGGGGGATTTCCTGCCGCCACTAATGAAAATGAATTGAACACGTTTTTAAGGGTTGTGGTAAAAACTGCAAGAACCAGAATAAACAATCCAATATTTTTCATCAGCAGGTTTTAACATTTCTAGTTAATTTTGGTATTTATAAACTGTTTCTCCGTAGTTCATATAACATATTTTAGTGAGCAATAATGATCAGAGCTGCTCTCTGTTCCTTCTACATAACAATCCATTCTACCTGCTTTATTTAACCTTAAGAGTTTAACTCCTTGATATTTATTTATTTTTTATCTGTAGAATGTCTGGAGAAGCCATGACAGCTTGCAGGTAGCGTCTGTCTCCCAAAAAAACTCCTGCTTTTCTGATTGGTTGATTCTGCGGGGTCCAGCGGGAAAAGTTTTCAGTTTACTGAACTCCAGCGTCGGATACTGTCGCCAGAATCCTGGGAATGCGGCGCTCCCGACGCCTGGACGTTCCGCTGGAAGCGCCATAGACTTTGCATGTAAACCAGCCGCTTTTAACCGCAGAACGCCCCCGGTGTGAACGCAGCATAGGAGTAAAAACCAACGGAAGGAAAAAAAATATGCCTTTTAAATGAAACATTTTACGATATGAACGTTTGTAAAAGTGTCCTGAGGACAGAAGAAAAGCTCATCCTTCTGCTGGTGTGCTGTACGATGACATCACCAGAGGCACGAGGCTCTTGCTGTTTGTTTAGCCGTATGTTGCAGTCGGGTCCTTCAGAGATCCATGCAGTCTTTTCCCATTAGCCTCCGGTGTTTTCTTGTTGCTTGATGGACTGATCTGCAAAGGTTTCAAATAAGAGGGGCTAATTTATACTTTCAATTCTTTTTAGTACGTGTAAAATGTTGCAGGTGATCTAAAAAAAATTGCTGCCCAAGTATTAAAACGAGCAAACCGGTCTGGTTCTGCCTCATTAAAATGAGCAGATTGCATGTTTTACTGGCAGATGAGAGTTTTATAAAAGAAGGATGAGGTTCTAAGCCATGTTACTGGAGGTAATAATGATAAAAGTGTTTAGAAAATATTTATAGGTCACGTTTTGCATAGGTAGCCCATCTCTAAGTGCTACAATTAAATGTTTTAAAAGTTGACTGAAAAATACAAACGTTTGTCCTCAGAGGAACTCAACTCGTTGCTTCATGCCTTATATGATGTCATCATGGACATGTGGTTGTGAGATTTAATCTTTATAAAGAATGATTTAGATTAGCAAAATAAACAGATATTACATTCAGTTCTGCAGATGACAACTATATCTGAAGTGTAGATAATCTTACAGGTAGCTTTAAATACATTTATTTTATTTAGTTTGTTGTTTATTCAATCAAAACTATCACTTCTTTGTTTCTGCAAGCGTATTCAGGTCCAGGTTTTATTATTTTTTTCTTTATAAACCAGCAGCAGTGTGAGTGCACAGCAGCCTTTTTTTAAAAACAGATAGAGCAGATAAGCACGCCGCTTTGACTTTGGGTTGTTTCTCATGCACATTTCTGGCTTATCTAATCATCTAGGCCTAATCCTCTATATGCCCTTTGTTTGTTCTGTGGATGAAGCATGATGTTTAAAAATAGTTGCAATAAAGCATGAATTTCACCTTCTCAACTCTGCACTTTATGCCAGTGGAAGCACTCTGCATAAGTGTGGTAATGTAAAGGGCTTTTTAGCATCAGAATGAATGCTCACCTAATAGAGGTATGAAATCCCTCACCCTGATTATTTGGACTACTTGACATCTTGATATTTTCACTAAATGTTAAAGCATCATGACCTTTAATTAAACACTAGCAGCGGTGTCACAATCACTTCGCACAGTTCTGAGTGAGAAATATGTGAAACTCATTTTTAAAGTGTCATCTTTTTGAAAGAAGCGCTCACTCTGGTGGCGTGGCATTTATTGAAGGTTTTTGTTGTCGTTGCAGGGTTACTTACGACAGTGTAGGAAGCGAGTGGACATGTTTAACGATGACCAGCTGAAGGTCATTTTTGGAAACATTGAGGACATTTACCGCTTCCAGATGGGCTTTGTTAGAGATTTGGAGAAACAGTACAACACGGAGGAACCGCACCTCTCTGAAATTGGGCCATGCTTCTTAGAACATGTGAGTATTTCTCTTTTTTGATTCGCACTAAACAGGAAAGAAGGGATAACCATTGTTGCCTTTTATTTTCAAGCATTTGTTGCATTTTCCAGCAGATTATTGTTTCTCTTTAGAAACTTAAATAGCAACAGAAATGCAGGGAAAAATAAGCAAAAAAACAACCCAACATTACAGAGCATCTGTCTAATCTTCCTGCATGGAGCCATCTGAGGTTTGATGCCTGACTTTTAGGTCCTTGCAGGATTTTTTCACCTCTTTCTAATTACTGAAAATAAAGGCAATTAGCACTAAAAGAGATACCTTCAAAGATAAGTTACGATATATTTCTTATATGTCTTATAGGGCTGCTGGTAATTACTAACGTCATAATATTTCCATTTTTATTCTACTTTATAGCAAGCCTATTGATTTAGAGGGAAAAACATAGATTATCTTTTATAAGGGGGACTGTTATGTTGTCCATTTAATGCAAATATACAGGAGCCTCACACCTGGTTTATACCTGCTTTTTATGTCCTCATTCCTGAGTTTTTCATTGTTCTGCTAACAGCCTGAGTGGCCAAACCAAAAGAGCTGATTGAGTCTGAATCCACCGAGGGATTCATTATTCTAAAATATTATAGACTTAACAACAACTAAATGGTAAATCTTCTATGGTTAAATGTTGTACCTTAATATCCATTTTGATTTAGTTTTTTTACTGCTACTTTAAAATAAAGACCAAATGATCGCTGAGATGACATTTTATAACATTTTTTCTATCTTTTATAAGCGTTTAACATTGTTAATGTGATTAGCATTGCTAGCATAAGTACATCACTACTCAAAAGGCCGAAACAGAGCAGCTTTGCTGCAGAACCTTCAGTTTACTTTTCGCTACTGACATTTGCCGGTTTTTGAACAGTCCAATTCTATTCACTTTATCTCTATAGCACCAATTCACTACACACCAGTCAAATTGATTCAAAGTTTTCTATCTAATGAAAACCAGTTGATTACACCGACTCATTGATTCTTCAGCAATCCCTCACACTGCATGCTTGTAGCGACAGTGGAGAGGAAAAACTCCCTTTGAACAGGAAGAAACCTCCAGCAGAACCAGGCTCAGTTAAAGCTGAACAGTTAAAGCCTGAATAAACCTTTCTAGAAAATACACCATTTTCTGGAAGCCTCTCACACCTTTAGTGCTTCCTCTGACTTCATTATAGGGTATTCAACATTAGGCAATACTGGCAGTTGCCTCTGTTTCCATGTCTGGTTAATAAAACTATTCCTTATTTCTGCACATTAATTATGTTTTTGATAAAAATCCTTTGGTTAAAATGCCATCAGAACGCTGATAATATTAAGTGTGTCTCAGCCCCCCCTTCAGTGTCCACCATATTGGATCAGTCCATTTGCTGCACATGTTCAAAAAGGTCCAAACAGACAGCAGCAAACCATTTGAAAACAAACCATGCAAAGAGCAGTGTTGCCAACTTAGCGCTTTAGTCGCTATATTTAGCCACTTTTCAGACCCCTCTAGCACTTTGATTTCTAAAAAGCTCCTAGCGCCAAATCTAGAGACTTTTTTCTGCTACTGGAGACTTTGGAGACAACATCTAAAAGCAGCGAACTCTGCTCTCCAGAGCAAGTAGATTGGTAACCCCGCCTCCTGCTCTCCTCTATCTTGTCTGCTGTCATGATTCATGCAGCTATTATTTCATCCAAATGAAAAATGGAGAACAGATAAGCAGATCATGGCTTGTCTACAGTGAAAAGAAGGACTGGGTTATTTACTTTGGCCTTTTTGGAAACACAGGAAGGAGCAATCAGCTAAGTGAGCTTAGTGCTTGGAAAAAATCTTTCATTCCTTTAGAGACAGCATGAAAAGTCAGCTGAGTACAAAACATAGAGAGGAAAACAAGAAGAAAAGGGACAAGAAGAGAGGGACACAACCTAGAACAGATAATGGATGTCTATTCTATTAACATTTCTCTATCTGTAGGGTCTGTTTGATGTGTTGTCGTCTCCATTCAGAGGGGCCCCTGCCTGCCTTTGCCTAGGGCCCCACATTTCCTAAATCCATTCAGGCTTGGTTAAGTGTAAAAAAATAAAATCCAATCAGGGTTCAAGATGCAAATCAACTATAAAATACAAAGTTTATAGTCTGAGATAAATCCAGGCCTTGAGGTAAAGTTTTCAAGTTTCTGTAGTAAATGAGAGAACAGAAATCAGTTAAGGATAAGAAATTAATTAGTAAAATATCTAGAAAACTTTTCTTTGGATATGCTACGTATCTGCTGCTGTACGTTCAGCAGCGTTTCATCTCCTGTGGTGAATCATCTCTCTTCCTTTACATTGCAGCAAGATGGATTCTGGATCTATTCAGAATACTGCAACAACCACTTGGATGCTTGTATGGAGTTAAGCAAACTAATGAGGGACGGCAGGTATCAGCACTTCTTCGAGGCATGTCGCCTTCTCCAGCAAATGATTGACATCGCTATAGACGGCTTCTTGCTCACCCCTGTCCAGAAAATCTGCAAATATCCGCTACAGTTGGCCGAGCTGCTTAAATACACAGCACAAGACCACAGGTACTGTACTGTAGAATAATTCCGCGCATCTCCTGCGGGTTTTGAGTTTATTCTAGTGAAGTGGTAATTATCTGTGCTTGAACAGAAACAGATGGAGAGCAAACTGTGTGAATCCAGACTAGAAAATGTTGTTTCAGGAGCATATTTCACAAAGTTGTAAAGTATATCACGTGCGTGTGCAACACTTTCCTCAGACTCCATGCACGGTGCAGGAGTCGGGCGGAAAATGTAAACATTTGCACATGCTCTTTCACTCCCAAATGTGTGTGCGAACATCCAGATGTGCAAAACTCATTCGTGCAAGCCCACATAAACCCAGTGCAAGTAATTCAGCGTGTCTCCGCCAGCTCCAGGTCATTCACAAAGCGAGCATCCTCAGCCAGAAAGGGACAGGTGCCAGCTAGTCCAGAAACGCCGGCCAGATCACAGTGTTTTACTGTTTGAGAGCTGTGGAGAATCTGCCAGTTATAGGCCTGTTTCTGTCACACTTGTTCACACCACACTGCCACACAAGCACACACATACACACCTTATCTTCCAAAGTGAGGATTGGATCCGCAGCACGTCTTAGCCAGTGGGATAAATCCAGCTCAGTTTGCATCGATGCTGTCAGACCTGACTGTGAATAGAGACGGCTGACTGAAATTAAATAGCTGTCTGTTAATTTGACTGTATTTCATTCGGCTTACCCCGCTTACTCACCACCGCCTCTAATAGGCTTCTCCGTATCCCTCACTAATGCCACGTAAAATGTGTTTGAGTGGCCAAACTCCAGAAGCTGTAACTTAACTCCTCAACACTGTTGAGTAATTACGTGTACCTTTTGTCTGTAGCGACTATCGATACGTGGCAGCTGCCTTGGCAGTAATGCGGAACGTCACTCAGCAGATTAATGAGAGGAAGAGGAGGTTGGAGAACATCGACAAGATCGCCCAGTGGCAAGCCTCCGTTCTTGACTGGGAGGTATGTACACCACTAAAAAGCTTCTGCTCATTTTATTTTCTTACTAATGAGAGTCGTTCCAAAAGACATTTATTAGAAATTCAACAGTTACCGAGCAGAATGTGATCTGTGTTCATGTTTTAGGACAACAAGTCTTGGTCATCCAGGTTATGGCAACGACAAAACAGGCTTAAATCTCTCAGGTGTTTCTTACATCTAGATGTTTTGTAAAGGAGACAGCTGGTAGACAACTTTCAAAGTCAAATTTATGAAAACGGCTGCTCGTTTCCATCTTTAAACAGCTTATGCTGATCATTTAAATACCAAGCAAACATCCATTTTGCATGGGTTAGAATCACTCAGCTCTGTCCTAAGGTCAAAGGTGACATCCTTGGCTCAGATTATAGCGTAAAGGCTTGTAGCTGTATAGATCTAGAATGGGGAGAACCGGAATGGTTCGGTGCTTTTCCAGATCTTGTCGTGTTTGTAAAATTGTTTGGTTATGATGTATGAAAATAGCTACAAATATGAGACCTATATAAGAGCTTTACAAAACGAAATTGTCCAACAACAAATGTCTAACTATGAAAATAGATACAAACAAACAAACTATTTCCAGTAAAAAAATCAGAACATTTTATACCAACAAATGTCGGTCGGATATGAAAGTTTTCAGCTTTAGTTGTTTTAAGGAAATAAAATCGATTTCTGTGAGAACATTTTTTATATTATTCTTTATTTCACTAGCGTTCTGCAATATATCTAGCCTGACGTAGTCCGACTCAATTCTAGTCAGAATGAGTCTGATGCTGCTCCATAGAGCTGTGATTATGGGGCGTGTTTCAAACGAACCAGGAAAAAAATGCCTCAATTGGATAGACCTACAACCAATAAGAGCAACGGAGTGCGTGACGTATGTTAAGCCACGCATAGTAGTTGTCAACAAAAATCTGTTCCTCTTTTAAAATTAATTTGCTGTCGATATCTTCTAGAACAGACCTAATAGCAGAATCTACTCACCTCAACTCTCCGGCGGCAGCCATTGTTGTTGTCACCCAAGCGCGCTTTGGTCACGTGGTTGATTACGTTACTGTTGATCATCTGTCAATCATCGTATAAAGCCCGCCCTGACAATTTCATTGGCCCGACCAGATATTGTGCGAGCATACTCGCGCTACTATTGAGCAATGCCAGACCGAACTTCCCGACCTCAAAACTAAGTTCGGAATGGCACCCAGGCTACAATATGACACCTGTTTACCTCAGATATGGAAAACATTAATAAAATAACCACCCAGAGCCTGATCTAGCTCCTTTGTTCCTGCGATTGGAAATATTTCTACAAAACCAATCATTTTTTATTATTAGTGGTGGGAAAATATAGTTTCTTTTGGTTGACTTGCAGTCCGCAGCAACAAGTGGGGCAGGGACATAAAGCTAAAGAGTAAAACTCAGATTTCCGCACCACAGTCTGGGCATTAAATGACCTTTAAACCAAAGGAGGGATTTTGATGGAAGATTTAAAGGCTTATTTAAAGCGGTGATTTTTTTCACTCCATGACTCCCTGAGGTTGTTGGAGCCATTGCTGCATTGCTGCACTGGAACTGAACCAATATTATGAGGAAGTAACCTAATAAATGTCTAAAAGATCAGGCTTTACATGAAAGTAGAAATAATGTAAACAATGATCACTAGTGAGCACTGCAGTAAGACAAACCCAGATGGTTGCTTCTACTTTATTACCAATGATTTCTCAGAATTCTGAGAATTCCCTCAGAGCCATAAAAATCATTACATAACTTTCCAACGGCTGAGAAATTGTTGCCATTATTAGTAAAGTGACAGTAAGTGTACGCCGTACCGATGTCTTTTTAATTAGTTAGGATTCTCTGTGATCGTATCCAGGGAGACGATATCTTGGACAGGAGCTCTGAGCTTATCTACACCGGAGAGTTGTCATGGATCTATCAGCCGTATGGACGCAGCCAGCAGCGGATCTTCTTCCTCTTTGATCACCAGCTGGTCCTCTGTAAAAAGGTAAGCTCTATGTGCCCCCATGGTTTGTTTCTTTCAGCTTCTTTTTATTTTTATGGGTAGAAAACAAGCTGGTTGCAAAGACTAAACCCCCAGTTTGAGCTAGAGTGAGCTGCAGCATCACATGGCTGGTTAAGAGGGGATGCTTGAACGCAGCGTGACTTCATACAACCTTAGTGAGGAGTTGAAAATAGATTACATAACGCTGCATGAGACACACCAGTCCTCTGGGAAGACGCATTCAAATCCTGAGCGCATTTCACAAAATGGAGCTGTGGTGGTTTGGGCTCTAATGCACTTGGGCTGTTATTCTCCCTGTCAAACGAATGCGCACGCTCGGCTGGACTCGGTAGACTCTCAGAGATGGAGACACAAATGCAGATGGACACATAGACACACACGGAGCCCTGATCCCTGCTCTAACGCACACAGTGGAGCAACAGTTTCATCACATCAAAAATACACAGAAAATTTAAAATAGATTTTTTCCCGTCTTTCAGTTTTCCTATTAGAGACTCTCCAATTGAACCTCAGTCATTTGTTGGGCCTTTATTTAAATATTATTTTCCTATCTGTGTGGATTTAGCTGCAACATGTTCTAGATTAAAAACTCCTGCCTGTTTTCAGATAGTTTAATAGCCAGCGTCCTGAGAACAACCTGGGATCCAGCAGCCTCCAGGGTAGAACTGAAACAGTTTATCCGATTAATCGGTTAATGAAATAATCAATCAGCCAATTCAGTAATCGATCAATCATTAACTGGAGTAAAGAGACTCTTAAACGTGCCTACAGCTCACAGAGCGACCCACTTAGAGCAGCAATTATAACAACATTGTAAAACAAATTATTAATACTTTGCATTTAAAATTAATAAATATGTTTTCATCTGTTAATCTTCTCTATCCAGAACTCCTCAAGTGGAAAAGTTTTGGTTTCACCCGGTTTGATTTCATTAAAAGTCTTCTTTAGGGAACCTTTGGCTACCAAATTATTAATCGATTTATCAAAAAAATATTCAGCGATTTGCAAGGTAATTATTAGTTGCAGCCCTAGAAGTAGAGGCATTCTATACTAACAAGATCTGCATTTATCTTTCATTGTTTATTCATGAAATGTTTTTATTTCTTTACAAAGTAAAGAGATATGGAGGGTTGTTTCTTATGATTATTTAAAAACATATAATATTATACAATCTATACAATTTTAAAAGAACATTTGGATAAGAAAGACAAAACAATAAACTGAATTTAACCTAAACTTTTCTTTGATTTGGAGCAAAATGTTTGATATTTAGCAGTGGCTATTTTTTTTTTTTTTTTTTTTTTTTACAGTGGCGTTGATATCATCTTTCTAAAAATAAGGAATTAATTATTGTGAAGTAGCAGGGAATGCAAATAAACGAAGAAAACTGGAAGTTAGGCGTCTATTTGTATTTATTCTCCTTTAATCTTGACACACGTATCCCTTTTATTTCCCCTTCTGACCAAAAAAGGCTTTTTAAATTGAAAAGAAGATCCATGATTCCATCTTTAAGTGTAATTTCATTTCAACAGGAATTCAGCTGCTTGTTAACCGTTTGTGAGCCTCCAGCATCATAAAGACACAGACATATAAAGCAAGACCCAAAGCTTTAGACATTGTAAGCAGCTCCATTTTAACCCTTTAATGCATAGTGATCACTGCAGTATACAGCTGTTTACAAGTTGTTTTTTTTCTATTTATAAGCCTTCAATATTTTGAAACTTATGCATATTTAGTCCAATCCAGTTGAAGCGATTGCATCATCCCATCCAGAAAAATCACATTTCTTGATCACTGCAATGGGAAAAAAAGTCAGTGAAACCAAGATGGCTGACACACACACATAGGGGGTAAAAAAGACCAAACACTTCGGCCATTTTGGTTTCTACAGGGGAGCAGAGCAGAGGCGGAGCTAGAACATTTTTATAAGGGTGGCCAGGCAGTAACCAATGTACACTGAGGGGGGGGCCGAAAGTGGGTAGGCGGAACCTCAGGGTCAGTCTACACTGATCCAACAGGAAAAATAACAAGCAAAACATCCATAAATAAATAAAATAAAGACTAATTATACTTTCCTACAGCCTTTTTCTTTAACAAATAGATGCATATATTTAAACATCCGTGCTTTCTAGATAAAAAGGTCTTTCAGGATAGACTTGTGGGGTGAACATCTTTTCCAGTATCATTACTCACCTACTTTTATCAATAATCATTATGCATAAAATTGACATTTACAAGTAATATCTGTATAAATTGATTATTTAATACGTTTTTACTATAATAGTTATCTATGATTTCACTGAAGACTCCTTGATAATTTGCAGAGACGCATCTTTTTCTCTTTACCCCATATAACACGAAATCTAGATCTGAAAAGAGCAGGAATTCTGTGCTTATCATCTTTCATTTTAGTACAGCGATGTGCATAATTAAATAATTCATTAACAACAGTGTTTTTCTTGTCAAGTAAATGTTAATGTATGAAAAGTTTTAATGTTTTGAATATTCCACTTTAGAGTGTTACTGCTGCCATCATCTGTATTAAAGGGAAAAAATGGTAGGGGTGGCCACAGGGGGGCCAATGATTGGCTAAGGGGGGCCATGGCCCCCCCTGGCCCCCCCATCTACCTCCGCCCCTGGAGCAGAGGAACCAGAATTCCAACAGAAAACCATATTACAACTGGGGAACTAAATGACAACTATATATAACTATAGTAGTATATTGATTTTTTTTTTTTTGCAGTATAAAATACACCTGACAGATCAATATTTCTTTATAGAATAAAGATTTAAAAAAATTTTTTAAACCTTGTTTTCCATTCCTAAAGATGTATAAAAAAACAAAAATCTTGATTGAGTTTATCATCATTCATGCATGAGAGGGTTAACTAAAGCTAGACCTAAATGTTTCTAGTCTAGTTACTGAGATGGGAAATCAGATAGTTAGCCAGCATGGTCACTCTGGATGAGCTGCACAGATCCACAGCTCAGGTCCCACAGTAGCTGGGATCGAAGTACCCTGAAGTATTCTAGGAAAACAGAATTAAATAAAGTATGGAATTGTCATTCATGCTTAATACAATTCAGTTCACATTAAGTTTGAAAAAATGAATCGGATTAATCATTTATTGGAATAATCATCAACTAATTTAGTCATTGATTAATCGCCAGAACTCCTCAAGTGGAAAAGTTTTAGTTTCAACTGGTTTAATTAAAAAAATCATCTTTAAGGAACCTGTGGCTACCCGATTATTAATCGATTAATCAGAAAAATAATCCACAGATTAATCGATTTGGAAAACAATCATTGGCTGCAGCCCTTATCCACATCAAACGCTAATGAAGTAACAGTGATGGTTTATGGTTGTAGAATGACTGATATTCAACCAACTTTTAATTCATATTTGTTCTGCATTATTGTGCTTTACTGCCTTTAAGACGCGCTCAGCACAGCTACAAGAGAGGAACCTTGTTGAGTAAATCTTTCTGCTCACCAGGATCTGATTCGTCGGGACATCCTGTACTACAAAGGCCGCATCGACATGGATCGCTACGAAGTCCGGGACGCCATAGACGGCAGAGACGACGACTTTAACGTCAGCGTTAAGAACGCTTTCAAGCTGTACAACAAAGACAGTGAGGAGATCCACATCTTCTTGGCCAAAAAGCCAGAAGAAAAGATCCGTTGGCTCAGGGCCTTCCACGAAGAGAGAAAGATGGTGCAAGAGGACGAGAAAATTGGTAATCAAGCTTCCTCTATAGAGTCTATATAGAGCTTCTAGGTTAGAGTAGAATCAGTTCTGACTTTTTTCTGATCGGGGTCCGTTATACGAAGCAAGTTTTTTAAACCTGAAATGAGGGAAACTTTTGAGTTTTCCGTTTCACAAAGAGAGTTTTCCTCAACCTGTGTATCTGTTGCCATGGTAACATCCTCCCAGAGCTAAACTGGTCAGCTCAGGTTTTCTTCAGTAACTCAGTGTCCTTTGTCTCCGCTCTCCTTACAACCAATCACCATGCTTTATTTCCTGATTCAGATGTAGTTGTAGGTTTATGTGAACAATAAAAAGAAGTCTTTCTCTAGGTCCGTTAGACCCGTTACCTTTTAAAAACAAACATTTCATGTCCGTTTGACGAGGATCTTATTAAAGAGCGATCGGCATTTATTCACAGAGAATTTAATATTTACATGGAGAGGACATGATCTCAAGATAGAGTACAAGACGGTAGAGCGGATCATTTTTTGTTTTTAATGAATTATTTTTACATAAAGAACGACAGAAATAATTTCAGATTATGCATAAATAAATTCTTTAATTCCGCAGGGAAAAAGGAATTACTTTAGGGTTAGGATTAGGATTCACTGGATGGTAACAACCGAATGAGTCTACTGGCACAATCTAAGGGCCTTATAGCTACTAATAACAACCATTTTGGGGATGATAACGTCCAAAGCGACTGCAAACAGCCACTTAGTATTAATCAGAGGTGTCAAGGAACGAAGTACAAATACTTAAGTACACTTTTTAGGTATCTATACTTTACTCCATTACTTATTTTTCCTCCTACTTCTGACTTCTACTCATTACATTTTTACACAAGTATCTGTACTTTCTATTCCTTACATTTTTAAAACAAACGTTACTCGTTACTCTTGGCTTCGGTTTAATGTTTCTAAATCTTTATTTCCCGTCATGTGCTCCATCCAATGCAGATCATTGGCTCCACCCACATCTAGTGAAAACTAGTGTGATTGGATGAGTCATAGAACGCAAACACTCATTGGTTAGCTAAAGGAAACCATCAGAAGCAAGCAGGTGTTCTTCAGACTGCTAACGTGAATTGTCTATGCCATGCTACAATGTGGGATTCAGAAACAGATGTTGAAATGTCTGAAAGGTCGGACACAGGCGAGAGCGTATCGGGAGACGGAGACCAACAAGACCTCCCTCATCCTTGGCCCTATCTCAGAGAATTTTTAGAAAATGTCCAAAAATTGAGCTTTCATTTCATATAGTGGCATCTGGCTGTTTTTTTTTAAAGGTTACTTTATACTTTTATACTTAGGTAGTTTTTGGAGCACATACCTTTTCACTTTTACTTGAGTAAAGAGGTCAAGTTGATACTTCAACTTTTACCAGAGTGTTTTTAAACTGCAGGATCTATACTTCTACTGAAGTAACAAATGTGTGAACTTTTGACACCGCTGGTATTAAACGTTGTAGAAGACAGAATCAAACTGAGGAGGAACCCATGAGATGATGAACAGGTCCTTTCTATTAGAGCAACATTTTTTATTCTTCATCTTCACCTGCTGACAGATGATTTCACCTGAATACATACATTAATCTACTACCATTGAAGCGATAAACCCATAATGACCCGTAACGACCCCCGTGGTCACAGCAGGTCATATATATATATATATATATATGGATATATATTAGTTTTACTGAGTATGCATTCTTGGTATCTGAGCAAACATTTTTCTCTAAATGACAATTTCAAACAAAATGACATTCTTCACATCTAGAATAAACATTCTGTCTAGAAATTAATATCAGATCTCCATATTCCTAATGTTAGTGGTCAGCATTTGTATTATTTTGACTATGAAGAAATGTATTTTAGATATCATAAATACATATTCAGTTGAGCTGATAAATGTCACAAAGGCCAATTAAAATGAGTAAACATTTATAGGTACATAAAACTTAATTCTTACTAGCATATATACTTTACTTTCTAAAATTCAGTTTCTGCTACAAAAATATAATTTGCAAAATCTGTTGTTACAGTTCAGAAGTCTAGGAGTGTGATTTTGATCAAAGAAGAATCTTATTTTTATGATCTACAAATGGAACAAAAGAGAGGAGAGTGCTTTTAATAAATGTAAAAACGGCCTGCCATAGAACACTTCATTTAAACATTAACTGGAGCAACAATCTTCCCCTTCTCTTCTCCATCTTCCTCTCCTTTGCAGCAATAGTTCTGCTTCTATGTATTTTAAAATACATAAAATAAATCCATTTTTTTCTTTTCTGTGTTAAAATCTCCAGTTCCAGTGGGGTGAAATAGGCACTTCCTGTTGCCTGTCGTCATGGTGACTTGTTGGCTTTTAATACTTGTTAAGCAGATGTTCAACTCTGAGTGGCCCTGCTTAGAGTTGATTGAACTAATTCAACTTTGCAACCTTAGGCTAGATCCTTTCAGAGTTAAGGGTTTCGGTCTGAGTTTCTAACCTGTTTTGTGAATCTTTCCCCCGGAGATAAATGACTCCGTTTAAATGATTTATCATTTAGGTTCCTCCTGATTCTGAGCTGCTCCAGCTTTCCTTCAGCCTCTGTAACAGATAACCGGTCATTCGGTCGTATGATCTAAACCTATGATCCGAGGAAGTTTAACCAAACTCCTGTGCTGCTGTTTAGGTTTCGAGATCTCTGAGTACCAGAAACGACAGGCGGCCATGACAGTGAGAAAGGTGACCAAACAGAAAGGTGAGGCAACAAGAAGATACCAGGTGATTTTCCTTTTTGTTTGGTTTTCCTCACTGATCTACTCTGTCTTCTCATCGCTGTTTACTCTTTCTTTAATAACCTGCTCTCCTTTTTAATCTCTGCTCCTCGTTTAACACGCGCCTTGGTTCCGAGTGGAAATAGGCCAGTCTTGAATCAAGTAACTCAGAAAAGCCAAGAGAAAAGGTTCACTCATTGTGTTGCAGCGCCCTCCACTCTTGATGGCTCCAGTGGTAAAAATGCACTAAAAGCCTGAAGATAAATTCATTGTTATTGCAGTAGCATTAATCCCTGAAAAACGAAAGGGAAATACAACCTTTATTTTTAGTGTGTGTGAAGTTAAGGGACCAATATTATTACAAATCTGACTTATGGATATCGTGTCATTTATACTTTACAATATTAAGTTAGTCAAAGAGGAACTTTTGTTAAAAAACCTTCTTGTTTTTTTGTGTAAATGTGATGATTCACCAAAAGTCAGCCAAACAAGAAAATTCAACATTTCAGAAATTATGATATACAGAAGTTAGTGAATGGAAACAAGCAGAGAGCCGCGTAATAACTGAGAAGGAACATTTTTTAAAAAGTCACCCAAGCTTAATGTTACAGAACCACAGCAAGGAGAGAGACATTTTTAGGGTCAACAGGACTCCATAAAAACATTTTCAACAACCTTTCCAAATGCCAACCCAAAGTGCCTCCACGCTGAAATACACTGGTGGGCCGAAATACACTGGTGGGCCGCTACGCTGAAATATACTGGTGGGTCGCTATGGTAAAATACACTGGTGGGTCGCTATGGTAAAATACACTGGTGGGTCGCTATGGTAAAATACACCGGCGGGCCGCTATGGTAAAATACACTGGTGGGTCGCTATGGTAAAATACACCAGCGGGCCGCAATGGTAAAATACACCGGCGGGCCGCAATGGTAAAATACACCGGTGGGCCACAATGGTAAAATACACCGGTGGGCCGCTATGGTAAAATACACCGGTGGGCCGCAATGGTAAAATACACTGGTGGGCCGCAATGGTAAAATACACTGGTGGGCCACAATGGTAAAATACACCGGTGGGCCGCAATGGTAAAATACACCGGCGCGCCGCAATGGTAAAATACACCGGTGGGCCGCAATGGTAAGATACACTGGTGGGTCGCTATGGTAAAATACACCGGTGGGCCGCAATGGTAAAATACACCGGTGGGCCGCAATGGTAAAATACACTGGTGGGTCGCTATGGTAAAATACACTGGTGGGCTGCAATGGTAAAATACACCGGGGGGTCGCTATGGTAAAATACACCGGCGGGCCGCAATGGTAAAATACACCGGTGGGTCGCTATGGTAAAATACACCGGTGGGTCGCTATGGTAAAATACACCGGTGGGTCGCAATGGTAAAATACACCGGTGGGTTGCTATGGTAAAATACACCGGTGGGTCGCTATGGTAAAATTCACCGGCGGGCCTCAATGGTAAAATACACCGGTGGGCCACAATGGTAAAATACACCGGTGGGTCGCTATGGTAAAATACACCGGTGGGCCGCAATGGTAAAATACACTGGTGGGTCGCTATGGTAAGATACACTGGTGGGTTGCTATGCTAAAATACACCGGCGGGCCGCAATGGTAAAATACACCGGTGGGCCGCTATGGTACAATACACCGGTGGGTCGCTATTGTAAAATACACTGGTGGGTCGCTATGGTAAAATACACTGGTGGGTCGCTATGGTAAAATACACCGGCGGGCCGCAATGGTAAAATACACCGGCGGGCCGCTATGGTAAAATACACCGGCGGGCCGCTATGGTAAAATACACCGGTGGGCCGCTATGGTAAAATACACCGGTGGGTCGCTATTGTAAAATACAATGGTGGGTCGCTATGGTAAAATACACTGGTGGGTCGCTATGGTAAAATACACCGGCGGGCCGCAATGGTAAAATACACCGGCGGGCCGCTTTGGTAAAATACACCGGCGGGCCGCTATGGTAAAATACACCGGTGGGTCGCTATGGTAAAATACACCGGTGGGTCGCTATGGTAAAATACACTGGTGGGTCGCTATGGTAAAATACACCGGCGGGCTGCAATGGTAAAATACACCGGCGGGCCGCTATGGTAAAATACACCGGTGGGTCGCTATTGTAAAATACACTGGTGGGTCGCTATGGTAAAATACACTGGTGGGTCGCTATGGTAAAATACACCGGCGGGCCGCAATGGTAAAATACACCGGCGGGCCGCTATGGTACAATACACCGGTGGGTCGCTATTGTAAAATACACTGGTGGGTCGCTATGGTAAAATACACTGGTGGGTCGCTATGGTAAGATACACTGGTGGGTCGCTATGGTAAAATACACTGGTGGATCGCTATGGTAAAATACACTGGTGGGTCGCTATGGTAAAATACACCGGCGGGCCGCAATGGTAAAATACACTGGCGGGCCGCTATGGTAAAATACACTGGCGGGCCGCTATGGTAAAATACACCGGCGGGCCGCAATGGTAAAATACACTGGTGGGTCGCTATGGTAAGATACACTGGTGGATCGCTATGGTAAAATACACCGGCGGGCCGCAATGGTAAAATACACCGGCGGGCCGCTATGGTAAAATACACCGGCGGGCCGCAATGGTAACATACACTGGTGGGTCGCTATGGTAAGATACACTGGTGGGTTGCTATGGTAAAATACACTGGCGGGCCGCTATGGTAAAATACACCGGCGGGTCGCTATGGTAAGATACACTGGTGGGTTGCTATGGTAAAATACACTGGCGGGCCGCTATGGTAAAATACACCGGTGGGTCGCTATTGTAAAATACACTGGTGGGTTGCTATGGTAAAATACACCGGCGGGCCGCAATGGTAAAATACACTGGTGGGTCGCTATGGTAAGATACACTGGTGGGTTGCTATGGTAAAATACACTGGCGGGCCGCTATGGTAAAATACACCGGTGGGCCGCAATGGTAAAATACGTCCCCATTACGCTGAGCTTCAGGCTGCCGTGCTCCTCTTGTCGTGGGCGTATCAGCCTTTGACTGACATCTGGGCGTTCTCTTTCAGGGCTCTGTGAAGCACATTTCAGAGCAAACTCACTATAAAAACAGTCAAAATGACGGAACTTAGGTGGATATACTGACTTTCGGCTAATATAATAGCCATGGAAATGGTGTTTTTGTAATCATGCTTCTAAACACATTTAGTTCTTTATTTGCACATTTATATGAGAGAAGCGCTGTGAAAACGCAAACCCCGGTCATTGACGCACTCTGAGCGCCCAGAAGGTTTCCCAAAAATTCAGGCTGTTGAACCAGACGGACGGTGGACGATGGTTTTATTTTTATTACCCAATGAGACGCAGCAATGCTGCAAACTGCCTCTGCAGGGGACATCCTCTGTTAAGGCGAGATATGACCATCGCTCCCAGCAAGGTGAAAAGATCAAATGAAAAAGGAGTGGGCTTAATAAGGAAAAAAAGAAAATTGTTATAGCAGGAAATTTGGAATAAGTGGATCTACCTATTAAATGTAAAACTGCTTGTAATTAGTTGGAAATTAATCCAAAATCTCTGGCCAAATTAACAAAGTGATTCATGTCATCAGTCCTTTGGAAAGGCTGAGGTGAGCTGAAGATGTGAAGGAACTAAGAAAGGATCAAGGATCTCGAGAAATATTTAAATATCTCTGTATACTTTATCCTTGTGAACTATAGTACTGCAATAAAGTATGAACTTATCTGAGGCTTTTCCCGCTTCTTTTTCCTGGGATGCCAGTAATGATGGAGGCTGCTGTATGTCTGATCTCTTTAGCCAGTCAGCCCGTATGTCAGAGAGATTTCAAACCAGTCGAATAAGCAGCCGTTAAGCATCAATGAAAAGACAGAGGGCTGATTGCATGAAGTGTAAAGGATGATCCCAGTCTTCAGGACATGTGGGTCCCGTGTCACGCTTGTCTACAAACCTTTCATAGTAACGCAGCAGAAGCGTCTCTCTCTCGCTGAGCTAAAGGAAGACGAAACAACACAGATCTGCAAACCAGAGCAGGAATTTCAGCGAAGCTTTTCCTTAAAACTGCAGCGACTCGTCCCAAACCGGAGAACAGGTTCAGTAGCAGAGGACCACGTCACACCGAGGCTTCATGTTGGACAGGACGGAGCACCCACATGCCCTCGCTTGCTGGCATCATCCTTTAAGAATAGCTATTTATCTGCTAGGCTAGATGTCTGTACATTTACCATGACTGATTTTCTTACCAGATAAGCATGACCATCCATTAAGGTATTGATAAAGTAATAACTACAGCTGGAATGTTCTCTCTGATGCTAGGACCCCCCCCCCAGTAGATGTCTGTGTGTTTCTAAGTGCTGTATGTGTACGTGGCTGGCACAAGGTGAAGTACTTTCTTGAATTTCAGATTCATTTATAGATTTCATCTTGAGAAAGAGGGCCATGTTGTATGGACATGGTTTGAAAATGATAAAGGTATACGCATTAGAGTTTTCCGTAGAGCTAGCACAATAAGATGCCATGGCAACTGCTAAGCAGCATTGGAAGGTGTTGTGTTTATAACGTTGGCACTGGAGCATGCAATCACTGTCCAATCTGTTTACAAGCATTATCTTGACAATCCAAGATAAACAGCCTCTACTAACACAAATAGATCCAACCTCTGACTGCTAAAACTGAAGACTCCATTTCTCATCTCTTTGGGATTTCTTTTTAAGATGCCATGGCAGCTTTTAAATATCTCATCCTCAAATCCCAATAATTCTTTATCTTAGCAGCATAGCTGTGATGCTTGTAGACTGTAGCTTAATGACGTTGTAGGCTGTAGATTAGTGCATAATAAAACGCTTCCTGTTGGCTCTACTTTCTCCACCTGTGTGTTAAAAAGGTGCCATTCAAACAAACATGCAGACCTGGAAGAACGGGCTTCAAATGCCCCACTTCTTCATCTGTGGAGGTGAAACCTCCCAGTTCTCTGCTGGGCTGCTCCCAGTTTGATTGAATTGCATCTCCGTCCTCCCCTGTCATCTCTGCGGCTGAATTCCACCTTTCTGCCGATTCAGCTCTCATATGATGCAAGTGTGTCATATCTCCGGATGGATTATGCAGGAATGATAACTGGAGACTCATCTTGTTCATCTGTTTGCCTGTTTAATGTGTGAAGCATGACTTTATGTTGTGATGTTCTTGGAGATGCACCCATAAAACTTGGTGGCCAGTTTTTAAGTTTTGTTTCAAAATAACTCTGCAGGTTTCTTAGTTCAAAGCCAAAAGGTTTGATTTTATTTTATTGTGACATTTGTAAAGATGTGGGTTTTTAGAATTTACTACCTACTTTCTTTGCCGTATCATAAAATTAGAATCTTGCCGATTTTATCCTTAAATGACCAGTTACCCTTTTTTTTAACTACAACTACTTTGGATTTTGGAGTTACTCTCCAAGAGTCAAATTTTACCAACTTTTCAGCTGCAAAACAATGTAGCTTTTGGGAATGCTTAAATAATTTTAAATAAAAAAGATATGGAAGCATAAATCATCTGACCCAGTAATTCTGTAAATCATCCATCTGGTCCTGAAGGGATTATTTTAGGAGCAGAAGTGACGTCACACCGCCGTATAATGCTGTTTACTCCATCAGCAAAGCGTCCGGCGCCTCGTCTCAGAGGCTTACGCCCATTTAAATCAGACAAGAGTCAAGCATTTTTGACGCCCGACGGGAAAAGTGTGTCCCGATGGTTTTCTATGTGTTTTTGCTGCATTCAGTGGCAGATGCAATGAAGAGACTTGCTTTGCTTTATTGGTTGTGATGCTTTTAAGAGCGAAAGTAAACCTGAAAACATCATGAATGAGGTCGGTAAATCAGGATATGATCCTAGCTTTAAAAACCAAACATCTTCCCTTTTCTTTAGGCTTTTACCTAGAAATTCATTGTTCCTCCTTTACTAATAAAATTACAAATTTTACGCCCTGTTTCGGGGATGTTCGGCTTTGGTATGCCCTAATTTTCCTCCGGAAATTTTGCAGCAGCTGCTGGAGGTGGAAATATTGATCTTTAGCTGCTGGACGCGCCTCATCAGCCAATGAGAAAAGCTGGCAGGGAGTCAGACGCAGCACTGCTGATGCAGAGCGCTATGATCACTCCTCTGAAACAGTTTATTAACGCCTAAATTAACTTCAAATGTAGAAACCTGCCGGCAGAATATGTTGGCTTTTATTATCCTGCTGCCTGCAGTTTGTAGCACAGACCTGAAAAACGCTAACATCTACTTCCAGCCGCCACCAACAGGAGGGGAAAACCCCCAAGAGGCGAGCGGGCCTGAGGCAGCTGCTGCTGGGGATTCCCAGTGACAGCGCAGCGCCGGTATGTGGGGGTCTGAGCGGCTCCCACAGAGAAATAATCTTTGAAGGCAGGATGGTAATCTGGATGAACTGACTGCACAGACCATGTTTTCAGGAGGACTTTCTCACTTCAACATAGATTCTAACTACTTTCTACCCGCTGATCACAGCTAATATAGCAAAGCTGCTCTCTGGCATCGAACACCGGAGCAGCAGAAGCATATAGACTCACTTTAGTGGACGGCTGACCTTAATGTGGATCAGAGATGAAGCAGCAGAAGCCTCTTTGATGGCGTTCGGACTGAACGTAGCATTAGACTTTCTGATCGTTTGAATTAACCTATATTACATAATATGGAACCTGAAAATGATCTTATACTGTATCTTCCTTATGAAATTTTCCACCTTTGGTCAACCTCACATTCTTTCCATATCAGGACTAAAGTGTTGGAACAAAGACAAAAACTTAGTTGCATTCCACCTCTAAAGGCAGGAAATAGTGTTTCAGAGTCTAAAAGTCAACTCTTTCAGAGGGAGGATGCCACCAGACCCCCCTACGCTTTGCAAAGCCTAAAGATGTGATGCACCAAGGTGTAAAGGAAAAATTGCTAGCTAAAAGCCTGCTTTTCTTTGCACATATAAAAATACATACTTAGTGGAGTTTACCAGCTTTAAAAATATACATTATTGTATGTTTTGATGGTTTCATGCTGCCAATTCTGCAGGTGGAGAGATCATGGCTTGGATGCAGAGCCTGCCTTCCTGCCAACTACCAGATCAGCTTCTCTGATTGGTTGATGCACTACATCAAGATGCAAAGTTTTGATTTTCCATCTGAGAATCTGGAAGAGCTTTTGGAAGAGCCTAATTTGCCTCAGCTTAAAACGCAGCGCATCCAGTGTTCAAAAGACTTAAGATATTCTGTGGCAGGCGGTCAAATCGCACCGCAGGAGCTCACAACGCCACCTGATGGTGTCTAAAATAGACAATACAGGTAAACCGGCTGCACCTGATGCTCAACAAGCGTCAGTTTGAACGCAGCATCAAACAGCGGTAATAACAGGCTGTGGTTTTATTAAGACAAAGGTTTAGCATCTTAAACTTGAAGATTTAAAAAGAAACTGCCAACGTTTCTAAAACTAGAATGTTTTATCCAGCGACTTTGTTTAGCCTTCCTGTTATCTACTGAAAGTGTTGCTCTCTCGCAGCCCGGATCAACCAACCACTCGCATGTATTTTGTTGAAACATGCATCAGTATATTCGAGGAAATAATCTCGTTTTTTAATATGATGGTGAAAATATTTAGTTTTTTTAACTTCAGACCTTTTTGGCCACCAGCTGATTTTTTCGGTGCATCTCTGGTTTCTGATTCTCTTTTCTACAAGAAACTGATGATGTTTCCTCTTTGCTGCTTCTCTTCTTCTCTCTTCCGCTTTGTATTCTGCGCTCCCTCCTCACCCCCCCTCCCCCTGGCTTATTGCTTTTGCGCCTGCCTTCCCAGGTGTAAACAGGTGCACGCCCCCCTCATACCCGCCCCCGCAGGACCCCCTCAGCGCGGGCCAGTATGAGGTGACGGAGGACATGGCACAAGGAGAGGTTTTTGAATTGAGTCAATCCAAAAGAGGCCAGGGGCCTTTCTGGCAGAATTTTAGTAGATTAGCTCCATTTAAGAAATAGAAGAACTCAGACTCTTCTGAAGGACCAGCTATTTTTCTTAGAAGCACTAAACACTGGATGATTATCTTCCATGATGAAGAAAATACACAAATACACAAGAGACTTTGAAGTTAAGGACCAATGTTATTATATCATTTGATCGGAAACACCAAGAGGATTTTGAGACTTGAATTTAAAAATTGAAAAAAAAAAAAATATATATATACACCTTTACAACAATTCATATTTGTTAGTAACGTTCTTAGTCATCATGCTTCTCCAGCGGACTCTGCTGTTACGAACTCTTTCCCACGGATTCTGCACATTCACGCTCCCTCTGAATGTCCTGGAGGTTTTCAGATTGTTATTTGGTTTTCGTTTTCAATCCCTCGTCACCCGGAAAATAAAAGCAACCTTTGGTTCTCGGCGGCGCTGATGACAGAACCTGCTACCATCCCAGACGGATCACTGATGCTGCATCTGGAAACCATCCATTTCTCTCTATAACAGCGTTTGTTTCACAGCCTGGTTTCAAGTCTTCCCTTCCTGCTCCGCTTTGTCCTGTTTTTTTCTATCCACCTGCTGAGCTTCTGTGAGTCGGCGGCTCTCAGAGGAAGAGCTTCTATCTTTTGGAAGCCTGCCATCGGCCATGATATGACAGGTCAGGGAACAAATCGATAGTCGGAACATCAATAGGATATTTACATCCTCCCTCCAACTGCTGGTGACAGGGTATTCACATCGGATCACACCGACGCTTCGATGAGCCGGCTGGGAACGGGAGATAGGCAGGTTATGCTCCACCTGCCTTGCGTCACAGCCCCCCCCCCACCGCCTACACCACTCTCCCCAGAGACCACCCCTGTAGCACTGTGCTGGCAGCTTACTGGGTGTTTGGAAAGAGCACAGCCTACCTCCACAGATGAGCAGCAAGTCGACGCATCGGCCACGGTCCAAAACAGAATCTCTTTCACATCTCGGGCTAAACGATAAAAAATCAGATTCCTTCAGTTGATTTTCTAGAGTTTACACTGTTAGTTTTATCCAGCCTGAGTTTTATGCTCTCATTTGAATAAAGTGGTTAGAAATATGCTACAGTTTGGAAAAGCAGCAGGAATTCCACTGGTTTAGGATTCTGTTGGGATGTTTTAGGAATAGAAAGGAGTGTTTAATCTGTAGCACGCGCCATCTTTCCTGACAGATTGATTAATTAATCTCTTAACAGTTCAGATCTTACCCCCCCACACACACACTCACACACACACACTTTGCTCTCCAGATCTGATCCGTGTTCTGGCAGTTCATTCAGGCACCTTTAAGTGAGTTAGAAAGGGCCGATCAGGCGGATCTGTTTAATCAACAAAGTCCCTGCGGCGGCTTTGGGAGAGAGATCCTCCTCTGGTGAGGCGTTCAGATAAGGAGTGAAAAAAGGATTGACTCTCATCATGAAGACATAACTCTGCTTTCAGAATGTAAGTCAACCATCTGTCCACGCCATGTGATCATGTTTTGACCTCAGAAGTACAATTTTGTGTTGAGTTATATCACCTAACGGACAGTGCATATACAGTTTGGCAAATTGTGCAATGTGATATATGATTATATATCTTCACTACTCACTACGGCGTGCTACGAAAGAGATCAATATTGTTCTGTCCTTTTTGTTCGCCTTCGTACGGCCCTTATAAACTTTTGGAAACCAGACCTTAGACTTGCTTGGTATGTTGTGTAATTTATGTTGGGTTTCAGTAAAGAAAGCTGAGAAACGGGTGAGTTGGCTGCTGGTGTCTGTAGAGATGGCTCCCGGTGAGATCGTCTTGAAAGATGAACTCTCATGCCTGGCACAGCGAAACAAAATGGTTCCCAGGCCATGTTAACCTCAGGTCCCGTGCTACACCTATCCTCCTTTACTCGTCGCCCCCCCCCCCCCCCCCCCCCCCCCGATCCACAAGCATGCACACACGCCACACAGATGCACAATCAGTCGCCGGCCCGTTCTGCTGCGGAGAAGAGAGATGCTATCTAACAGTGCCTTCCAGCATTCCACTAGTGATTATCTATTCAGTTTTCACTGGCAGATTTGAATTAGTCATGAATTTTCCCCTTCGGTGCATTTCTTCCTTTCTCTCTTCTTCTCACTGGGAATCCCCCCCCCCCACCCACCCCCCCGTGGACCGAACTTCACCAAATCAGACAGAAACTCAAGCGGTCAGGTTTTTTCTTTTCACTGAAACACTTTCAAACCTCTTTGTTTTAATTTGATCAACTTGCACAGAAAGAAGTTTTGTTGTCATTTCAGTTCGTTTGTGATCTATTCGATTTACAAGAAGAGGATTTAGTTTGAGTTTAGAGAAGCGAACCGATTCACAGGACTTAGACTTTACATTTCAGAGTATATTATTATTATTATTAAAAGCCAGTTATGAATCAGAAAAGAAATCATCTATTTTAACTTTATCTGCTACACTCTGTAAATAGTGTAAAAAGGACAGATCATATATTTGGATATTTTGCGTTGGAGACGAATGTTGTTCCAGTTCTAGCGTGCGGTAGACCTCAGTACCAGGTAAATGCATGCTTGTGGCATCCGATATTTTGCATGAGACTTAAGGCAACTTTTACCGGATTATTTACCTTCATCGAACTTCCAAACACCTTTTTTTTCCTTTTCTGTTGTTTTTCCCCTCCCCTCTTAGCGGACCCATTTATACGTGAAGCCATGCCATCTCACTGAAAGGGAGTTCTCTCTGCTCACTTCACGCTCCAAGCTGTAGTTTGTTTTTATTTATTGCCACTAAGGGCAGCGTGTCAGCGTCTCATGCTGGATCTGTGAGGTGAAACGACCCCGATGGGCTCCATGCACAGATAAAACGGGGACTTTAAAGGAGAAGTCCGCTCATATTCAGAATTCAAACTTCTGAAATTATTTCAATAAATGATCAGTGTTTTTAATTCAGAGTAATTTTCATGTGAATGTGCTTTACTGGAGGCATCCATGTTTGTCAAAGAACACTACTGCCACCTACTGGTTAGTGACATTGTCACGGTGCGGTATCGGCTGTTGATCAAGTCCCAGTGCTGTATCTGGTGTTTGTCACAACGCGCTATTATCCAAGTCATCTTGAAAACATTCTTCTTCCAAATGTTGGCTACATATTACGGGTTTTTTCTCTAGCCAGAAGTTCGATGGCAAATCCTCCCTCTTCAAGTTGGCGATCCAACGACCAACCCGTCCGTGGAGGATCAGGAATCAGAAAGGTGGAATAACTCTTTATTTCACTTTTCCCCGATGTATTCCAGCATCCAGCTGCCATGCACGTGGGCATTGTCAGTTTCACTATAGCTCTGGTGAATTTCAATGGTGAAGTCCTCTGGAAATCTTCAATAATTGTTGTTGATTGCAGATGTGTCTAGTAGTTCCCATTGATTTAGCTTGTAAAGCGGGGAGAATGGCGCTAGGCTTACCGCACCGTGACGTCACTGCTGGAAGATGGCAGGAGGGAGGGGTTACCATATTTGGGCAAAGATGGCCGCTCCCAGACTCAGTGACAGACTCAGTGCAATGTTTTTATCTGTTTATTGATTAATGCTAAATTCATGAAATCAACGCAAACTTATTAGTTTTATGTATAAATAATGATCCATTGATTATTCCTCGCTGACTGAACTTTTCCTTTAAAACTTTCCTTTTATACTGAATTTTCCCTTTTATTTGTTTCATTCCTTTTTTTTTTTTGGAGTGCCATCATCAAGCGGAGGCGAAACGGGTAGGATTTTTCTATGAAAACAGAGAACCAAATAGGAGTTAACTCTGACCGCGGCAGAAGAAACGACGGGAAATCCCCCTTTTTACACGAGCTACAGCGACATGGAAACTTATTCTATAGTTTAAGGAATGACTTGACATTAAAAATGAATCTTCTATTTATTGATATCAGTATTAGGTCGTTACATTTGGGCCAAGCTGTTTAAATATTGTGTATATTGGGTTTGTTTATACTTATATAACTATTAATCTGACCTGTTAGGAGTCCTGAAGAACAGCCATCTGTCCACTATTTCTCTTCCTGTCTCTCTGCTCATGTCAGCCACGTTAGCAGGAGGAAATCTATCAGAGATTATTTTATAGTTTAGGGTTAACTTCAGTAACCATCCATGCTCTGCACCCAATGCCTGGCAAAAATATGACCCTCTGAACATCTGCGCATTATCTAACCTTATAATCACTCATTTTCATGTCCTCTGTGGGAATTTTGTTTTTGAAAGGTTTGACACAGAGTACGGTGTAATCAGGAGGTTTGGGGAAATGAAAATTATTTTACTTTTTCTTTTTTTAATCAAACGAAAGTCTAAAAAATGAGCCATTTATTTCTATTCAGCCCCGAAATACATTTTATTTCAACCTTTTTCTTTATTAATCAAACCTAAAAGGTGAATAAATATCACCTTTGAATAATAAAATGATCCTAAAGACAAAAGAATCCCAGCAGGCAGATCAGCTAACAACATATAGATCAGCAACATATAGATCAACAACATATAGATCAATGTACCAAGCTTGGAACATTGTCCAACTTTTATTCCATAATGGGAACCGTCAGGTGCTCCAGTGTCTTTGGCCGCAGCCTGGCAAGGCGAACACTAATCAGAGATGCAACCGGTTACTCTGGAGGAGCTACAGAGAATAACAGCTCAGGTGAGAGAATCAGTGGAAAGGATTGCTGAAAATAATCCGCCCGCCACAGGAGAGAAAGAAGAAGAAAGTCAAAATTTAACGAGAGCCATAAACTCATTTACAGTTTAGCAGCAACCATGATGGCGGAGAACCAACAGTTAGAGGAGAATAATCTGGTCTGATCAGATCTAAAGATAAATTCTATGCCTTTACTAAGAAGACCAAAATCCACTTGGTTATGATACAATAAGGTGATTTAGTCCAGATTTCCATCCTGATCGTGTTTTTTTCATCCTTTTTGAGACAGAAACAGACGTAGTTCTATTTCCCGCCAGTATTACTAGAAAGCAAGATGGCGGCCGCTGACGCAGCTACTAATCGGGTCCCTACTGACGGAGCCGTCATGCCTTACTGGAAAGCCAACAGCTCTGAGGCTTAAAGAAACGTCATCAAACTTGGAAACAAAGTCCAGAGGATTTTTTTTTTTACTTTTTTGGAATGACTGAGAATCTTCACCAGAATTTAAATGTTTTTCTACGGTTTGAACTCTTTGGGGCTGAATACGAATGCAGGCCCAATTTTTCAGACTTTTATTTGTAAAAGAAAAAAATAAATTTCTTTAACTCTTTTAACACGACTCACAGCTTTGTGTCGATCTATCGAATAAAATCCCGATAAAATACATAGAAGTTTGAGTTTTTCTTGTGACAAAATGTGAAAGAGGCGTGAATATTTATGTAAGGAAGTATTTACATCCTCAGTAGTAGTTCCTCACTAATAGGGTCCCGTGTTGTTTCAGAATAGTCAGGGTCTAAAGTTTTCAACCAGCCATATCTCCATGTGGTGTTTGGTGACTCCTGTCTCCAAACCTTTCATTGTATTATACCATCGAATTTTAGGTCCGGATTCTTTTTTTTTTCTTCCAATCACAGAAAAATGGACTCCAGTTATTTGAACTCATATGCAAAGTGTTTTTATTTCTTCTTTCCTTTCTTCTTTATTTCTTGCTGGCCTTTATTTGTTGTAGAAATGGTTAAAAACCTGAAAAATAATGCTTATTCAATCCAGAAACTGTGAATGGGAGAGTGGAGATGTCAACTGTATGTACATTCTATGTTTTGATGTAATCAGAAGCACTGGGAATATGTTGTACTTCGCTGTAAAAAAAAATCCATATCTGATATAGCTGTACTTTTGTTGAAAATAAAACCTCTACCGAACGCCGTGTCGAGGCATCAGTGTGAGCGAGGGAGCGGGAGGCATTGTTGTCCAGTTTCCTGTGGTGTGACATCACATCCTGTTTGTAGGAGCTGTTTCCAACACATGACACATTCACTCCAGGAAACATCACAAAGGAAAGATTAAAGGGCATGAGATGACCGCTGTGGTATGGCAGGAATAAAAGAGACCACAGATGGCGGCCAGCCGATGACTGTGCTGCTATGAATAAGTGATGGGAGTTATGCAAACGTAGCTCCCTCATGGCTACGCTGAATCGGAGGCTGTTCACTCCGCTTCCTGATGTTTTCAAGTCCCAAGAAGAAAGTTGTTTTGTTTTTTCTTTTGCAGCTAAGATGAGAGACGCCCCGGCAGGATGCAGCCTGTGTGTGCATGTTCTTCTTTAACCGCGTCTACATTCAGTGGCTCTACGTTCAGTCGGGCTGCAGGAACATTGTGCTGTGTGACTGTGGTCTCTAGTGGTCGGCCACGGCGCTGCACTTCCCACAGATTTCCACTTCATGGACTTCCTCTGGATTATCCTTCATCCTAGTCTAGTTCTGATGAAAATGAAAAAGAGAGATCATCTCTCTCCTATCCTGGCTTCTCTTCATTGGCTTCCTGTTAAATCCAGAATAGAATTTAAAATCCTCCTTCTCACATATAAAGCCTTAAATGGCCAAGCTCCATCTGATATCAGAGATCTGATTGTTCCTGATGTTCCAATGAGAAAGATGATTAACGCTGGTATTCTCCCCCCTTTTCTCTGCCACCCCTAAATAAAATCCAGTGCAGTCGCCTTCAGAAGTGACTTCACTAGTAAATAGTTAGCTTATAAATGATTTACGTTTCAGTGATCAGTTCCATCCATTATTGGAAAGATAAAGTTTGGTTCACCTGTAAACCTACCAAGACTTGAGGATAAACTAAACTAACTGACCTTTGCCGAAACTGGAGGAGCTGCAGAGAACCCTATAACACAGGCATCCCCAAAGCGGGTCCCTCTAAAACCTGCTGGACAGCGTCCCTCTAAAACCTGCAGGACAGCGTCCCTCTTAAACCTGCAGGACAGCGTCCCTCTTAAACCTGCTGGACAGCGTCCCTCTAAAACCTGCTGGACAGCGTCCCTCTAAAACCTGCAGGACAGCGTCCCTCTTAAACCTGCTGGACAGCGTCCCTCTAAAACCTGCTGGACAGCGTCCCTCTAAAACCTGCAGGACAGCGTCCCTCTAAAACCTGCTGGACAGCGTCCCTCTAAAACCTGCAGGACAGCGTCCCTCTTAAACCTGCAGGACAGCGTCCCTCTAAAACCTGCAGGACAGCGTCCCTCTAAAACCTGCTGGACAGCGTCCCTCTAAAACCTGCAGGACAGCGTCCCTCTTAAACCTGCAGGACAGCGTCCCTCTAAAACCTGCAGGACAGCGTCCCTCTTAAACCTGCAGGACAGCGTCCCTCTTAAACCTGCAGGACAGCGTCCCTCTAAAACCTGCTGGACAGCGTCCCTCTAAAACCTGCAGGACAGCGTCCCTCTTAAACCTGCAGGACAGCGTCCCTCTAAAACCTGCAGGACAGCGTCCCTCTAAAACCTGCAGGACAGCGTCCCTCTTAAACCTGCAGGACAGCGTCCCTCTAAAACCTGCTGGACACCGTCCCTCTTAAACCTGCAGGACAGCGTCCCTCTTAAACCTGCTGGACAGCGTCCCTCTTAAACCTGCAGGACAGCGTCCCTCTAAAACCTGCAGGACAGCGTCCCTCTTAAACCTGCAGGACAGCGTCCCTCTAAAACCTGCAGGACACCGTCCCTCTAAAACCTGCTGGACACCGTCCCTCTTAAACCTGCAGGACAGCGTCCCTCTTAAACCTGCAGGACAGCGTCCCTCTAAAACCTGCAGGACAGCGTCCCTCTAAAACCTGCTGGACAGCGTCCCTCTTAAACCTGCAGGACAGCGTCCCTCTTAAACCTGCAGGACAGCGTCCCTCTTAAACCTGCTGGACAGCGTCCCTCTTAAACCTGCAGGACACCTTCCCTCTTAAACCTGCTGGACAGCGTCCCTCTAAAACCTGCAGGACAGCGTCCCTCTTAAACCTGCAGGACAGCGTCCCTCTTAAACCTGCAAGACAGCGTCCCTGTAAAACCTGCTGGACACCGTCCCTCTTAAACCTGCAGGACAGCGTCCCTCTAAAACCTGCAGGACAGCGTCCCTCTTAAACCTGCAGGACAGCGTCTCTCTGAAACCTGCAGGACAGCGTCCCTCTTAAACCTGCAGGACAGCGTCCCTCTTAAACCTGCAGGACAGCGTCCCTCTTAAACCTGCAGGACAGCGTCCCTCTAAAACCTGCAGGACAGCGTCCCTCTTAAACCTGCAGGACAGCGTCCCTCTAAAACCTGCAGGACAGCGTCCCTCTAAAACCTGCAGGACAGCGTCCCTCTTAAACCTGCAGGACAGCGTCCCTCTTAAACCTGCAGGACACCGTCCCTCTTAAACCTGCAGGACAGCGTCCCTCTTAAACCTGCTGGACAGCGTCCCTCTAAAACCTGCAGGACAGCGTCCCTCTAAAACCTGCAGGACAGCGTCCCTCTAAAACTTGCTGGACAGCGTCCCTCTAAAACCTGCAGGACAGCGTCCCTCTTAAACCTGCTGCACAGCGTCCCTCTTAAACCTGCAGGACAGCGTCCCTCTAAAACCTGCAGGACAGCGTCCCTCTTAAACCTGCAGGACAGCGTCCCTCTAAAACCTGCAGGACACCGTCCCTCTAAAACCTGCTGGACACCGTCCCTCTTAAACCTGCAGGACAGCGTCCCTCTTAAACCTGCTGGACAGCGTCCCTCTTAAACCTGCAGGACAGCGTCCCTCTTAAACCTGCAGGACAGCGTCCCTCTTAAACCTGCAGGACAGCGTCCCTCTAAAACCTGCTGGACAGCGTCCCTCTTAAACCTGCAGGACAGCGTCCCTCTAAAACCTGCTGGACAGCGTCCCTCTTAAACCTGCTGGACAGCGTCCCTCTTAAACCTGCAGGACACCGTCCCTCTTAAACCTGCTGGACAGCGTCCCTCTAAAACCTGCAGGACAGCGTCCCTCTTAAACCTGCAGGACAGCGTCCCTCTTAAACCTGCAAGACAGCGTCCCTGTAAAACCTGCTGGACACCGTCCCTCTTAAACCTGCAGGACAGCGTCCCTCTAAAACCTGCAGGACAGCGTCCCTCTTAAACCTGCAGGACAGCGTCCCTCTGAAACCTGCAGGACAGCGTCCCTCTTAAACCTGCTGGACAGCGTCCCTCTAAAACCTGCAGGACAGCGTCCCTCTAAAACCTGCAGGACAGCGTCCCTCTTAAACCTGCTGGACAGCGTCCCTCTTAAACCTGCAAGACAGCGTCCCTCTTAAACCTGCTGGACAGCGTCCCTCTAAAACCTGCAGGACAGCGTCCCTCTAAAACCTGCAGGACACCGTCCCTCTAAAACCTGCTGGACACCGTCCCTCTTAAACCTGCAGGACAGCGTCCCTCTTAAACCTGCTGGACAGCGTCCCTCTTAAACCTGCAGGACAGCGTCCCTCTTAAACCTGCAGGATAGCGTCCCTCTTAAACCTGCAGGACAGCGTCCCTCTAAAACCTGCTGGACAGCGTCCCTCTTAAACCTGCAGGACAGCGTCCCTCTTAAACCTGCAGGACAGCGTCCCTCTTAAACCTGCTGGACAGCGTCCCTCTTAAACCTGCAGGACACCGTCCCTCTTAAACCTGCTGGACAGCGTCCCTCTAAAACCTGCAGGACAGCGTCCCTCTTAAACCTTCAGGACAGCGTCCCTCTTAAACCTGCAAGACAGCGTCCCTCTTAAACCTGCTGGACAGCGTCCCTCTAAAACCTGCTGGACAGCGTCCCTCTAAAACCTGCAGGACAGCGTCCCTCTTAAACCTGCAGGACAGCGTCCCTCTAAAACCTGCTGGACAGCGTCCCTCTAAAACCTGCAGGACAGCGTCCCTCTTAAACCTGCAGGACAGCGTCCCTCTTAAACCTGCAGGACAGCGTCCCTCTAAAACCTGCTGGACAGCGTCCCTCTAAAACCTGCTGGACAGCGTCCCTCTAAAACCTGCAGGACAGCGTCCCTCTAAAACCTGCAGGACAGCGTCCCTCTTAAACCTGCTGGACAGCGTCCCTCTAAAACCTGCTGGACAGCGTCCCTCTAAAACCTGCAGGACAGCGTCCCTCTTAAACCTGCTGGACAGCGTCCCTCTAAAACCTGCTGGACAGCGTCCCTCTAAAACCTGCAGGACAGCGTCCCTCTTAAACCTGCAGGACAGCGTCCCTCTTAAACCTGCAGGACACCGTCCCTCTAAAACCTGCTGGACACCGTCCCTCTTAAACCTGCAGGACAGCGTCCCTCTTAAACCTGCAGGACAGCGTCCCTCTTAAACCTGCAGGACAGCGTCCCTCTTAAACCTGCAAGACAGCGTCCCTGTAAAACCTGCTGGACACCGTCCCTCTTAAACCTGCTGGACAGCGTCCCTCTAAAACCTGCAGGACAGCGTCCCTCTTAAACCTGCAGGACAGCGTCCCTCTTAAACCTGCAAGACAGCGTCCCTGTAAAACCTGCTGGACACCGTCCCTCTTAAACCTGCAGGACAGCGTCCCTCTAAAACCTGCAGGACAGCGTCCCTCTTAAACCTGCAGGACAGCGTCCCTCTGAAACCTGCAGGACAGCGTCCCTCTTAAACCTGCAGGACAGCGTCCCTCTAAAACCTGCAGGACAGCGTCCCTCTTAAACCTGCTGGACAGCGTCCCTCTTAAACCTGCAGGACAGCGTCCCTCTTAAACCTGCTGGACAGCGTCCCTCTTAAACCTGCAGGACACCGTCCCTCTTAAACCTGCTGGACAGCGTCCCTCTAAAACCTGCAGGACAGCGTCCCTCTAAAACCTGCTGGACAGCGTCCCTCTAAAACCTGCTGGACAGCGTCCCTCTAAAACCTGCAGGACAGCGTCCCTCTTAAACCTGCTGGACAGCGTCCCTCTAAAACCTGCAGGACAGCGTCCCTCTAAAACCTGCTGGACAGCGTCCCTCTAAAACCTGCTGGACAGCGTCCCTCTAAAACCTGCAGGACAGCGTCCCTCTTAAACCTGCAGGACAGCGTCCCTCTTAAACCTGCAGGACAGCGTCCCTCTTAAACCTGCAGGACAGCGTCCCTGTAAAACCTGCTGGACAGCGTCCCTCTTAAACCTGCAGGACAGCGTCCCTCTTAAACCTGCAAGACAGCGTCCCTCTAAAACCTGCAGGACAGCGTCCCTCTTAAACCTGCAGGACAACGTCCCTCTTAAACCTGCAGGACACCGTCCCTCTAAAACCTGCTGGACAGCGTCCCTCTAAAACCTGCAGGACAGCGTCCCTCTTAAACCTGCAGGACAGCGTCCCTCTGAAACCTGCAGGACAGCGTCCCTCTTAAACCTGCAGGACAGCGTCCCTCTTAAACCTGCAAGACAGCGTCCCTCTTAAACCTGCAGGACAGCGTCCCTCTTAAACCTGCAGGACAGCGTCCCTCTAAAACCTGCTGGACAGCGTCCCTCTTAAACCTGCTGGACAGCGTCCCTCTAAAACCTGCAGGACAGCGTCTCTCTTAAACCTGCAGGACAGCGTCCCTCTAAAACCTGCAGGACAGCGTCCCTCTTAAACCTGCAGGACAGCGTCCCTCCTGGACCGACTTTGGGCATGAATGTTATAACCGTTGGAACGATCTGTTAAAAGGTGGTAAATGTCAGGTTGCTAACTAATCCAACACGGATCTGTTGGTATGCTGAGACACTACCTGTCAATCACCTGCAGTGGTGTCCAAAGTTCACACCTTTGTTACGTAAGTAGAAGTATAGATACTGCAGTTTAAAAACACTGGGAAAGTTGACCTCTTTACTCAAGTAAAAGTGAAAGTGAAGTATGTGCTCCAAAAACTACTGAAAGTATAAAAGTATAAAGTAACCTTTAAAAAAAACAGCCAGATGGTGGTTCAGTAAACGGCTCAGTTAAAACAATGCCACACTTTTAAGGTATTTATTTGTAAAAGTTTAAAAAAAAAAACATAATTTTCCTTCCACCAGTCAGGTTTTTATCTATCCTTTCAAATCTGACTGAAACACATTGAAGCTTCTAACTGCAGATGAGAGAACATGTAGGACAGCTCTGTCCTCTGCTGCTCATTGGAGGAAATAAACCATCTATAAAACAAAAATCCAGCTTGAAATCTCAACGCTGGCCAGAAAAACTCAAACTAAGATCAGAGTTCAGAGTTTCTGTGCTTTAAGTAGTTCTTCAGTATCAGAGGAATGTCCAAACTGTCTATTGCAGGGTCCTTATCGGCATGTGGGATGTGTCCTCGGATTGCCAGCCGGGCCTGGGACATCAGAGTTTTTGGACAAACTGTTGGTATAAGAAGGAGAAAAAAAGGTGAAACATTTTAAGATTCTTTTTAGAGTCCAGTGGATTGATTTTGAACTTTTTTAGCAATGACTGTGACCTGGATGACTGAGAATCTTCACCAGCAAACATTTAAAGAAGCTAAATGCCTCCGTCTCACCTCTCTCCCTCAGCAGCAGCAGCAGGGCTTCATTCTGCTTCGTAGTTTTATCGATAATAAGCGTCGGTAAGTAAACGTCCGCCCCAAAGTCTATGAGCAGCTGAATGTATTCCACCCCACAGCCGTAGCGCAGACACACCTCCACCACCGTCTTGGGCTGCTTGATCCTGGCCAGCATCTTCTCGTCTGTGCAGTTATAGTTGGGGTTGGCCCCATGGAGCAGGAGCAGCTTGAAGCAGCCCAGGTGTCCATAGACAGCCGAGATGTACAGGGGCCCCCTGCAGGCCGTGGCGTTGGACGCCCACTCTGGGACTTTGGGTCGGACGTCCACCTCGGCTCCAAACCTCAGCAGCTCCCGGAGGATGTCTACGTCTCCCTCGCGGGCGGCCGTCAGCACCGGTGAGCAGTTGTTGTACTGGCTGCCGTTGGGGTCGGCTCCGGCCTTCAGCAGGGCCACCGCGCAGTCCAGGTGTTTCCCGCTCACAGCTGTGAACAGCGGCGTCTGGGCCTTCACATCCAAAACGTCGACCTGGATTTAAAGGGGCAGAAAAAGCATCCAGTGTTTAGAGACGCTGCGGTGCTTCCAGACTCACCGCCGCTGTCAGGATGTGAGGTCATCGCAGAGCGTGGTCCTGGTTCTGTCCAGGTCGGTTCATAGTTCCATCCTCTGCAGGTGTACGACACACACTGCAAAAACCATCTAGAAATAAGTCTTAAATGACGTGTATTTACTCCTAATTTGAGTATAAATAAGATGATTTGCCAATGCAAAAAGGATTTTTACTCTTAAAATAAAGTAATTAGATAATATACTACGACGGAGTATTAGGGCCAGGTTAGAGATTTTATTTTATTTTTCATTTTGAGAATAAAGTAACATTACAAGAATAAAGTTGCGACTTTATTCTCGAAATAGAAGAAAAACAATCTCTAGCCTGGCCCTAATACTCTCTACTCTATACACTAGAAAAAGGACAATTAAATTGTTCTTTTTCTTATTCTAAATGTAAATTGTTTTTGTTTTTTTCATTGGCAAAATGCGTCACTCAATTTAAGAAAAAATAACTTTTTCCAGTGCATAAAGCAACGCAGTGGTTCCCCTTTGCCTAAATAAACATGTTGCACCCCTCCGTCCCCCTGACCAGTCTTTATTTTTATTTTTTTTGAGTTTGTTTTGGCACTAGTGGCTCGTTTTTCTGACAGGAAAGGGGGAGAGACATGGGGGAAAGGACCGCAGGCCGGATTCAAACCCGGGTCGCCGCGTCGAGCACTAAGGCCTCATGGGTCGTGCGCGTTAATCACTGCACCACCTGCACACCTCATGACCAGCCTTTATAACAAAGGAAAGTCAACATACTGCAGTGAAATAAACTACAATCTCCTTAAAATCACAAAACTACCACCTTAAAAGTGCAGAAATTATAATTATTTGACCATGTAAAAGGATTTAAAAATGAAATCCAAATAAAAAAAATCAATATATCATCAGAAGTCTGCTTAGACACCTGCAGGAATTGAAAAGGAATAAAAAACTGACCTCCCTAAAGAGGGAGTGTCCCACAGTGAGTTTTACATTCAAACATCTAAAGCAAACCAGGGAACATCACTCAGTTTCAGAAACTGCTTTGCATCCAGGTTGCCAAAGTTCATGAACCAAAATTCAATAAATTAAAGGGAGCAAAAAATGTACCTTCCTAGAAAATATGTTTCGTCTCGTTACTTACGGTGGCCCAGAGGTGTCAACACTGAAGCCGCAACACAAATACCAAAGCCACATCGGAAATATAAAACTAGGAAGGAAGTTACGCAGCAGCTGGTCGTTATACATGACAGAAGAAGAAGAAGCTTCGATAGCGGACTCACAAGCAAATGTTGCCCGTTTGATAAGTTAAACGCTTTCACTGTTATTAACTGTGAGCACTATTATGTGATTTTCACAAGTGAGCATAGTTAGTGTCCTTATTTTCTTGTTATACACTCTCCCATTTAACGATGAGTCAGCATAACGGGAAAGTGGGATGAAGTGTCCATTAAATATGTAACTGCGTATGTAAATTTATGTAAAAAACTAAGCTCCCTCTCACCCCTTCACTCTTGCAGATCCTTAAGAAGCGAAGTGACAGCAGAACAAGGACTTCAAAGAAGTCTTTAAGCAGAAAAAAACGTAAATGGTTGAATGAAAGACCTGCAAAGATCTCTGCTTTTCAGTTTGAAACATCTGAAAACACAACTGAGGAGGAAAGTATCACTACGGGTCTCTGCCATGAAGCCTTTATGGTTGAGCTCACCTTATAGAAGAATTTCCCAGGTAAACCTGCTGTGAATAAAGATAAAGTTGATGAACATCACTGATCTTACTAGCAGTGGAGCTCCACTCCACAAGAGAAAAGCATTGAAATGATTTGAGAGATCAAAGAACTGAAATTAAGGCTCAGGATTCTGGAAACTCTTCAGATTTATTAAAAAGTTCTTCATCTTGATGAACTTTGATGCTTTTCTTTATAAACACTTATGACAGTTGCAAAATGTTTAATGCTGCCCTGCAGCAGGCCTTAGAACGGTCCCACACCATCGGCCAACGCTGAACATGAGACGTTTCATTGGTCTCAAAGATTTCCTCAGTCGGTTTTAGTTGCTCTCCAGTCTGTCTGAGTCCAAATTTAGCTTCTGATTATTTACAAGGTAAATATAAACCAGATTATTGAGAAATTCAATCAGTGTGAAGCTCTCAGAAAATCTCAGTGTGGGAAAAAATCAACAGCTTCAATCAGCAACAGAAGAGCCGGAAATGTTGGTGTCTGCTAACATGTCTGCGATGATATGTTAGCAGAAAAGCGAATCAGGCTCACACACTGGAAAAAAATAAAAATCTAGATAAGTAATTTTTTTTCTTAAGATAAGTGTATTTTTTCTTAGATTGAGGAGGTAAGTGAGACACTTTGCTAATGGAACAAGACAATTTACATTTAAAATAAGAAAAAAACTATTTCATTGTCTTATTTCAAGGGTATATTATCTAATTAGCTTATTTTCAGAGTAAAACTCCTCATTCCATTTGCAAATCATCTTATTTACTTACTCAAATCAAGGGTAAATACACTTAATTTAAGACATTTTCACTAATTTCTAGTTGGTTTTTGCAGTGCACTGAGCCTGGTTCTGCTGGAGGTTTCTTCCTGTTCAAAGGGAGTTTTTCCTCTCCACTGTCGCTGCAAGCATGCTTAGTGTGAGGGATTGCTGAAGAGTCAATGAGTCGATGCAATCAGCTGGTTTTCCTTAGATAGAAAACTTTGAATCAATCTGACTGGATGATCTGGTGAACTGGAAAGTGACCTGAGATGACATGATGTGAATTGGAGCTATAGAAATAAACTGAATAGAATTGAAGATTCTCAGTCATTCAGGTCAAGCTTGAAAAAGTTCATTTTAGGCAACTGGACATGAAGTTTTCTAGAAGTAATTTCTCCTCTCATGCAAGAAGCTTCTTCAGTTTAGGGGAAAGAATTAGGGGAACTAAACAAAAGCGGGCTCTGATCCTCCCCACTGGATTGGCCGTGGAGGGGGGTTAATGGTGGTTAGGGGTTTCTGATGGCTCCTTAACTCCCTCGTCAGAGCGGCTTCAATGACATGCCTCTTTGAGGTGTGAGTCAGGTGAGGTCAGGTGAGAAAACAGAAGAAGGAACATCGTCATTCCAGATGTTGCTGGAGCACCGGATCCCTGTGCTCTTCAAACCCAGCAACACCCTGAGACAGAAACTGATTCCCCCCAAAGGTAGGACACCCAGAAGCAACACCGACAAGGTGGTTTCTGCCGTTCAGTGAAGTGAAGAGTGCCAAGCAACCCCTACACAGGAGGACCATCTGGACAGGACTCAGCTGTTCACCTTCAACTGAAGGCTAAAGGACACTCGTTTGAGGACAACAACGTCCAGATTCTGGCCAAGGAGGACCGATGGTTTAAGAGAGGGGCTAAGGAAGCCATCTTTGTTAACCTGGAAAAAACATCTCTCAACAGAGGAGGTGGTCTTAGACAGAACCTTTCACCTTACTTACAAACGGCTTTTAGGAACAATACCAGAAGATTCACCCCTCACCTGAAGGCCTGGTTCTCCTCCTGCAGCAGAAATTTGTAGTGAGCATGTCACAGATATTGTTTTATGCTTAATATTGAAGCGTGATCTATGCTATGTTATTCCACGCCAGAGGGCCAATCAGGAACTAGCTGTGGGTCTAGATACGGCCGAGGCGGTGAGGAAGGGGGGGGGGGCAAGTTTGTGCGACAGCCGAGGGACATGAGGGCCAAAAAGAGCGGAGATCCAGGTGGACAAAGGGTCCCAGCGTTCTCACGCACCTCGCTCTGCTAGCTGCTCCATCTTCACCAGTCATTTTCCATAATGGTGGTCAGACAAACAAAACCAGCCGGAACCAAACAGTAAATACGCATAGAGTAGAGTGGATTTGACCAATCAGAGGCCTCCTGTCTGCGTTCACCTACAATTTTAGAGAGGTGCAGCAGAGTGTCTGCGGAAAGGGGGGGCATATCTGCATTAAGTGCGACACACACGCAGACGACCTGGTTTCTGAGTATAAACCAGCCTTGACTCACACTTCAATGAGGCATGTCACTGAAAGCACTCTGATGAGGGAGTTAACGACCCATCAGAACTTCATAACCACCATAAACACCCCATGTGACCTTCCTAAAATAAGTGCATTCGTTCTTGATTTGAGGAGATAAAAGAGACATTTTGCCGATCGAACAAGACACTTTAGATTTAAAATAAGGAAACAGTTGAATTGTCTTATGTCAAGTGCATATTATCTAATTATCATTTTATTTAGAGTGAAAATACTCATTCCATTGGCAAACTATCTAATTTACTTGCTCAAATTAATGGTAAATACGCTTAATTTAAGACATTTTTTACTTATTTTTAGATCATTTTTCCAGCGCAGTAGGAGGGATCAGGGCCACCTTTATTTTTTCCCCCTAATTCTTTGTTTCCCCTACAGAACTGAAGAAGCTTCTTGGATGAGAGGAGAAACGTCTTTTAGAAAACCTGTCTTCAGTTTCACCTTCATCACTGAGGAACATTGGGATTTGCTAATCGATGAAGCTAATCAAGCTAATAACCAATGCTATGTTCACTGAGTTCTGTTTGATTGAAGTCATTATCTGAGCAGCTTTTGCTGCACTGGTTTTTATTTCAGGTGTCCAGCAGCAGAGATCCACACTTTTCAGTTTTTTATCAGTAAAAATGTGAAAATAACTGGAGGGGAAAATGTGTTTTCTGCCACGTCTTTGCACCACTTTATGTCCGTCTTTCACTCAAACCAAATCCTGGCAGCCATATTGGATTCTAAGATACATGCAGCCTTCCACCCATCATGCACTGTTGGTTGGAAATAATGTTATTATAGTTTCTGATCTTATCCTGTAGAATGAAGTACCTTTAGGATGAGACGGTACGACATCACTACACATTCCGTTACGCCTAGATGTGATTAATAAATATTTACACTGCAAAAACCATCTAGAAATAAGTGAAAATGTCTTAAATTAAGTGTATTTACCCTTAATTTGAGTAGGTAAATGAGATAGTTTGCCAATGGTATTAGTATTTTTACTCTTAAAATAAGATAATTAGATAACATGCACTTGAAATAAAACAATCCAATTGTGTTTTCTTATTCTAAGAGTAAATTGTCTTGTTCCATTGGCAAGATATCTCTTTTACCTCCTCAATTCAAGAACAAATGCACTTATTTCAAGAAAAAATAACAAATCTAGATTTAGATATTTTTCCGTGCATTGCTGAGGGTCATTAGTGGCTGTTTGTTTTCATCTTTAAAAATGTTTTCCCCTGATTGGTTTACTGAACGTTCCTGTCATCAGATAATCCATCTACTGATCATCCTCTTCAAGTCTCACCTCTGCACCGTGGTCCAACAGCAGCTCCAGGCACCTCAAGTGTCCGAGAGCAGCGGCGGTGCGCAGGGGCGTCACCGGGACCCCCCAGCCGCTCGGGGCATCGATGCACCTCCTGTATTTTTCCTGAGCGAGGAGGTCAGAGAGCAGGGCGGCGTCGTCTGCGCTCACGGCGTTGTTCAAGGCCCGACCCTGCTCTCCGTCCTCGTCCTCCTCCTTGGGCTGCAGGAGGGAGAAGATTTTAGAAATGTCCATCAGACTCATGTTGACAGCCGGGTCCAGGGCCATGGAGGAACTTCAAGCCAGGAGGGATCAGAAGCGCTTCATCTGCAAAGCCACAGATTCTGTTGAGTCTCTCCTGGTGTGCAGCTTGTTTATGTTAGGATTTGTTTGGGTTGATCATCATCACAGATTATCCGCCGGCATCAAGCCTCTGTTAGCTCCGATGATGTTAAAGCTCCATCATAAAGAAGGAAGCAGAGTTAGAGAGGTCCTTCTTCTACAGCTGCTATGAGGAGTAAAACTGTGTGTGAACAATGGGGGCCAGGGGCTCCTCTACAGTGGGGGGTGCACAGGAGGCTAATTTTAGGCCACACAGGGTGTCTGGCTACACTTCCATTCTGGGAGAGTGAAGGCTCAGGTTTATAATTAGAGAGGTGATAGCAGATGATAGCAGAGCAGAACTCAGTCATCCAGAATCAAAGCAAAATAAAGGCAGAAGTTCAGCAGGTGGACGCCTTTAGACCAGACTATATTTAAAGGGGAATCGTTTGAATATAAATCCGCCTTTTTGATGCGTTTCCTTGTTATTTTTATCTCCTGATTCCTGACTGAGGGACCGTCAGCTGTGAGGCTGTCAGGGGGGGGTCAGCTGCTCCTCCTCTCCCCCCATGTCTTCTCACTGCCCCATGTTTAGACAGGAGCCTCAGACTCATGCATTCCTTCAGCAGATGGCAGACTGTCAGGTTTCTGGCATTGTTCAAACACATGAAGGTGCTGTACGCATTTATTGGACAGAAGATGATGATGATGATGATGATGTGGAGACGGGCGTTTCTGTCAATGCTGGCTCAGGGAAACCTTTCCAGGAACAGAGGCTGAGCAGGAGCTGTCGGCACAGAGCCTGATGGGTTCCAACCAGAAAGGTCATTTATATCCTGGTATCACTTCCTTCAATAAAACAGACTCTTTGGAGAATCAAAGAAATATTTTAATCTCCTTTTACTAAAGATTAAAAGAATCTGCAATTTCCAGCCTGGTCGAGCTGCATATTTAGTCTCTAGTGTCTTTAGAGCTCTTTGGTCTTTGGCCATGTTAGTAGTTGGATTTTTCTGGCGATGCAGCAATAAGAATAATTGTCTTGATGCCAAAAAGAGCCCAACAGATTTTACTTTCACCAGTGGAGCAGTACGGCTATCGCCATAGCGTTCCGCTTGATTTATGCATAGAAATAGCTTTATTATAATTCATGCAGGGAGTTTTACAGATCATATGGACACTGCAATGTAAGTAGAACAGGAAAGAAAAAAAAAGATGAAAGGAAAAAGAGATAAAAGGGATAAAACGTCTTCATTCTGCTTCATCACCTGCAAAGAGATGGAAAAAGAACAGCACAACCAACGGATATAAGAGACACAATAAAGTAACACCTTGATACTATCGCTGAAGTATAAGTAGTATTATTTAATCTGACATGTACTCTGTGGTAGCTGAAGAACAGAATATGGGTTTAGTAGTTGAATTGTGACTGATTGTATGGGGTGGATCGGTGTCTTTATGCAGACAGGTGCATCTAATTTAGAATAATAAGTGGAGGTGGACTAACAAGACAGTGATGGTCAGAAGGTTTGCTGAATAGCAGGTGTTCAAATACTTAATTGCAGCAGTAACATGCAAATAAATGATTTTAAAAAATCTGAAATTGTGATTTCTGGAGTTTTTCTAATTATGTCTCTTACAGTGGACATGCTCCTAAGATAAAACAGGCCAGAACCCGACACCATGTGGAAGAACCTGAAAAATAGCAGAGCGTTCAAATAATTATTTTCTTCACTGGAAGATCTAAAACATGCGGCATCTATTTGTATTCAACCCCTGAAATGATGTTAGAGAAGAACCTCTGATCCAATTTTAATTCAATTCTATTCAGTTTATTTCTATAGCTCCAATTCACATCATGTCATCTCAGGTCACTTTCCAGTTCACCAGATCATCCAGTCAGATTGATTCAAAGTTTTCTATCTAAGGAAAACCAGCTGATTGCATCGACTCATTGACTCTTCAGCAATCCCTCACACTAAGCATGCTTGTAGCGACAGTGGAGAGGAAAAACTCCCTTTGAACAGGAAGAAACCTCCAGCAGAACCAGGCTCAGTGTGAGCGGCCATCTGCTGAGGCCCACTGGGGTTCAAGGAGACAGAAGCAGACATAGAAAAACAAGCATAGATACAAAAGGCAACTGTCAACCAGCTCCACAGGCGGCCCCGTCCAGGAAACACACAGCCAGGCAGACGAGCTCCGAGCCAGCTCCCATGTCAGAGGATGAAGAGAGCACATCCAGTTAGTCACAGTCAGAGAAACAGGACTACACTGGAAAACAGGCCAAGCTCCAACATCTAGAAACAAAGGTGTTGATGGCAGCAGCACAGCTGATATTTCTCTCCAGGATGGAGTCACAGCCAAACAGGAACAGACGAGGCAAAGCTACTCTTAGGAAAAGCAAAGAGAGCAGAACGTTAGAGATTGAACTAAAAGATTCTGCAGAGTGGGAGAATAGAGATAGAATGAAGCAGAATGATGAAAAAGGGGTCCCTATGTCCTCCAGCAGTCTAAGCCTATAGCAGCAGAACTATAGAGATAGATCAGGATAACCTGAGCCACTCTAACTAGAAGCTTTATCAAAAAGGAAAGTTTTAAGCCTAGCCTTAAAAGTAGACAGGGTGTCTGCCTCACGGACTAAAACTGGTAGTTGGTTCCACAGGAGAGGAGCCTGATAACTAAAAGATCTGCCTCCCATTCTACTTTTAGAAGTTCTAGGAACCACTAGTAAACCTGCAGTTTGAGAGTGAAGTGCTCTGTTAGGAACATAAGGAACAATCAGATCTCTGATATCAGATGGAGCTTGGCCATTTAAGGCTTTATATGTGAGAAGGAGGATTTTAAATTCTATTCTGGATTTAACAGGAAGCCAATGAAGAGAAGTAACCAAACACCTTAGATCCAAACACACAAAACTCTTATATAAAGATTCGGTCAGACATCAATACACTATGAACAAAAAAGTGTCAAAAACAGAAATATTTTGAATATGTTGAGCGAGGGCTTCTCACATACACAGATCATATAGATCAGAGTGAGGACATAAATTTTAAGATCTACAAATATCTGTAGACATCAAATAAATAAACCAAACAATCTTCAGACCAACTTCAGAAATGTGTTGTTTTTTTGTTTAGCAATTGGCATCAGAGGATTTAAAGGAATATTTAGTTAACCTTCTTATGGCCAAAATGAATGTATATTTTTGTTTTTGTATTGATCTAAAATCATCTAAACACGTTTTCACCTCCTTTAGATTAAAATATCAGAAAATATTATTAGAATAAACAAACCAGAACAGGAACAGAGGGTTGGACTCAAGAACAGGTGTTCTGTTGTAAACACTGATCTCCATTTATTCACTGGTTTGCCTAAAAAAGGTGAAGCCACCGTCCGCCATGTTGGTACTCCCCACTCTCACGGAGGCAGATAGTACAGGCTGTAGTGTAACATTAGTCTGGCTCTCTCAGACTGACTGGAAGACATTGACTGAGTTAGAAAATAGAAAGTAGAGGAAATAGAAAGTAATTCACTAAAATATCATGTAATTCATTCTTTATTAAATGGCTGATGATGTCATTTTTGTAGAGTTTGTTGTATTTCTTATTTGAAAAAGTCATGATGTGCTAAAATATATTGCATGTTATATTGACGGAAAAAAAACAACTGAAACATTTGACCCCTATACACATCTATATATATATATATATATATATAGGATATTACCTGTATTACCAGATATGTTATAGACTTCACAATGACTATGCAATGTGATGGTGTTTATATTGCGACCGGTCTATCTAGGGAGTACCAATATGGCGGCCGGTGGCTTTACCCTAACCCGGTACTACCAACAGAAAATCAGCAAAAAGTGGATCAACAGAGATCACAGGTTGTACAGTTCTTCACAAACCACCAGATGGCGGTAGAGGCGCACCAGCAGCAGGAAGTCTAAGAAGGGAGAAGGGAGGTTTCTTCTAAGTATAAAAAGACTGGCTTGTTTTTCTCATTGTGCCTTTTACTCTATTTTCAAATAATAAACGGAAATTTTAATTCACCACAAAAATGTAAAATCTGCAGAGTCAGAGAAAACACTGCATTACATATAAAAATATGTGAAGAAAGAAAATCTGGCAAAAAAATGCCATAATCAATAATGTTAATAATAATAATAAAAGATTTCAATTCAGCAATGAATAAATTAATTTATGTGCTCATTGCTCAATCAATCTAATATTCAGCCGTAGACCATCCATCCATCCATTTGTGCCTCATTCATCAATAAATGTGATCCTGAACCCCAGAAGCTCAGCAGAGGCAGAAAAAGCAGGAAGGAAAACCTGCAGGTGATGGAAGCAGCCCTGCAGCCGCAGCTTCAGCCCTGCAGCCGCAGCTTCAAGCCTACAGCCGCAGCTTCAGGCCTGCAGCCGCAGCTTCAAGCCTGCAGCTTCAGCCCTGCAGCTTCAAGACTACAGCCGCAGCTTCAGCCCTGCAGCCGCAGCTTCAAGCCTACAGCCGCAACTTCAGCCCTGCAGCTGCAGCTTCAGGCCTGCAGTCGCAGCTTCAGGCCTGCAGCCGCAGCTTCAGCCCTGCAGCCGCAGCTTCAAGCCTGCAGTCGCAACTTCAGGCCTGCAGTCGCAGCCGCAGCTTCAGCCCTGCAGCCGCAGCTTCAAGCCTGCAGCCGCAACTTCAGCCCTGCAGCCGCAGCTTCAAGCCTGCAGTCGCAACTTCAGCCCTGCAGCTGCAGCTTCAGGCCTGCAGTCGCAGCTTCAGGCCTGCAGCCGCAGCTTCAGCCCTACAGCCGCAGCTTCAGCCCTGCAGCCGCAGCTTCAAGCCTGCAGCCGCAACTTCAGCCCTGCAGCTGCAGCTTCAGCCCTGCAGCCGCAGCTTCAAGCCTACAGCCGCAACTTTAAGCCTGCAGCTTCAGCTGCAGCTTCATTCAGAGGAGAACAGAGACTGACCTCCTGAGGGGCTGCAAGTCAACAGGGTGTGCACAGGTGAGCGGCCATCTTTCTGTGGTTGAATACTTATTGCTGACCAGCAGGAGAGAAGGGGGGGGGACAAAGCAGTGCCATGCCACACCCTCCGGTCAAGTGTCTGCAGGCTGGGCTGAGACAAACAGGTCTTTCCAGCCTTGAAACCTTTAATCTGGAGAAGACACAACTGCACTTTCAAACACTGAAGCACAGACTAAACACAAACTGCTCAGACTAAGTTAAGGTCAGATTAGTTTCTTAGTCAGACAGTTTGATTGTTCTATTCTAAACATGAAAAATAAAAGCTGTTAATGTTCCTCTGCTGCAGGGTCAGACTCCTGTGGGGGAGTCAGTGCAGAGTCCCGGCCCTGGTTGGATTTGGGAGGAACTTCTTTGGTGGAAATATGCGGGTCACAGCAACCTGGGGTTGCCTTAGCAACCACTAAAGAACATGGAGTTGCCCTGGCAACAGATGAAATGAGGGGTTACCCTGACAAAAACGCTACAGGAACTCATTTAACAAATCCTCGCTGTCCTTTTTCAGACAGATAGCTGCAGACATGACAGTATTAGCAGTGAAAGGCAGAGACGCCTTATTTTCAGAAACACAGACTAAGTCCATTCATGTGGCCGATTCAGACCCAACAATGTTTACAAGGCCGCACAAAAGTATTCATACCCTCTAACCCTCTCCTCCTCTCAACAAATGTGAATAGGTCATGTTAGGGGTGCTTAGATGTGGAAAAAGATACATTTAGATTTAAAGGTAAAGTCCGGTCATATTTACAATACAAACTTCTGAAACTTACTTTAAATATGAAATTATAACATACTGCTCAGGAAATGTTTTTTAATTAACAGGGTTTATACAGGAATGCTCAACTCTAATTTAATGCTTTTAGAAATAATTTAAATCAAAAATTACCCATGACTCATTTTATGTGGATGATATAGATATATATATATATATATCTCCATCTACTGCAAAATCCTTTTTTTCCTTAGCTTTTTCTCCACCTCCAGCTTCTTTTCCAAATATTCAGCTTTACGATCAACAGGAAGCAGTTCCATCACGATATATCTGCTGAAATTATTGCTATAAACATTTAAAAAATATAAATGCCACTATAATCACATTTAATGAATTGTAAAGCCAATTAAGAGCCTAATTTAAATAATTGAATGACTTTTAATGCTTGTAAAGCGGGGAGAATGGCGCTAGGCTTACCGCACCGTGACGTCACTGCTGGAAGATGGCAGGAGGGAGGGGTTACTATATTTGGGCAAAAATGGCCGCTCCCAGACTCTGTTATCATGATGAAAATTATTTTACTGATTAATGCTAAATTCATTGAATCACCACTAATGTATTAGTTTTCGGTATAAATAATGATTGATTATTCTTTGCTGACCGGATTTTTCCGTTAACCAATAATCTCAGCTGTAACTGTATAAAATGAATCGTTATCTCTATTATAAATTAATGCTCTACCAGCACAAGAAACACATTGACCTTCATTTGTGGTTAAATGTGACAAAAACAAAGATGTTTTGTTCAGGTTAGAAGAAACCAGACAAAGTAGAAAACATCAAATTTATTTTTTGTTCACTGTATTAAAGTTAAACACGTTAACAGCTTTTTTTCCTCTCATTTTCATCCCTTTAAACATAAAACAACTGTGAAGCTGTTTTTAGCTTAGAGATTAAAACAATGTACTTTTACTTTTTATTGGCACAAATACACAGCAGTCCCAGCATGCACTGCAAAAACCATTAGAACAAGATAATAAAAGGCAAACAACATTATTTGGACAAGTTCACTTTGGAAACACTATTGTACTAATATACAATGGAAGTCATACAGTTATATTTATATAGTTAACGGATCAGAAAGGAGGACAGACACACAACTTATCACTATATCCAGAATTATCTGCTAAAACAATTGACTAAAACAGAGAGTTTGCTGAAGCCGCCTGGAAGCTCAGAGCTTTTTATTTCAGTCATGTGGAGAAATAAACCTGGATGATCCAAGATCAGTGGATGGGAGCACTTTGAACCCTCCAGAGAAGATGAAGGTGTGAGAAGATCTACTCATCGGGCTTCCTCTTGGGCTTCTTTGGGTTGCGGGAGCGGCTCTTGGCCTTGCAGAGCGGACATATGGGAGCGTTGCGGTGAATCTGCTGGTGGCAGGACAGGCACGCCTGGAGAGAAGAAGTTTAACGCTTTATTCTGGGCTTATTAGAAGCTGCAGAAATATCAGTGGCTTTTAAAGGTTTTACCTGTTAGAAAACACAAGAGTTGGAAGGAAAACGACAGATTGCCTTTGTTTTTTAACTCAACAGGTCTAAAAAGTGTGGTGTGCATTTGTATTACCCCACTTCACTCGGATACCTCTAAATAAATCCAATTACATTTAAAAGTCCCTTATTTAGTAACGGGACTGCTTGTGTAAAAGCTAGTCATCAAATAGACAGCGATTAAGGATTCCTCCAACTCTGAGTAACTGGATGATTAGAGGGCATTTGTCTCACTTCCTGCTGACAGATTTATGCCTTTCAGAGCTTTTAATGAAGGCAGCAGACAGAAAACAGAGCAGCTTTACTGCTAAACTAAATTAGCCTTTCATTAAAGAACGGTGTCAATGCTAAAACACCTGAGCACCAAAGCCCCCCCCCCATGCCTAGTTGTGATGACATCTCCACGTTAATTGGTGACTGGATCAATAGTTCATTAACTCCTGCTTCAAAGAATCAGAGAGAAAGTCTTTCTAACCGCAGAACCAGAAGCTCTTGGCATAGAACCTAAGTAAGCCTGGGTGGAATAAACAGTCTGAATTATACCTGAATCAAAATGTCCTCCAGAACTTTTTAATTGTTAATGTGTAATAATGTTGTGTTAATGCTACTAAAAATGGGCTGAGAAAACTTTGTAATAAAGAACAGTGTTGCACCATTTTTTGGCCCCAATACCAGATACCTGGTTGTGTCCTATTCAATTCAATTCAGTTTATTTATATAGCGCCAAATTCACAAAAAATGTCATCTCAAGGCACTTTACAGTTCAACCAGATCATAAAGTCAAATTGATACAAAGTTTTATATCTAAGGAAAACCAGTTGATTGGCCGATACCAGACACCTGGCTGTGTAGTATCGGCCGATACCGATACCAGATACCTGGCTGTGTAGTATTGGCCGATACCGATACCAGATACCTGGCTGTGTAGTATTGGCCGATACCAGATACCTGGTTGTGTAGTATCGGCCGATACCGATACCAGATACCTGGTTGTGTAGTATTGGCCGATACCAGATACCTGGCTGTGTAGTATCGGCCGATAACGATACCAGATACCTGGCTGTGTAGTATTGGCCGATACCGATACCAGATACCTGGTTGTGTAGTATTGGCCGATACCAGATACCTGGCTGTGTAGTATCGGCCGATAACGATACCAGATACCTGGCTGTGTAGAATTGGCCGATACCTATACCAGATACCTGGCTGTGTAGTATTGGCCGATACCGATACCAGATACCTGGCTGTGTCCTATTCAATTCAATTCAGTTTATTTATATAGCGCCAAATTCACAAAAAATGTCATCTCAAGGCACTTTACAGTTCAACCAGATCATAAAGTCAAATTGATACAAAGTTTTATATCTAAGGAAAACCAGTTGATTGGCCGATACCAGACACCTGGCTGTGTAGTATCGGCCGATACCAGATACCTGGCTGTGTAGTATTGGCCGATACCGATACCAGATACCTGGCTGTGTAGTATTGGCCGATACCAGATACCTGGCTGTGTAGTATCGGCCGATACCAGATACCTGGCTGTGTAGTATCGGCCGATACCGATACCAGATACCTGGCTGTGTAGTATTGGCCGATACCAGATACCTGGCTGTGTAGTATTGGCCGATACCTGGCTGTGTAGTATCGGCCGATACCGATACCAGATACGTGGCTGTGTAGTATCGGCCGATACCAGATACCTGGCTGTGTAGTATTGGCCGATACCGATACCAGATACCTGGTTGTGTAGTATTGGCCGATACCGATACCAGATACCTGGCTGTGTAGTATTGGCCGATACCGATACCAGATACCTGGCTGTGTAGTATTGGCCGATACCAGATACCTGGCTGTGTAGTATCGGCCGATACCGATACCAGATACCTGGTTGTGTAGTATTGGCCGATACCGATACCAGATACCTGGCTGTGTAGTATTGGCCGATACCAGACACCTGGCTGTGTAGTATCGGCCGATACCAGATACCAGATACCTGGCTGTGTAGTATCGGCCGATACCAGACACCTGGCTGTGTAGCATTGGTCGATACCGATACCAGATACCTGGCTGTGTAGTATTGGCCGATACCAGACACCTGGCTGTGTAGCATTGGTCGATACCAGATACCAGATACCTGGCTGTGTAGTATTGGCCGATACTGATACCAGATACCTGGCTGTGTAGTATTGGCCGATACCGATACCAGATACCTGGCTGTGTAGTATTGGACGATACCGATACCAGATACCTGGCTGTGTAGCATTGGCCGATACCGATACCTGATACCTGGCTGTGTAGTATTGGCCGATACCAGACACCTGGCTGTGTAGTATTGGCTGATACCAGATACGTGGCTGTGTAGTATCGGCCGATACCAGATACCTGGCTGTGTAGTATTGGCCGATACCGATACCAGATACCTGGCTGTGTAGTATTGGCCGATACCAGACACCAGATACCTGGCTGTGTAGTATTGGCCGATACTGATACCAGATACCTGGCTGTGTAGTATTGGCAGATACCGATACCAGATACCTGGCTGTGTAGTATTGGCCGATACCGATACCTGATACCTGGCTGTGTAGTATTGGCCGATACCAGACACCTGGCTGTGTAGTATTGGCTGATACCAGGTACGTGGCTGTGTAGTATCGGCCGATACCAGGTACGTGGCTGTGTAGTATCGGCCGATACCAGATACCTGGCTGTGTAGTATTGGCCGATACCGATACCAGATACCTGGCTGTGTAGTATTGGCCGATACCAGATACCTGGCTGTGTAGTATCGGCCGATACCGATACCTGGCTGTGTAGTATTGGCCGATACCGATACCAGATACCTGGCTGTGTAGTATTGGACGATACCAGACACCTGGCTGTGTAGTATTGGCTGATACCAGGTACGTGGCTGTGTAGTATCGGCCGATACCAGGTACGTGGCTGTGTAGTATCGGCCGATACCAGATACCTGGCTGTGTAGTATTGGCCGATACCGATACCAGATACCTGGCTGTGTAGTATTGGCCGATACCAGATACCTGGCTGTGTAGTATCGGCCGATACCGATACCTGGCTGTGTAGTATTGGCCGATACCGATACCAGATACCTGGCTGTGTAGTATTGGACGATACCGATACCAGATACCTGGCTGTGTAGTATTGGCCGATACCGATACCTGATACCTGGCTGTGTAGTATTGGCCGATACCAGACACCTGGCTGTGTAGTATTGGCTGATACCAGATACGTGGCTGTGTAGTATCGGCCGATACCAGATACCTGGCTGTGTAGTATTGGCCGATACCGATACCAGATACCTGGTTGTGTAGTATTGGCCGATACCAGATACCTGGCTGTGTAGTATTGGCCAATACCAGACACCAGATACCTGGCTGTGTAGTATTGGCCGATACCAGACACCAGATACCTGGCTGTGTAGTATTGGCCGATACCAGACACCAGATACCTGGCTGTGTAGTATTGGCCGATACCGATACCAGATACCTGGCTGTGTAGTATTGGCCGATACCGATACCAGATACCTGGCTGTGTAGTATTGGCCGATACCGATACCAGATACCTGGCTGTGTAGTATTGGCCGATACCGATACCTGATACCTGGCTGTGTAGTATTGGCCGATACCAGACACCTGGCTGTGTAGTATTGGCCGATACCAGATACGTGGCTGTGTAGTATCGGCCGATACCAGATACCTGGCTGTGTAGTATTGGCCGATACCGATACCAGATACCTGGCTGTGTAGTATTGGCCGATACCAGACACCTGGCTGTGTAGTATTGGCTGATACCGATACCTGATACCTGGCTGTGTAGTATTGGCCGATACCAGACACCTGGCTGTGTAGTATTGGCCGATACCAGACACCTGGCTGTGTAGTATTGGCCGATACCAGATACCTGGCTGTGTAGTATCGGCCGATACCAGATACCTGGCTGTGTAGTATTGGCCGATACCGATACCAGATACCTGGCTGTGTAGTATTGGCCCGATACCAGATACCTGGCTGTGTAGTATTGGCCGATACTGTTACTCAAACTGTACGACAAAACTGCAGGGTTTAAAAGTTCACGGGTTACGATGAATGTTCTCACACTGTGCGACCAGACATTCTGATGCAATCTACCTGCTTACACTGTTAGTCTAAAAACATCGTCAGACTCAGCGGTGAGAGATGGCGCCGGTTGGACTCATCAATCTGGAAGAAGAAGACCTCCCTTGTTTGCACATGCTTAGTGCTCGAGGTTCTGGTAAATCGGCTTGTAGCTTTGCTTCAGCAGCAGGATTTACTTTATAGAAAAGCATTTGTATGCGACCAGTTTTTTTTTTTACAGGGGGCTGAATATAAATATTTGTAGTGAGAGAGATTGGGTTTAAACCTTAAACTGAATACTTCTACAGAGCACTACACCACTAAAACTATTCTCACCTTATTAAATGTTAATTAGTAATGTGATCAGTCTTTATACATTAACAGGATGCAATCGATTAATAAAATATCTGTGAGGATAAGCAGCAGAAAACCAGGAACTCTGAGCCAAGCAGCCCTGTGTTCACAGGAAGGTTAATACTTCAGCTGTTTCTTTAATAATCAAAAAGTGCTTTAATATCCTTCTCCTAACAACATTAGTATGGATGTTTCAGCCATGTTGACATTACAGCTATACTTCAGGAGTTTTCTGTAGGTGGGGAACCATGTCTGCAGGGCCCTAAATCTGGTCAACTCTCTGGGTCTTTCAGTGGCTTCGTACAGTAAAAACACAATAAAAGCAACAGTGTTTTTATTCATGTTTGGATGGAATACTTCATTGGTCTTCACTAATGCACCTCCTTGTCCAACATATTTTATTTATCTCTCTGCCTCCTACACCTGACAGTCATCTTCAACTCCTAATAGAGCCTGAGAAGGAAATAAAATCAGTGGATTAAAGTGTGATGGAGCACGGACACATTTAAAAACAGCAGGACAGCGAGTCATGAGAAGGAATGAAGACCTCTAAAAACTATGAAAAGAAACAAAAACAGTTTTTAGGTAAAAGAGTAACCAAACACAGCTAAATAAATGTTTTACCACTAAAGAGAACATTCCTGCATCCATTCAGGTTATCCTGAGCTATCTCTATAGTTCTGCTGCTATAGGCTTAGACTGCTGGAGGACATAGGGACCCCTTTTTCATCATTCTGCTTCATTCTATCTCTATTCTCCCACTCTGCAGAATCTGTTAGTTCAATCTCTAACGTTCTCTCTAACGTGACTCCATCCTGGGGAGAAATATCAGCTGTGCTGCTGCCATCAACACCTTTAAGTATAAATGCTTTTCAGTGTTTAGTCCCGTTTCTCTCCTAGACATAGATATGAGCTCCACTTTACTGAGACTCACTGGACCTGCTCTCTTTCATCCAATTGACATGAAAACTGGTTCAAAGCTTGTCTTACAGTTCCTTCCTAGACAGAGTTACCTTTTCTAACATATACCGCTTTCCCACTGGCCGAAAAAAACAGTTTAAACTCGGGAACAATGGGCTTTAGTGTGACTGGGAACAGGTCACTGACGTATGTCTACCCGGGCCAAATTACTCTGAAGTGTTTCGTGTTAAAATCTCCTGGGCTCTGATTGGCATGCTCTGGGAACACCAGAGCTGGGTTGACCCGCTAAATTACTTGACACTATTGAAGGCACCATATTGGACGTCGACACACGGCGTCAGTCGTTTCTGATCTAACAAGCAGAGACAACTCTGTTAACATTGGATAAACATGGAGCAGCTCTGGTGGAGGAAGTCAGACAGATTACTTTCCTTATTTCCGTAGCACTGGTGGCACCATCGGCGCCTAACCAGTGTAATGGAGTCGCCAGACACCAGGGGAACAGAGGCCACCAAGCTGCCAGTGAGGGGTTAGAACAGCTTTTTTAGCCAGTGGGAAGGGAGCCAGATGCTGATTGTTAGTGGGTCGACCATGCTTGAAGAACATGCGCTAAGGTGCTATTTTCAGAGGGGAAGAGGCTTTAGAACGTATTTATAGATCAATGCTTCTATGCGGTTTTTGTATGTCACCTTGAGTCAGCCATGGCAGAAGGCCTTTCGCACCAAGCCTGGTTCTGCTGAAGGTTTCTTCCTGTTAAGTTGCCAATATATAAATAAACTGAATCCAATCCATCATCCATACAATCTGATCTTAGCAGAGGACAGAGGCCAACACAGACACAGAATAAACCCACTCAGACCCACTTTACTGAAAAATAATTGGGTGTTGAAAGAAGAAGATCAAGACATGTTTGTCATTTGTTGGTTGAACTTCAGCAAGAATTAAGGCTATTAGTTATTCCCACCAGACGGCTGAACTCAACATCACACCTGTGACAACAAAGTGGTGTAATTTATGTTCTTATAGTCCTGCCTTACTGGTTTTTGCTGTTTGTTCTCAACATTAATAATTTATCTTACAAGGTGTCAGAAATAAGATGTGGGATGGATAAAGGCAAAAAAAAAAAATCTTTGTATCAAGGCACCGAAATCTGCTGTTGGCCGATGATCAGGGAAAAAAACCTTTACCATTGTAGCGTTGTCTATTGTGGGTGTTAGTCACAGTGGACAGAACTTTGTAGGAGTTTGGCAGCTGAGTTTACTATAAGTTTGACTCGTTAAAGGTAAAATTTGTGCCATTTTGTGCTGAAAGCCCTAAAAAGAAAAGGCAACGACGTATTTGGACAAAGACATGGCTGAGCAAACGTGGCTACTACGGTCTGTCAGTTTACAGAAAGAACTCCATTTCACTCACTGCACCCCCGCCATGCTGCTGGGTTTTCCCTCTGAGAGGAAGAAGAAGAATCCTTGTTTGCCCACTGAGCGATTTGCCCACGACCACCTTATGACGGCCGAAATTCAAACATGTTGGATTTTCTCCCGACCTTATGATTCCTGATGGGGGTTGGTTGTTAGAGGCTGATCGCCCCTCGTTACCCCCTATTCGCTACACCACGCACCATCAGGCTGGAAGTCGGCCTGATGGTGGGTGATGACTGGAAAAAAATCAACCCGAAAAAGGTATAAAATAAATAAATGAAAAAATCTGTGTCTGCCCAGTTTTAGCAGGAATCTGAGCAACTTTATTTTAACTGATGAGGTAATTACGGAAGAGAATTAGGGCCACTGAAAAAAAAAAAAAAGTTTACTAATTTTAAAATTTTATTTCAATTTAGTATGGGAAAAAAGTCAGAATTCTGACTTTTTTTCTCAGAATTCTGACTTTAAAGGAATAGTACACATGTTAACATGTTGCTTTTTACACATGTTGCTTGTTAGATCAGAAACGACTGACGCCGTGTGTCGACGTCCAATATGGTGCCTTCAATAGTGTCAAGTAATTTAGCGGGTCAACCCAGCTCTGGTGTTCCCAGAGCATGCCAATCAGAGCCCAGGAGATTTTAACACGAAACACTTCAGAGTAATTTGGCCCGGGTAGACATACGTCAGTGACCTGTTCCCAGTCACACTAAAGCCCATTGTTCCCGAGTTTAAACTGTTTTTTCGGTACATTTAGAATGTTTTTAGAGAGTGCGAGTTCACGAGCCTACGGAAACCGTGGCAGACCAAACCAGATGAAAGTGCGCATTCAGCTCGGCAAAGAACTCATGCTCTTCCTCAACACTGAAGTCCTCAGACATTTTTCTTTCGTTGTTTCTTTCATTGCACAGGTAAACAGCACATTTCTTCTTCTACGCTTGCATTATCGGCAGAGCAGACGCTGAATGCGCACTTTCATCCGGTTTGGTCTGCCGCGTTTTCCGTAGACTCGTGAACGCGCTTTTAGGAAATCCTATACACTACTGTTTATGCTCTAAAAACATTCTAAATGACTTTGTTTCGAGTAAATTATGGACGCTACCCACTCAGGACACTTGGAATACATTGGACGAGCAGTATGGAGGAATATTGACCCGTTTTTTGTGGACTTTTATGGACCTTTCTGCCTCGGGCGCCATAGACCTCCATTATTTGAATGTCTCCCAGATCTCCAGATGCATTTGAGATATCAAAAAAGTACTCCAGAGTGTTGTTCAGCATGGGGGTGAGTAGAAAATGAAGGCTAATCATGTTTTGGATGTACTATTCCTTTAAATCCCGTCCTTTGAACCTTTTGTCACATCACAACTACAAACATCAGTGTGTTTTCCTGGGATTTTCAGGGGTTTGACCGACATGGAGGAGAGAAAAATAGGTAATATATCGAAAAATTATGCAAAGTTGCTTTTTCTATGTCCGCTTCTGTCTCCTTGAACCCCAGTGGGCCTCAGCAGATGGCCGCTCACACTGAGCCTGGTTCTGCTGGAGGTTTCTTCCTGTTCAAAGGGAGTTTTTCCTCTCCACTGTCGCTACAAGCATGCTTAGTGTGAGGGATTGCTGAAGAGTCAATGAGTCGATGCAATCAGCTGGTTTTCCTTAGATAGAAAACTTAGATCTCCAGATGCATTTGAGATATCAAAAAAGTACTCCAGAGTGTTGTTCAGCATGGGGGTGAGTAGAAAATGAAGGCTAATCATGTTTTGGGTGTACTGTTCCTTTAAGGGGCGACAGTGGCGTTGGATGTAGGAGTTTGCCCTGAAATCGAAGGGTTGACGGTTCAAGCCCCGGCTCCGACTTTCAGTGTCGTTGTGTCCTTGGGCAAGACACCTCACCTGCATTGTCTACTGATGGTGGTCAGAGGGTGGCGCCAGTGTACGGCAGCCCTGCTTCTGTCAGTGAGCCCCAGGGCAGCTGTGGCTACAATGTAGCTTGCCACCATCAGTGTGTGCGTGAATGGGTGAATGAATGTAGTGTAAAGCGCTTTGGCTTGAATAAAGGCGCTATATAAGTACATGCCATTTACCATTTAATCTCAGAATTCTGACTTTAATCTCAGAATTCTAAGATTAAAGTCAGAATTCTGACTTTTTTCCCTTACTAAATTTAAATAAAATTTTAAAATTCGTAAACTTTTATTTTTTTTCCCAGTGGCCCTAATCCTCTTCCTTAGGTAATAGAGCTAAACGTAGCAGAATAAGAGTTTAAAAACTTTGCAAAAATTGTAGCATTTGACCCAAATTCAATATAATGTTTGTGATATTGAGCTAATCTGAAGCAGGTTTACTAATAACAGCACATAAGCTGCTCTTTGCTCAGTAGATAGCGTTAGCTACAACTATCTAACATGCTATATAGAGTTTGGTACCAACAGTGCTACATTAGCTAAGCTGAGGAAATACCAGGGCCATTTCTCACCATGTTTACTTATGTGTTCTCGTGTCCAATGATGGGAGTAACGCTGTTACCTTTTCTAGTAAGGAATAATCTAACTAATTACTTTGACTGTAACTATAAAGCAGTTACCATTGCTGACACCCCGTTACTGCACGTTACTCAGGTCGCACAATGAAACTTTTTTTCATGCGCGCCTTGTCATGAGAGAGGGGAGGATGGAGATTGGCTGATATGGGTTTTAACGTACAGCACACACAGAGAGATGGAGTGTGAGGAGGACTCCAGCAGCAAAACAGTGTTTTCCAAATGGAAATACAGGTGTTACGTCGAGCTGCGTTTCCTCATCAGATACAGTTTCCCCTGCATCTCCGCACAGCGCAGGCGGCACGATTCACCGCGCAAGCCAAAGGAAACGCGCATGCTCGCTAAAGGCGCGTAACAGCCACCCTGTGCTCGCAGGATGTCAAACTGGACTCTGGTTGCTGATTGGTGGAGCTGGTCTGACGTCATCTGCTGGGCGGAGCTCCAAGCTGTTGCTGTATGATGACTTTATTCTCGTAATGTTACGACTTTATTCTCAAAATTTAAAAAAATCTCTAGCCTGGCCCTAATTAATTTTTTAATGCGAGAATAAATTAATAATATTAAGAGAGTAAAGTCGGAACAGTATCAGAATAAATTCATAACATTATGAGAATAACGTTGTGATATTACAAGAATAAAGTTGTAACATTATAAGAAAAATGTTTTATTTTATGACAACTCTTCCAAGAAGCCCCGTCTTCCCTAAAATGAGGAATGTTGAGGATCTTGTGAAGTTCTACTTTGTTTCACAAATAAGGAAATATTAAGTCTTTTAGCATAAATTTATCATCAGAATGTCTGAGAGTAAGCAGTCTGATGGTGGAGCTGATCGGCCGTCAGCAGGTTGTTGTTTGATGACTTCATTCTCATAATTTTACAACTTTATCCTTATATTTTTATTACTTTATTCTCCTAATGTTACATTATTTTCACTTTATTCTCATATTTCTAAAAGATAAACTCCAGCCTGGCTTCGATACACCTTGGTAGGGCTGCGTATGGTTCCATCTTTAAAATATTTAAATAGCAGCTGCTTCTTTATTCATCAGGAAAACCGTTAAATAAAAGACGAAGACTGAGATTCAGCTTTATTGATGCTGTCCTTTGCCTTCACCCAAAGCAGCTAAATGAGGAACGGAAGAGACGATGAGCCCGGTGTGGTTTGTGCGCCACTAGAAAGTGGCGATCCACAGACTTCCTTAATCTCCTTTGCATCCGTTTTGAATGTAAATACCTTCATGGGTGGCGGCTGCTGCCTGAAGGTGGCCGTCTGCCGGGCGTCTTGCTTCCTGGACACCTGAAGCTGCTGTGCCGCCGCCGCCGCCGCAGCTAGTGACTCTGGGATGGCGGGCTCATGTGGCTCCTTCTGCCACTCTGCCTTCTGCTTCTCAAAGTAACTGTTCAAAGCAGGATGGGAAGAAAAAGGAAATAATTTGGTAAACAGATCGCATTTAGACCTCATAACTCACACCACAGCTGACACTGAACCGTCCACAGTCACTTTTCTAAACCCAGGAAAATTACAGTTGTGACACAATTTTCTTTAATGCAAGTCTGATCAAATGCTTCAAGTAATTAAAAGACTGTAAGCATACAAGTGTGTGTGTGTGTGTGTGGGCAGGGGAGGGCTGGGAAAGAAATGTGGCCTTGGACTTTATGCATGACTGGCCCTTTTTCAAAGACAAAAAAACGTGATATCCCCTTTCATTACCCTCTCTGGTTTCTCTCAAAATAGGAGCGGGGTAGAGTGAGATCTTTGAGCATTCACAGAGTAAATTTGATGTGTTACATTTCCTGTGAACATGGCTGACCTCTGTGCCAAGCATGTTGGCCTTTTCAGCAGCTGCAGGCGTTCAGTGGGTTTCTGATACGCAGATTCTGGACTGCGTTACCTTTCCTTCAGGTCACAGTCGCAAAAACATCCTACATTGCAAATATCTAGACATTTTTCTTAAATTAGGCGCATTTTTCCTTGAATTTTTGAGGTAAGTGAAATACTTTGCCAATGGAATGAGACAATTTACATTTGAAATAAGAAAAAAAACAACTGCGGCCTCTTATTTCAAGTGCTTAATATCTGATTATCTTATTTTAAGGCTAAATATACCGATTCCATTTGCGAATCATCTTATTTACCGACCCAAATTAACTGTAAATAAACTTATTTTGAGATTTCTTTACTACTTTTAAGATTGTTTTTGCAGTGTAGCTATAATGCTTGAATATACCCAGCAAACTGTTGGGGATGTGATCCGATTTATTTTCCTTTAAAACATCTTGTCAGAGTTTTACTGATAATAATAAAAACATTTAGAAATGATTGTTTTAACGTCTCCTTCCTTCTCTATAAATCTGACACTGCTGTGATGACGAGTTGCACATAAGAACCAGAGGAGAACATAAGCTGCTGCTTTCGTAGTCTCTTTTATGGCCGGCTGAGCGTCGAGGGTTGGGGTGGGTGGGGGGGGTGTCATCCGGACGGGAAGGAGAGACAACAACCACCTGGCCAGCAATGAACTCATCATTGAAGCCTTCTGGCAACACAGGGCCAGAGTAGAGAGGCGAGCAACAATGCTGTCAGCACGCAGAGCGGCTCTACATCACAGCCATTATCCCCCCCCCCCAAACCCAAAGGTCCTGACTCCTCAGGACGGTCAATTTGCCTTTTTAATACAATCATTACACATAAAACAGCCTTTTTGTTAATATGATGGAGGAGAGAAATCTTTTTGAGGCTGAATAAAGAACAAGGCCTTTGGTTCAAATTAACACACCCGCTATAAATAAACTCCATGGTAACCAGCCACTGATAGTTCAGCTAGTTCCTGTTAGAGCAAAGCATGGACGACCCATATTAAACAACAGCCAACGTCTGGGTGTAGACGGGATACTGGAAGGTCCCCTGTCCAAAAGGAAAAATAACTTTGGAGAAGTTTAACTTCTATATTCTAGCTCCATTAACTATGATTTGCGGTGGAAAATTGTACAATCATCTGCTGTTGATGGATGTCAGCCGGCTGGAAGCCTGCTTGTCAGACCACCCTGATGTACCTCCAATTTTCTGGATGACACAGATTTATGTGACGCCTGAAATGGTTTCATTCGTCACCATCATTCTGGCACTTTCTACAGCTGGACACATTTAGGATGAAAAAACAGCTTCAGATGATGTGCATATCTGGAAAACAAGCCCACAGTCCAGCTGATCGGAAATTAAAAAATATTTGGTGTCATGTTTAAAGTTTTAAAGGTTCACCTAAATTACAGAAAGAAACATTTCCAGGAGGATAAAACTTTAGACTTCTATACTTATTTTGAAAAACAAAGGAATTAATCTAAAGCTTAGAAAATAAACTTTAACACAGGAATATTATCATTAATCACTAAATGAAAGTGAGTTTTTTGGAGCATCAGTTACACAAAGCATCAAATTTCTGTTCCTAAAGAATCTGGATATTCTCCATGGCCTCTTGGCATTAGTGTGAAAAGCACGCCTGCATAACAAATAAGACCCACGTTGATCAAAGGGCGGGGGAAACTACCAATCGGCTTCTTTGCCCTTGACATTTGAGCAACGTGTTCTCAAGATGTTATCTACCAAAAAAATCCTCTCCAAAAATGGAGCTCCTACTTCCTCTAACCAACAGCGATCCATCATCTCAGCTCCTCTGACAACTCCAGGCGCAAAAACATTCATTAGGAATATCTTCCTGCTGAAACTTGTGGCATCCGTGATCTCGCAAGACAGTCTGTGAAGCAACTGTACTATGATACAGTAACACAGCCGCCATGATCTGTAACTCTGGTGGCATCTCATCAGTCTGGCCGACACCACATCAACCGAATTCCTCCCGGGTTAAGAGTATTAAAATTAAAAAGCGACCGGACTGGTCGAGTCAGGCGACTTGAAAGCTGTTTGCGGAAAGCAAAGAGAGACGGAGTCACAACTTTTCATACACACCCAGGGTTTAATTATTGTTTGGTGCTCTGCTCTAAAACATCGTCGATTTTTTAATCACCCTGGGAGGGCCGTTTGTTTCACAGCAATAAAACGAAAAGGAAGAAATTCCCAGAAAGTGTTGGTTAACGCATCCAGCCAACCGCAGGCTGGATGCCTTTAAATGAGGTTAAAAAACTGAAATAACCTGAAGAAAAAAAACACAACCTTCTTACTGTGCTGTGTCAAATAAAATAATGTTCAATAATCATTTCATTAGGTGGCATCGCTGGATGAATTGGTCGTTTTAATGATAATGAGATCTTTTACTAAGAGAAACAGGAGAAAACTATTTGATTATTTCTCTGGTATCTTAAAGGAAAAGTCCGGTCAGGAATAACCAAAGGATCATTATTTAAAATAAATAATTGTTGGTGATTGCAGATGCGTCTACCGTATTTTTGTTACTATAAGGCGCATATAAACGTCTTTTTTTTCCCCTCAAAATGTGCGGCGCGCCCTATGTGTGTTGTTACTGCGGACGTTGTTGAGACCACCATGAGAACGTTAAAGGGGGAAGTGTGGGCGTGGATTGGCTGCCAGAAACTGCCGCCTACGGTGATTTTTAAGCGAAAGACTTTGCCTAAAGAGACGTTTCCAGCTGGAGTCGTTATTAAGGCAAATGAAAAGAGCTGGAAGGATGAGGAGATGATGAAAGCGTGGCTGAGGCAGGTATATGTAAGGAGACCAGGTGGTTTTTTCCACGCATCATCATCGCTGTTAATCTGTGACTCCATGCGCGCCCATCTCACAGCCGATGTGAAAAACATGGTGAAACAAATGAACGCTGTGCTTGCCGTTATCCCGGGAGGTCTGACAAAGGAACTTCAACCGCTCCACATCGGTGTGAACCGGCCGTTCAAAGTAAGGCTGCGAGCGGCGTGGGAGCGATGGATGACCGACGGAGACCACAGTTTCAGGAAAAGTGGAAGGCAGCGCCGGGCAAGTTACGCCACCGTTTGCGGATGGATTGTTGATGCTTGGACTAACGTGTCTGCTGGCACCGTTGTTCCAGCTTTTGCAAAAGCCGGCATCATTTCCGAGGAGCCACAGGAAAGTGACTCTGACAGCGAAGAAGGGGAAATTGGCATGTCTGATTTAGCGCAGCTGTTTAATTCAGAAACAGAGGATGATGACTTTGATGGGTTTGATTAATACTTTGTAATAAATACATGAATAAAGCACAATCATACTCAGTTTTGCTCCCGCTCTATTTTTAAATACGCAGTAGAGGTATTTAAACGTAGTAGAGGATATGTACCGGTATATAAAACCTGTGCCCTATAGTCCGGTGCACCTTATGTGTGTGTTAAATACAGTAATGACACACATAACTGAGACTGCGCCTTTTAGTACGGTGCACCTTATGGTCGTGAAAATACGGTAGTAGTTCCCATTGATTTAGCTTGTAAAGCGGGGAGAATGGCGCTAGGCTTACCGCACCGTGACGTCACTGCTGGAAGATGGCAGGAGGGAGGGGCTACTATATTTGGGGGAAAAATGGCCGCTCCCAGACTCAGTGATCGCGATGAAAATTATTATTTTAATTTTTTTACTAATTAACACTAAATTCATTAAATCACTGCAAACATTAGTTTTAGGTATAAATATGATCCATTGATTCCTGCTGACTGGACTTTTACTTTAAAACTACTTCTTCTGGACTTCCGGTGGCGCCATGGTGTGAAAAGCAGGAGAAAAGGCTGCTATGAAGAACACGATTAAAACTAGCGTTAAAATAAGGTAAAAACAGGAGAACATAGAGAAAACTCGCTCTTAAAGTGACATAGATCACCCATGGAAAATATGGTCAAGAAAGGAAAGAGTATGGAAGAGAAAGGCGGAAAAGAAAAGAGTACCGGAACGGCGAAAGTATAGAGCCATGCAGGGGAACGCTCGGAGCCCCCGAAAGGGGACCGTGACTCGGCCATACTTATCGAGCTACGAGAGCTACGAAAAGAGCATGCGGAAGCGGTAGGAGATAATAAGCAAGCAATGGCTAGAGTTGAAGCGAGTATTGGGGAGCTCATGGTCAGAACAACATCCCTGGAGCAGAGAGTAGCTCACATGGAGGAAAGATTGGGAAATAATGAAGATAAGATTGCGCGGGAGGAACGGGTGGCGACATTCCTGCTCCGGGAGGTGACCAAAATATCAGAGAAATGCAACGACCTGGAGTCGAGGATGAGGCGCAACAACATACGAATCCATGGCATCCCCGAGGGTGCAGAAAAAAATGACACCATAAGCTTCATAGCACAATTTATTAAATCCCAGATTAAAACTACAGACGGGATGGACCTGCGTATAGAAAGAGCGCACCGGTCACTGGTGAATAAGCCAAAGGATAGCACAGCACCTCCGAGGGCGATCATTGTGCGCTTTTTGGATTATAGGGTGAAGGAACAGGTGATAAAAGAGGCCTGGAAACAGAAGATCTGCTATGAAGGACAGACTGTTTATTTCAACCAAGATTACACAACAGAGGTCCAAAAGAAAAGGAAGCAGGTGAGAGACGTCATCAAACAGCTGAAGGAGAGGAACGTGAGGGCGCAGTCCCCCTATCCGGCCCAACTCAAAATATTTCTGGACACTGGAACAAAGATATTCAGCACAGTGGAAGAAGCGGCGCCTTTGCTGAAAGAAATGGGCATCAAGGTGAAGGAAGACAGACTAGAGAGAATTCAGCACGTGATGGCGCAGACGGCAAAGGGGACCGGTCACAGGGGTAAGCAGTCGCGGCCCGAAATCACGGAGGCGGACCTGAGAGCGCTCCTGGAGTGATGACGTCAGCCAAGGTGGCATCGTAATAAAGATTACCATATGTATGTATACATATATGTATGCCGTTAAAGAGAAACTAATTGCCATGACCTGGCAGGGAGAGGACAAGAAAAAAAAAAAAAAAAAAAAGTGACATTCGTTTTGTTCATAAAAAAAAAAAAACGCTAGTTGTGAAATAATTTGATATATTACAAGAAAATCGTGTTCATTAAAGAGTAATATTGAGGAGTTTGAGTCTTTAGGGCTTTAGACAACTATTAAGAAGTTGTCAATGCACGCAGTGCTTGTTCATCAGAGAGAAGGTCACAGCTCTCTGATGTTAGGACTCTTGGAAGTTCATTGTTCATGTTCCAGACATTGTTATGGGGTTTATATTCTAATAAGCGTGTTTATATTTTGCTCTTGTTTCTTCTTTTCAGTTGAGTTTATGTTTTGTGCAATTTACTTTTCTTTTCAAAGAGGTGTCAGGTACAGCACAGCTCCAGATATGATAGCAATATGAATGGGCTAAATATAGTATCTTAAAATGTTCACGGCCTAAACCACCCTATTAAACGTAAGAAGATTTTGACTCAACTAAAAAAACTGCAATGTTCCATAGCTTTATTACAGGAGACACATCTAACTGAGAGCGATCACAGAAAACTAAAAAGGGAGTGGGTCAGTCAAGCATATTATGCTTCATTTGGTAAAAGGAGGGGGGTAGCAATCTTAATCAAAAAAGGGATATTGTTTGAAGTTGAAAATGAGGTAAAGGATAAAGAGGGAAGATATGTAATGATTGTAGGACGAATAGGAGATATGACAATATCAATATTAAATATATATTACCCAAACGAGGAGAAGGACACTTTCTTGAAAGAAATAGTCAAAATAATAACAAATGATGCAAAAGGAATGATACTGATGGGAGGAGATTTTAATACAGTACAAAATAATATATTAGATAGATACCCTTCTGACTTGGGACCACAGACAACAAAGTCTAGAATGCTAAATAATGTTACCAAAGAACTTTGTCTTACTGATGTTTGGAGAAGTATCAATCCTAAGAAGAGAGACTACACATTCTACTCAAATCCACACAAAAGCTACTCTCGAATAGACGATTTATATATATCTCAACAACATATACATAAAGTATTAAAATGTAACATAGAAAATATAACTATAAGTGATCATGCACCTATTCTGCTAACTTTAAGTACAAGTGAAGAACCTTGCTTTAGATACTGGAGAATGAATGTATCGATCATCTCCAATGAAAATATTGTCAAAGAAATCAAAGAGTCAATTAAGGAATACTTTGAAATAAATGATAATGGGGAAGTTTCACCAACAATATTATGGGAGGGAGGAAAAGCAGTGATAAGAGGGAAAATTATAGAAATAACATCTAGAATGAAAAAAGCCAGAATGAAAGAACAAAACGAGGTGGAAAATAAGATCAAAGAATTGGAAAGGGAACACAAATTAGGGGATAAAAACATAATGGGAGAACTTAAAAAGGCAAAGGATAAATTAGAAGAGATATTAACTGTCAAAGCAGAAGGCTCTCTACGCTTTACAAATCAAAGGTATTACGAAATGGGTAATAGGGCGAGTCGTCTTTTGGCATTTCAACTTAGGAAAGCCCAAGTAAGTAGGCACATCTCCAAAATAAAACACCCCTTGAATATGCAGATTAAAACACAACCGAAAGAAATAGCGGAAGCGTTCGCAGACTATTATAAAAACCTGTATGATGATTCGGACAGAAATAATCAGGAAGATGAAACCTCTTCTTTTCTCAAAAGAATTAATCCCCCAACCTTATCAGAAGAAGAATCGCTGGAAATGACGCAACCTATAACTCCACAGGAAGTTCTGAAAGTTATTAAAACCCTCAAAAACAACAAATCCCCGGGGACAGACGGACTGCCAGGGGAGTTCTACAAAACATGCCCAAAAGGCTTTTGACACAGTAAAACTGAGTTTTCTATACCAGACATTACTAGGATTTGGGTTTTCAAAGCAATTTGTTGAATGGGTGAAAATAATTTATAAAAATCCAAAATCCCGAGTTCGAATTAATGGATATTGCTCAGAATTTTTTGATCTCAAGAGAGGAGTTAGACAGGGGGACTGTTTAAGTCCACTACTATTCGCGGTTAATATAGAACCATTAGCAGAAGCAATAAGACAAAATAAAAAAATTTTTGGAATAAGAGATGAGGGAGGGGTAGAACATAAAATATCATTGTTTGCAGATGACTTACTGGTAATGTTAACAGAGCCACTAAGGTCAGTACCAGCTCTATTAGAAAGCCTTAAAGAATATGGGAATATTTCTGGATATATGACTAATGAAAGCAAATCGGTAGCAATGATGTTATCAGGTGAATGTCCAGCACAACTAAAAGAGAAAGTAAAATTCAAATGGACCAATAAAGGATTTAGATACTTGGGTATAATCATTACACCCCAAACTACACAGTTATTTGAGACAAATTACGAGAAGCTAAGGAAGGAAATTATAAAAGACCTAGAAAGATGGGAGATTCTACCACTCACCCTCGGGGGGAGGGTAGAGACAGTCAGAATGAATGTCTTACCGAGACTACTGTTTATATTCCAATCACTACCAATCTCCATCCCCAACTCGTTGTTTAAAGAGATGGATAAAAGAATATCAAAGTTTGTATGGCAAAATAAAAAAGCAAGAATTAAACTTAAAATACTCCAGTCCCCAAAGAGTAATGGAGGGCTAGGTTTACCTGAATTAAAGAACTATTATTGGGCTGCTCAACTGAGAGCCATAGCCCTATGGTTAGCAAAGGATCAAGAGACAATATGGGTAGATATGGAGCAAAGGGCCTGCCCAAATCTGTCCCTAGATACACTGCCCTTCACAACAAAGCGGGTTCAAAGAAATCTCAAGATTCAAAATTACTGGATCAAGGAAACAATTAATATTTGGTCAAGAATAAAGAAAAAATTTAATTTTCCAGACTCTATATCAAGAATTGTAAAAATAACTAAGATTCCAGATTTTATCCCTGCTACTATGGACACAGGGTTTGAGAAATGGACGAAAGGGGGACTGGTATTTATTGAACAGCTTTTTAAAGGTTTAACAATGAAATCTTTTGAACAAATTCAACGGGAATTTAACTTACAAAAAAATGATTTTTACAGATATCTGCAGCTCAGACATTACCTTCAGAATCATAGTGAATGGCAGAAAATCTCAACAGACATGACCAAGACGGAAGAAATTCTATTATCAATAGCAAAAGGTGAATCAAAAAAAGCTATGATCTCAAAACTATACAAAAGCCTACAATATGAATCCAATATCAATAATAAAGGGATTAAGGAGAAATGGGAATTAGAGGCTAATATAATAATAGCAGATGAGGACTGGGAAGAAACATTCAGCTCTGGACACAAATTAACCAACAGCCCAACATGGAGGGAATTTGAGTGGAAAGTCAAGATGTGTTACTTTAGGTCTCCAATTATTACATCTAAATATGGCGGGACATCCTGGCTATGCTGGAGAAACTGTGGAAAGGTGGGGGACTTTACTCATATATTTTGGGATTGTCCAAAGGTGGTTAAGTTTTGGAAAAATGTGCAAACAGATATAAAAAATATTTTATTTAGATCATTTATTTAGATCTGGATATATCTGTATATATTTTAGGAATAATTCCCATGGACTTGACCAATAAAGACAATAAATACTTGATTGGGGTCATGCTCCTGATCGCAAAGAAGTGTATAACATCTGCATGGTTAAGGCCACAACCTCCTAGTATCACAGAGTGGAGAGATAGAATCAGAAAAGTCTACATCATGGAAAAAACAACATCAAGACTACAATTTAAGCTGGAGACCTTTGAAATTAAGTGGAAACCTATAGCTAAATTCATATTGGGACCTTCACACCTCTTTGGTCTTTTATTTTTATTTATTTTTTTGAGATTGTGTTTTGACTTAATCTTGTATTGTGTGCTTTTATTACTTTAAGCTGTTTTCCCAGTGTGCCTACTGTTGTACATTTCACCTTAATCATAGTGACTTATACATCCATGAATGTTATTAATGAATATGGGTTTCTCTTAATTGGGCTAGTGCCTATTTGAAGGAAATGCACCTTATTTGTCGTTCTTGGAGGTTCTCTTTGTTATTTTCTCCTTCAATAGCACCTGGATAACTGTTAACGGAGCTGGAATAGACAGCCTGTATGTCTGATGTAATTGAAAGGTCCAAAATGATCTATAAGATATTAAGATGTGAATTGTGAGATGTGACATGGATGGACATATGTATGTGTTGATATAAAAATTGTTATTGAAAATAAAAAGTTCAAAAAAAAAAAAAAAAAACTACTTCTTCTCCACTGACTAAAGCTAACATAGCAAAGCGGCTTTCAATGTTCGGACTTTATTTAGCGACGCCGCATTTGCCCCAAAAACTATTTTGTTCTGGAAACTCTAGATGAGGTTTGTAATAAGCGAGATTACATGTCCTAGTCTGAGAAATACCATGACAACGTTAATAGCTGCAAGCTTGGAGTAATGGGCTCAGCTGTGATGCACATCAAAATGCCATCCATCGCTGCCAATATTCAACGTGCCTTGATGCTAAAATAAACCCTGTAAAGGATTACCATTCACCTACAGTGTTTCAGCTGGAAGTCTATCCTTATTTATATATATATATATATATATATATATATATATATATATATATATATATATATATATATATATATATATAAATAAAGGATTTTACCAGAATAAAACAACAGAAGATAAAAACTTGCAAACGTCTTCCAATCCATTTAACTTTTTTTTAGGTTTTTTTTACATCACAACCACACATTTTTGAGTAATTTAAAGATTTCTTTCTGCTGGAGTTAAAATGCTGTGTACGTTAAAGTGTTGGGAACATATAAATGGTTTGTTTACTAAAAATGTGCAGTCTGTGAAACTGCGGCTGCTCTGTGAGATCTGTAGAGTTTGGTCAATGAACATTAAGTAGTTTACTAAGCAGCATTAGGCCACAGCAGACAGGTCAAGGAAAAAGTTATGAAATACTTTAACACTGGGACTCCCAGATTTCTGATCCTACTGGAACTCCCACTGGCCGTCAGTTTGACGAGCGACATTTTTTACCAGTGGAACGCATGAGTAGTGATGATGTAAACCTGAAAACAGGTCTAATATAGATTTTTCAAAGGCTGTATTGTACGCTATTATTATTTGTGTTCTAAATTTATATAAAAAATAAATCCGTAGAGTAAGACTGTTTTACTACACAGGTACGAAGTTTGAAATTACAATTCTATTTTCAGAAATTGATTGATTCCCCCCAAACATTTCCCACCTTTTCACATTAATGACAAACGTAATAAGAGCGTTTTTTGTGCAGCGCTGAAGCTCCTGCCGCCGTTTTCTGTGTCTCGCCAAAGCTGCTGAAACATCAAGGGGCTGAAAAACTGTTTTACCAGTTTATGGATAAAATCTCTGTGTAAAAAAAATGAGATTCAAACAGCTCCTGAACAAAACCAACGCGTTTATAGCTTATATTTCCAGGAGATCATAAATTACAGCCACAGGCCGTCTTCACGTTGAAGGTTTTACAGAATCCTTTCTAATCATCTGATCCGACAGTAGACTACGGGCTCTGGTTCGGCTTTTGGGCCGCTGAGTTTAACAGCTGAGATGTTAGCAGTGCTTGGACTAAAGTTTCACTATAGTCTGATACGTCTGCGTTCTCCCGGGGGTGGGTGATCATCCTCGGACTCGCTGTCAGAATCTGAGCCTCTTCCTCCCCAGTCCTCTTGATCGGTCTCTCCCCCTCCGGCCGAATCACCATCATCAATATTTTGAAGCCTTTTTAAAGCCTGTTTCGCTGTTACGTTTCTTCTGAAAGCTATTTTTCCGTGTTAGCCAAAGAGTTCTAGGTAGAATGTTGGTTGCTAGGCAACGGTACCAACAGTCAATCAACCACGGGAAGAATTTACAATGCAACTAATAAAGCAGTCAAAATCACGGCTGTCGGAGATCTAGGTAAAATTAACCATATTTATTTTTTACGTTTTAATTTTATTTAAAAAAACTATGTGAAAATGAAGGAAATATAGAAACAGAAAAAGTTAGTGAACATGAGCAACATAAGATTTAAATATATTTCTTTCCCTTTAAAATCTCAGAACCGTCAAAATGACCACCTTGGGAGTTCTAGTGTTAAAGAACGATTAGGTTACAAAAGCACAGAAATATTTAATGTGCAAAAAATAAAAATAAAACTGCATATTTAAAAAAACATGGAAATCCATCAGTACTAACATTTATCAGAACAGCTCCTGGGCTTCCCTCTGAAGGAGCTGCAGGGATATATGGAGGGAGCAACCTTTAGTTATGAAGGCTACAAAGCTAGCCGTTATGAGATAACAACATTATTGAAATGAATTAATACAGTTTTCCACGTGGAAAAAGGGCTGATATGAGAAAGAAACCTGAAACTCCTGCAGTGGGAGATGGTGGTTCACCATCAGCATGCAGAGAACATCCTCCTCTTTTGATAGAGCTAATTAGAAGTTATTATCTGATGGTGGAAAATGAAAATGATTTAAAGCCAGGATGGATGTTTACCCTCCAGGAGAACAACAGCCAGAGAGGAATTATCTAAATTAGGGCTGCCTGATTGGTGCCTTTGCTAAATAATGTGATGAAAAGCAAATACTTTAAATTATTTTGTTGTCATTTTGTTTCATTATAAAAAGCCTCCTTTTGTTTTGCTGCAGAATTAAAAAATGAGACAAATTATATATTGAACGTGAGCATCGAGGTAGAAACTATTTCTCCAACAGGTAAGAAATAAAAGTTGTCTAAGTTTATAGCCCCATTTCCACCACCATTTTGAAACCGCGCAGAGATCGGTCCGAGCACAGAAACCCAGGTAGCTGTTGAGTGTAAATGTTACGCACAACTGAACCGAACCGTGCCAGACCCAACCGAACCGCGCTAAGATGGTACTGGTTTATCAGCAGGGCTCGGCGCGGTTCAGTTCTTGCTCAGTTCTCAGATAACAAAGAGCGCGTCATCTCCGTACAGTCAGACTCCGTAATCAGGAAATTTCAGACATTCCTAAAAATCCTAGCTTCTCTACTGTGCCGCACAATCTCCAGTGATGATTCTCCTTAGTAGGGCTGGGCGATATAGAAAAAAAGCTTATCGATAAAAAAAATGCATATTGATCGATATCGATAATTAATGAAAAGATTTGAAACCATATTTTATGTGCAGCTCTGCCTGGACTTTTTATAATATTGCTAAATGATTTAAGTTTAATAAAAAACACAAACACAGACTTCCAATGAAATATTTATTTAACCAACTTTTTTAACCATAGCAGAATTGTTTTAAAGAAAAATAACTTAAGAGACCTGAGTTATGTTATTAAATACTGACAAAGGATAAACTAAAGTGACCAGAAAAGGGACCAAAATAAATATAACAAATAAATAAATTCCCCCCCCCCCACCGCCGCCCCCGCCCCCGTTTCCTGCTTTAACCTGAGTTCTTACTTTGAAGTTTCTGGCCCCTCAGCATTTTTCTCTCAATTGTTAGAACTACGTGGGAAACTGCCCAGAACTGAATACATATATATATATTTTCCCAAAGATTCCTCGGAGGAGAGCCGCGCCGGGGCCTACACAGCTCGTACTCCTGCGGGTGTGAGCGGCTGAGATGATTAAAAAAAAAAAAAGTTGGTTGTGTTATCAGACTGGTTTCACTGGTTCCCGACACATTTTACAGATGACTGTGGTTTGTTTTTGGTCCGACTTGCCATGACCGAAATACTGCCAGACTGCCGAACTACAAAAACCTTCTTTGAAACAATTTCCTCCGCCTCTCCTTGCTGCGACATCTTTATGTGCTCTGTGTTGTGGTTTGAGAGGGCGGGGCTTTGTGACGGCGTGCCTGGGTCCGCGATTGTGATTGGTTGGGAGGAAGTAGTGACTAGCATAAACCTACATGCTAGGCTACAATGAGAAGGAAGGAAAACTGCGTTTCTTTTTTATCGAACTTTTATCGACCCTCTTTTTTTCTATTGCGCCACACGTCTATCGATCGATATATATCGTTATTGAATTAGCGCCCAGCCCTACTCCTTAGCAGCGTGATGAAACTCAACGTCTGTCGTTGTTTCCTGCATCTGGAAGCTCTGATAAGACGATCGTTTGTCGTATCCACTTCCCAAAAGTCGACTGTCAAGTAAATTCACCAAAGGCTGCCTTCTTCGTCTGACTCTCTGCAAACTTCCTGAACGTTACGGGCGCCGCCATGTTGGTTTGCTTGTTTACCTCTAGACAGCAGTAGTGCCGCAGATTGCCACTAGGAGGCGAGGAACCGTGCTAGCATGGCGTGTTAACGGTCTTAAGGAACCGAGCTCGGCAGAATATGTTGGCTTTTATTATCCTGCTGCCTGCAGTTTGTAGCACAGACCTGAAAAACGCTAACATCTACTTCCAGCCGCCACCAACAGGAGGGGAAAACCCCCAAGAGGCGAGCGGGCCTGAGGCAGCTGCTGCTGGGGATTCCCAGTGACAGCGCAGCGCCGGTATGTGGGGGTCTGAGCGGCTCCCACAGAGAAATAATCCTTTAAGGCAGGATGGTAATCTGGATGAACTGACTGCACAGACCATGTTTTCAGGAGGACTTTCTCACTTCAACATAGATTCTAACTACTTTCTACCCGCTGATCACAGCTAATATAGCAAAGCTGCTCTCTGGCATCGAACACAGGAGCAGCAGAAGCATCAGACGCATCTGGACTCACTTTAGTGGACGGCAGACCTTAATGTGGATCAGAGATGAAGCAGCAGAAGCTTCTTTGATGGCGTTCGGACTGAACGTAGCATCAGACTTTCTGATCGTTTGAATTAACTTATGAAACATAATATGGAACCTAAAAATGATCTCATATCTTCATTATGAAATTTCTACCTCCAATCAAGCTCACATACTTCCCATAATCAGGACTAAAGTGTTGGAACATAAGACCAAAAGTTAGCTGCATTCCACCTCTAACGGGAGGAAATAGTGTTTCAGAGTCTAAAATTCAACTCTTTCAGGGGGAGGATGCCCCCGGACCCCCCTACGCTTTGCAAAGCCTAAAGATGTGATGCACCAGGGTGTAAACCTTTGGAAATATTGCTAGCTAAAAGCCTGGTATGAACTTGAATACAAAAAGCAATGTTGAGATAAACAAAAACTCAGAAAAGAAATCAGAGTAACAGCAAATCATGTTTAACCGGAAAATCCCCTCCTGAAAATAGATATTAAACTAGGATAGTTTTAAATTTAGCCCTGAAATTTATTAAAGCCTTGGAAGACACCCATAAAGGGAACATTTTAGCAACACTTGACCTCTTCAAATTAAACACAAAGAGCTGCTTTATCTGAGCGGCACAAATAGAGTCTACAGCTGCTTGTAGCAGCAACATTAAGGTTTTCAAATATAAAAAACAAAAAGGAAAACAGTGTAATCATTCACAGTCATCCCCGTAGCTATCACATTGTTTTTCATGATTTTGGAATAACTAAAGAGCGATTCCCACTGGCTGCTTTGTCTTTCATCCTTCTAGCTACAAATAAAATCCTTTAACAGGGTGCTTTTCAAAATTAGTCTGTTTATTGTAGGGTTGGACAATATAAAGATAATCTAATATCATGATATATTTGGGCTATAATCGCATACACTATATATACCACAATACGGTTAAATGACCTTCAAAAACAATGCTTAAACTTGCACTGATACACTCATTCAAACGTTTGGTTTCATATTTAAAATATTTTATTTTATCCAGCTCAAAGCTTTCTGCTACATTCTGTCTTTGGGTGTCAGAATTCGACCTTTAACAAGATTCCAGCATCTAAACAAGACATAAAGCAACATTAGTGAATAATACATTACTATATTAGCCGACGATTATTTCATTAATCAATTAATCTGATCGTTTCAGTCCTAAATTGAACCCTTTAGATTAAGAACAGGATGTCAGCAAAGTTCATGTACATATTAAAGTAGATAAAAGACTTGATAAAAACTTTCTGTAGGAATACATGAACTACATGAAACTGTAAAGATGTGTCGTGAATTGGTGCTATATAAATAAAGGGGGGCTGCAACTAATGATAATTTTGATTATTGATTAAAATGTCAATTATTTTTTTCAATTAGTTAATTAATTATTGGATAGCCAAAGATTCCTTACAGAAGACTTTTCATGAAATGAAACAAGGAAAAAACTTTAACTTTTCCTCTTGAGGAGTTCTGGATTAGAGAGCAGACTAAAAAGTTTTTTTTATTTTTATCTTAAATGCAAAATGTTTATAATTTTTTATTTTGTAATAATCCCTGCTCCAATTAAGCCACTGTCATCTAAAGGCCAGCTTTAGATCAGAGGTCACGGATTAGCGGACCGCGGTCCGGATCCAGACCCACCTGTTGGCTAATCCGGTCCCAACCGGATTCAAAACATTTATAAATTACCGCATGTTGTCTGACGACAGTGTCTAATTTCACTTGCGCCGCTTCTCCTGTTAATACGGTAAAGCCCTGGGGAGCGTCCGGCTCCAGGCTGCACGTGATCCAAATGAGCCAATGAGCTGTCAGTCTGGGTTGCTGCTGCTGCTACTTTTAGACACAGCAGGCAAACCTGTGGCAAGCCGGGCGATGGGAAAGAAGGAGAAGACCATGAGAAAAAGAGAGCAGAGAAAGTGTGGACTGCTGGAAGAACTGCGGTGAACTGGTGAAAGAAAAGTGAAATGGCGTGCTCAAAGATGACCCTGCACATTTAGAGGATGTTTGGCTCAACCTGCTGCTGTGAAGCAGGATTCTCCACCATGAACAGAATCAACAATAAATCTGGATCCAGGCTCAGAATGAGCACCTTGATATGTGCTTGAGAATGGCTTAGTCTCCGGTTAAACCCAGGTTTAAAGCCTTGCAGGGCAGCCTAAAGCCCACTGCCAACATTAAGACAGAAAAAAGAAAGAAAATAACAAACGATCAGTTCAGGGGTTTGAGAAAATATGGGAATCAGGAAATTGTCTATAAACCAAACTGAACGATTGTTGTTCTCTACTTCAAAAAACACTTAAGATTTTAAAATGCAAAAATTTTCTATTTTTTCTATTTTTTTATTTAAAAATTAAATGTATAACATAGATTGATAAAAACCTCATTTTATTTCAGTGTTAAATTCTGTTTAAAGTAACAGCTTATAATTAAAAATGTCTGTTTCTGAGGTAAAAGGTTGTTCTACAAATTACTGAGTGGATGGGTGTTATTTACAACGGTACACCTTATTTTTTATATCTGTATTTTTTTAAATGATTGATCACTTCACATAATTACAAACATGCTTTTATTTATGTTTATCAGAAAACAGAATATGGTTTGCAGTCATAATGTGAATAAATATGGAAAGGTTTGCTATGAGTGAACCGGTGATTATTTTGTAAATGTGAGCAGAGCAGGTGGCATTTCTGCAGTGTTGTGTTCAGCGTGTTCAGATACTTACTCCAGAGAGAGCTTCTCCTCCTCTTCGTTCAAGTTTGGGAGTCTGTGCAGACCTAGAGTCATCCTGAGTGCATCGACGTGCTCCTTTAGAGGCTTGTACTCATCATGGAGACGGCGAGTTGTTTCAAGCAGTTTATTCAGGTCGTTCTCAGACTGCTTTATGGTGCTTTCCATCTAAATTCACAGCTCAATGTTAATACAGACATTTCAGCTCACGAAATTTAGAAACAGTTTAGTTCAGAGCGAGGAAAAAACATTATAAATGATATAGTAAGAGCCAGATAAGAGTCTTTTGACTGACATCGAATGATTATTCAAAAACAATTAATATGTTTTTGTATATCCAAGTTTAATTGAAAAATATCTGCATATATTCTTAGTTGTGCAAAGTGCATTTAGGACATTTGATGAACTCACCACATTAATATCTGCATGAATGAGACGCAGCTCTTCAACATGGGCCATTTTCTCTTGCAGAAGGAGATCCATTTCTTGTTTGTATTCTTTTAAATGCTTCTCCTCAGACTCCAGAGCCTCAAACTCCATCTTTAAACGAGACTTGATCTTCTGCATCTGGAGAGTCTTGTTTCTGCAAGCCAATTGCAAAGACTTTCATTTTATTTCGATTGTTTTAAAAGCTGTCAGGATAAAATGTAGGTTTCCTTACACACTGGAAACATTTTAGTGGGAGAGAAATTTTTTTTTCCATAGATTCATGATCCATCAAATCAGTTCATATATTATTGTAAGGGCTGTAAAAACTACACAAACCTGTTCCCAAAGAACACACTGGTAATAAATAAGCAGTCATCCCTCCCTGCTAAGTTATGGGGCACCGTTTGTAAAGCTAAAGGGGTAAACCGTTTTTTTTACATTGGGGCCTTGATTTTACGACAAATTACGAGATTTTACAAGTAACGTCTTCCTATGGGCAACGACTTGAAGGCACAAACTGAACTGTTCATAATTTATTCTTTATGGCAGCAGTCCCCAACCTTGTTTGCACCACGGACCGCTATATATTTTCACGCACGGAGACAATGACCCATGAAGTGTGCACCTGATTTCCAGTCTGCTGTGTAGCTTTGTTTTGGTCGCTGTAACCGCAGAAAATCCCGCTTCACAAAGATAGGACGTTATAGATAGGATGAGTCTTGACCTGAATTAACCTGTGTCAAGAGGCACAGATGCACCGACTGATGTAATTGGGAGAGAATACCGCAATTTTTTACTTTTTTCAAAATAAAACATTACTCAGACTCTGATTGTTGATAAATTATAGATATATATATTAGGGGTGGAACGATTCACAAAATCCACGGTTCGGTTCGATTCACGGTTTCTGGTCACGGTTTTCGGTTCGGTTCGATACATGTTGATTGTTACACCGAAATCCCATAAAAATTTATGGAATTAATGAAAAAATCCCCCAAAAAATAATGGATTGTAATTATTTTAAATGATCCGTGGAAACCCTGGATCATTTCCGTATGTTTTGCTGCTTTGAATTTAATCATCTGGCGCATGCCCTCTACCATCTCCAAGGGACTCAGAGCGGAGCGGACGGAGCCACAGTGGAGGCTGTAGGCTTTGCTTTGAGCAGCCGGTCTGGAGCGCAGCGGGGCGGAGCGCTGACGGAATATGTGGGATTTCGTGGTTAGCATGACATGTTGGTCGTGTTGCTGTTAGCGTAAACAAAACGTGTTGCACAATGCTCGCACACTGTTGCACTTTTATCCACAGCTTTCTTTTCGCCGTCATCGTAGGTCACTCTAAATGCAAAGTGGTCCCATACAGCAGACCTATAAAGTGCTGCTGGCGCGTCTTCCAACTCCTGTTCTTTCCCACTCGCCATACCCACACAATTCTCCACAACAACGGATTTTTTTTCCCTGCTACACCCGGCTACGCTGCTTCGCTTCTTCTTCTTCTTGTTTACTACTGGTGGTTGGCTTTGGTCGCAGTACCGCCACCTTCTGCTCTGGAGTGTAATCGCTTCGCCTATGAGAAAAAGGAGCAGCGCATGAACCGAACGAAACACACGCGAACCGAACCGAGACAGTCTAACCGAATGGTTCTGACGGTTTTCGTAAATCGTCCCATCCCTAATATATATATATATATATATATATATATATATACACATATACTTATTTTTTTTCTGTGCGGCCCGGTACCAGTCCACTGCCCGGTGGTTGGGGACCGCTGCTTTATGGTACGCCAGCATTCATAACATGTAGGCCAATCACTGTCTCCCAGACATCCACCGTAATATTTTTAAAAACAAAGTGGAGTGCGTATGACGTCATCTATGCGCTCCCGGCTACCGTTCCTTCATCCTGTCCACTGGACTGCTGCTAGTTTTCCTCCCATGCCTGGAAGATGTCTAGTGCTGCTACCACAGATGATCTCGCTCTCCAAATGAACGATTCAGATGAGCTAGAATGAATAGAAGGGGTAGAGCGTAGCCGCCTGTGGCCCGGGCTGCCTGTCACTACTCCAGTCTGTGGCGCGGATGACGTCATACATGCGCCGCTTTGTTTTAAAAGATATAAATATAAAAAATATAATCGTGGATGTCTGGGGGACAGTGATTGGCCTACATGTTCTGAATGCTGGCGTACCATAAATTATAAATGATGAACAGTTTAGTTTGTGCCTTCAAGTCGTTGCCCACAGGAAGACGTTACTGGATATAACGGAATATCTTCAGAACGGCTCCAAATGACACTAAACTCATATGGGTGAGTAGAACATGATGGAATAACGGAAAATCAAGGGACCAATGGAAAAAAAACGGTGTTCCACTTTAAGAAGTCAAAAATCAGTAGAGATATTTATTGTTATTTAGCGTGTTTTAAGATAAAAATAAGGAGGGTTTTTTTGTCATTAAATTATTTATAAAAATCTTACTTTGTTAAATAAATATTTAGTTTGCAAATTAAAAAATGCTATTTTTTTATCCATTTAATTATTTAGATAGGAAAATATTTAGTTTATTTAGCCATTTAAATATTTAGCCAACTTAATATTTAGCTTATTTAGCTATTTATATTTAAATAGCTTGGAGCTAGCTAAATATTTAGTTTGCAGATTAAAAATTGCTATTTTTTTATCCATTTAAATATTTAGATAGAAAAATTTTTGTTTATTTATCCATTTAAATATTTAGCCAACTAAATATTTAGCTTACTTAGCTATTTATATTTAAATAGCTTGGAGCTAGCTAAATATTTAGTTTGTTAAATATTTTATTTTGAGCTGAATATTTATTTAAAAAAACTAAATATTTAATTTATGAACTAAATATTTAGCTCCAAAACTATTTATTTAACAAAGTAAGATTATTATAAATAAATGAAAGAGTGATAAAATGACTTTATTTTTTTCGCTACATCAGCAGAAATATTGCTCCTAATTTTGGACAGCTTAGCTTCACAAACGGCTCCTCACGCTAAGCTAAGCTAAGCTAAGCTAAAGCAGTTTAGCAGAAACATCTGGCATTTGTTGACACATCTGGGATTGTCGTTCACCACCCAGAAAGCGCTTTAAATGGCGCCAGCACACCGTGTTTGTTAGTTTGTTGCATAATTAGCTTTAGCAGCAGGATGATGGTTAAAGCAGCTAAAGGCAGTGATTGAGAGCAGAGCGGCTTCTGCTGCTGAGGATGGAAACAAAGCGAAGCCAGGGGGAGGGGCTACAGCTAGCTAACAGCAGCTAACTTAACGTCTAGAAGCAGCAGCTGGAAAACATTCAGAAGCTCCATCCGAGCTTTACCGTATTTCCAAGATATTCTCCAGTTTGCACATTATTTCCTGTTCGTCCGCCATGGTTTTTATTGGCCGTTATCCAGCTGGCCGCCCGCTCCGTTATCCAGCCAAGGCCCCGCTGCTCTCCTGCTAATAGAAAAAAACACAATAACCAGCGCGAGCGCGCTCGGGTGCACGCGCGCGTAAAGTGAAACCATGGCAACTTAAATGTGAGAATAGAAGCGCGAGCTGCGGTAGCTCTGTGTTTACTACTGCCACCAGACAATTCACTGGAGGTTTAAAATACACGAAGAAATATGGAAAGTGTTATTTCTGATGTTTTTCTCTATATTCAGTAAAAAATAAAATAAAGAAAAAATTCAGTAAAAAATAACAAACTTTAATAAATGGTGCAGGTTTTTATGGAAGCATGTTTCTGCCACTGTGAAAATAAATAAAATTATCTCATTATAATGAGATACTATCTCATTATTTTGAGCTACTAAAATTACTATTATATTAACATTTTGACTTATAAAATTACTACTATAATGAGATACTATCCCATTATAATCAGTGATGGGACTAACGGCGTTGAAAGTAACGGCGTTACTAACGCCGTTACCTTCTTTTAGTAACGAGTAATCTAACTAATTACTTTGACTGTAACTATAACGCAGTTACCATTGCAGACACCCCGTTACTGCGTGTTACTCAGGTCGCACAATGAACCTTTTTTCATGATAGGACTGGTGCGCAGCTGCGTGAAGCTGACACCCCACCCACGTCAAAAAACTCTGCAAATAGACTGAATGGTTAGTGCAACGTTAGTGCAGATGTGTGCAGAAAAAAATATTGTTTGTGCTACTTTTGTTTAAGAGATATTAAAGATTATTTTTTAGGTCATCCAGAGGTGCGCGCCTTGTCATGAGAGAGGGGAGGATGAGAATGGCTGATGTATAGTGAGATTCCGTCTGTCAGTTGGGTAGGTGGGTGTTTCTGCTGGTGGGTGTTAACGTACAGCACACACAGAGAGATGGAGAGTCAGGAGGACTCCAGCAGCAAAACAGCGTTTTCCTGATGGAAATACCGGTGTTACGTCGAGCTGCGTTTCCCCATCAGATACGGTTTCCTCTGCATCTCCGCACAGCGCAGGCGGCACGAGTCACCGCGCAAGCGACAGGAAACGCGCATGCTCGCTAAAGGCGCGCAACAGTCGCCCTGTGCTCGCGCCACAGGAGAACTATGGAGAGCGTGAACGATCAAATGAAAGCCTATATGGAGAAAGGGAGAAATCTGGATGGATGGATGGATGGATGGATAGATGGATGGATGGATGGATGGATGGATGGATGGATGGATGGATGGATGGATGGATGGATACTCTGCCTTCTCAACCTACTGTATTTTTTATTTTAAACATTATTTGATGGCCTTTGTGGCAGGGATGGAGATCCATATTTTATGTCACACACAGAGTATACATCTAGATAGATAGATAGATAGATAGATAGATAGATAGATAGATAGATAGATAGATAGATAGATAGATAGATAGATAGATAGATAGATAGATAGATAGATAGATAGATAGATAGATGTTGCAGTATCTATAACAAGCCAAACACACAGGATTTAAGAATTAGACATCCCCAGTTATTTTTCTATATATATACTTACCAGATCTGAATGCCCTGTTAAAAAACTTCACATGGCGTTCCCCCCTGATGTCATTTACGTTGAGTTGCAATCAATGCTAAACTCTCTGCAGGTTCTTGTCTTTGTCGTCCGCACTATTCAGCTGGCTTTGGAAACACACGGCGAGAAGGTGGGGGCTGGGTGGTGAGGGTTACGGGGGCGAGAAACGCAAAAGTAACGCAATAGTTACTTTTACTAGTAACTAGTTACTTTTATTGTGGAGTAACTCAGTTAGTAACTCAGTTACTTTTTGGGAGAAGTAACTAGTAACTATAACTAATTACTTTTTCAAAGTAACGTGCCCAACACTGATTATAATGAGATGCTACAGTATTTCATCATAATAAAGTATATAAAGTAACTCAAAGTTACTCAAAGTAACTCAAAATAATTATTTTATACTATTTTGAGTTAGTATCATATTACGATGAGATAAATTATTTTATGTTTTTTTTTAACAGAGTGGCGGAAACAGGCTTCCATAGATTTTTATGAAGCAAATGAGATGTGTGTGTTTTCATTCCGCTTCACATGAGCGAATATTGTTGACAGGGCAGAGGATTAATGTAGTCCTAATATCTAGGTCAACAATAAAGTAAAGTTTATTTTATGGCATACGGGGACACACATCCTGCAGAAAGGGCTGCTCTGGTAAGATGAGACCAAAATTTAACTCATGGATATTAACAATTATTATGTATAGAGGATAACACTGCATTACACTGAAAAAAATTATGCAACTGATTTTTGCATTTACTTAATCACATTTAGCTACTTTAACACAATTATTTTATGTCCTACCCTGCTAACATGAAACAGTTATTTGAGCATCAGATATTTTAAAAAGACAATTTAGCCGTTACAGGTAATTACAGTCTCTACCACAGGCCTGAAAAAAACCTACAGCTGGGAGTGAGAAGTTCACACCACACTGGTCAAATCTATGTGAAAAAGAAACTTATTCTGCACGAGGAAATGCTTCACCAGCAGATCCAAATAGAAATGCATGGAATATTTATGGGAATAATCTTTTATACACATTTTAACTTATGATTCTGTTGGAATGAAAACCACCAAAAAGTACAAAATATGTACTTGAATTTATATTGCAATCCATAGAACCAGGAGAGATGTAATTATAGGCTAATGCAATCACAAAAGTCTTGGTCAGACTGTATATATGTACGATCAGCAATAAGGATTAGGATTACAGGTTAATCTTTATTATGGTGTGATACGAATTACAGAGTTTTATTTTTCAAGTTTCATAAACAATATTGCTTATCCCACTAAGTTTTGCTGATAGAGCGGTATAAAAGATAAGATAAGCCGAGATTAAAAAATTCAACATTTTATCTTGACTTAAAATCTTTTAAGGAAAAACAACATTGCTGTTTATACAGTTTCAGTGCAAATAAAGTGCAGGGAAGCTGCAATAAAGCATGTTACATTATCAGAGTTAGGAAAAGTAGCTGATGCAGAGTCTAAAAATGTACAAGTGTAATAAAATAACACAACATGAAATAAAATGTGTCCTTTCACTATTTTAATGAAGTTGTGCAAAATGTAGCAGGGAAGTGACCAGTTTTTTGGGGGGGAGTAGATGCAGTTACAGAGCCAGCTGTACTAAAGGAGCTCTCCAGTTCTGAAACGGTGTCAATAATGAGGTGGGAGAAACTACAGAAGACATTTTTTACTACAGCCTGCGGCCTCCTGCAAGAATTGAAGGGACAACGTGGGACAGAACTCATTCCTAATCAGATTATCACATATTTACTCTAAATTGTCGATAAGCTGCAGATGGATAAAACCATGAAAACCAATGCACAAAACATGTGACACTTTAAATTCAGCTAAGCATAAATAAACTTGAGCTGAATGTTAATCTAGTTCGAAATTACACTCAACTGTAATCTTAACTGTAGCCTGATGGCTCCCTCCCTGATTGGCTGTCTCCGCTGTCACTCATGAGAAGCTCGGGTTTGCGTTGCTGAATCTGGTCTGTGATTGGCTGGTCCTTGACTAGTCCTTGGCTGGTCCTTGACTAGTCCTTGGCTGGTCCTTGACTAGTCCTTGGCTGGTCCTTGGCTGGTCCTTGGCTGGTCCTTGGCTAGTCCTTGGCTAGTCCTTGGCTAGTCCTTTGCTGGTCCTTGGCTGGTCCTTGGCTGGTCCTTGGCAAGTCCTTGGCTGGTCCTTGGCTGGCCCTTGGCTGGTCCTATGCTGGTCCTCGGCTGGCCCCAGGCTGGTCCTTTGCTGGTCCTTGGCTGGCCCCTGGCTGGTCCTTTGCTGGTCCTTTGCTGGTCCTTTGCTGGTCCTTTGCTGGTCCTTTGCTGGTCCTTTGCTGGTCCCTTTCTGGTCCTTGGCTGGTCCTTGGCTGGTTCTTGGCTGGGTCTTGGCTGGACCTTGGCTGGTCCTTTGCTGGTCCTTGGCTGGTCCTTTGTTGGCCCTTGGCTGGACCTTGGCTGGTCCTTTGCTGGTCCTTGGCTGGTCCTTTGCTGGTCCTTTGCTGGCCCTTTGCTGGCCCTTGGCTGGACCTTGGCTGGTCCTTTGCTGGTCCTTGGCTGGTCCTTTGCTGGTCCTTGGCTGGTCCTTTGCTGGCCCTTGGCTGGACCTTGGCTGGTCCTTTGCTGGCCCTTGGCTGGTCCTTGGCTGGTCCTTGGCTGGTGCTTGGCTGGGTCTTGGCTGGACCTTGGCTGGTCCTTTGCTGGTCCTTGGCTGGTCCTTTGCTGGCCCTTGGCTGGACCTTGGCTGGTCCTTTGCTGGTCCTTGGCTGGTCCTTTGCTGGTCCTTGGCTGGTCCTTTGCTGGCCCTTGGCTGGACCTTGGCTGGTCCTTTGCTGGTCCTTTGCTGGCCCTTGGCTGGTCCTTTGCTGGTCCTTTGCTGGTCCTTTGCTGGCCCCTTTCTGGTCCTTGGCTGGTCCTTGGCTGGTGCTTGGCTGGGTCTTGGCTGGTCCTTGGCTGGTCCTTTGCTGGTCCTTGGCTGGTCCTTTGCTGGCCCTTGGCTGGACCTTGGCTGGTCCTTTGCTGGTCCTTTGCTGGCCCTTGGCTGGTCCTTTGCTGGTCCTTTGCTGGTCCTTTGCTGGCCCCTTTCTGGTCCTTGGCTGGTCCTTGGCTGGTGCTTGGCTGGGTCTTGGCTGGACCTTGGCTGGTCCTTTGCTGGCCCTTGGCTGGACCTTGGCTGGTCCTTTGCTGGTCCTTGGCTGGTCCTTGGCTGGCCCCTGGCTGGACCTTGGCTGGTCCTTTGCTGGTCCTTGGCTGGTCCTTTGCTGGCCCTTGGCTGGTCCTTTGCTGGTCCTTTGCTGGCCCTTGGCTGGTCCTTTGCTGGTCCTTTGCTGGTCCTTTGCTGGCCCTTGGCTGGTCCTTTGCTGGTCCTTTGCTGGTCCTTTGCTGGCCCCTTTCTGATCCTTGGCTGGTCCTTGGCTGGTGCTTGGCTGGGTCTTGGCTGGACCTTGGCTGGTCCTTTGCTGGTCCTTGGCTGGTCCTTTGCTGGCCCTTGGCTGGACCTTGGCTGGTCCTTTGCTGGTCCTCGGCTGGTCCTTTGCTGGCCCTTGGCTGGCCCCTGGCTGGTCCTTGGCTGGTCCTTTGCTGGCCCTTGGCTGGACCTTGGCTGGTCCTTTGCTGGTCCTCGGCTGGCCCCTGGCTGGTCCCCTACAACTCTTTTTTGAACATCTAAAATATCCTTTCTGTCATGATTTGTGGACATTAATATCTAAAGAGAAGCATCATCTCCTGGTCAGACCCTGTAATTCAGGGAAAGAAATATGCAAGAGGGGGTCACTCCAGTGGCTGGAAGTTGGCTGCCATTCAGCTGGCGTTTGACTACAAACAGCCATGGCTGCTACGGTATCTTAAACAGTCCATGAGTTACAGTACGGTCTTTGAGAAAGGCTGCATTGTTTTCATTTAGTTTTGTTTCTGTAGATGATCATCTGAGGAGTCTGTAATGTTCTTGTTTTCAGCAATTCAAGCTGCAAGTTTTTTTTTGGATTGTGTCCCCATCAGCTTTTGCAAGAGGCTACGCCACTTTTCAAAATAGCTCAAGCGCACTCGGATGGATGGACGGTGTCAGTGAACTTTAATCTGATGGATTTAGACTGGACTTCAGCTGGGACATTCCAATGCATAAGAACGCTTGGATCTCTCTCACAGGTCTTTCTGTAGGTTTAGGGTGGTTTTCCTGCTGGAATATTCCACCCATGTCTTATGTTTCAGATCTTCGGCAAATCAAAGTGGGAATCATTATCTGCAAATAGAAAAAACATGTTGGGAACCTTCTGAGCTCACCAGAACTATGAAAATAATGCAGTAATAAGCTTTTAAAGGGTGGACTAAAGAAGTGACAGCATCACCTTTGTGTTTTTCATGTTTTCTTTCAGTAAAGCTCTCATTTACCTTTGATAACGTCCGTGGTTACGATTCAGATGGAAAGACCCAATAATCGACAAAACAACTACATTAATAAGTTCATTAAAAACAACTGCTGACTAAAACAAACACAGACTGATGCTGGGAGGCCAGATGGGGAATTTTAAAGATTTAAAGTCCTTCAGGCAGATGAAACATTTCATGCAAGAGAACATAGAAAATATCTGAGGAGCCAAAGAATAGACAAATGACAGAGACCAGGCTTAAAAATGTAAACAAATTAGAGATCAAGAATTAATGAATTAACAGACTCTGCTGAGGGAGAAATCTGTAAATATAAAACCAACTGAAACACAAGAAGTAAGCAAAAAACAAAAACAAGCTGTCCAAAAGTAAATTTATCAAAGCTGTATGGCAAGTCCCAAACAACTAAAGTAACCGTATGTGGAAAAACCCAAATAGTAAAACTGATAACAGACTCAAAGCAAACCTGAAACAAGCAATATTTAAATTCCCCAAACAGAAAAGGTCACCTTAACTAGGTTAATAGGAAAAAGCAACAACCAAAAGTAAATCAAAAGGCTGAAAACGAACCCAAACCACGACAAATAGATGAGAAAATCAATCTTCCATAAAAAAAAAAAAAAAAACACAAACCAGGGGTGACCTGATTACAGGTTTTCTGGTCGATTCCAGATCTCTAAGAACCCTGAGTTGCCGATCCTGATTTTGACCGGCCCAGATTTCTTTCTATAAAAAAGAAGTTGTTATAAAATCACAAGATATTTCAATCTCATCTTAGTGAAAAAGAAGATTAATAATTCGCTGTGAAGCAATACAAACCTGTGAAATAATTACAAATTTAAGGAATTAGCAGTGGGAGGTTTTCAGGCCTTCACAGAGGAAGATCAGATTGATCAGTTTCCCATCTGAGTATCGGCCGATCACTGATCTCCCAAAACTAGTTGTAGCCGATCGATCGGCAGGCCGATAGGTCCATGCACCCCTACCGAAACCCGCGTCTTGATGATCCCCCAACATTTGCATTTTTGTTGGACTGATAAGACAAAAGCCTAACCTTCAGGAAGGTGTGTCAGACCGGGTCTAAACCTGACAGTATTTCAAAAGAAGAGCATCATACCAACAGCAAAACACGGTGACGGCGAGGTGATGGCCTGGGGCAAAATGGTGCAACCAAGAATCTTTTTCCTCCACAAGAAAAATATAAAAGGAGAAGATAAAGCCATCCTGTCAATAAGTTCAAGCGTCTGAGGACAAAATGCACCAACATGTCAGCCTCTTCTTGGCTCAAGGAAAGGTTTAGGAGTGATCTGGTCAAAAGCCCGTATTTAAATGCCAATAAGATGTTGTGGCAAAACCTTAATTCAATTCTATTCAGTTTATTTCTATAGCTCCAATCCACATCATGTCATCTCAGGTCACTTTCCAGTTCACCAGATCATCCAGTCAGATTGATTCAAAGTTTTCTATCTAAGGAAAACCAGCTGATTGCATCGACTCATTGACTTTTCAGCAATCCCTCACACTAAGCATGCTTGTAGCGACAGTGGAGAGGAAAAACTCCCTTTGAACAGGAAGAAACCTCCAGCAGAACCAGGCTCAGTGTGAGCGGCCATCTGCTGAGGCCCACTGGGGTTCAAGGAGACAGAAGCAGACATAGAAAAAGAAGCATAGATACAAAAGGCAACTGTCAACCAGCTCCACAGCCCCCCCCCCCCCCCCCCCCCCCCCCCCCCCCCCCGTCCAGGAAACACACAGCCAGGCAGACGAGCTCCGAGCCAGCTCCCATGCCAGAGGATGAAGAGAGCACATCCAGGGTTAAACAGGGTTGTTCAAGCTCAAACATCCTCAAATAAACTGGAACAAAACAAAGTTGTAAAAAAGGTTTGCTGATTCCAAATAAATGGCATCAGATTCAAGCTTTGATTTAAATTTGATTACATTTTCTGTGTGAACAGGTATATTAAGCGGGTGTTCTTCAATCACACGATCAACTGGACTTCTATTCAGCTGGAGTTCATCTGTTATAAATATGGCTGTGCTTCAGGTTCCGAGTAGAACATTACCCGCATAGTGATGATTGGAAACATGGCGTCAGAACTGAGTTAAAGAGTAAGAGGTCAAAAGTGTTTTCCAAAGCCAAGGCGTCTCTTTAACACCTGAGAAACTGGATCTCTTCGGATCATGATCAGACACGGGTTAAATTATAAATGAAATCATTTATATTTACAACTGTCTTATAAAGAAACAGCATGGGGCCAGATGGGGATTCATGGCAGTCAACAACATGTTAAACCGCTCTGAATGCGTCTGTTTCCCCTTCGCCTCCTCACACACACTCCCTCTGCAGCTGGGTGAAACCTCCGACTTGGACCTGAATCTGAAAAGGAATTTTTTCCGTCTTCTATGAAAAACTTAATGGAATTTAGCTTTTTTTCCACCGTAAGTTCACAACTTTTAGAGCCTGTGAGTGAGCAAACCGTTCGACGTCAGCCTTTTTCGCATGTGGTCATTTTTAGTCACCCTCGCTGCTTTTGGTCCTGCCCCCTTTGGAGACTTTGAGTCTAGCCGTGATATTAAGATGAAAGCCCAGAAAACAAGAAAACAAACAACAACAAAAATCCTGCAGTCCTTTTTTTCTTTAAACTGTTGCCATATTTTTTATTGCCACAACAACAATACCCTGCTGGAGGCCTGAGGCACACCCATATTCATAGCAGGTGAACAATGGCCGTGGGTGCATAGCCTCGAACAAACCTTGGTGTCAGAGTTCCTTTTAAACACGTGCTTCAGTGGAAAATATAAGACTTAAGGAAATCTGACCCTCTGTTCAAACAGAGACGGCATGGCCAAGCAGCAAATCTGCTTAAATTTGACTGCTGACCTAAATCTAGTGCTGAATCCTAAATATCGCTTTGTTTTACTTCACTTTTTTAAAAATTGTTCTGATTGGAAAAAAGTCCTAACTTTACCTCCTACAGTGTTTTATAAAAGTTTTCATAACTGTTCCATTTCACCACAATCATGTAACAGACCAAAACAATGTAGAATCCACCTGAAAAATGATCTAGAAATAAATAAAAACAGCTTAAATTAAGAGTATTTACCCTTTATTTGAAAAGGTAAATGAGTATTTTTACTCTTAAAATAAGATAATTCAATAATATGCACTTAAATTAAGTCAATGCAATTGCAATTCTTATTTTAAATCTAAATTGTCTTGTTCCATTTTATCTCCTCAATTCAACAACAAATGCACCTATGAACAAATTACTTATCTAGATTTCGATTATAGAAAAATGCTAAAAAAAAAAAAAGCAGGCTTAAATACCCAGACCCCCATAAATAAAATCCAGTGCAACAGATCGCTTTAGAAGTCCTCAAGCCAATGTGAGTGTCGCTTAATGTCATGGAAATAAATTCAATTCTGTGAATATTTAACCGTCCAGAAAGAATCTGTAAATAAAAAGCAGAATGAATTGACAGGAGCACAGCATGCATGCTGGGAAAGAAGCCGTGCAGAAGTTAAATGTGTGGCGTGGTTCTGAAAACAGATCCAAACCTTCAATAACGTTCTGTTCAATAAATAATTCCAGAAGAAAGAGAATTAAGCGTCGCTGCAAACAGGCAGTTTCTGTTTAAACCCGATTCTGACTGAGTCCATTTTTTTTATCACTGCTGCAGTTTGCTTCAGAGATTTGTTTCACTAAAGAACCTATGTCTTACCCAGCTAACATGAAACAATTGTGCTAAAGTAACTAAATATTCCGTTATAAATGCCATAAAAATGTTTCAGTGTAGAATCTGTTAGTTAATATTTTGCAATTTTCCTACTGCTCTAAATTTACTGTTTTCTTTGTGCAAACTCCTTCAAAACGTGGAAAACATCCCATTGGTGTGACAATTTTTTTAAATGAAATAAAGATTCTTTCAGTGTTGCTGTTTTGAACCTCAGCCAATCAAATTCAGTCCAAAATTCTTGAAGACAATGAAACGGGCCCTTTGATTTAGCTTTTCCTGGGAATCTCAGATGAGACGCACACTTTGTCAGCCGCTGGGTTCAGTCACATTCCTTCTACCATGCCTACACTGTCCGCCACGCAGGGGGCAGCTCACATCCTGCGGACATGCAAAAAAAAGCAGGGACAAATTTGCATGGGGAGGAACTCAAAAAAGTCCTTTTCTGTCTTTTTCCTTTCTGCGCTCCTGCTGCCCTCAGACACAGTCACGCTTGGCTGGAGAGTTATATCACCAATATGAAAAACCCCTGCCAGCTGTCCATCTAAACTGCTGGCTGGGAAACGGCTTAGAGAAGCAGCCCAGAGGCCCACAGTAGAGGGGCTCCAAACATACTCAGCTCAAGTGGAAAAATCTGTGGACAAGTCAGTTTTTCAAAGAAAACCACAAGAATCCCTGTTTCTAGGTTCCTCTCGTGTTTCGATGTAGTTCCTACTTTTTATCTAGCCTTTTCTCCCACTTTTCCTTAATAGTGTTGTTTGGTTAAATGGCCGCTAAATTGCCGTAGGTAGGAGTAGATGAAGCATGAATGGTTGTCTGTCCTGGGTGTGTTCCTGGTGATAAATGGGCCGCCTGTTTGGAACATCCACCTCTCTGTCAGCGCCTGCCGGAGATACGCACCACATGCCTGCAACCGTGCAAGCATAAAGCAGGTACAGTTAATGGATGATATCATAAAAAGAATAAAAATATTACTGATAACAATGATATTATTATAAAATCTAATGCATCATACTATAAACGCTCCAAAAGCAAAAAAAGATTAACAGCATGATATTACCACCACCACCATGTTTCATCATCAAAAGCTGTTATGCTGTAAAAACTGCTTCTCTCGCACGCAAACAACAACTTTCTCTGATTTGGTCTCTTCTCTTCATACAAAGAAAAGTCTGTGAGGTGGATTTTTATCCACTGTGAGTGAGTGATGAACATCATTTTGGGGAAAAAGATGGTTTTCTTCCATCTCTTGCCACAAACATGTGATTTAATGTGCGTAGCCTTTTCCTCACAAACTATCCTTTAGTTCTTTTAAACCGAACAAAAACTGCTCCATGTGAAATAAAGGAATCTATACATCTATCTGTGGGTCATTGAAAGGTGTTTACAGAAGGCAAAGACTGGCTCTTTAAAATGAGCTGCCGTTGGATTAACCAAACAAGCAGCACTTAAGAACAAAACAATGGCCTATTCTCACTCACTATAATCCTTATAGGCATTACAAGCACTTTCATATGACTGCGGAGAAAAGGCTTCGACGAGCCTGACTCTGAGGAAAGGATTTCTGCTGCTGAAATATAAAAATAAAACAGCACAAATGTCAACTGTAAGTAGATGTTATTGTTTTATTTTGATTATACTTTATTTCTCTGTAAATCTGTGAGGACAGTTTATTGAAATGTTTGCTCCTCTAAAGCCAGATCATGGTGATAGCTCGTGTTTCTTACTGATTAATGCTACGTAGCTAATGTTATATTAAGCTGATTGACTCTCATTTACTGTAATTGTTCATTATTAAGCACCTTGGTTATTTTTTTCATAGATATTTGAGGGAAACATTAAATAATAATTTATCTTAACCCTTTATAGAAAATCTACATTTCCAGCCAACAGTGTTCTTGGATTCCAGGACAGACCTTATTACTTTTGGAACATTCAAAAAATATGGATATTTTAATGCCAAAAATGAATCTCAATGTAATAACAAGAATTTTGCTCGAATATATTAAGCAAAATAACAAAAGTGCTTCTAGAAGAAATTCATGGAAAACACTGAGTGAAAGAAACAAATTTTATTTAGTCCAACATAACTTTAGAGGCATTAAAGTAATGCTCATACTGGCATTTGCATTTTTTTAAGTTTATAACCCTAAAAATAATTGTTTACTAGACTTAATAACATTTAACTTTTCAATTAGCTTCTTACCTTTTTTTGTTAACTTTTTCTCAGCTTAATTTCCAGTAGATAATCTATCATTCAAGGGCTCATCTAGTTGGTCAAATCAGATGTACAGACATGTAGCAGGATCTTTGCTGAATGTCTGGATATAGATCTTGTGCTTCTAGATCTCGCTGAGGGACGGGGGATCTATTTGTAAGGGGGATTCAGGTGATCAGAAACTGGTCCTATAAAGGGTTAAACGAAGGTTCCTCAGCAGCAGCAGGTTTGGGTGATATTAATGTTTCAGTCTCATTTCCTGCTTCTGTGCTGTTTTCTGGGTCTAGCCATGGTAACTACTGTAAATACAACTGTGGAACAACTTAAGGAACCACAATGACCTGTTTCTGAGCTTTTACTGTTTATGGCGAAGGGTTTGAACTCAAATCAACATTTATTTTTAATGTATAAACTGCTCTTTGTATTTTTTCTACTTTACAAATACTACTTTACAAAAAAATCTTAGTTCAGAAATAGATATTTGGGTGAATGAACCTGATTTCAATGATAGCCTCCTTGTATCTTGACTTGCTGCCACTCCTGGCAGAAATATTTAAGCAGCTCGGTTATAATTATCTAACCTTTCATTTAATAGCGTTCCAGAGATTCCAGTCTGTTTTAGGTTTTTGATCTGGTTAAGATGAAATTCATCCACACCTTCTGTTGACCAAGATGGATGGAATGCTGTAGTCCTGCTGATAAAAAAAAGAAGAAAAAACATCCAAATCAATGATTAGCCATAGGGAACTATTTGAGTATAAAGAAGCACATTTTCTTCCACTCTTTATTTAATTTTAAAATCTAGTCTTAATGTAGGAAGAAACCCTTTAATCCAGCCACTGGTGCTTTTGGCATGTATGGATAAACCTATGAAGGAGCCTAATGCCCATGAAAACATCCAAAAAAAGGTTTTCCTTAGCGGTAGGTAGACAGTGGAAACCTGGAAGAATGTCGTCCTCAATCGTTCAGTCAGAGGTTCAAAATATTGAGGCGATTCAAAGCATATTTTTTCATAACTCCCTGCTTTATTTTTTGCCACCCCATTCAGGTATGTTTGGTCCACCTTCTTTCTGGTCACATTGCAAAAGTTTTCCATTGGTTTCATTCGTTCTGGGCGAGGAGGAGGAGTAGCAACAATCTTCCAGTCTGACTTACTGATTACTCCCAAAACAGTTAATACCTACAACTCTTTTGAACATTTAACCCTTAATTTCCCTCATCCAAATTTCAAGGCAAGAAAACCTCTTCTTCTTGTAACTTTGTATCGTCCGCCAGGTCCTTACTCTGAATTTTTAGATGAGTTTTCAGAGTTCCTTTCTGATTTGGTATTAAATACTGACAGGGTCATCATAGTGGGAGATTTTAACATCCATGCTGACATTGAGGGCGATAGCTTAAGAGCGGCCTTTGATGCTATCTTAGACACTATTGGCTTTGTTCAAAATGTGAATAGTCCCACACATTCTCATCTTCATACTTTGGATCTTGTGCTGACATACGGCATAGAATGTGAAGAAATAACAGTATTTCCTCACAACCCTGTCCTCTCTGACCACTTTCTAATAACCTTCAGGATTACTTTAACAGAGTGCTCCTCCCCCAAAAGAAGGTTCAATTTTAGTAGATCTTTATCAGATAGTGCAGTTATAAATTTTAAAGAATCGGCTTCACTTTCTCTCTCCTCTGTGTCGCTAAACAGTGCTGCAGAGTGCAAAAGTATAGCTTATTCCCCTTCACAGGTTGATGATTTTGTTGATGGGGTTGCTAGTTCTCTGCGTACTGCCTTAGACAACGCAGCTCCTTTGAAAATGAAAACCGTTAAAAATAGAAAGCTTGCTCCTTGGTTTAATGCAGAGCTGCGTACTTTGAAGCAAAATGCTAGGAAACTGGAGAGAAAATATCGCTCCACAGGCCTGCAGGAGTCCTTCCTAGTCTGGAAAAATGGATTACTGCTGTATAAGAGGACCCTTTGTAAAGCAAGAGCAGCATACTTCTCCTCATTAATAGAGGAGAATAAGAATAATCCTAGATTTCTTTTTAATACAGTTGCCAAACTCACCCAGAGCCATAGCTCTGTTGAACCGTCCATTCCACCTGCTCTTAACAGCAATGATTTTATGGGATTCTTTATAAATAAGATTGATGTTATTAAAAATAAGATCATAAGCACTCCTCTATCCACGATTGTACCTGAGGTAGTCATGGAATCTGAACCGGGTTTAGACTGCTTTGATCCAGTTGAACTTTCTGAATTAGCAAAATTATTGTCTTCATCTAAGCCTTCAACTTGTATGTTAGATCCAGTTCCAACCAGGTTATTTAAGGAGGTATTCCCTTTGATCTCCTCCTCCATTTTAGATGTGATTAATCTATCTCTGTTACAGGGATATGTACCTAAAGCTTTTAAGGTTGCTGTAATTAAACCTCTGCTTAAGAAACCGTCTCTTGACCCAGATGACTTGGTTAATTATAGACCTATATCCAATCTTCCTTTCTTATCCAAAATTCTTGAGAAAGTAGTTGCCAAACAAGTTTGCGACCACTTCCACCATAATGAACTTTTTGAAGAGTTTCAGTCTGGCTTTAGAGCTCATCATAGCACTGAAACAGCTCTGGTGAAAGTCACTAATGATATTCTCATGGCCTCAGATAATGGACTCGTATCTGTGCTCGTCCTGTTGGATCTTAGTGCTGCATTTGATACAGTTGACCATAATATTCTTTTAGAAAGACTTGAATATTTTGTTGGAATTAAAGGAACAGCACTAGACTGGTTTAAATCTTATCTATCTGATCGAATTCAGTTTGTTTATGTTAAAGATAGATCTTCAACACGCTCAAAGGTTACCTGTGGAGTACCACAGGGATCAGTGCTAGGACCAATTCTCTTTACTTTATACATGCTCCCAATTGGTAGAGTTATTAGACAGCATGGGATTAATTTTCACTGTTATGCTGATGATACCCAGCTATATCTGTCTATAAATCCAGATGAAGCTAACCCATTACATAGATTACAAGCATGTCTTGAAGACATAAAACCTGGATGACTCTTAACTTTCTGCTTCTGAATGCAGACAAAACAGAAGTTATAGTCTTTGGACCAGAGTCTCTGAAAAAGAAGCTGATTAGCCAGTCACTTCATTTGGATGGGATTAAACTGATTTCAGATAATAAAGTAAAAAATCTTGGTGTTGTTTTTGATCAGGACCTGTCATTTAAATCCCAGATCAAAGAGGTTTCTAGAATTTCCTTCTTTCATCTGAGGAACATTGCAAAAATTAGAAATCTCCTGTCCAGGGGTGATGCTGAGAAACTAGTCCATGCATTTGTTACTTCAAGGCTGGACTATTGTAATTCTTTACTATCAGGAAGTCCACAAACTGTAGTTAAAAGCCTTCAGCTGATCCAAAATGCTGCAGCCAGAGTTCTGATGAAAATGAAAAAGAGAGATCATATCTCTCCTATCCTGGCTTCTCTTCATTGGCTTCCTGTTAAATCCAGAATAGAATTTAAAATCCTCCTTCTCACATATAAAGCCTTAAATGGCCAAGCTCCATCTGATATCAGAGATCTGATTGTTCCTTATGTTCCTAACAGAGCACTTCGCTCTCAATCTGCAGGTTTACTAGTGGTTCCTAGAATTTCTAAAAGTAGAATGGGAGGCAGATCTTTTAGTTATCAGGCTCCTCTCCTGTGGAACCAACTACCAGTTTTAGTCCGCGAGGCAGACACTCTGTCTACTTTTAAGACTAGGCTTAAAACTTTCCTTTTTGATAAAGCTTATAGTTAGGGTGGCTCAGGTTATCCTGAGCTCTCTCTCTATAGTTATGCTGCTATAGGCTTAGACTTTTGGAGGACATAGGGACCCTCATTTCATCATTCTGCTTCATTCTCTCTCTGTTCTCCTATTCTGCAGAATCTGTTTGTTCAATCTCTAACCTTCTGCTCTCTCTGCTTTTCCTCAGAGTAGCTTTGCCTCGTCTGTTCCTGTTTGGCTGTGACGTCATCCAGGAAAGAAACATCAGCTGTGCTGCTTCCATCAACACCCTTGTTTGTAGATGTTGGAGATCGGCCTGTCTTCCAGTGTGGTCCTGTTTCTCTGGGCGTGGCTGGGTGGATGTGCTCTCTTCATCCTCTGGCATGGGAGCTGCCTTGGAGCTCGTCTGCCTGGCTGTGTGTTTCCTGGACGGGGCCGCCTTTTACAGCTGCTTTTTGTATCTCTGCTTCTTGTATCTCTGCTTCTGTCTCCTTGAACCCCAGTCGGCCTTGGCAGATGGCCGCTCACACTGAGCCTGGTTCTGCTGGAGGTTTCTTCCTGTTAAAAGGGAGTTTTTCCTCTCCACTGTCGCTACAAGCATGCTTAGTGTGAGGGATTGTATTTGAGTCAATGAGTCAATGCAATCAACTGGTTTTCCTTAGATAGAAAACTTTGTATCAATTTGACTGTATGATCTGGTTGAACTGTAAAGTGCCTTGAGATGACATGTGTTGTGAATTTGGCGCTATATAAATAAACTGAATTGAATTGAATTGAAATTGAATTCCTGGAGCTGTGATTGCCCCGATCCACGGGTCGGTCATCCATATGTTGGTGGGCTCAGCTGTGCAGCATTTGGTTCCTCCTGGGAAAATAGCAGTTGGTAGAGCAGGAGGAAGCTAAGTTTAGTTTAGGAATAACCTTTAATATGTCTTTGTCAATGCATACAATGCTAAGATAAATGACACTAAAGCTCATCTTCAACACAGTTACCAACAAAGCTAAAATGCTGACAGTAGCTCCTATTACACCTTTATGTCCATTAGGGTTAAGAGGGAGGTTGACTGAGAGAAGATGAACCTCTTTAAAATAAAGGAAACTCACCAACCTTCCCAAACACTTCAACACAGCACCACCCACTGTTTCCTTTGGATGCCATCCGGTTGCCCCTGAGAGACATTCAAATGAGCTGGGATTTACCATTAGGCAATACTAGGCAGTTGCCTAGGGCCCAAAGTTCCTGGGGGCCCCATAAAACTCTGCCTACATGTCTGGTTAATACAACTATTCCTTATCTGTGCACCTTAATTATGTTTTTGATTAGAATCCTTTGGTTAAAATGCCATCAGAACGCTTATTATCTTAAGTGTGTCTCAGCCCCCCCCTTCAGTGTCCACCATATTGGATCAGTCCATTTGCTGCACATGTTCAGAAAGGTCCAATCAGACAGCAGCAAACCATTTGAAAACAAACCATGCAAAGAGCAGTGTTGCCAACTTAGCGCTTTAGTTGCTATATTTAGCCACTTTTCAGACCCCTCTAGCACTTTGATTTCTAAAAAGCTCCTAGCGCCAAATCTAGAGACTTTTTTCTGCTACTGGAGACTTTGGAGACAACATCTAAAAGCAGCGAACTCTGCTCTCCAGAGCAAGTAGATTGGTAACCCCGCCTCCTGCTCTCCTCTATCTTGTCTGCTGTCATGATTCATGCAGCTATTATTTCATCCACATGAAAAATGGAGAACAGATAAGCAGATCATGGCTTGTCTACAGTGAAAAGAAGGACTGGGTTATTTACTTTGGCCTTTTTGGAAACACAGGAAGGAGCAATCAGCTAAGTGAGCTTAGTGCTTGGAAAAAATCTTTCATTCCTTTAGAGACAGCATGAAAAGTCAGCTGAGTACAAAACATAGAGAGGAAAACAAGAAGAAAAGGGACAAGAAGAGAGGGACACAACCTAGAACAGATAATGGATGTCTATTCTATTAACATTTCTCTATCTGGAGAATGGGGCTGTTCTATATGTTGTCTTCTCAGTTCAGAGGGCCCCCTGCCTGTCTTTGCCTAGGGCCCCAGATTTCATAAATCCGCCCCTGATTGGCGCTCGGCGTGAGAAGTGGGGAGCCATTTTCCTGCTCCACCAGTCTCCCATGACTTTACCACAACCTTAGAGCAGCAGGGATCAAAGCAAAGTGATGCTCTGATGCAAAGTGAGAAATGGTCCATTCCAGCCTCTCTAGTAACTGTTCAGTTTTTAATTTGGGCTCTACCAATGTAAGAATGTCAGAATAGGTCTGTCGTGTCGGGATCTAATGGCCTCTGGACTGGATGCCAAAAATTAATTGGTGCAGATTTGAGATGTTCTCTTTATCTCACAATGAACCCCTCATTCTCAGCTGATTGCGGTCCAAACCAACATGTTGTTACGGATGTCGCTGTTTTTTTGATCACACGTACTGTTTCAAAGAACAAAGCAGTGCAATCAGAGCCATAGTCGTTCCTTCACTGCCATTGTGGCACTGATCCGGAACGTCCACCAGTGACTCACCCTCATGAACAGATTGGAGCTTTTCCTGTTTTTTTTCTGGCAGATCAATGTCCGAGTTACAACAATGGATGCAGAACTGGAGTTTGCCATCCTGCCAAGCACCACTGGCAAACAGCTTTTCGACCAGGTACAATTGGTGTGATGCAACCAGACAGGAAGTGTGATGGAAGAGAAGCGTGATCTTCATCCCATCTGATGTATTTAGGTGGTGAAGACCATCGGACTCAGAGAAACCTGGTTCTTCGGTCTTCAGTATCAGGACAGCAAAGGCTTCTCCACCTGGCTGAAGATGAACAAAAGAGTGAGTTAAATCTAAATATCCACTTTGAATAAACCCTGCTTGCGAGGATGCCTGTTTGTTTTGCTGTGAGGCTAATCAGTGTCTGTTCTTGGACTCTCCCACCGTTGGGGCGTCAATCCCAGGTGACAGCTCAAGACGTGAAGAAGAACAACCCTCTGTTGATCAAGTTCAGGGCCCGGTTTTACCCGGAGGATGTGGCTGAGGAGTTGATCCAAGAGGCAACGCAGCGCCTGTTCTTCCTGCAGGTCCAATGAAGCCAGATATTTCTCTCTCTTATGGAGAAAATAATTCACATCCTACAACTCTTTGAAACAGATGTCACCGTGATGCTCTATTTATTCATGCCTAGTTTCCTACAGGGCAGTGAACATAAAACTAAACCAAACATGATGTAGTGCTGCCCTAATGATCAGGGCTTTCATGGTGACTCACACAGATCTCATAAAGCCATATGGGGGCTAGCTAGGGAAGGACATAAAACAAGCAACACAGATGTAGATGAACGATGTCATAATAAAGGAATAGTACACCCAAAACATGATTAGCCTTCATTTTCTACTCACCCCCATGCTGAACAACACTCTGGAGTACTTTTTTGATATCTCAAATGCATCTGGAGATCTGGGAGACATTCAAATAATGGAGGTCTATGGCGCCCGAGGCAGAAAGGTCCATAAAAGTCCACAAAAAACGGGTCAATATTCCTCCATACTGCTCGTCCAATGTATTCCAAGTGTCCTGAGTGGGTAGCGTCCATAATTTACTTTTTTACTTTTTTTTACCTGTGCAAAGAAAGAAACAACGAAAGAAAAATGTCTGAGGACTTCAGTGTTGAGGAAGAGCATGAGTTCTTTACCGAGCTGAATGCGCACTTTCATCTGGTTTGGTCTGCCGCGGTTTCCGTAGGCTCGTGAACGCGCTTTTAGGAAATCCTATACACTACTGTTTATGCTCTAAAAACATTCTAAATGACTTTGTTTCGAGTAAATTATGGACGCTACCCACTCAGGACACTTGGAATACATTGGACGAGCAGTATGGAGGAATATTGACCCGTTTTTTGTGGACTTTTATGGACCTTTCTGCCTCGGGCGCCATAGACCTCCATTATTTGAATGTCTCCCAGATCTCCAGATACATTTGAGATATCAAAAAAGTACTCCAGAGTGTTGTTCAGCATGGGGGTGAGTAGAAAATGAAGGCTAATCATGTTTTGGGTGTACTATTCCTTTAAATCCCGTCCTTTGAACCTTTTGTCACATCACAACTACAAACATCAGTGTGTTTTCCTGGGATTTTCAGGGGTTTGACCGACATGGAGGAGAGAAAAATAGGTAATATATCGAAAAATTATGCAAAGTTGCTTTTTTTATGTGTTGAACCCCAGTGGGCCTCAGCAGATGGCCGCTCACACTGAGCCTGGTTCTGCTGGAGGTTTCTTCCTGTTCAAAGGGAGTTTTTCCTCTCCACTGTCGCTACAAGCATGCTTAGTGTGAGGGATTGCTGAAGAGTCAATGAGTCGATGCAATCAGCTGGTTTTCCTTAGATAGAAAACTTTGAATCAATCTGACTGGATGATCTGGTGAACTGGAAAGTGACCTGAGATGACATGATGTGAATTCGAGCTATAGAAATAAACTGAATAGAATTGAAAAATGATTCTTGATGAAAAAAGCATCCCCACAGCAGTACACTGCCACCACTATGTTTTACAGAGTTGGAGACTTTCTATGGATGTTCCTTTAATGCGTCTTTTTCTTCTCCACCCTCAAACAAGTTTTCCTCTAGGATTAACCAGCAGGCAAAAAAAGTTTGAGTCTATTCAGAACTCCTTATTTTTGGATCTATCAATGGCTTCCTCCCAAGAAGGGCTTTCTTCTCGCCACTCTGCTATAAGCACAGGATTAGCAGGTTGTCGAACGTCATGTGAACATATGCTTCCTCCTGAGCGCTAGATCTCTGCAGCCTCTTCAAAGTTACCATCAGTCTCTATGATGCTATTTACTAATTGGAGTAAAAGGTGCTTAAGGATAAAGAACTTCTCCCTTTTCTGTTTTTTTTTTCTAAAGACATTCGAGGAGTAACTGATGCTCTCCTGTCACACGGAGAGACAATCAAAGTGTCAGCCTGTATTGTACCTTTTCACAGGAGCCTTGGTCTCCCCTCCCCGTTTCAGGTGAAAGAGAGCATCCTGAGCGATGACATATATTGTCCACCTGAGACCGCAGTGCTGCTGGCGTCGTACGCAGTGCAGGTCAAACATGGAGACTACAGCAGCTACTATCACGTACCAGGATACCTCGCCAAGGAGAAGCTGCTGCCACAGAGGTAGAGCATCCCGTGCATATAAGTATAAACCAAAAAAGTTCACCTTAATTCCAGTTCCAGTCACCTGAATTCTAATTCTAACTGTCCTCTTTACGGATAAAACCAGGGTTTTGGAGCAGCACAAGCTGAATAACAATCAGTGGGAGGAAAGAATCCAGGTGTGGCATGAAGAGCACAAGGGAATGCTGAGGTGTGGAGATGCTGTTACACAGAGCGCTAATAGGCTTTTAGAAAACCTGCCTTTTCAGCATATCATTAACCTGTACACGGCTGCAGGGAGGACGCCATGCTGGAGTATCTGAAAATAGCCCAAGACCTGGAAATGTATGGAGTCAACTACTTTAACATCAAGAACAAGAAAGGTTCTGAGCTGTGGCTGGGAGTGGATGCACTGGGGCTCAACATCTATGACAAGAAAGACAAGTAGGTCTAAGATGGATGAACTGGACAGACTGAGGCACAGATTTCCCAAAGATGGCTCCTAAAGCACATATGTATTTATAAAAAAACAAACATCTGGACTGCTGCAGTCTCTGTTTCCTGTTCAACACGTTTTACTAAATTACTCACCAGTACTATTTCTGCAGGATGACCCCAAAGATTGGCTTCCCCTGGAGCGAGATACGAAACATCTCATTCAATGACAAGAAATTTGTCATCAAACCGATTGACAAGAAAGCTCCGGTAGGTAAAACATGATGAATTCATTCCGTTTTAGTAGTAATGTTGGCATGGGCGGCTCTAGACAGGGGCTAATGGGGGTCAGTGCCCCATGTACTGAAGAAATACGCTACAGATAGTTATTTTTCTTAAAATAAGTGCAATTAATTTAAGCAGGTAGGTAGCAGAATTTGCAGAAGAAATACGATGTTTTAAGTTTAAACTAAAAAAGAAAACAACGCACTTATTTTATTTTAAATGCTTAATATCTGACTTTCTTCTTTTTAATTCCATTCAGTTTATTTCTATAGCTCCAATTCACATCATGTCATCTCAGGTCACTTTCCAGTTCAGATCATCCAGTCAGATTGATTCAAAGTTTTCTATCTAAGGAAAACCAGCTGATTGCATTGACTCATTGACTCTTCAGCAATCCCTCACACTAAGCATGCTTGTAGCGACAGTGGAGAGGAAAAACTCCCTTTGAACAGGAAGAAACCTCCAGCAGAACCAGGCTCAGTGTGAGCGGCCATCTGCTGAGGCCCACTGGGGTTCAAGGAGACAGAAGCAGACATAGAAAAAGAAGCATAGATACAGAGGGCAGCCAATTTAGAGCCATTTTCTGGCATTCAGTCATATTAACATCCTCTCATTAAGAGCAAAAGTTTTTTGCAGTGTGATACTAAACCGATCTGATGTGACAGATTCATCCATTGGATTAATATTTCCAGCTTAAGGATCAGATGGTTTCTATCTGTTAGATAAAGGGTCTTAAACCAATCGATTCACTTTTACTCTGTTATTTTAAGGTGTGATTTTTATTCTTTTGTTCTAAAACTGTCACTGAACATCAATAATAACTATTGAGCTTTTTACCTGACATTTATTTTTTTTTCTAGAGAGAATTAAAAAAAAAACGGTACTTTATTCACATTCATATTAATCGATCAACAAAAGTTGTGGACATTTTTGATTAGAAAGCGATGCAACTTTTAAAAAAGATTTTTAAAAATTAGAAAAAAATTTGTTTTTAGCCCTTTGAGTCTTTCCAAAAATCCAATCAGAGCTTTTTATTTTGCAAGCGAGTGTCTGAATCCAAAGCTTTCAGACTCTGTCTGATCAGATCAGCTCCTCTGTGACTGGAAAGAAAAGCATCGCTGCCGAATGTCGTCTCAGCGTTACACGACACAATAAACCCAGGTTAAATTACACAAAGATAGACTCCGTTTATTAATGAAGGCAGTACGGTGCGCTGGGTGGAAAGATGCGCTGGTTGGTCACCAAGATTGAAAAACAAAATGTATTTAAGAGTAGTGAGACGAGACAGGAGGCTGAGCTACAGGTATTAGAGTTAAAGAGGCTGAGACTTTGGCTGGGATTGTCCGCGGTGGACAGGGTTAGAAATGAGCAGATCAGAGGAACAGAAAAGGATAAACTTACAGATAAACTTAGAGAAGTGGGATGAGCTTCTTCCCTTTATGTTACGACGTATCGACATAAAACCTCCTGAATAATTATCAAGTTTCTAGTTTTCATTTGGCTAAAGTGAAGAACAGCATTATTGTCTCTATATCTGGAGTCATAGATCCATCTGGGATGAAAAGAAATCTCAAATCATTTCTCTTAAAAAGAACTTTTACAACTAAATTTGAAGTTTTTCCAAAAATGTCTTCCAAGAAAGGCAGATTTCTTTCAGTGTGTCTGTAGACAGAAGGTGTGACAGAACTCATTTGATTTGGTGAAATGATCAAATTGCAAAAGAACAAATTACAGCAAGTAGAGTTTCAACAGCAGCTGCTACTTGATCTCATCTCCAGACATGAGCTCAGCCCCCTCTGCCTATCTTTTGACTCCATGCCCAGATTTAGTGGATCGTTCAAGAGACTGCAAGGAAATAAATAACTAAATTCTTCAAAAACAAATAAAAAAAGACTTTTTAGATTCACACCCATTGCCTTATGGCAGAAAAATAAAATAAATGTTTTAATGTCATTAGTGCTAAAAGTGTTTGCTGATTCTTCTGATCTAGGACTTTGTTTTCTACGTGCCTCGTCTCCGCATCAACAAACGCATCCTGGCATTGTGCATGGGAAATCATGACCTGTACATGCGCAGACGCAAACCCGACTCCATCGAGGTGCAGCAGATGAAGGCCCAGGCCAGAGAGGAGAAGAACAAGAGGCAAATGGAAAGGTAGACCAGGCTTAACTAACAGGATTCTCCTATTTGATTGGATTTTTTTTTACAGTTTACACTGTGTTCTCTGTACTTAAAGGAGGGAAAAACTCAGCAGAGGAGGTTTTTCTAATGTGTATTTATGCACAATTCTCCTTGTCAGGGCTCTATTGGAGAGTGAGAAAAAAAAGCGAGAAAACGCTGAGAAGGAAACAGAGAAGATTGCCCGTGAGACCATGGAGCTGATGGAAAGATTGAGACAGATTGAAGAGCAGACAAAGAGAGCTCAGGATGGTCTGACAACTTTATGAATACAAATCTTTATTACTGTGAGCTTTGTGGGGATGCTTTCTGTTAAAGCGCGTTTTAGAAAGCAGATTATCACATTTAAACAGACTGGATCTCAGGATTAGTGCAAAGCGAAACCATGTATATGCTTCTCTCTGCTTTAGAGCTGGAGGAGCAGACCCGCAGAGCGCTGGAGCTGGAGAAGGAGAGGACGATCGCTCAGGAGGAGGCAGAGCAACTGGACAGCGACCGCAGAGCTGCAGTGGAGGCCAAGGCTGCCCTGCTGCAGCATTCAGAGACCCAGATCAAGAGCCAGGAAGGCCTGGTATTCCCACTCAATGCAATCATCTGAATCAAGCCCTCAAATCTGATCTAAAAGATTTTGATTCTTCAAATTATATTACATTTTTTAAAATTTGCTACGCATTTAGGAATGTATTTCACACAGCAGCCGTGGCGCCGGTTCATACTCTCCTGCACACTTCACACGCACAAACAGAGCACAATGACCTCAGATCAGAAGCGCTCTTTACTCTCTTCCATTTGTGTGCATGGTTTGTGCAGGCCACTGAGCTGGCTGAGCTTACCACTAAGATCTCCCAGCTGGAAGAAGCCAAGAAGAAAAAGGACGAGGAGGCGCAGCAATGGCAGAAAAGGGTGAGAGAAAATTAGAGAGGGATAGAGGATGAAAGCGGGATGTGTGACAGCAGGTCTGTGTTGGGTAAAAGCTGATCAGCAGCCAAAAACACGTATTTTCTTTTTCAAACCTATCTTGTCAGTGACAGCCCTAGAATCTATGGTTGCATCTGGGAAACCATTTAATGGGAAAGCAAATGTCTCTCAAGGACTCTTTAAAGTTTATTCAAAGCAGATTAGTTTGCAGACTTAACCTGTATGTAGAGCTGCTCCTTTTCTAAATAAGTGATTGTGGTGAAAAAAGGAAAATGCACCGACGGGGCAAAGGTAAAGATGTTTCAGCACATTAATTATTGTTTTTGCTTTTCTTTAAAGCAACCAGTCAAACAGTAACTCCTTCAGATCTATAGGCTGCAGCCAAAGCGTCTTAGGGTCGTCCTCTGTGTGTCGACAGGCCGTGATGGTAGAGAATGATTTGGAGCGAACCAAAGAGGAGCTGAAGTCTAAACTAATGGGTGTCCAAATCCAGAATTCAATCCATCCCCACATGCAAGAGCACGACGAGACGGATGAGAGCAGCGCCGAGGCGAGCGCCGAGTTGACCTCTCCGGGTATGGTCCGAGATCGCAGCGAGGAGCAGAGGGTGACGGAGGCGCAGAAGAACCAGAGGCTGCAGAAGAACCTTAAGGTGAGATGGGTGGAGGTTTTCAGACTGTCAGTTCCTTGGAGGTGAGTTGTGGTGGGGGTGTTAGACTGAACAACTTATCTGTTAGTAAAAGCCCAGTCAATGAGGTGTTGGACCTGGTGATATACAGGTGTATTCACTGTCAGAAATATGTCGGCCCACCACAGATGACGACAATCGGGAATACACTGTACGATATTTTCAGCTACGTCTCAAATTGTACAATGAAACCTCAGGGTTTAAAAGTTCACGGCTCGCCATGTTTGTTCTTTTACTGTGTGACCCGAAGCTCTGATGCGATCTACCGGCTCACACTGTACGTCTAAAAACCATCAATTCCATGCAGTTTATTTCTATAGCTCCAATTCACATCATGTCATCTCAGGTCACTTTCCAGTTCACCAGATCATCCAGTCAGATTGATTCAAAGTTTTCTATCTAAGGAAAACCAGCTGATTGCATCGACTCATTGACTCTTCAGCAATCCCTCACACTAAGCATGCTTGTAGCCACAGTGGAGAGGAAAAACTCCCTTTGAACAGGAAGAAACCTCCAGCAGAACCAGGCTCAGTGTGAGCGGCCATCTGCTGAGGCCCACTGGGGTTCAAGGAGACAGAAGCAGACATAGAAAAAGAAGCATAGATACAAAAGGCAACTGTCAACCAGCTCCACAGGCGGCCCCGTCCAGGAAACACACAGCCAGGCAGACGAGCTCCGAGCCAGCTCCCATGTCAGAGGATGAAGAGAGCACATCCAGTTAGTCACAGTCAGAGAAACAGGACTACACTGGAAAACAGGCCAAGCTCCAACATCTAGAAACAAAGGTGTTGATGGCAGCAGCACAGCTGATATTTCTCTCCAGGATGGAGTCACAGCCAAACAGGAACAGACCAGATGAAGCTACTATGAGAAAAAGCCAAGAAGAAGAAGAACTGCCTTGTTTGCTCATGCTCAGTGCGTGAGGTTCTGGTAAATCGGCTTATAGCTCTGCCTCAACAGCAGGATTTGCCTCACTTCACAACGGCCAACTGGACTTTGATTTTCTCCAGACCTTAAGATTCCTGATGGGGAGGTGGTCGTTAGAAGCCGATCGCCCCTCGTTACCCTCAGTATACTACACCACGCAGGATGCACAAAAAATTCTTGCAGAATCGGCCCAAAAAAGGGCAGAAACCGGTGGAGTGTATCCCCAGCTTAAGATGAGTTGTAGTTTTTGACAAAATCTAACACTCAACAGAAATTATATACAGACTGATCTTTTTTTTTTTCTTTTTTCCACAGTGTCCTGTCTGGTGATGCAGCAATAAGACTAATAGTTTTGATGCCAGAAAGAGCCCAACAGATTTTACTTTCACCAGTGGAGCAGTACGGCTATCGCCATAGCGTTCCGCTTGATTTATGCATAGAAATTGCTTTATTATAATTATGCAGGGAGTTTTACAGATTATATGGACACTGCAATGTAAGTAGAACAGGAGAGGAAAAACAGGAAAAAGAAAAAAGATGAAAGAAAGGAGAAAAGATGAAAACTAACTTACTGTTAGTAGGACTATATTTATATGATATAAATGTGAAAACATCTTTTTTCTGAGACTTGGATCAACTGAGGCTGAATTATTAAGCCGTAATTAGAAATGCCTAAAGGGCGCGGCGATGGTGCAGAGGTCAAGTGGGTTCCCCATGTACCAAGGCTGAGGTCCTTGACCAGGGGCAGAGCTAGATGGGGGGCCAGGGGTGGCCATGGCCACCCTTAGCCAATCATTGGACACCCCTGAGACCACGCCTACCACTTTTCCCTCTAATACAGACGGTGGCAGCAAGAATAATCTCAAGTGGAATATTAGTTAGCAAAGGCTGCAGGAAGTTTGTCTTCATTTAGAAAATATGAATGTTCTGCTTGTTAATTTTCCTGTTGGAACAGGGTAGCTTAACCCTGAGGTTCTGGCATCTATCCGCTTTCGCCCCCCTCAGCGTACATTGGTTATTTCCTGGCCACCATTATAAAACTGTCCTGGCTACGCCTGTGTCCTTGACATGGCTGTCACTGCTCTGAGTCCCGGCCTGGTGAGAAATTCCTAAAGTCACAGTTTGACTGGTGGATAATTCAAACATAAAAGAGGAAATTATTCATGGCAGAAATTTTATTAAAATCTTGTCTTGACTTGTGTTGGCGTGTTTGCTCTCGAAGTTAGCAGCCACTTGCCCAGGGCACCGAGAAATGAAAACATCACCTCTGTCTCTGTGGAGTCCTGTTTGACGTGAAGGTTAAACCTGCAGGAAAGATCCCGATTTCAGACCAAATTTCTGGGAAGTTTTTATGTGAATTAGAAAAATGCCCGGATAAACGGTGAGACAAATGATGCACAGGGACAATGAGAAGATTTTATACAAAACATATGACATCCTCACCTCAAACGAGTCTGTATGAAGAGGAAAACCCCACGTTTTTTTCCAAATAGCCTCAGAGGTATTAGCTTAGATGTCTGGAGAAAAACTCATGAACCTGTAAACCAAAAAACCTTTTCTAATTTTTAAATCGATCTAATAATAGTTCAATCAATGATTGTGAAGGGCCAAACAAAGGATCAAACCCTCAGGACTTTACTGTTCTTCCATTATAACCCATACATTCAATGATCTTTTAGATTTTATAGGACAGAACAACACAAAGCGGTAGTTTAATAAGAGGTGGAATAAAAAGGATGTGTGCATCTGAAATAGCTTTTATACAAAAGGATGTTTTATTCGTCTCCATTGCAGTTAATTCGATCCAGCTCAACCATTTTCCTTTCAAAGTTTTCTATGTTTAACCTCCAGATAAATAGCTTCAGAGGCTACAGAACAAAATCTGCCTCAAATACTAAAGAGCGGAGCAGAAAGGTCAGAGGTCAAGATGTAAAGTAGGTTTAGTTTAAAAACAATATCCTAAAATTAAGAACACATCTCACAGCACTATTCTATCAATCAACTAAAGACATACCAAGGGGAGATTTAACCGAGAAGCCCCCAGGAGGCTGGTAACTCTGGAGGAGCTGCAGAGATTATTAATCTGTTATTACTCCAACTTTTATGGTAAGGAAAAGTGAAACCTGGCACTGTAGTTGTTAAAAATTGCCGAGATTTGACCACAATTCATAGTGAGGTAACAGCAAACAGTTGCTGAAATGGTCAAATGAGACATAATTAAACTTTTGGACGCTGTGTGTAACATTTAGACTCTAGGGGAGCTAGACCTGCAGCATCTGAAAGCAACAGATAGACGTGTTATAGTAGACCACATTGGACCAGCAGAAGTTACTGCTAAAATCAAGATCCCATTCACCCCTCTAGATTAAATCCTACATCAGAGAAACAAAAAATGTCTGATCAGGTAAGGGTCGTATCTGTTTTAGTGGCTACTTTCATCTTAGTTATGGAGTTTAAGGGGAGCTTAGGCTGCTGTAAAGTGGTGCTCTGGGTCACATGACTCATTCAGAGACGGATCCGACCCTCTGAAGTCACAGACAAGTTTTTGAGCAGGGCAACCCACAGAGAGAATCCATTTCTTCCTTTATATTCTCCTGAAAAATAAACCTATAGTTCTGCTGCTATAGGCTTAGACTGCTGGAGGACATAGGGACCCCTTTTTCATCATTCTGCTTCATTCTATCTCTATTCTCCCACTCTGCAGAATCTGTTAGTTCAATCTCTAACGTTCTGCTCTCTCTGCTTTTTCTCATAGTAGCTTCATCTGGTCTGTTCCTGTTTGGCTGTGACTCCATCCTGGAGAGAAATATCAGCTGTGCTGCTGCCATCAACACCTTTGTTTCTAGATGTTGGAGCTTGGCCTGTTTTCCAGTGTAGTCCTGTTTCTCTGACTGTGACTAACTGGATGTGCTCTCTTCATCCTCTGACATGGGAGCTGGCTCGGAGCTCGTCTGCCTGGCTGTGTGTTTCCTGGACGGGGCCGCCTGTGGAGCTGGTTGCCTTTTGTATCTATGCTTCTTTTTCTATGTCTGCTTCTGTCTCCTTGAACCCCAGTGGGCCTCAGCAGATGGCCGCTCACACTGAGCCTGGTTCTGCTGGAGGTTTCTTCCTGTTCAAAGGGAGTTTTTCCTCTCCACTGTCGCTACAAGCATGCTTGGATGAGTCGATACAATGAACTGGTTTTGCTTAGATAGAAAACTTTGAATCAATCTGACTGGATGATCTGGTTGAATTGCCTCTATAAAGTGACCTGAGACGACATGGTGTGAATTGGAGCTATAGAAATAAACTGAATAGAATTGAATATATCTCAAATGAAGTATTACTTGGGTCAAAAATGATGCAGGGCTGTTTAAATTATGCAAAGGGCATCAGGTGGGATTCTATGCTCCTTGCTTGCTGTGGCAGCCCCCCAGTAACTCAGAGAAATGATGGTAAATATTTGTGCATTAGAGACCTTTCTGTTTTGTGTCACTCAGTTTATATTTTGAAAAGCATTTTTTTAATTTACGGTTTAATTTAGTTTGTTCTCTCCTATTTGTTTTCGGGTTTGACTCTTCGTTTAAATATGGCAGAGTAATTGCTCTTCCACATTGTGCTTTTGCCAGAACTAAGTGCACTTTACGTAATTAAACATCGCTGCACTCATGGTACATCCTGATTGTTATGGTTTGGATAAAGGGTCAGATCCCGTCTGCAGTCTGAACAACATATGGTGCTTTAAACCATGACGGAACGAAAAAATAGCCTGAATAAATGACGCCAACCGAATGCTTTTTCTTTTCTTTTCAGACGGAACTGGAGGAGTGTGGGAGAAAGGAGCGGGGTTGCTGAATAGTCTTCCAGACTGAGGCTAAAGGACTCTATTTTCCTCTGTTCTTTTTCAGTTCCTGAGCACGGAGCTGGCCAGAGCCGTAGACGAGAGCAAGAAGACCCCCAATGACCTGATCCATGCTGAGAACGTGAGGGCAGGCCGTGACAAATACAAGACCCTGCGTCAGATTCGCCAGGGCAACACGAAGCAGCGCATTGATGAGTTTGAGTCCATGTAAGACAGTCAGGTTCAGAGCAGCATTAGGATGAACTGGATATTTTAGATCAGTAGGAGCTGATTATTATCTGAAAAGATGTCTTGATGTAACCGAATGTGATAGTAAATTATTTATTCAGTTCCCTGCAATCTGAAAGCACATCAAAGGTTCCACCCACAGTTGGAAACTGGGATCTTTTTTCTCCTCCTGATGTCCTGGACAGTCTGATTATGCACAGCTGCAGTTGTGAAATGACCCCTCTGAATGTTTCCCCAGTTTGGACTGATTGAAAGCGCCGGCATTGGAGCCAGTTGGGTTTATATCCCAAGTTCGCTGCTGCTTATTTTAGAGAATAAAATGAACAGAAGCAAATATCACTTCTACTCTGTTTTCTGTTTCCTTATGAATCACTGAGCATCACTTTCAATGTGCTTAACGAGGCATATTGTCACCAATTATCAGTTATGCCAGTCATAAACACAACACACCGAATTCCCAGCATCATCGCTCCACTTACAGTTATATTATTGTCTCGCAAAATTTAGGTTTTATATTTTTGTTTTCACAAAGATATGTTATTAGAATAGATTGGTTTGGATTACCATAAATAACTATTTCAACTGTCTGTGAAATGTTCAGGCTTAATTAGACAATGAATAGAAGAAAGTACAGCCTGGGTACATTTTATTATACATTTCCTTCTGGCACTAAGCTTGACTACAAATGACTGACAAAAGTGGACAGTTTTTTTAAAACTTTGGAAAAAAATAAAATAATCTGAAACATTTGTGTTAAGCCCAGCAGGAGGTTCATAAGTAACTTTAACCAGTTGGTCAAGTACAAATACAAACTTCTTTGTATTTTACTACAATTTAATAAACTCTGCTATTGCGGCAGACCAATATGTCGCTGCACACACACCTCCAAGTTGCCCATTCCTATGTGCTAAACATAAATGTGAATACCAGTCTTGATCTGAATCCTTTGAGTCTTTTACAGCCTCTTTCTACGATGATTTTTGCATCTTCCCATCACTTCTTAAACCGGGCATACACTGTGCGATTTTTTTCAATTGTTGCACGCAGCTAAAACTCACACCGTACGAGGAAACCGCAATTTTGTGCTGAAAGCCCTAAAAAGAAAAGAAGACATGGCTGAGCAAACGTGGCTACTACGGTCTGTCAGTTTTACTATTATTTCTAATAAACAGCAACAATAGGAAATTTGTCTTAAATAAATGCAAAACATTATTAGAGTGCAAATCAAAACACAATCTCCTTTTAGGTAGAGAGCTGACAAACTGATAATAAAGAATAAATCAGAAAATGAATCCCAAAGGGCTGGCAGTGAGATGGAGGTGCTGCCTGTTGGAAGGCGTGCGTAAAATAGTGAATTTCACAATAAATTATTGATCTCATTAGAGTGATTTGGACCTGAATCATAGCACTCTACATGGAGGCCAAAGCATTTCATGCTAAAATTAACCCTTTATAAGGCAAGTTAGCGTTCTTGATCACTTGCATAACCCTTACAAATGGAGCCCCCCATCCCTCAGTGAGGTCTAGAAGCACAAGATTCTGCTACATGGCTGTCAGCTTATTTTGGCATTTGACCAATTAGATGAGTCATTGAATGTGGGGTGTTATTTTGATATTAGCATACAGCAATATAATGATATATTACCTACTGTAAATTAAGTAAAAAAAAAATGTAACAAGTCAAGAAAAAAAGGTAAAAAGTTAAAAAGTAAAGTTTAAATGTTAAAAAGCCCATATAACAACTATTTTCAGGTTTATAAACTACAGAATGTCAGTTCCAGTATGAGCATTAATGCCTCTAAGGTTATGATGGACCAATAAAAATGTGTTTCTTTCACTCTGAGTGTTTTTGTCATGAATTTCTTCTAGAAGCACTTTTGTTATTTTTCTTAATATATTTGGGCAAGTTGTTGTTTCTGGTTATTACATTGGTATTCATTTTTGACATCAATATATCCATATTTTGAATGTTACAAAGAGAATAAGGTCTTGTTGTGGATTCTAAAAACACTATTGGCTGGAAATGTTGATTTTAAAGTATTTCACTGAGCGCCCTAAACTGATGAAAATTATGTTTGTAAATAACTGTTTTGGGATTTAGTTAATCATATTTAGTTAATTTAACACAATTGTTGCATGTTAGCAGGGCAGGACATAAAACAATTGTGTTAAAAGTAAGTAAATATAATAAAGTAAATGCCAAATGCAGCAGCATTTTTCACTGATTTCTAAAGGTCTTTGGTTTATAAAAAGTTTTGGGAAATATTTCCTTCCTCCTTTATACTCTTGAAATCCTATCAAAATATGTGTGTTCTTAATGAATTTCTATGATTGTTATTATTTCTTTCCATTTGACCACAGAGGTTCATAATAAAATAAATGATTAGTTCAAACACACCGAGCGTTTATTATCTTTTACTTGCGCACTGAGGGGACAAACAAGCTGGATTGTGAAACTATGGCTGCTACAGTTCTGCTAGAAAATGTGCACAATGATTTTTAAGTAGATTAACAGCCTTATCGCAGCTAATCTCGCGAGATCTGTTTACTTTTTTTTTTTTGCACCCAAATATCAGGGGGCAAACGCACAGAGATAATAGGTGAGGTTAGGGGTCGTTTGCGCCCTGGTGACTGTTCTTTTTGCAGATCTGACATAGTATCCAATCTAGGTTCAAAGTCCTCCCACTGCTGACTCTATCGGCTACAGTCCAGCTTCATGTTAGACGCGGAGCGCTGCTCCTCAAAAGGCTTTCTTTGTAGGAAAGAGTTAGAAAAAAGTTGTTGCGCGCTTCATTCGTCTCTTCCCTTCTGCGGCGTCGCTAATCTGAATCATCCATCCGCTGAGACGCATGAGTGGAGTCTCTGTGAGTAGGCGTTTTCTCCCCGGGGAGGGAAAAAGTGGTTTGTTTTCTCTCCGCTCACTCTGCTCTAACTCCAAGGACGAGAGGCGAAGATGGCCTTTCTGCGCTGCAGCGCGTCCGAGCGAGAAGAAACGGAGAAGTCGGCGATGCTGAGCGACAGGGAGAACATCGACGCTTACGCGTGTCCGACCCTGGAGCTCAGCCGAGCCGTGTCCGTGTCTCTGGGGTTAGACCCGCTGTCGTCTCCGCTCGGCGGGATCAACCTCTGCCCCGGCAGCGCCTTCGCAGACCCCGCAGGAAACGGCTCCTCCGAAGGCGCGGAGGGGGGCAGGCTGATCCGGGACGGCGGCAGCCTGGGAGTGGATGAGTTTGGGGAGGTTTGCCACGGTTTGCGGCAGGTGAGCTGCGCGGACCAGTTCGGGGACATGGAGAGCGCGCAGTCCGTGACGCGCGGATCGGTGATCTCCAGATTTGTTTGTAAAGATTCCAACATGATGATGAGCTCCATGTCGGAGGTTCCCACCAATCATCAAGTGGCTCAAGTCGGACCTTTAAAGCCATACTCTGCCTACCCTGCCGATGCGGACCTGTACAGGGAGACCCAGGGGGGTTGGTGCGCAACGGAGCGCGCGTACGGCGAGCAGCCCCAGCCTCACCGGGGCGCTTACGACGGACCTGCTTTTCTGTGCAAATACTGCGGTCAGACCTCTTTCGGACCCCGGCAGGAGTGCAGCTGTGTGTGGTACAGGAGGGTGGATCGGGCCAGTAAAGCTGCTGCGCAAGTTTCTGCTGCTCAGGCGTTCGGCCAAGTGGAAAGTTACCCAGAAGTGATTCCTCAAGGACAAAACACGTTTTCCACTATCAAGGCTGAGCCTTCCGTTTGGCTGCACTGCACCGACCGCGGGTTCAGGTAAATCACTCATTCTCACCTCATTTTTTCTTCTTTCAACCAAAGAGTGTAACTCCGAGCCTTCCCGAGGCATAAGCGAAACAAGCAGCTATGTGTGAAATAAAGGAGGAGCCTTCAACACCTCTGGCAGACAGCACATACTGTCTTTACTGTCTTGTGGTATTTTCCTCATTCTTTTGTCCAATAAAGTCAGAAGTCTGACCTCCAATATGGCTGCCATATTTATCATGCATGATGAAAAGGCCAGAATAAAACTTTCAGATGAGGGAATCTGAATCTCTAAGAATCCTCCATTCCTGAACTTTAATAAAAACATTAAACAAAATAATGCAACTGCTTTTGGCATTTACTTAATTATATTTAGTAACAAAATATGATTAAGTAATTGCCAGAAATGGTTGCATTATTTTTTCAGTGTGTGATCCTGACTTTTACCTGGAATCACATTGAAATAAATAATGCATCCGTTTTTGGAATTTAATCACATTTAGTCACTTTAACACAATTATTTCATGTTCGCAGGGTTGAACATGAAACAATTGTGTTAAAGTGACTAAATGTGATTAAGTAAATGTCAGAAGCGGTAGCATTATTTTTTTCAGTGCATTTCCAACACAGATCCCAAAATGTTAAATTAGGTTTAAATAAACAAGTAGAAAATCTAAGAATTAAATTAAATTTATATTTTACTTATATTTAAAAGCAGTAATTCATAGTTAGATTTACGCCTATAATTATCCTTCAGTTGTTAAATCATGTCTGCTGCTGCTGCGTGTCACAGAGACACATTTTATGCTAAATTTACTTGCAGCCTAATCAATAATTAAATGATTATTTCTTCCCTTTCAGACTGCTTAGCAGGCATGAGCAGAGACATAAACACACTCCAGAATGAATTAGTTTAATTTTTTTAAGGTAAACTAGAGATTAAATAAAATTCTGCTGGTAGGGGCATAAAACCTTGGCCTGGTTTCTTGGTTTCTGTTCTGCATGTTGTATAAAACAGAAGAGCAACGCGCTCAGGGAACACCAGCCGCCCTCACAGGCATTTACTGCGGTAGAAAACTCACAAGCATCCGATTTCCAGCGTAATTTCCCTTCCTTTCAAAGGCCACATGACATCAATAGACTTTTATATAAAAAATGTGACTCCCTGTTATTGGCCATGACTCACATTGTTACTTTGTGGAGTCATGTCCCGGCCCTCTTGCAGCACCTGCATATCTCCAAGAAACACTGAGCTCTTCCAGCTCGGCCCCATTGCGCTCCTCGCCTCTCGTCCTTGGCCAAGCCGCATTTCAACATACAGCGGGAGTGAAGCAAAGTTCACAGAGTCCACAACATTTCCAGAAAGGTTCTTTTAGCTGCGCTGACTTCCAGACACAGAGTTAATGTATCAGAGTGGCTGTAAACAAGATACAGCACCTGCTGCCGATTGTGGAAGAGTCTAGAAGTCACGGGTTGCTGTTTTCAGGAACTGTGGAATTCTTTAATTACAAGTTTGTTTTTGTGTCTCAATTGAATTGACTGCTTGTGTCACCAGCTCTGTGGTAGGGAAATGCACTAATTGTAATTGGATTGGATTGAAAGGGTTAGTGCACTAATTATCCACAAGGGAAAGCTCCCACTGACCCTAATCTATTAATACATCTTATTCACTGTCCCTTAAAAACCTTTCCATGCGTCGCACACCTGAAAGCAGTCAAATGAATCCTGATGATAGGATTTCCTCATTTATGCATCTTTTAAAAGAATTTAGACTCGGATCAGTCTTTGCTTCCTGCGCTCTGATCACAATAGACTTCACAGATTTACTCAATATCTTGAAGCAAGATGATTGAATTTAATATCCATTACTGAGTATTATGGGCCGGCCGCCAGGATGCCCCCATGTTTTAGAAAAATAAAAATCTTTTGGCTTGTTGTCCTGTTGAAAATCTCTTATTGCTTCTCTTTGTGAGGCAGATTCGTCCCTAAGCGTCCAATGAAGTTAAAGAAATAATCTCGCTGAGCAATCACTTTATTAACATCTGCTTTTATCAGATATTATTCATAATTAAATAGAAATCTCCGTTATTGTTTGTCAGGGTTGGAAATTCAGGTGAACCAGCAGAAAATCTGCTAAATATATAAAAAAAAACATCACAGCTTATTGCAGTGTTTTTAACTATGTGTTACTTAGACTGGATTAATGTGTAATTGAGTCGGGTGAGATATAAAATGCAAAACAGTTGCATGTTTTTGCATAAACACAGATGATTTATGAGATGGGGGGGGGGGGGGAGAAGCACAAACAGAAAAGATTTAAACAGATTAGGGATTTTTTATCCGGCACGCTAAATATAAAATGTAATAATCTGGGATTACGCTTCTTCATGCATTGAAGTTTTAGTTTGTTGGGATTCAGGCTGATCACAGCTGAGGCAGCGAACAACGCGGCTCACTACCCAGGGCGCCATCGTGTGTGGGGAAGAAATGAGTGCTCCTGTTGCGGCTGTGTTAGCAACGTTAGCAGTGTGGCTGCTTAATTAAACCGCCTTCTGATTAAGGAATCATCAGCGATAAATTCAATCTAGAAGGCTGAACCTTTTACTCAGCTCATCATCTGACTGCTGCTTCACATACAGCAATAAAAACAATCATTTATGCTCCTGGTTCAGCTGATTTATCTCTTTAGTTATAATGTTATCTTTTATGTTTTATTTGGAAGCAGAGACTTCAGGAAAAAAATGGACTAACCCACCAACGAAAAAGACACAAATAAGCAATTTATTACTTCTTTATGTCATAAAGCTCTTTATAGAGTAACATGAAGATGTAGCTGGTCTGTTAGCTGGTGATGCTCCTTTACTGGTAAGATTCCAGTTGTTTTTTTGTTTGGTTTTTAACATTCATAAGAAATATTGTAGGAACTTTTTTGTATCCAGCTGACCTTAAGTACGCAGCAATAGTAATATTAATAACGAGTGCTGCACCGATGCCATTTTTTATACCTGATATCTGATACCTGGCTGAGCACTATTGGCCAATACCATCTGTCTGAAATTGATGTGTGTGTATAGATGAAGAACTGCAGACTACCTGGATGTAAAATAATCAACATCATGGCTTCATGTCAAGCTGCTGCCTCCCTTTGTGAAGCAGGAAAAAGACTAAAACAAAGTGAATCCAGTAGAACTTTTTATTGCCTACCTGGAATGGGTGACAATAGTTGAAGAAACTTTTGGCTCTAAAAATGGTATCGGTGCCCTATTTGCAGAGGTGGAAAAAGTACTAAAATATCATACTCAAGTAAAAGTACCAATACTTGGATGAAATATTACTCAAGTACGGTGGGATCAAGTAAGTAAAATTACCCATTAGAAAAATTACTAGGGATGCACGATGTAATCGGCCCCCTATCGGTATCGGCCTTAAAACCGAATATCGGACATCGGCCACCCCACCGATATTTAACCCCATATTTGATCAGCTTCTGAGTTTCTTAAGTCTAAAAAAAAAATAAAATACTACTTCTTCTTCTTCCTCAAAAACTTCTTTTTTACAGACTTAAAAACTTCTAAAGACGAGGGAAAAAATATTGATCCATTAAAATATCCCAATATCTTCATATGCTGATATATTGCCATTTAAAAACACCATATCAATCTCTTTTACTGATGAAATATTGCTATATGTCATCGTTTTACTTTCAAAATCTCGTGAAATTTCATCGTTCTGTTACAAACTCTCGTGATATTTTGCAAATTCTTGTGAGATTTTGTTAGTAAAATAGATCGATACCGCGTCAAAATATCAACATATAAAAATATGGCAACATTTCGTGAATTTTCGGGGGATTTCGTAGCATAATAGATCGATACCGCGTTTTTAAAAATCAATTTGATATCAGCATATGAAAATATATTTGAGTTTATTATTTTTCAAAGTGTCAGAAATGGATAACAAAACTGCTATTTTCAATGACTACTTATTTTTGTCCAGCTTTAACATCGGTATCGATATCGGATATCGGCCAAAATCCCAATATCGTGCATCCCTAGAAATTACTGAAGTAAAAGTAATAAGTAGCTAATTTAAAATGTATTTTAAGTAAAAGTTACTTAGTTACATTAAAAAAACTGTTGAACGGGGCAGGGGATCTCTCCCACTTAAATGAAGTACTTAGTTTTTTTTTGGCAATTTATTTTCCCAAGCCACTCAGAGCCGCAGTATAAGGATGAAAGAGCCGCATGCGGCTCCGGAGCCGCGGGTTGCCGACCCCTGTTCTAGACAAAATCAGCAATGCCACGAAACAGGTTGTTTTGCTAATTGGCTATTAGTCATGAAAACTTTGTTTGAAGTACCAATGCACTAAATACTTACCAAAACATGCTTCCGCAGATTAGATGTGGAGTTATTGAATGCTGCCAGTTCAGCCTTTGGCTGACACATCTGGCATTGCATGATGATACTGTTGGCCCTCTTGAATTTAAATGAAAAGCAGTCTTTGAAATGTGGCCGAGGATTTTCGTCGTTTTTTGGCAGCAGAATTGGATGTTTCAGCTAGCATTTCTAGTGAAACGTTCTCTGAACCGTCGTCGCTCCCCTGATCCGCCTCCATCTCGTTCCCAATCTCCTACAGAAAGACTTGGCGCCTGGTAGCCTAGATCTACATGCTGATTCACTCAAAACGTTATCAAGTAAAATTTAATTTACCGATTTTAAAAACTACTTGAAAAACACAAAATACACAAAAAACCTACTCAATACAGTAACTTGAGTAAATGTATTTCGTTACTTTCCGCCTCTGCCTATATGTTGGTACTCGCCGATACCGATGATACCACCATTTTAGCGCTGGATCGGGGCCCTGTCCGATACTGGTATCGGTGCAACACTAGTAATGATTGCAATTCCCTCTCTGCATTTAACCCCTCCCCTTGGGGAGGAGTGGGCTGCCATTGTGCAGCTCCCAGGGAGCAGTGTGGGGTTAAGGGTCTTGCTCAGGGACCCAGAGTGGAGGCGGTGGGGATTGAACTAAGTACTTGCAACCTTATCGCTGCTCTAACCACCAGGCTAAAACCACACAGCAATGTGCGGAAGGCGGCGTGTAACTTTCGCCTTCCTCTTCTTCAAAGACCTATAAGTCTAAATAAATCCCTCACTGCAAAAGTCATGACATTTCCTAAGATAAGTGAATTTGCCTTTCATTTGAGCGGATGAATAGGATGATCCATTTGTAACCTAAATATAGGAAGATTAGATGTTACGCTCAAATAAGGTAATGCAGTTGTTGTTTTTGTTCTTATGTTGAATGTAGATAAACTTATTTTGTTGCTAAATTATCTTATTTCAAGAAAAAAAATGGTTTTCCTCTCTAAGCATCCAGGTTTGTGTCTGTTTGCACTTCCAGGCATGAGGATTTTTTCCCAGGCGTGTTCCTGTCAGACAGGAGAGTGTGTCAGGTGTGCGGCGACGACGCCTCGGGTTGTCACTACGGAGCGGTCACCTGTGGCAGCTGTAAAGTGTTCTTCAAGAGGGCCGCTGCAGGTGGGAGCGACGCAGACACGCACCACAGCATCCCTGAGTGCACACGAAAATTACAGTTTGCATCCCCTGATTTAATTTCTTACACCCACTTACTCTCTAATGCCGGCGGGGCACAGTGACCTGACATTATGAGGCAGAGCGGTTTGTTATCAGTAAACACCCACATGGCGTTGCTATGAGTCGAGGTGATGCAGATTTTGTTGTGTGTCTCCAGGAAAGCAGAACCACCTGTGTGCCAGCAGGAACGACTGCACCATCGATAAACTGAGGAGGAAAAACTGCGCCTCGTGTCGACTTAAACGCTGCTTCATGTCCGGCATGAGCTTGAAAGGTACGGAACTTCCAGGCTGTGGGGGGAAATGTGCAGCGCCTTGCCAAAGTATCCCTACCCTGAAACACAAAACTGTCAATGAAGGCTTAATAGAGTTTGTTTTGTGACAGACTCACACTGGTTAGAAAATAATTGGTAAGTAGAAAATGAGATCTGAAAAATGTAGGGTGTGTTTGAAATCTGCACCCTGAGGTGATGCTTGGAGGAACAATGTTTGGTTGAATGAGTTTTATGAGGATCGTCTGCCTGCTTTACATGTTTGGAAGATTTCTCCCAGACTTAAAGGTATTGTGGAGGATTTTTTAAAAGACCCGCCCTCTCCACTTTAAAAAAAAAGCACAAGCCCATTTCTCCTCATGTACGCCCTGTTTAAAATGTGCTGTTCTCATAGCTCATACAACTCAATTCTATTCAGTGTATTTCTATAGCTCCAATTCACATCATGTCATCTCAGGTCACTTTCCAGTTCACCAGATAATCCAGTCAGATTGATTCAAAGTTTTCTATCTAAGGAAAACCAGCTGATTGCATCGACTCATTGACTCTTCAGCAATCCCTCACACTAAGCATGCTTGTAGCGACAGTGGAGAGGAAAAACTCCCTTTGAACAGGAAGAAACCTCCAGCAGAACCAGGCTCAGAGTGAGCGGCCACTTATTGTTATTTTGCTTCCTGTCTCTGAACGTGCGCCCTAACCCCTAAATCCCTCCATCACTATATAGAGCGGGGACTTTATAGTGAACTCAGTTCACTACAACGTTAGTGATCACTGCTTTTTGCTCTGTTGGTCACGTAATTCCTCCTCCACTACGCGGTACCTGAGCCTTCTTTCTTATTAGTCGCCGCTGTCGGGTAGGGGCAGCCTATGGCGACAGCGGGCCGCTGTGACAGAAAAGTCCCATAATGAGGGGAGAGCTCTCCGTGCAAAGCATTCTGGGATATATCTGCCTCTTCTGAGGTCTTTCTCTTCTCATACACTTCGTTTTTCTCTTCTGATCCTCGGCCATTTCCAAAGAACCGCGGTGAGAAAGGTGAGCTTCAATGTATGTCTGAAACCGTAGCTCACCACAGATATACGCCTGAAAGTACGCAGAAAAAGGTCGTTAACGCCGGGCAAACACTACGATATTTTCAATGGTTGCACGTAGCTACAGCTAACCATGTTTATTCTCACGCTGTGCGAACCGACGCTCTGATGCGATCTACCTGGTCTCACTGTACGTCTAAAAACCAGGTGGGACTCAGCTCCGCAGTGAGATGGCGCTACTCGGACTCGTCTATCTGGAAGTCAAACGAGTGGAAGAGGAACATGAAGCTCACTAGAGTGAAACGCGCTGCCTTAGGGATTTGGGCAATTTTGTGCTGAAAGGCGACAAAGTATTTGGACAAAGACATGGCTGAGCAAACGTGGCTAGTTCAGTCAGTTTGACAGACAGAACTCCATTTCACTCATTGCCCCCCCGCCATGCTGCTGGGCAAGCACATAGGACGGCCTTACGTAAACAAATAACCAGAATGATTGACAGTTAGGAGGACCACTGATTGAGATGATCCACCCGGAAATAAAAGATCGTCCTCCATACCTTTAAGCTCAGTCAGATCAGATGGAGGCTGACTTTGATCTAAACCATCCTAATGAAGCTATTGTCAGTGACGGTTGTCCTGATGGAGGGTTAAGCTCCACCTTGGTCTAAAGTCTAATAAAGCCTCTAACAAGGTTTTATTCCTGAACTTCCTCATATCTGAGCAGCTTTTCTGCTCTTATCGTTGAAAACCACCATGTTTCACAGTGATTGTTGTTTTCAGGTCGTAGTTCAGCACCTTATGGTGGCATAAAGCAAACAGACACCCTAATACATGGGCGGTTCTAGACAGAGGCCAACGGGGGCCAGTGCCCCTGTAGATCATATCCTGGCCCCTGTTGTGGCCCCTGTACTGAAGACATAATACTTAAATTCTAACGATGATCTGAGCTGGAACAGACATGGTTACTGATTGGTCCTTTGGATCTATTTCATTTTTTTCTTTACAATTTCTGTTTTACTAATTATTTAAAAACAATAAGGTAATAGCTTCAGTGGGATTGAGATAGGATTCCAGGTTTCATTTGATTAATGTTTTTTTTTTTAAACAAATAAAAAAAAATGCTCTAATTTTTACGGCTGAATTTCTAAGTTTTTCTTGAGTTCTAATTCAAATTTTATAGAAAACGGTAATTTTAACTTAAATTAAGTGAAAAATATGTAACATCAAAAATTATGAATGTACATTGATTTAATAAGAAATAGAATTTTAATTGAACCTCATTAAATTGAAATTTAACTTCATGCAGCTATATTAATGTATCTAAATCTCTGTTTTTTTATTTAATTCTTTTCTGTTCCCCCCTGAAGACACGCTGGCCCCCTCCTGGCCCCCGGTACATGTGGTCTAGAACCAGCACTGCCCTAATCCCTTCCATCCTTCTGTTTCTATAGATTACTGATAGTAACACCTTCTGCTAACCGAGCTGCAGCTCCTCACTCGTTCCCTTGGCCTTCAGTAGAGGCGTCAAGTAGCAAAGTATCAGTCCAGTGTGGGACACTTTACTGTCCCACACTGGACAAATTCCCTCTGCATTTAACCCCTCCCCTGGGGGAGCAGTGGGCTGCCATTGTGCGGCTCCTGGGGAGCAGTGTGGGGTTTAGGGTCCTGCTCAGGGACCCAGAGTGGCAGTCTGTGGGGATCGAACCGCTAGGCCAACACTCCAGTACAAATACATTCGAAAAAATCCAAATCTAGATAAGTTATTTTTCTTAAAATTAGTGCATTTGTTCTTGGATTGAGGAGTTTATAGAGACATCATGAAAATGGAACAAGACAATTTACACTTAAAATAAGAAAAAACAATTACATTGTCTTATTTCAAGTGCATATTATCTAATTTTCTTATTTTAAGAGTAAAAATACTCATTCCATTGGCAAACTGTCTCCTTTACCCACTCAAATTAATGACAAATACACTTAATTTAAGAAATTTTTACTTATTTCTAGATTGTTTTTTTCAGTCTACTTCATTATTGTACTTTAGTAGAAATGTTGTCTATCTATTCTTTACTGGTGTAATTATTTTTTTAGACAACTTTTTACTTTCTTCTCCTTGGATTTTATAAATAAACTCGTTAATTTTGTTTCATCTAAGCTCATTTTAATTATGGCCTGTTGGTATCTAAAAAATAATTAGTTTCATCGAGACAATAAATTTTTTTGTGGTTGGACCCGGTGCTGCCCCAACTTGTTGCTCAACACAAACCAAAATAAATACTTTTTCCAGATGATGCAAAGTTAAATATGACTCTGTTACCATTACTTAAAAAACTAAGAAAATGAAGTCTAATGAAGTTATCATCCAGAATTGTGGAAAAATGTTCCTTTAATAGAGTAGAGCAGTAAAACTTCTGGCCTTAACAGTTTTTCCTGCATTATTTTTACTTTTATACTTTAAGTAGTATTAAAAATTGTACCTTTACACTTTTACTGGAGTAAAAAGCAGAAATTGATCCTCTAACTTCTACAAAAGTGTTTTTAAGCAGCAGGATTTATACTGGAGGAATAAACATGAATAGTTTTGACTCCTCTGGCCTTCAGTTATTTTGCTAAATCATTTTTCACTTGTTTATTTTTTCCATAACGGCAGAGAGGGACACTGTTAGGTTGATTAGGTGAAGGCGGTTGATTTCAGCTGATTTTATAAAGGCCTTTCAGAGGGAAGGGGACTAAACCAAATGTGTGCCATGCAGCTTACAATTATTTATTGCTAAAAAAGGTTAAAAAATGTGTACAATAATTTAGTTCCAACTCACTATTATTCACTACTTTGTGTTAGTCCACTCCTTAAATCTAAATAAAACACTTGAGATGTGATATAGAATGAGGTCAGAGCATACGGGGACTTTGTGCGCGGCGGTATGTGGGGATAAAGAGGGGGTCAGCGCCGTCACATGGCTCACATTCTGCAGATCAGAACTGTTCCTGCTAAAATTTGGTGCAACAAATTCAATTCATCGGACGTCAATAAGAGCTTTTTGTATGTGCAGGCCGGCAAAAAAAACAACTTTATGACACGTCAGTGATAGGAAAAAACACAAATAGCTGGTAGATAATTTCAGGCTGATTTATTGAAGCCATGTGCTGCTGTTTTATTTAATTTTTGCATTATTTGGCAAAAAGATGAGATGGTTTTTTACGTCAGCTTCATGTTTAAGCCGTCTGTCTTCCTCCTGCTGCATGTGCTGCTGTTGTCTGATCACAGGCCGTCGGCTGAAGGGAGCCGGACAGACGAGAGGCGGAGAAGAGGAGCATCAGCCTCCTGCCTGGGGGCATGGAGAAAGGGAAGGGAAGCACAATTTTGTCTTGAAGCCTGGGAGTGCTGCTGCCAGGGCTCAAGGTGGGGAGGATTAGTGGCTCACAGGATCAAATATGAAAGAGATTTCCAAGGAGTTTGACCATAATATTCTACATATATTTGTCGTACTAAAACTCCTGTTTTCTGTGTTAACTTCTGCAGGGCCTCAGGTTTTAGGAATCCCTCCAACTATGCGCTCCTGCTTCTCTCTCCTCACCATCCTACAGTCCATCGAACCCACCGTAGTCAACGCGGGACACGACCCCGCCCAGCCAGACAGCTCCTCCTCCTTGCTCACCAGCCTCAACGAGCTTGGGGAAAGGCAGTTAGTGACTGTTGTACGCTGGGCCAAGGCAATACCAGGTAAACCGGTATGAACCCATGTGGCAATTAGCTGGCGTGTTCCAATAACTGCTGAGAGCTGTAAACACCTGTGCTGGCTGGTTCAAGCTGTGAAAAACCGAAGCGCTACTTGGTCAGACCTGTGCAGCGCCTCAGACAGTGGAGCATATCTGCATGACTCAACAGACTGCAATGATTTGGAGAGGTTTCAAGTCTGGTAATATCGTACCTGGTGCATTGCCTTGACAGGAGCAAATGCATCAGTAACACAAATTGTTCTAGACAACTAACCACCGCGTGTAAATCAGGATCCGTTAGTGCATATTTAAAAAATGTCCTATTACTAAAGTTCCAGCAGCTTTTTCGTCGACATTGCACAATTATTTAGACTGCAGAGGAAACAATCATTTAAACAAGAACAAGAGGCGGTGCATCACTAATTATATTCCTGAGTGAAACATCAACTGAGTATGGAACATGTAAAGGAGTAAATATCTAATAAAATAAAGTTAGCAAAGTAAAGTCTAACCGATTAGCATCCCATTAAATCACTGGTCACTAGTAGCTGGTCAGGAATAAATCAGCAGATCCTCCCAGGTAAGGAAGCCTGACATTCAGCTCCGTGCAGGAGACTGACCTGACTGTAGACAGCTGGACCAAAGAGAAGGACCTCCTGCAGAAAACGCCATGCAGGTTTTCTTCTGCATGCCAACTCTGCATAAGGGTTATAACCAAATGAGAAATAAGTCATAATAAAACCCTGAAGAAGATTCCTCTCGACTGATACCCTTATCTCCAACTATCTATGAAATATTCCACACCGCTCATGATCCAGGAGTGGTAGAGTGTCCCTTTGGGAGTGGAAATGCTTCATTATTTTCTATTCTCAGGACGGGGGGGGATTTACCATTACGCAATACTAGGCAGTTGCCTAGGGGCCCCAGAAAACTCTGTTTCCATGTATGGTTAATATAAATATTCCTTATTTGTGCACATTAATTATATTTTTGATAAGAATCCTTTGGCTAAAATCCCATCAGAACGCTGATAATATTAAGTGTGTCTCAGCCCCCCCCTTCAGCGTCCACCATATTGGATCAGTCCATTTGCTGCACATGTTCAGAAAGGTCCAAACAGACAGCAGCAAACCATTTGAAAACAAACCATGCAAAGAGCAGTGTTGCCAACTTAGCGCTTTAGTCGCTATATTTAGCCACTTTTCAGACCCCTCTAGCACTTTGATTTCTAAAAAGCTCCTAGCGCCAAATCTAGAGACTTTTTTCTGCTACTGGAGACTTTGGAGACAACATCTAAAAGCAGCGAACTCTGCTCTCCAGAGCAAGTAGATTGGTAACCCCGCCTCCTGCTCTCCTCTATCTTGTCTGCTGTCATGATTCATGCAGCTATTATTTCATCCAAATGAAAAATGGAGAACAGATAAGCAGATCATGGCTTGTCTGCAGTGAAAAGAAGGACTGGGTTATTTACTTTGGCCTTTTTGGAAACACAGGAAGGAGCAATCAGCTAAGTGAGCTTAGTGCTTGGAAAAAATCTTTCATTCCTTTAGAGACAGCATGAAAAGTCAGCTGAGTACAAAACATAGAGAGGAAAACAAGAAGAATCAATTCAGAGGCCCCATGCCTGTCTTTGCCTAGGGCCCCACATTTCCTAAATCCGCCCGTGATGCAGGGAGATCATTGATGGCTGCCTCTTACTTTAAATTCCCAAATTGATGATCATTAGTTACTGCTTAAAAACAACCAGCCGCTTTATGACTCTCTTTAAAGAGAAGAATTGCTTTAAGTTATTAGACGTCTGCTTTGTTCTGGGTCTGCCTCTGACGCCAACTAAAACCTGAATGCTCAGTTTTGTCCGCTGCAGGTGAAATATCAACTTCTTTTAACATTTATCAGAACCTCGATTCAAAATCCTGACCTGTATGATGAAAAGCAAACTGGTTGGTTCAAAAATTGACCACTAGAGGGAGATATGTTCTTGTTTATGGAGACGAAAGGGAACAGGAAGTGACCAATAATCTCTGTTATTAGGTCCTGTGTTTAATTAACTGAGCCAAGCAGGAAATTAATAACAAAATATCTTTATGTTTAAAAATTTAGCTTAATGTTTTCTAAGATGATGAATCTCTGAACAGGTTTCCGTGACCTGCATGTGGACGACCAGATGTCGGTGATTCAGTTGTCGTGGATGGGGGTGATGGTGTTTGCTTTGGGCTGGAGGTCCTACCAGCTCACCAACTGCTCCATGCTCTACTTCGCCCCTGACCTGGTCTTCAATGAGTAAGTCATACAAAAATACTTCTGTTTTAGTTTTTTAATACCTAATGTTTAACATAAAAAACAGTTTTTCCTGTTGTTTTAGTTGTTGGCAAAAGTTTCCTAAGTCTGCACTGGAAAAAATCTAAATGTAGATAAGTTATTTTTCTTAAAATAAGTGCATTTGTTCTTGATTTGAGGAGGTTATAGAGACATCTTGAAAATGGAACAAGACAATTTACACTTAAAATAATTACATTGTCTTATTTCAAGTGCATATTATCTAATTATCTTATTTTAAGAGTAAAAATACTAATTCCACTGGCAAACTATCTCCGTTACCCACTCAAATTAAGGGTAAATACATTTAATTTAAGAAATGTTTATGTATTTCTAGATCTTTTTTCCAGTGTGTCGCCTTCACAAGTAGCTATAGAGATAGCTCAGGATAGGAAAAAAATCTCAGATCTTGATAAGTCACATAATACTACAGCTACAGCTGTAGATAAAACTATCTCCTTTACATAATACTACATTGCTGATAGCTGTAAGATGAACTTTATTGATCTCATTGGAGAAATTCACTCTCTGCATTTACTTTATCTGGATTATTGTATCAGAGTTCTCCTCCCAAAAAGAAGGTTACATTTTAGTAGATCTTTATCAGATAGTGCAGTTATAAATTTTAAAGAATCTGTTTCACTTTCTCTCTTCTCTGTGTCGCTGAGCAGTGCTGCAGAGTGCAAAAGCTTAGCTTATTCCCCTTCACAGGTTGATGATTTTGTTGATGGGGTTGCTAGTTCTCTGCGTACTGCCTTAGACAACGCAGCTCCTTTGAAAATGAAAACCGTTAAAAATAGAAAGCTTGCTCCTTGGTTTAATGCAGAGCTGCGTACTTTGAAGCAAAATGCTAGGAAACTGGAGAGAAAATATCGCTCCACAGGCCTGCGGGAGTCCTTCCTAGTCTGGAAAAATGGTTTACTGCTGTATAAGAGGACCCTTTGTAAAGCAAGAGCAGCATACTTCTCCTCATTAATAGAGGAGAATAAGAATAATCCTAGATTTCTTTTTAAAACAGTTGCCAAACTCACCCAGAGCCATAGCTCTGTTGAACCGTCCATTCCACCTGCTCTTAGCAGCAATTATTTTATGGGATTCTTTATAAATAAGATTGATCTTATTAAAAATAAGATCATAAGCACTCCTCTATCCGCGATTGTACCTGAGGTAGTCATGGAATCTGAACCGGGTTTAGACTGCTTTGATCCAGTTGAACTTTCTGAATTAGCAAAATTATTGTCTTCATCTAAGCCTTCAACTTGTATGTTAGATCCAGTTCCAACCAGGTTATTTAAGGAGGTATTCCCTTTGATCTCCTCCTCCATTTTAGATGTGATTAATCTATCTCTGTTACAGGGATATGTACCTAAAGCTTTTAAGGTTGCTGGAATTAAACCTCTGCTTAAGAAACTGTCTCTTGACCCAGATGACTTGGTTAATTATAGACCTATATCCAATCTTCCTTTCTTATCTAAAATCCTTGAGAAAGTAGTTGCCAAACAAGTTTGCGATCACTTACACCATAATGAACTTTTTGAAGAGTTTCAGTCTGGCTTTAGAGCTCATCATAGCACTGAAACAGCTCTGGTGAAAGTCACTAATGATATTCTCATGGCCTCAGATAATGGACTTGTATCTGTGCTCGTCCTGTTGGATCTTAGTGCTGCATTTGATACAGTTGACCATAATATTCCTTTAGAAAGACTTGAATATTTTGTTGGAATTAAAGGAACAGCTCTAGACTGGTTTAAATCTGATCTATCTGATCGAATTCAGTTTTTTCATGTTAATGATAAATCTTTCCTATGTTGCCATGGTTACCCGTGGAGTACCACAGGGATAGGTGGTAGGACCAATTCTCTTTACTTTATACATGCTCCCAATCGGTAGAGTTATTAGACAGCATGGGATTAATTTCCACTGTTATGCTGATGATACCCAGCTATATCTGTCTATAATCCAGATGAAGCTAACCCATTACATAGATTACAGGCATGTCTTGAAGACATAAAAACCTGGATGACTCTTAACTTTCTGCTTCTGAATGCAGACAAAACAAAAGTTATAGTCTTTGGACCAGAGTCTCTGAAAAAGAAGCTGATTAGTCAGTCACTTCATTTGGATGGGATTAAACTGATTTCAGATAATAAAGTAAAAAATCTTGGTGTTATTTTTGATCAGGACCTGTCATTTAAATCCCAGATCAAAGAGGTTTCTAGAATTTCCTTCTTTCATCTGAGGAATATTGCAAAAATGAGCAATCTCCTGTCCAGGGGTGATGCTGAGAAACTAGTCCATGCATTTGTTACTTCAAGGCTGGACTATTGTAATTCTTTACTATCAGGAAGTCCACAAACTGTAGTTAAAAGCCTTCAGCTGATCCAAAATGCTGCAGCCAGAGTTCTGATGAAAATGAAAAAGAGAGATCATATCTCTCCTATCCTGGCTTCTCTTCATTGGCTTCCTGTTAAATCAAGAATAGAATTTAAAATCCTCCTTCTCACATATAAAGCCTTAAATGGCCAAGCTCCATCTGATATCAGAGATCTGATTGTTCCTTATGTTCCTAACAGAGCACTTCGCTCTCAATCTGCAGGTTTACTAGTGGTTCCTAGAATTGGAGCTATAGAAATAAACAGAATAGAATTTAACCCATCCAGCAGTGAAGGTTAAGGGTCTTGCTCAGGGACCCAGAGTCTGTGTGAGTGGGGCTTGAACTCAGAACCTCAGGATTCCAAGCTTTATGCCCTAACCACTATGCTGCCACTCCCCTATGGTGGCTATTGCTAAGCATCATAATAAACCATAAAGGAAAATCTAATCGCAACAATCCTTTCAGTTGAACAGCATCTGACACCAGAAGCATAAAACATGTAGAAACTAAAGCTCTCTAAAAAACAACATCATAAATTATAGAATGCCAACTATCAGTGACATGCGCTTCATAACGACTGGTTTTCATTTCATTTTATGGAGAGAAGCCGAGAGGAAGACATTGCTGGAAGTCAGCCATTCAAATTCCTTCTTAAAGTTGTCCATAAGCCATGAGGACAACATCTTTTGGTCATTCTAGACCAAAACTGGGCTTCATGAGCTTCAGCTGTATCATCCTCAATGTCCTGTCAGACACGAGACTGAGGCTGAGCGTCACCTTCCAGCAGCACAACAGCCCTCAGCATGTGAGCAAAACTACAATAGAAGGTTTATACTGAAATCAGTGGCAGAGATTTATTGCTCTAAATCAAATTTGGAATCTGGAAGCGCCGGGAAACTGCTGCTGAACGTCACTTTCCATCTAAATGATAAAGCTATTATGGGGATATTTCCGTTTTTAGATGTGTGAAGGAACGTAAAAGGTCTTTGTTGGTGTTTAGAAGTTTTTTCCAGTTATTCATTTGTAAAACATTATGAAAAACATATTCTATTCAGTTTATTTCTATAGCGCTAATTCACAACACGTCATCAGGCACTTTCCAGTTCACCAGATCATCCAGTCAGATTGATTCAAAGTTTTCTATCTAAGGAAAACCAGCTGATTGCATCGACTCATTGACTCTTCAGCAATCCCTCACACTAAGCATGCTTGTAGCAACAGTGGAGAGGAAAAACTCCCTTTGAACAGGAAGAAACCTCCAGCAGAACCAGGCTCAGTGTGAGCGGCCATCTGCTGAGGCCCACTGGGGTTCAAGGAGACAGAAGCAGACATAGAAAAAGAAGCATAGATACAAAAGGCAACTGTCAACCAGCTCCACAGGCGGCCCCGTCCAGGAAACACACAGCCAGGCAGACGAGCTCCGAGCCAGCTCCCATGTCAGAGGATGAAGAGAGCACATCCAGTTAGTCACAGTCAGAGAAACAGGACTACACTGGAAAACAGGCCAAGCTCCAGCATCTAGAAACAAAGGTGTTGATGGCAGCAGCACAGCTGATATTTCTCTCCAGGATGGAGTCACAGCCAAACAGGAACAGACCAGATGAAGCTACTATGAGAAAAAGCAGAGAGAGCAGAACGTTAGAGATTGAACTAACAGATTCTGCAGAGTGGGAGAATAGAGATAGAATGAAGCAGAATGATGAAAAAGGGGTCCCTATGTCCTCCAGCAGTCTAAGCCTATAGCAGCAGAACTATAGAGATAGATCAGGATAACCTGAGCCACTCTAACTAGAAGCTTTATCAAAAAGGAAAGTTTTAAGCCTAGCCTTAAAAGTAGACAGGGTGTCTGCCTCACGGACTAAAACTGGTAGTTGGTTCCACAGGAGAGGAGCCTGATAACTAAAAGATCTGCCTCCCATTCTACTTTTAGAAGTTCTAGGAACCACTAGTAAACCTGCAGATTGAGATCAGTTTTGTTGTGCTTCTCTCTTAGTCCATATTTTGCGTTGTTCTGTCACATATAAGTGAATAGAAGTTCCAGTATGTCCTATAGCTTCAGTGTGGGCTCCCTCTTTGCTCAGATCACCTACAGCCAGTTGTGTCCGTTTCCATTTTTTGGGTATTTTGTTACATTAGCAAACCAGTCGTTCTCTGAGCTTTAGCCCCGTCACTCCTACAGTGATGGCTGTGACCAGCGTGGTTAATGGATACGCCTGCCCGTGTAGCTGACCCTCATTTCTCTCTGCCGATCTGCCATCTTTCTTTTCCATTATCCATCTAGCTCATTTTTCTCTCACCCCTGCTGCGCTTTCTCCTTCCTCCTCCTTTCTCGTTGCAGCAACTATTAATCCTCTTCCTCCTCTCTGTATGTTTCTGTCAGAACATCTCCTGGCTTCACACTTCTGCTATTGTCACACCTTGTATTCGAGCTCTCTCCTGCTTTCTCTAACTCTCCCATGTCGTTAAATTTTTTTTTCTTTTTGTTCCCAACTTCCTTCCCAGTCAGCGTATGCAAGTGTCCAGCATGTACGAACACTGTGTGAGGATGAAGCTACTCGCCCAGAAGTTCTGCAAGCTGGAGGTTACTGAGGAGGAGTTCCTCTGCATGAAAGCCCTGGTCCTCTTCAGCATCCGTGAGTCACCCCCCCAACATGCAGAGTGAAATATGGCTTGAATGGAGAGCGGCCTGAGTTGATGGGAAGGGATAAAGTCTGAGAGTTATTGTTGTGTTCTGGCTTCGTGGTCACAGTGCCAGTGGAGGGCCTGAGGAGCCAGCGCTGTTTTGACGAGCTGCGGACCTCCTACATCAAGGAGCTGGACCGCTTGGCGAGCCACCACGGCGAGACCACCCGGACGCAGAGGCTGTTTCAGCTCACGCAGCTCCTGGACTACCTCCAGTCGGTAATACATGGGGCTCTGTAACCCACCTCCTCTTCCTCCTCATGCGATTCTGAAGCGTTACGTTAGTGTAATATCAATGGTCCACTTCAGAAGAAACTTTATTAGATCTTAGAAGACAAACACTGATTTTGGCTCCCAGCTAAACATTGTTGCTCAGATATTCTGTTTAAATATAAAAAGTAACTCATTTTCATTTCCTTTGCTCTGGTGCCCCCTGCTGGTTACAGAGTGTCACTACTGGATGTTTTACTGCTTAGTTTCACTTTATTAGCTGTCAAATGTTTTCACATTTTATCACATTAAAAAATTCTTTATACTCATCCATCCAAATGAAACCTATAAGATATAACCTTTACTTTAAATTTTACATCCTTTAGATCAGGGGTAACCAATAAAAATCAGCAGGGTCTGAATAAAAAAAAAATCAACCAGTAAAGGTCCAGAGACATTTTAAATAATAATCTGTTACTTTAAACAGAATTTAACACTGAAATAAAATGAGGTGTTTATGCATCCATGTTATACATTGAATTTTAAAATAAAAAAAATATAAAAAATATAACTTTTTTAAGCTGTAAAAGTGTTTTTAGAGAACAACAATCGTTCAGTTTGGTTTAAAGATAATTTCCTGATTCCCATATTTTCTCAAACCCCTGAACTGATCGTTTGTTATTTTCTTTCTTTTTTCTGTCTTAATGTTGGCAGTGGGCTTTAGGCTGCCCTGCAAGGCTTTAAACCTGGGTTTGAATGGAGACTAAGCCATTCTCAAGCACATATCAAGGAGCTCATTCTGAGCCTGGATCCAGATTTATTGTTGATTCTGTTCATGGTGGAGAATCCTGCTTCACAGCAGCAGGTTGAGCCAAACATCCTCTAAATGTGCAGGGTCATCTTTGAGCACGCCATTTCACTTTTCTTTCACCAGTTCACCGCAGTTCTTCCAGCAGTCCACACTTTCTCTGCTCTCTTTTTCTCATGGTCTTCTCCTTCTTTCCCATTGCCCGGCTTGCCACAGGTTTGCCTGCTGTCTCTAAAAGTAGCAGCAGCAGCAACCCAGACTGACAGCTCATTGGCTCATTTGGATCACGTGCAGCCTGGAGCCGGACGCTTGTTTTGTAGATGGGAATTTAAGAAAAAGTTTATAAAGAATCATAGGAAAAAAGCAATAAAAAAGATTTTCAGAGTAACTTTTTTTTCCTCATATTTTATCTTTTTTTTGTTTTTATTTCCCTTTCAAGTTTTATTTTTTCAGGTTTTATTTTCTCAAAATGTTTTAAAAAAAATTATATTTCAAAATGTGTTTGCCAAACGGTGTTTTACAGGCCACATTTCCTTCGCCTCATGCGCCATAAAAACTCTCCCTCTTGTCGCACAGATTGACCAATAGAAATGCTGCTGAAGTTGGTCTCCCAAGGAGTAAAACCCATAGAAGTGAGGAGAATCTGATGCGTTTAGTAAAACTCAATCTGAAAAAGAGAAATGTATAAAAAGAAATCGAATAAAACAGCAAACTTAACATAAAAGGAGAAGTCTGGTCAGCGAGGAATAATCAATGGATCATTATTTATACCTAAAACTAATACGCTAGCAGTTATATTCATGAATTTAGTGTTAATTAATAAAAAAATAAAAGCAATTTTCGTTGCGATCACTGAGTCTGGGAGCGGCCATTTTTGCCCAAATATAGTAGCCCCTCCCTCCTGCCATCTTCCAGCAGTGACGTCAAGGTGCGGTAAGCCTAGCGCCATTCTCCCCGCTTTACAAGCTAAATCAATGGGAACTACTAGACACATCTGCAATCAACAACAATTATTGAAGATTTCCAGAGGACTTCACCATTGAAATTCACCAGAGCTATAGTGAAACTGACAATGCCCACGTGCATGGCAGCTGGATGTTGGAATACATCGGGGAAAAGTGAAAAAAAAGAGTTATTCCACCTTTCTGATTCCTGATCCTCCACGGACGGGTTGGTCGTTGGATCGCCAACTTGAAGAGGGAGGATTTGCCATTGAACTTCTGACCAGAGAAAAAACCCGTAATATGTAGCCAACATTTGGAAGAAGAATGTTTTCAAGATGACTTGGATAATAGCGCGTTGTGACAAACACCAGATACAGCACCGGGACTTGATCAACAGCCGATACCGCACCGTGACGTCACAAACTAGTAGGTGGCAGTAGTGTTCTTTGACAAACATGGATGCCTCCAGTAAAGCACATTCACATGAAAATTACTCTGAATTCAAGTTAGTTCAGTTTATTTATATAGCAACAATTCACAACATGTCATCTCAAGGCACTTTACAGTTCACCAGATCAACCAGTCAAATTGATTCAAAGTTTTCTATCAAAGGAAATCTTTGCATCGACTCATTGACTCCTCAGCAATCCCTCACACTAAGCATGCTTGTTGCGACAGTGGAGAGGAAAAACTTCCTTTGAACAGGAAGAAACCTCCAGCAGAACCAGGCTCAGTGTGAGCGACCATCTGCTGAGGCCCACTGGGGTTCAAGGAGACAGAAGCAGACATAGAAAAAGAAGCATAGATACAAAAGGCAACTGTCAACCAGCTCCACAGGCGGCCCCGTCCAGGAAACACACAGCCAGGCAGACGAGCTCCGAGCCAGCTCCCATGTCAGAGGATGACGAGAGCACATCCAGTTAGTCACAGTCAGAGAAACAGGACTACACTGGAAAACAGGCCAAGCTCCAACATCTAGAAACAAAGGTGTTGATGGCAGCAGCACAGCTGATATTTCTCTCCAGGATGGAGTCACAGCCAAACAGGAACAGACCAGATGAAGCTACTATGAGTAAAAGCAGAGAGAGCAGAACGTTAGAGAGTCAATTAAAAACACTTATCATTTGTAGAATAGTATGTATTATATATTTCCTATCTAAAGTACTTTCAGAAGTTTGAATTCTGAATATGACCGGACTTTTCCTTTAAACTTTAAAATAAAACCAAAATTCTTTTTCTTGCAGAACTAAACTTGTTGAGGCTCAGAGGGGTTAAATTTCAAAAGATGTTTTTGCTCTTCTCCCGACTGGTTTCGGCAAGAGTTTGATCTATCAATTGGCTCCTCTTCGTCGTCGTTCTGTTAGTACGTCATATGCTTCGTTGATCTGATTGGTTTATTTGGCCCGTCTATCACCAACATAGGCCAATCAGCTAACCAGTATTTAAGCCCCTTCCCAAAATCTGCAATCAACAACAATTATTGAAGATTTCCAGTGGACTTCACCATTGAAATTCACCAGAGCTATAGTGAAACTGACAATGCCCACGTGCATGGCAGCTGGATTTTGGAATACATCGGGTAAAAGTGAAAAAAAGAGTTATTCCACCTTTCTGATTCCTGATCCTCCACGGACGGGTTGGTCGTTGGATCGCCAACTTGAAGAGGGAGGATTTGCCATCGAACTTCTGGCCAGAGAAAAAACACGTAATATGTAGCCAACATTTGGAAGATGAATGTTTTCAAGATGACTTGGATAATAGCGCGTTGTGACAAACACCAGATACAGCACTGGGACTTGATCAACAGCCGATACCGCACCGTGACAATGTCACTAACCAGTAGGTGGCAGTAGTGTTCTTTGACAAACATGGATGCCTCCAGCAAAGCACATTCACATGAAAATGAAAATTAAAAACACTGATCATTTATTGAACAGGAGGGAATCATTTCAGATTTAAGAAGTTTGAATTCTGAATATGACCGGACTTCCCCTTTAAATGTTTTATTTTATTTTTCCAACTAACGAAACAGAATATTTGCTTCCAACATTAATGGAACTAAATTCACTCCATATATAATATATTTTTTTTAAGGTAATATTATTATTTTCATTTAGAGTTGCATAAATGATGGGATTTATATTCATCTCCTGCAACTTCCTGTGATTTTAAAAGCTGTTGATGTTTCATCCTTCATGATCCATTCTAGTGTAATCTGAGCCAAGGGTTTCCTAACACTGGAATATTGGAATATTGCTGTGAGGAAGAAACACTTTGCAGAAATAACCTTTTTCTTCTACATATGAAGGTAATCATGTGTTCTCAGTTGTTGGGTTTATCATGTTGCTGAGCGTAGGCCAGACCTTCTGCAGATCATAGCACTAAATCCACATGCTTGTGATGAGAGCATCACTTCCTGCTCCGTTTGAGCTCACTGGAACCCAATAAATCACATGACTTTCTTCATCTGCTCGCATCGTTAATCTCACATAAGAGCTTTATTAAGGCGACACAGCTCTATAGTTCACCATAGCTCCCTCTGGGTTCATCAAACCAAATGTCTTTGAATCGATTTTTGAATGGCCCAATATTAATTAATTCAGTTGTTCCATTTTTCAACATTTCCTCCAAAACTTTGTTTTTGACAGTTAAAGGAGTCAAAGTGAGTTTCCACTTTATTTCTGCAGCTTCCCCGTGGTTTGAATCTGTTTAAATTATTAATTTTGTCATGTTAAATACGAAACAACATTACTACTGTGATGGAATTAGGTTAAAATCGTCACTGCATGATAAGTTTAACAGAATGAAAATGAATCAAATTGAAATGAATTGATTTGTGAAATTCAAGAATTCAAGAAATCCTCCTTAAATATAAGTCATTTCTGATGTCATATGAACTTGTTTTCCAACCACGTCTCCTCTGTGACGATGATGGTCTCTGCGATCCGCCCAGTTTGTCTTAACTCTGTTTTTTGACTCACAGTTTGGAAACGTCTAAATGTTCTGAAGCATCTTTGCGTTTACAGCCGCATCACTCCAGTACATTTCTAAGATCTTTAGACCTAAAGCTCTCAGTTGTTCCCAGACTCGCTAATACATCTTTTTGGGAAGTCTGCAGGAACTTCGCTTAAAAAAAACCTTTTTAAACTATCTTTTAATTCAATTCTATTTAGTCTATTTCTATAGCTCCAATTCACATCATGTCATCTCAGGTCACTTTCCAGTTCACCAGTTCATCCAGTCAGATGGATTCAAAGTTTTCTATCTAAGGAAAACCAGCTGATTGCATCGACTCATTGACTCTTCAGCAATCCCTCACACTAAGCATGCTTGTAGCGACAGTGGAGAGGAAAAACTCTCTTTGAACAGGAAGAAACCTCCAGCAGAACCGTCTAATTCAAGAGAACACAATCATCAGGCCAGTTTTCTTGTTCCATTTTTATTACTGATTTTTTTTTTTTTTTTTTCTGTTAAAGTCAAATTGTCATGGGCGTACCCAGACAGGGGCCGACAGGAGCCAGTGCCCCTGTAGAACCGGTCCTGGCCCCTCTTAGGGCCCTTGTATTAAGAGTCTAATGCTAAAAAAAAATCCACTGTGACACAGAAACTGTCACTGATGGTTACTTGGACTTATTTCATTTTTTACTTTCCAGTTTGTTTTTACCATGATTCAAAATTTAAGGTGGTAGACTTTTAGATTGAGTTTTAGTCATATTGAGATAAGATGACTTTTCATACATTTCATCAGCTGCTCCTTTAATAGGCCAAATCATTAAGTATTGTTTCTAGTTTTTTTCTTGTTTTTTTTAATTATCTTTCTTTTAGTTTTGGACGTTTTTAACATCTTTCCCAGAAACAAATCATGTGTAAAATAAATTCAGTTTTCAAGGAACTTCTGGGAAATTTGGTTCCACTGGATTTTATTTGGTGGCATCATATAGAAATAAACTTTTCAGATAGATATTTCATTCACTCCTATAAGCTTCTTTGTGAAAGAAAAGAATGTTAGAATACTTTAAACATTTAATAGTTACAGGAGAAACATGTAAATATTGTTCAAAGAAGTATAACATTTTTTGGGTTAGCTTTAAAAGTTACAGCAGTAACAAATATGTGTATTTATGTATATTCCAAAAAAGAAAATCCATCCACTGGACTTTGTTTCCAAGTTTGAAGACGTTTCTCTTCCATCCAGGAAGCTTCTTCAGTTCAAAATGTCAGAAATAGCGTTTAGTTCCAGGTTTTATCCAGCAGCCCAACAAAGCCTGGTTTTAGTTTAGAAAACATGCAAATAGAAACGGATGAACGGGTCCCCCCCTTTGGAATGGGGGTCGTTTGGCTTCTTTGTTAGCCTGCAATGCCCCATACCTGTCTATGTCTCTGAAAGGGGGGTCGTTAGAGGGAATAGTTGGCCTGGATGAATAGGTGAGGTCTTCTGCTCTCCTGTAAAAGGGTTGGAGCTGCGATGATAGCGGGAAGGAATTAACTCTATCGCTGCATTAAAGGTTGAAATCTGAGTCCCCCCCCCCCCCCTCTGTTTAAGGTTGGTTTTTCTTTCTTCACATAGATGGCTTCCTCCCTCTCAAACCACCTGTCTTCTTTGTCCAAAATGTGAACATTCTGGTCCTCCAAAGAATGTCCTTTGTCCATCAGGTGTAGATGTAGTGCAGAGTCTTGTCCAGAGGAGGGCGCTCTTCTGTGTTGGGCCATGCTTCTGTGGAGAGGTGTTTTGGTTTCTCCAATATAAAGATCAGAGCATTCCTCAATGCATAGAACTGCAGACACTCTGCTCAGATTTGGTCTTTAGGATGAACTAGTCTCTGTTTCAGGGTCTGTTTGGTTTGAAATGTTCATAAAATTGAAAGAGCTTCCTGGATGGGAAGAGAAATGTCTTCAAACTTGGAAACAAAGTCCAGTGGATTAATTTTTTACTTCTTTAGAATGACCTGGGTGACTCAGAATCTTCACCAGTATATATATATATATATATATATATATATATATATATATATATATATATATATGAAACATAGTTATCAGCAGTTGGAGCTCTGGATAGTTAAACACCTCCCAAGAACTGTTATTTTCCCCCCGGCAGACCAGACTGACTGAGGAAAATTAGCCGCAGACGTTTGGCTTCTAAAAGCCATAAATTACACTGAATAACTTTACATTCCCTGCAGTCTGAGACGGCAGGTCTGACTAGTCAGGACCCTGGAAACCTGCAGAGCGTGTTGCCAGATTGAAGGGGTCACTGTCTCTTCATCCTCTGCCATCATTCCTCTCTCTCTGTCTTTCCTGAAAACATCTGGGCACGTTTGCCTCCAAGATGAATTCCATCAGTAAAAGCTGAAATAAATTAGCGCTGAAAGCTTGTTTATCATGCAGACATGTCAGGCAGGCTGTGAGCTTTCTTTCTGCTGAAATTTATCGCTCCAGTGTTTGTCGTTACAACCTGAGGGAGTGCCTCAGAATGGAGTCATGTTTAGGAAAAGTAAATATTTTCTGTCTCAAAAAAAGCTTAGAAATCACCTATAGTTATGAAATGGACTGATCCTCACTGTGTATCTTTTTATTTTTTAAAAGATAATAATACATCAGCAACTCCTTAAACCAGGGGTGGGCAAGTCCAGTTCCTGGTGGTCGCAACTTTTAAATCTATCCTTTGGTCCAACACACCTGAATCTAATGGCTGTTTTACCTCCTCAGCATGCAGTCAGTTACGCCAGAGTCCTCTCAATCATCTCATTACTGGATTCAGGTGTGCTGAACCAAAGGCACATCTAAAAGTTGCGGGATGGTCTGTCAGACCAGCATACCCAGTCAGACCAGCATACCCATGGTAATTGCGTTGGCGCATGCAGAAAGGGATATTTTAACCAACATTTGCAGATCCTTCTGCCAAGATCAGCTTACAGTTAAATGTCGCCTGCTACCTAGAGCGCAGGCGGTGGTTGCTCTGTGTGACTTTATTCAGATGAGCCCGTTTCCTCCCCCCTCCAGCCCCTCCTCCCCCATCGTAGCTAAAGCTTCATCAGAGCGTCATTCCTCCCGGACTCTTACTGCGTTCCCTGTCTCATCTCAACCGATCCTTCAGAAGACCGCCATGTTGAGCCTGGTTCTGCCAGAGGTTACTTCCAAACGGGGAGTTTTTCCTCTCCACTGTCGCTTCATGCTTGCTCATCATGGACAGGTTCTCTCAACCTGTGTTATCCAGCTGGACTTCCATCTTCAGGAAGTGAAGCTCTAGTATCAGCTCACGCAGTCCACTGGATCACCCCATAAAGCTCAGCAGACCGTCTCTCTAACCAGCAGTCTACAGACTGACCAACTCCATCTATCTCCACTCCACCACCAGTTTCAGGCCTGGGGGGGAAACAGCCCTGTTCTTTCCTCCTGTTCATGCATATCTATCAAAATTCATCGCTATTTTTCCTGCCGAGGTCTGAGCGCAAAAGTCATTGTATAAATTTCTTCTAATTGTCTTTTCTTTCCGTGTGAGTTTTCCAGATTGAACCGGTTTATGACGATGTTAGCTGCTACGTTGGTGTGAAGTAGCAAACAAAGAAAGTAAGGCTGTCTGTGTTTGAAGCAGTTTAGCTTTAAATTCAGTTTACCTCAAACTAAAACTGTTTGTTTATTACATCACGCAAAAATAAACTGGCCTACTTGACTTTTGGTATAATTTTCTGCTAAGTTTGTGTGTTTACCTTCATCTACGACTTTTTGTTAATCACACATAAATAAAGTAGCCTAGTAGACTTCTTTCAAATTACAGTGTCGAACGTCTGCAAATCTGACATCTTGCACATGCTTATTGACTATGCCACGAAAACTGTTTGTTAAACATACGGAGATTTTTCCACTAAAAAGGCAACAGATTGATAGTTTATACAAGTTAGTATTATATTGCGAGGAGCAAACACAGTTTAAATGTTCTTCTTTTCCAGTTAAAAAAAACCTAAGCTTCTCAGAGGACCATGACTCCCAGTTCCAGGTTAAAATGAACATGTTTTCTTATTAAACAGACAGAATCAGACTGCAGAGCTTCTACATATATTACAATATGGTGTCTGGCATCATTATATTAGTAAAAAGGTTGATCAATCTTTTTAAAGAGAGAGAAGCAGTGAGAGCTGCAGATTTAAAGGTGAAACATATTTACTGGGATATGCAACACACAAAATATCTCTCCAAGTTTACCAGAAAGTTTACAAGAAAAGAAAGATGCTATGCTACATTTTAAATGAAGCATATCCACATTTTTCTGGATGGATGGAATTGAAATTGTTCTTCTAGGGATGCATGACTTATCGATTTTGGCATCGGAATCGACTGTTATACGTTATTTTATTTTTTTATATATTCATGTTTTTGGGCCATATATATATATATATAGCACTATAAGGCATCTCTCTATCATCTATAGATATAAATATCAGTGTATTGTGGATCTCTTGTGTTCTAAACAACAGGAAAGAATTTGATAAATAGTTGTTTGAGCTCATTTTTTGAAAATACAAAAACCTAATGAAAGCGTTCGGGAGGAGTAACTGTAGATCCATCAGCGCCCACCCTTAGAGCGCCACCACCCTCAGAGTGCCCCCACCCTTAGAGCGCCCCCACCAACTTTCATTACAAAGTTCCACCCTTATCTGTGGGTATGCTGGTCTGACAGGATCTGGAATTTCCCACTAATGCCTTAAACTGAACAGTTTTTAAATGAGTTACACCTGTTCCACCACTAGGTGGAGCAGCTGGACCACTTTCCTCCTGAGGAAGGTGGAGAGCTTGAGTGAAAACAATTAACTGCCAGAAGACAAACTCCTTTGAGGTCATTGACCGGGATCAGATCTCTCCTACAGAGGGAGGTTTTGTCCCTTAAATGCTCTGCTGTGTGTGTCATGAGCTGGAGAGCAGCCAGGGAGGAGGCAGAGGAGCAGAACTGATGAAGGTCTCACAGTTCAAGCTTTCTCTTTTTTTTCCACCAGTGCCCAGAATGTCGACTCTTTTTTCACTGTGTGCTAATGTTCCTCTCTCTTCCTCTCAGGTTGTGAGAAAGCTGCATCAGTTCACCTATGACCTCTTCATCCAAGCCAAGTCTCTGCATATGCAGGTCAACTTCCCAGAAATGATTTCCGAAATTGTCAGCGTTCACGTGCCCAAGATCCTCTCAGGCATGGTCAAGCCCATCCTTTTCCACAACGCCACCTAAAGGTTCCCGTTTCCGTGGAGTGAATCTGGAACACCTTTGGTGACGCTGGATACGGACGCTGACGCATGCAGGGAATGGAGCATTCTTCCAGCATTTTGTAATCCAGTAACGTCCGCTCTGCTCCTTTCTTTCTGCCCACTCACTGCATCACACACATCACATGTTTTGGGGTTTTTTTAGGGGGGGGGGGGCTGATCACAACACTTGCATGCATTCCTGCACTAAAGCCAACCAAGCTGAGCATGTAAAACTTCTCCAGCTCCTCTTACCGTCAGCTGAAAGAGGAAGCCAGCGCCGTAGTGAGAAAACATGTTTGTAGAGTTCTCATCCCCAACAAGCTTTTTGTTTCTGTGTGCTACAGTACGACATTTGAACTAGCTTCTCTCCACAATGAATCTTATTGTGTTCACCTGAGAGGAGTAGAAAAAAACCTGCTTGATTGACAGTTAATAATAAGGCAGTTTTGCCTTGCATGCTAAGAGGAAGAGCTATCTCACCCCAAGGCTTTTAAAAACATTTTTTCAAAGCTGTCCTCATGTCTTAAAAAAGACAACAACAAAAATAGTTTGATGTTTTGTTCAGTCTGTTAAAATGAACACCTTTAAAGTGCAAGTGACTGCAGCAAAGCTGAAATCAAGTGTGTATTTATGAAAAACAAAAGATGCTCAAGATGCAAGAAGAAAAGGATCGGACATGAAAAGTCGCCTCGACGCGTTTGTCGCTTGACTTTCTAAAGAAATCCGCTTTTTTCTGGGTGCCAAACACTGTTTCCGTCAAACTTTTCATACTGCTGTGGAACTTTTCTACCATTTCTTAAAAGTCTTCTTTGCAAACGCTTTCTGGTGTGTCGTTGTGTGTTTATTGTAGCTTCAATGATAATAAATGTCCAGCAAAGACTCATCATTGGTCGCTGTGATTCTTGGATTTTAGTGTTAAAGCAGAAAAATATTTAAAGTAAATTCCTGTTTTTTTCTCCTCCATTTTCCTGAAGGTTTAATTCACCTAAACAGCAAAACCCTGTTTCATCATAACCCTCCATTAAACCTCAACATCTTAAAGTCCTTTGCTTTAGTTAGTGTTTACTTATAAATACTAACTTAACACTTTTATAAATGTTCAACATGTTGGAATATAAATGCAAAAACTGAGTGATGTTGCTCTTTACTTACACTGATAAACTGCTTTATTTAACCAATGAAGTCGTTAGAACAGTTTGCTTTTTTTAAATTTTCTTAATAAATATACTTGGGCAAAGAAATGTGTTAAATTACAACACATTTTTATCCCTAAATCAATTAATTGGGTTATACTGAGGAAATCTTTAGATACATCAAATATTTGTCAGTTTTTAGGTTGTTAAACCGATAAACATATAATGGAAAAGATAACAGCATGTATTTAAAATTTATTAAGTATTTTCAGTAAAACATATTTAAATTAAATTCGTTTTAGGTAGATTAATATATAAAAAAAAACAGATTAATAAAATAAAGTCATCAGAAAAGCTTTATTAATCCCTCATGTTCAAATATTTTCTTGCGTTGCAACAGTTTACAGAAGAGAGAAAAATAAGATTATAAGATCCCTAGAGCAAAATAAAATAAGTAAAATTAAACCCTCCCCAAATAAACATTTTAAAATCAGATATAAGAATAAAATAAGTCTGTTTGATCCTTTCTGATAAAAATAAAATAAACATTTTAGGCATAAGATGCAGCAGAAATACAGAAACTTTTAAAAGTTTTTCTAAGAATATGAATGTAAAAATTTAACCTGAGAATTGGCCCTGCTGGCTTACTGTAGCCCTGATTGTTGAGTTAGCGCCAAGGCTAACGATGCTAACGGTGGATTTAAGCTACAGTTTTCTTCTCCAACGTATAAAATCATGTAGCTGCACGACTTCAGGGCGTTTAGAGCTAATTCTAACATGATGTATTGATTTCTGCATAAATAAGCAGCTTTAGCGTTAGCAGATGATCGATGGGAACCACGGCTAAATCAATTACTACCTTTCAGTTCTGGGAAAAGGTTTATGTTGGATTTGTTACTAGAATAAAGTAGTTAGCATTAAAATTGTAGAAACTCCTAAACAACTCTTATAAAAACGGCGTGTTTCCATGAGGATAGTGATAAAAAATGGCTGACGTTTCAAACGCTCCTTTTCACGGTTTGAGGAGGTTTTTATTTTTCATCCACGGATTTTAACTCAACTTTAATTGTCTGCCAAATTGATTAATTTCCACAATATTTTCCAGCAGCCAGAAAGGCTTTAGAGGACGAAACCCAAACAGAAATGACAGCATGAAAGCTTTATTAATGAAGCCAATTACAACAATGACTCATGATACAGAAAAGAAGTTTGGAAAACAACTTATTAAAGCTCTTAACAAACCCTTTTGAATAAGGAAATCTTTTCATATTTAATTTTTCTATTTTCTCTGGGTTTTTATGTCATCAAACTATTATTAGATTCCTGAAGCTTTGTGCAGATCTGCCGCACTTGGAGCGCCTCTTTTTGTTTTTATCTTTAAGATGAAAGGGAATGGCTGTCTGATCTAACAGTAAAGTTGAAAGGAAAACATTTTTGTACGTAAAGCCACCTAAGTCTGAAATGATTATGCTTTTAAATCAATGCTTCTAAAGGGGAAATAGGCATAAGTGGGTGACATCTGTTGGATCTATTGACATTTGCCCTGCCATGTAATTGGACACAGATTCCCTCCATGTTTGAGGGCAGTTTTCATTGAACGATCATAAGTCTGGACGCCTCTGCTCTGAAGGGTTACGCTAAATAAAATACACGAAGCAAACAGGGAAACAATTTAGGGTCAACTAACAGAGCGGCAGCAGTCGCTTTGCTCGCGCCTCAGTTGGACACCTTTCCTCTAACGATGGGGGACAGCACTGCAAAAAATTTGATTTCTTCTTAAAATAATTTCATTTTTTCTTGAATTGAGGAGGAAAGTGAGACATTTTGCCAATGGAACTAGACAATTTACATTTAAGATAAGAAAAAACATCTGCGTTGTCTTATTTCAAGTGCATATTATCTAATTATCTTAACACTAAGAGTGAAAATACTCATCCCATTGGCAAACTATCTCATTTACCTACTCAAAATAGGGGTAAATGAACTCAATTTAAGACATTTTTACTTATTTCTAGATCATTTTCCAGTGAGAAAACAGCCACAATGCAAAGATGAGCTAGAAATAAGTAAAAATTAAACGTTTTAACCTTAATTTAAGTATGATCTGCCAATAGAATGACTGTATTTATGCTTATATTTATGTTCTTGGATTGAGGAGGTAAAAGAGACATTTTGCCAACGGAACAAGATAATTTAGATTTAAAATAAGAAAACATAATTGCATTGTCTTATTTCAAGAGCATATTATATTAATATCTTATTTTAAGACTAAAAATACTCATTGCTTTGGCAAACTATCTCACTTACCTAATCAAATTAAGGGTAAATACACTTAATTTAAGACATTTTCTGCAGTGTAAGTTGTCTTGTTTTATTAGCAAAGTGTCTCATTTACCTCAATTCAAGAAAAAATGACTTATTTAGATTTCTATGTTTTGCTCTGCAGAATGAGCTGGTTTAAGAAAGATCAAATTAAATACGTTTATTTCCAACCATGCAGGCGGTAACTGCTTAGCATCTTTATTTACTCTTTTTTTCAAAATCATTAAACTATATCATAATAATTACTAACTTTATGCACTGCTGTAAAAGTTACCTTCTAAATGCATTTTAATTACTTAGTACAGTATTTAGTAAGTAATTGGTGTGATTTAAAAAGATTAGGGCTGCAACAAACAACTATTTTGTAAATGGAATAATCTGTTGATTATTTTTTTGATCAGATAGTCAAAGATTCTCTAAATAAAACTTTTTATGAAATTAAATCAGGTGAACCTTAAACTTCTGGACAGAGCTTGTTGATAAAGGAATATTCTTTATCTTAAATGTAAAATGTTTATATATATTTTTTCAGTCTTGGTATAATTCCTGCTCTAAGTGCGTCGCTCTGTCAGCTAAAGGCAGGTTTTACAGTCTATATACTCTAGTTAATGATTAATCAATTACTTAATTGGTTGACGACATTTTTCAATAATTGATTAATCTGATTGTTTCAGCCCTAAAAAAAAGATATTAACTTAATACCTAAAACCTTTCCTGAAAAGATGTCAAAGTTGAATATAGGAGATTATTTTAAAACATTAGGAAAATCCTATAAATATAATATTTCTAATAAATAACCAACAGTAATTTGCTGATGGTTGAACATGTCTGGAGTTTCTACCTGGTGTTTAAGATTCTGTTTGAAAAATCCTCATCTGTTCAAATTAAAAAAGGTTTATGACTTTATAAACAAACGTAAATTAAATTAGCAGCTCCCTGAACGTTAAAGCGGCGGTCCAGCTGCTTCTGCAGCCGGCGTCCCACTTAGCGCTCCTCCAGAAACAGGCAGAAACTCTCAACACCAGGGACTGTTTTAGGAGGATAAATGTTTGCTGCCGTCTGGCTGCACATCAACACAGACTGAAGAGCTAAAGCTTTGTCTGCTGCTCATAATACACTGACTGGATATAAATAAAAAATAAGCTAGAATAGTTTATTTAGAGTTCCCATCCGTGTGCAGTTCTGTCTTTGTGAAACAGGACGACATGATTTTATAGTTTTCACAAGGAGCTGTCAAAGTGTGGAGACGAGCAGGCAATTATCGGAGAGTTTTTTATAGCAGCAGTCATTCAGGCCGGTCTGCAGACCATTTTATACTTTCCTCATGGTTTATCTGCTCCATGTGAAGATGGTAGAAAATATAGGCTTTCAATATCTAACGATAACCCTTTAACTTTGTTCATTCACACAGAATATGATTCATATTTGTCAATATTTGATGTTCAAACATATTTTATCTTTTTGGTTTGTTTTCTTAAAGCCTGGCTTCAGTCAGTGAACCTCACACTGGAAAAAACCTAAATCTAGATAAGTCATTTTTTTCTTAAAATAAGTGCATTTCTTCTTGTATTGAGGAGGTAAAAGAGTCATTTTGCCAATGGAACAAGACAATTTCCACTTAAAATAAGAAAAAATAACTGCATTGTCTTATTTCAAGTGCATATTATCTCATTTTCTTATTTTAAGAGTAAAATACTCATTCTATTGGCAAACTATGTCATTTTCCTTCTCAAATTAAGGTTAAATACGCTTAATTTAAGAAATTTGTACTTATTTTTAGATTGTTTTTCCAGTGCAGTGAATGGCAGAATGCACTGCAAAAATGAAATAAGTAAACATTTCTTAAATCAAGTGTTACTTTTTACCCTTAATTTTTGTAGGTTAAAGAGATGATTTGCCAATGGAATTAGTATTTTTACTCTTAAAATAAGATAATTAGATAATATGCACTTATAAGGAGATAATGCAATTATTTTTCTTATTTTAAATGTAAATTGTCTCGTTCCATTGGCAAAGTGTCTCACTTAAATCCTCAATTCATGGAAGAATTTAGATTTCTATTTTTTGCAGTGTGTGGTGAAAGAGTGAAAGTAGTGTAAGGTCCCTCTGGCTTGATAAAATGCTTCATAAGTACACACCATTTACTTTTTACTTTGGGAAAAATAAAGAGCCTCCAGGGAAAACTGCACTGAAAAAAGTGACTTTTTGGTGCAGGAAACTTTATTATTCGTCATAATTTCTACTCTGTATTTTTAAGCTTCAGTAAAAACTAGAAAAATTAAACCTTTCTTTTAATGCAACACATGGATTTTGGGGAAGGAGTAAGTTTTACATAGATTTACTTATACTATTTAAATGTTTAATAGCAGTATGCCATATATACACATAAACCAAAAATACTACATTAACTTTACTGTAAAAACATGGCGGTTTTGAAACGTACTGTAGCTCCCAGCAGGACTGATTCTGCTCTGAGTTCAGACGTTACAGGATCACACAGAGCAAGAGGTCGTCCCGACGACGGTCATTTTGGACGGGTGCAAAAGCTCTACAGAAGCACAGGGACTGATACACTGGAAAAAATCTAAATCTAGATAAGTCATTTTTTCTTAAAATAAGTGCATTTGTTCTTGGATGAAGGATGTAAAAGAGATATTTTGCCAATGGAACAAGACAATTTATTTTTAAAATAGGAAAACACAATTGCATTGTCTTATTTCAAGTGTATGTTATCTAATTATCTTAATTTAAGAGTAAAGATACTCATTCCATTGACAAACTATCTCATTTACCCACTCAAATTAAGGGTAAATACACTTAATTTAAGAAATTTTAACTTATTTCTAGATTGCTTTTCCAGTGTAGATGCAGTGAACTTGACATGCCTTCCAACTTTGAGCTACACTTTTGACATCTTCCAACTACTTCTCCTGGAGTTGGACGGATTTAAACTGTCCCTTAAAGGAAAATGTGGCATCAAATACCAAGAATTAACAGCAATTTCCAGGTAATCTGAGTGAAGGTTGCCTTTCATTAATGTTTTTTTATTCTAAGTGTAAATTGTCTTCTTCCATTGGCAAAGTTTTCCACTTACCTCCTCAATTCAAGAACAAATGGACTGATTTTAAGAAAATTACTTATCTAGATTTAGATTTTTTCCAGTGAGTTGTTAATATTTATTTCTGTTGATCTTGTTTCATTAATGTTATAATTGCATTATTAAAAGTCCACTAATCTGGACGACTCGTTTAAATGTTGAAATTGTACTGTTTCAGTATTTTTTTATTTATATAATTTTATCAAGTCATTTGTTCAACTCAAATAATATTTTCATTGATTGAAAGTTTTACTGTCATACAGCATGTAAATATTGCTTATTTTTATACTGTCATTAGTTAGAGAAATAAAGAGACCCAAGAGCTTTGAAGGCTATTCCGTTAAAAAGAAAAACTGAAGATAATAAGCAGCAATTAATAGATTCCACCTGAATGTGTTTATTTATTTCTTTACTTTTCTCATGAGAAAATCTGATTTCACTTTGCAGTTGTCAGGAAATTGATTTATTTTCAGAGCCGAATGTTTTGAGTGCCTTTAAAAGCTCAATCTATTAAAAAAAAGAAACAGCCAGTGTGCCTGGGTTAACTCTGCTGCCATTTTAAGTCCCATTTCCTGAAAAACTTCTTTCAGCAAGTATTTGCTCCTCGTAAAGGACCTGAAGTTGAACGGACTGCAAACTCTGAAATATCACTTATTTCTAAATATAAATATATATGTTTGTTTTCCCCGGCTTGTCCCTTAAAAGGAGCTCTGTCTTGTAGGTTTGCAGAAATCAAAAATGCATGTGTTGATGTCGACATTTGAACTTAGCGTGGATTCCATTTGATTTTCTGTGTTTCTCCAAGTCTGCTCTGCATCAATATTACATGTGTGCTCCAGTGCCAGAGAGGGGGAGGTTTTTTATTTCTTTCTTCTTTTCTTTTCTGTTGTTTGTTTCTACTGGGCGAGGACGACCACAGAAAGTACAGTTATGCTGACCACAAACAACAAAAGTGGAAAGTATTTCCTTATGTTTCAGAGGGTGGGAAGATTTGCACAAGGATAGAGAGCGAGAGAGGAAAACAATGTACAATTAACGCCGTGCACGATTCTGTCACCAAACTAACAGAACAGGTTTTAAAATATAACAAGGAAATATATTTGGGAACCAAAGAAAAAAAGAGCAATAATGTTTTTAACACCAGATTACTGCAGAGCCACAGCCACAGTGACTGGAAACCAATTAGATTACAAAGGTGGTAAGATGACACCCCTGAGCGGGGGTGTTGGTGTGGTCTATCTAATGGAGGGTGATTCCTGCCCAAGCACCAGTCCATTAACAACCAATTAACTTCCTATTAATATTTTACCAGACAGGGCCTCTCATCCTGACATGTTTTAAGGAGCTTTTCCCAGGAGGGTCTGAACATGAGCAGCTTTTAGCGCAGCATAAAGAGGCCTCTGTAATGGGCTGAAGGAGGAGAAGGGGCAACCTGATAGCACTGAGAGCTGAGGAGGGGAGACAGACTTCTGCAGCTGGTCTGCCCCGATCCCAGCCAAGCCCGAGCCGCGCCAAACACGCACGCAGCGCACCAGTGTTGGGAAATCCAGCCATTTTTCACCCACACCAGATCAGACATGAGAAACGACTTGGTGAGTGTTTGGATGCTTGTAAGGTACAAGCGACGACCCCCCTGTTGTTTAATCCACAGAAAAACAGGCAGACAGACAGACAGACAGACAGGAACCTAACTGGCTTCTAACTCCCTAAAACGTTGATGTATTCTACTGGGTTTACATCTGATAAACCAACACAAAGTGGTTCCTCATGGTGAATCGGGGGGGGGGTTACATGGTTTTAAAATGTTTGCTTTTCTTTGAGAAACCAAAAGACTTGTTGGCGAATACTTCAATCTGCCCCCTTTAACCAAATGTCCTGTAAATAAAATCCAGTACAACAGATAGTCAACAAAATTCGGTTATAAAACAGCCTGATGATGCAAAGCTTTCCCTCTAAAACCAAATGATTGGCATGGAGAGAAGCTGCATAGAACGACGTTGCACTGCAAACACTAAAATGTCTTAAATAAAGGTATTTACCCTTAATTTAAGCAGGTAAATAAAATAATCTGCGAATGGAATGAGCATATAGATATTACGAAATAAGAGACTACAGTTGTTTTTCTTATTTAAAATGTAAATTGCCTTATTATACTGGCAAAGTGTATCACTTAACTGCTTAATTCAAAAACAATAATTAATTAATTCAAGAAAAAATGCTCTTATTTTTAAGAAAATTAAACTTAGTTTAATTTTAATTTTTTGCATTGTGAGAAGTTTTTATTTTTTTATTTTTTACAGTTTTAAAATCTTGCAATAATTCCTGCTCTAAGTGAGTCCCTCTGTCAGCTAAACTCCATTTAATGATTAATCAATTACTGAATTAGATTATTATGATAATTATTTCAATAACAAATTAATCTGATTAATTTATTGATATATATTTTACTGCAGTTCTATTTTCGTTGTTAAACTCTTAAAAAGGTTGGTCGGGGGGGGGGGTGCAAAAACTTGGATTAAATGTGCAAGTAGAGCCTTGATGGGAAGTTTAAATTCACCATAACCTGATTAGACTTAATGGGAAGAAGAACGTTACTAAAAATAGATCAGTAACTAGAATCAGCCAAACGCCCAGCAATGACCTGAAGGTTCCACTTTAAAACAACCACAGCTGCCACAGAGGGCGGCTCTACATGGCAGGTAAAGATTTAGAAAAACAACATAGAAGTTTAAAGGAATACAAAAACACAATCAAACTAATTATTAAAACAATAAAACCTCCTTCAATTAGGGAACTAAAAATACAGCCGGAGCTGCAACAGGTTGAATAAAATCCACAGGATCGGCCGAGCGACAGTCGGTCTAAGTTTAAGTCAGCTGGAACGAGAAGCAGGATTTGAAAATTTACTAAATTTACCAAAGAAAAATTATTGAATTATTGTGTTATTATTAAATTATTAAACTCTTTCTCTGGTTTAACATTAAAAGCTTTTGGGTGCAAACTAACCTTTCAATTTCAAACCCATGATTTATCTGAATAAAAATATTATTTGAGGAGAGTCTAGGTGTGGGTCTGAAAAGGAATCTAAGGGGGGCTAAATATTAGGGTGATGGAAAGGAGGCTGTCCAACCTTAGAGTCTTCAACATCAAACTGCAAAAAAAAAAAAATCTAAATTAGTGCATTTTTCCTTGAATTGAGGAAGTAAGTGAGACACTTTGCCAATGGAACAAGATATTTTACATTTAAAATAAGAAAACAATATATATATACATATATACATATACACATACATACATATACATATATATATATATACACATACATACATATACATATATATATATATATATATATATATATATATATATATATATATATGATTGATCAGAAACAATATAGAAATAAGTACAAATTTCTTAAATGAAGTGTATTTAACCTTAATGGGAGTATGTAAATTATATATATATATATATATATATATATATATATATATATCTCCATTGTCAAATCATCTTATTTACATGCTACAATTAAGGTTAAATACACTTCATTTAAGAAATTTGTACTTATTTCTATATTGTTCAATCATCAACACTGGAAAAACCATCTAGAAATAAGTAAAAATGTCTTAAATTAAGTGTATTTCCCCTTAATTTGAGCAGGTAAATGAGGTAGTTTGCCAATGGAATGAGTATTTTTACTCTTAAAATGAGATAATTAGATAATATGCACTTGAAATAGAACAATGATATTGTGTTTTCTTATTTTAAATCTAAATGATCTTGTTCCAGTGGCAAAATGTCTCTTTTTCTCCTCAATCCCAGAACAAATTTTTTAATAGTGAAAATAAGAAAAGAAGGAAACAGAAACATTGTTTTTGATGAAATTCTATGAAAGGTCTTTTCAGAGTAAAGATGAGCATCTCTGCTGCTCGTCGTTCTTCATCTATAGCTTTCTGCTGCGTAAGGCTGGTTTGTGTGGATATTTAAAAAGCAGCTTGGAGGGAAACTCCCTGCCTGGAGAGGAAAAAGAGGCGCAGAGTGGAAAGGAGGCCGAAGGAAAGAGAAGCCATTATGACTATAGCCTGCGGCTACTCCCAGCGGATGAGGCATTTGTCTTCACTTGAAAGTATGATTTATTTTTCCAGCAGTCGGAAGGGTTATGTTTGTCACCGCGCAGTGAAAGGACTTTCAGAAATAGCAACAAAAAGCTGAAATGGAAATAAAAAGGAGTCTATTTTCTAATGTTTCCCTCAAATACTTCCCTTCTACGGTTACCTTGTTTGGGATCACTTTCAGTGCCCATTAGCTTTAGTTAATCATACTGAACCTTGTTTCTAATTCATCAGCGGGGGCATGAGTCCCTCTGTGTTGATGATTAGGAGAAAGAAGGGACGGGGAGGAGGGGGTCAGGGTGGGGAGACGTGGTTGTATCAGGTTCCTTCCACTGGGTGTAGATGTGGTCTTAGATTTCTCTTTAGGCTGCTGATTAACCGTGTGTGGGGGGGTGTGCATGAGGAGGAGAAGAACCTCAGCTTTAATTTCCCCCAGCTCCAGATATTACACCCCCGTGCTGCTGCTCTGTTTTTATTGGAACAGAGAGCAAAAAACAGCAAGTGTTTACGATGCATTAAAACATGCTGAGGGAATTCCAGTGTGAGATTGTAAATCTATACATTTGGCTCCGTCTGTGTCTCTCCGACAGAATTAATTCTTTTATAGAAGAGTTATTCTGTGTTTTACAAAGACTGATGTCTGTAGCGTCCTCCTGTCAAATCTTGTTTATTATGTTGATATGGAGAGGTGGGCGGGGCGGCTGAGTTTTGGCTTTGCTGTTCTCTAATGACCATTTGGACAAAGGCATGGTTGAGGAAACCGCATTACATTCTATTAACTGGGCTTTTGTTGTCAGTGAACTGTTAATGATGTACAAAGGGAGCTCTGCAGCGCGTTCCTGGACAATGCCAGCTCTGTGCCTGTAATTATTCTCCGGGAAGCATGGTAACCTTTATACCTGGGGACACATTAGCCGTCTCTAATTAGAGTAAATATTCATTCTGGTATAACACCAGCGTTGCCTCATCACTCTAACAGCAATTAACTTTGTGTTCTTTTTCTCCAGGCCTCTCATATCTCTCACCCCGTCTCACCCCCGTCTCCTGTCTTCACTCTTTGCTCCTTTCGATTGTTCCCCCCCGCAGCATCAGAGGCACCACCAGCTGTGCCAGAACGGCAGAGCGTCCAGCCTACCTTCCAACTTCATTATCTCCACACGCACAGACAGACCGTCCCTTGTAGCCCCTCATAGTTCCCACATCGCAGCCAAATGCAATGTGACAGCGCCGCCGCAGTCCTCGTCCGCAGACATCACAGGGCACCCCCCCACCCCTCTGTCCATGGATAGATGGCACCCCCTGCTTTTTGCCTGTGCATGCAAGCGTTGCTGATACTTTGCGTGCGGATGATGCAGGGCACTTTATATTTCTGCTAGTGAACATTCTCGGTCATCCAGGTCAGTCATTCCCAAAAAGTTCAAATCAATCCACTGGACTTTGTTTTCAAGTTTGAAGACGTTTCTTCTTCCTCTCAGAGGAAAACCAAGCATCATGCAATGAGTGAAATTGAGTTCTTTCTGTAAAATTGACAGATCGTAGTAGCCATGTTTGCTCAGCCATGTCTTTGTCCAAATACGTCGTCGCCTTTTTATTTTTAGCGCTTTCAGCTAAAAATTGCACAAATTTTCAAGGCAGCGCGTTTCACTCTAGTGAGCTTCACGTGTGAGCAGGTAGATCGCATCAGGTCGCACAGCGTGAGAACAAACATCGTGAGCTGAGAACTCACACAGTACGACGAAATCCTGTGGTTTTGTCGTACTGTGTGAGTTGTAGCTGCGTGCAACAATTGAAAAAATCGCACAGTGTATGCCCAGCTTTGGAAAACATGCAAATGGAAGCGGACGAACGGGTCCACTCCTTTGGAACGAGCCATCTATGTTAAGAAAGAAAAACCAACCTTAAACAGGGTTGCAGCGATAGAGTTGATTCCTTCCCGCTATCATCGCAGCTCCAACCCCTTTACAGGAGAACAGAAGACCTCACCTATTCATCCAGGCCAACTATTCCCTCTAACGACCCCCCTTTCAGAGACATAGACAGGTATGGGGCATTGCAGGCTAACAAAGAAGCCAAACGACCCCCATTCCAAAGTGGGGGACCCGTTCATCCGTTTCTATTTGCATGTTTTCTAAACTAAAACCAGGCTTTGTTGGGCTGCTGGATAAAACCTGGAACTAAACGCTATTTCTGACATTTGGAACTGAAAAATCTTCCTGGATGGAAGAGAAACGTCTTCAAACCTGGAAACAAAGTCCAGTGGATTGCATTTTTTTTTTTTTTTACTGAAGTTTTTAATTGTCCATTTATCTGGCATGCAGAAGGCCTGTGCATGAATGTTTTATCTCTAAAACAATTGCTTATGATATTTTGCTCTTGGCCATACTCTGTTTTTATATTTAATTCCTCTGCATATATTTTCTGCCTGACTTTCAGAATGCCTCGCCGGTTCTTTTCCTCAGACCTTGCGTTTTCCATGGCCTGCTTATTGAAGCCCCCCCCTGGGGTAGGCACATCTGACACTTGGGGAATAGCTGCAGCAGACTTCAGATATTTTTCCCACGCACACAATTTCTCATATCTCGTCTCTCCTCTTTACTCTCCTGCCTTCTAAACGTTACACTTGTAGCTGCTGCCTCAGGCGTGGGCTCTGTCATAGCGGGAAGGTCAAAACGCACGCATACATACAGACAAGGCGTACACACACACACACACACACACACACACATCGGATTGTTTTACGGAAATCATGTCAGGGGTCATGATTGAATTATTAATGCAGGTTTAGAGCAATAACAATCTGCCTTTGTCTGTTTTAGGTCCAACGTGATATTCGCAGACTCTTCCCGCTCTTATTTGATCCTACAGTGTTACGATCCAAATCCAATATCGTCGACTTGGCAGAAGAACCCCCCCCCCCCCCCCCCCCCCTTACTATTGTTTCATCAGTCAAATAGCAGACATAAGTATATGTTGCCTCTGAAGTGGAGACTGAGTCTCATGAAGCATATTGACTTCTGTGCCATTTTTCCAAGGGCAAGACCATCAATTTCTATCAGAGCTCCTGAGGTAATAGTGATCTGCAATCATGTTGCTGCTTCTGGAATAACATGCCTTGATGAGGATACAGTAGTACTGCAATGCATCAGAATATAAATACATTTTTTACATATTCTCTGTTAAATGAATTTATGCATCCCTGTTATTATGTTTGGTTAAAGCGACTTAACTCTTCACTGCAAAAACCATCTAGAAATAAGTAAAAAATACCTTGAATAAAGTGTATTAACCTTATTTGAGATTATTTGCAAATGGAATCAGTATTTTTATTCTTAAAATAAGATAATTAAATAATATGCACTTGAAATAAGGTAAATGCAACTGTTTTTTCTTATTTTAAATGTAAATTGTCTTGTTCTATTTGCAAAGCGTCTTACTTACCTCCTCAGTTCAAGAAAAAAAAAATTCACTTTTTTTAAGAAAAATTACCCATTTAGATAAATTCTATTTTTTGCAGTTTTTACCGAATACCTCCTGGATTTCCTGTTAAATATTTAATTACCTTTTTAGGAAATTTTGTAATGTTTATTTTTTTCATTTCCCTTACATGATCCTGATATTTAAGAAACACTTTATGATTTTCTTGGACTGGAAAAACGATCTAGAAATAAATACACATTCCTTAAATTAAGTGTATTTACCCCTAATTTGAGCAGATAAATGAGATAGTTTGCCAATTGAATTAGTATTTTTACTCTTAAAATAAGATAATTAGATAATATGCACTTGAAATAAGACAACACATTGTGTTGTCTTATTTTAAATTAAAATTATCTTGTTCAATTGGCAAAATGTCTCTTTTACCTCCTCAATCTAAGAACAAATGCACTTATTTTAAGAAAAAAGGACTAATCAAGATAAAAAATGTTCCCAGTGTGTGTACTTTGTGTCTACCCATTACGGATGTTTTAAGATATTATTTGCTGTTATAGGATCAGGTTCAGTCTGAGTTTAACTCTCCCGGATCAAACCACAAAGCTTTGCCTTGTCTGACCACGACGTTTCTCTCCAAGAAGACATTTGGCTCATCGACGTAGGAAGCTGTAAATTTTAATCGAGCTTGAAAGTGTCATTTTGGAGCAGAGGCTTCTTTCTTGGTCGTCACCCTCTCGGTTCAGAGCAGCCTTCAGTAGTGATTCCAGGGTTGTTCTTAAAAAAACCAGAACCGATTCCCTTTCATCTGAGGGCGTCCGTTCGGGTCAGATGGGAAAGACCAGGAGACAACTGGACATTCTAGCAGAAAAGCCATCCCACAAACACATCAGTAATGGTTAAAGCAGGCTAACATTAAGCTTCTTGAAAGCCCTGGCCTGAACCAAATCTCAAATGTGTGGACTATACTTAAACACTGGGATTTTGCCAGGAAAGCAAACCAATTCTGCCAAGAAAAGTGGTCAAATATCCAGCCAGAATTATGTCAGAAGCTTGCTGACGGCTAGAAAAAGCATGTGGTTTCTCTGCAACTTGCTAAAGGAAAGGAAGGGGGGGGGGGGAGGGGAACCCCAAGTTCCTGGGGGCCCCATAAAACTCTGTTTCCATGTATGGTTAATGCAACTATTCCTTATTTGTGCACATTAATTATGTCTTTGATAAAAATCCTTTGGCTAAAATCCCATCAGAACGCTGATAATATTAAGTGTCTCTTAGCCCCCCCCTTCAGTGTCCACCATATTGGATCAGTCCATTTGCTGCACATGTTCAGAAAGGTCCAAACAGACAGCAGCAAACCATTTGAAAACAAACCATGCAAAGAGCAGTGTTGCCAACTTAGCGCTTTAGTCGCTATATTTAGCCACTTTTCAGACCCCTCTAGCACTTTGATTTCTAAAAAGCTCCTAGCGCCAAATCTAGAGACTTTTTTCTGCTACTGGAGACTTTGGAGACAACATCTAAAAGCAGCGAACTCTGCTCTCCAGAGCAAGTAGATTGGTAACCCCGCCTCCTGCTCTCCTCTATCTTGTCTGCTGTCATGATTCATGCAGCTACACTGAAAAAACGATCAAAAAATAAGTAAAAATATCTTAAATTAAGTGTATTTACCTGTAATTTGAGTAGGTAAATGAGATAGTTTGCCAATCGAATGAGCATTTTTACTCTTAAAGTAAGATAATTAGTTAAAATACACTTGAAATAAGACAAAGTTGTGTTTTCTTATTTTAAGTGTAAATTGTCTTGTTCTATTGGCAAAATGTCTATTTTACCTCCTTAATCGAAGAACAAATGCATTGTATTTAAGAAAAGATGACTTGTCTAGATTTCGATTTTTTCTAGTGTATTATTTCATCCAAATGAAAAATGGAGAACAGAGAAGCAGATCATGGCTTGTCTACAGTGAAAAGAAGGACTGGGTTATTTACTTTGGCCTTTTTGGAAACACAGGAAGGAGCAATCAGCTAAGTGAGCTTAGTGCTTGGAAAAAATCTTTCATTCCTTTAGAGACAGCATGAAAAGTCAGCTGAGTACAAAACATAGAGAGGAAAACAAGAAGAAAAGGGACAAGAAGAGAGGGACACAACCTAGAACAGATCATGGATGTCTATTCTATTAACATTTCTCTATCTGTAGAATGGGGCTGTTTTATATGTTGTCTTCTCCATTCAGAGGGCCCCTGCCTGTCTTTGCCTAGGGCCCCAGATTTCCTAAATCCACCCGTGGATTTAATGGTAAACCTATTAAATCATCACAAAAAAAGAGCAATATAGCCTTCATGATCAGAAGGGAATGTAAACTTCTGCCCTGTGTGTGTATCTAAGAGAACAAGTATGTGGTTTTCCTTCAAAATGCTTTCTAAAACCCCAACAGGGATTTTATTTCTTCTCATAGCTTAAAAATGGACCGAGCAAATCTGAGGCTTCTTCATGACTCACATTATGGAAATGAAAGCAGACAATTCAGCGTTTCCTCATCTGCATATGTTAAAAAAAAGGCTCTCTGAGAGCTACAAGTACTTTCACCTGATCTGAAACATGAGAGATTAAAGAGAAAGCAATATGGTGCTTTATGATGTTTTTGGACCAGGCCCCCCCTCCCTGCCCCCCTCCGGGCCTGTTTCTCACCAAGCCAATATGGTAATGAGTGTTATTGTACCAACACCGGTGATGGATTCTTGACCCTCAGCCGGGGAGGATTATGGGGCCTGTTTCTAAGTATGAGCGCAGAGCAACACGCTGGAAGGAGCCGTGGGGTCAAGCCTTCAGCATTTATTATCCGCCTGCGCCAGAAAACACAACTCTTTTAGACATCCTAAACATAGCTGGCTGGACACATGGGCTGACAACTTCACTTAGGAACAGCAAATCCAACAGGCTTGTTAATGCAGCTGCTGAAAACAGTCCCATTAGGGCCAGTCACTCCTACTATTTGTTTTTTCTTATCACTTGAGCCTTTTTCTGCTCTCTGCCTGTTGGGCATGAAATCCAAAGTGATATAGAAATTTAAAAAATGTTCGCTCGAAACATTTAACCGAGACATTCCTCTTCCACTCAGGATGGATATCACAGTGAATAAAACTGGAAAAGAAGAAAAGAGGCGTAATAGATTTTTCGGTTTCATATTTCTCTGAGAGGCCGCTGCTACGTCGGGCCCCATCAAGCTTGTTTGAATCATTATGCATTCTCATTACAGCTTTGGAAGAACTTTCCCATCTGGAGAAGCAATGTCCCTGTTTACAGTCCTCTCTTCCTCCCATTTCAAACCCCATAGACATCCTCCGAGACCTTAATGAGCTTGAACACAAAAAGCACTGTGTAGTTTTACACAATGCTGCACAGAAATTAGCTTTTTTCCCTCATTATGTTTCCCCGCTTTATGGGAAATAAAAAACAAAAGACGACATATGTAATTACCGCATGAGTAAAGCGTAAACATGAGGCTGCGCTTTCGGCAGAGGGCTAATTGTAAGTTTCCCCCTCTTCTCCTTCAGTGCCTGAGTTATGCGATAGCTCACGGTGAGGCCTCAGACTATGCATATGCGCTAGCGTGCAAGCACACACCCACACAGATGCTCCCATGCTGTGCGTGCGCTCAGGGCGATATCACTTTAAGTCTATCAAGAAAGGAGGAGGAGATGCTCCTCTGTGTTGTTAACTCGCTTTATTGCTTTTACTGTGCTGCAAAGAAGCATTTCTGCTCTCGCACATTTTATACAAATCATCAGACAAACGTCAACAGCAGAGATAAACAGAGCAAATACATACATGCGTTTGCAGATGGTAGTTTTATTTATAAAGTAAAAAATTATCCATCCCTTCAGCTTAGCAGCTATTAATCAATTTAAGCTGATATTCATAGAGCTCATCAACGATTCATCCAGGAGCTCAGAGAAGAAGAGAAGGTGAGATCAATTATTTTTTTTATTTTTTTTTTAAGAACAAATAATTCAAGAGAATGAGAAATAAATTGCTTCACTGCCGAGGATTTGGAGTTTTATCTCCCTTTATATTTGGAGAAAATTAACACAGCATTTGAAGAAATTAAGATTGCATCAACAGATGAGTATGGTGGTGGTAGTATGATGGTGTGGGGCTGCACTGCTTTAGGACTATAACAACCTGTGGTGATCTATGAAATCCCAAATTCTAGACCTTAAAACTAATGGAGAATGAGTTTCAAGGTTACCGTGATTCAGCAACCTTGAATTTGATCAAACTCAGGTTATGCTGCAGGACAAGTGTCAGGTAGGATGGAGGTTTGAAGGACCCGGTTACTTGCAGATTTAATTAACAAAAGAAGCAAAAATCCAAAACATAAATCCACAACATCCAAAAATACTGAAAACCAGGAATACTCACAACAAGGAGGCAAATAAATGACGACAAACCAGCAAACAGAGACTGAGCAGGAGGTGCATCTATGGGAGAGAGAAGCAAAGACCGGGCTAATTAGCAGATTGGGAGCAGGTGTGAACAGAGGAGACTAGAAGGGAGCTAGGGAGAAGGAGATTGACACAAGAGGTCAACAGAGGGCAAACAAGAAATACCTAAGAACTCAAATACAATTAAAAAAATACTAACACAATATAATAACACAAAATAGAAATAAAACCAATAAAAAACTCAAAGATAAAATGTAACAAGAAACCAAAACCATGACAACAAGAAAATGCTAAAAAGGACAGCGACAAATAATCCCTCTGAAAGGTTGAGAAAAACAAAAGTTCTTTTGTAGAGAAGTCTAGTTAAAGACCTGGATCTTATTGAGATCCTGAAGCCTGAACTGGAACCAGTGACCTGAATGAGAGCAGCTTCCTCCTCCTCCCACCACTGCAGACTGGAAACCATCATCTTCATCAGAAAAGTTTAAATAAAAACTGTCTGTGGGGAATAGTTCGGCTTCGTCTTTCTAAAATGTTTTTAAACTATTTTAAAAGCAGAGTTAAAAAGCTAACAGGTTAGCTAATAGCTATAGCATGTTAACAATGTGGAAGCAGATGTTAACGTATTTTGAGCGTAATTTATATTTATAACAACCTGATTTACTTTTTACACTTAATTGCTAAAATCTGATTGTCTGGTGTTTAGCACACAGCTCCTTCACTGATTTATTTTTATTTGATTCATAGTCAGTAGCTTAGGTTCTGCTTACCTTATACAAATTAATGGTACTATTATTATGGCTGATTTGATTATAAATTCTGTTTAACATTGAAGCTAAATGAGATATTTATGGTTTCTGATTCACATCAGGTAAATCATTCTTTAAATTCAAAAAAGTTAAAGTAAAAAAATCAATCCACTGGACTTTGTTTCCTAGTTTGAAGACGTTTCTCTTCCATCCAGGAAGCTTTTTCAATCCAAAATGTCAGAAACAGCGTTGAGTTCCAGGTTTTATCCAGCAGCCCAACAAAGCCTGGTTTGTGGTTAGAAAACATGAACATTGAAGATGAAAAACCAGCTCCACCCCTTAAAAATGCGAGTCGTTGAGGTCGTTATTGGCCTGCAATACCCGATAATGGTCTGTTCCTCTGAAAAGGCAGTCCTTAAAGTGAATAAAGTGAATGTGATTGGTCGATTATCAAGGGGGGATTGTTGTGGAGGAAGGTTTGCAAGGAAGTTTGGTTGTGGCCGGTTTGTGGGAAGCATCTTGCTAACCAGTTAGCATCTTAGTGCTAGCAGGTTCCCAATGGGAAATTCCATTGGGACCAAGTAGCACTAAATTGGTGACTTAGAAACAACGCTGTCAAGGAACGCTATGGACGCTATGGAGGAAACATGCAAGAGGAGGAGAGTTTAGTGTCGGAGGTCGTGGATGAGTCTCCTCCGTCATCCATTTTTTATTTAGAGGAGGAAAGCGGGGACGAAGATGTTGTGGAAGAGGACGCCAGGGCGGCAGAAGCTTGGTTTGGTGTAGAAGGCTTCCAGCCGTACATGTTTGAGCCCTTGCCTCGCAACGCTGCCAGTTCTGTTAGCTCTACGCCTGCCGAAGACACAGACGTCCATCCCCGTGAACACTGGGACGCAACTCAATGGGAAAGGAAAGGATTCTGATTTCAGCCGTTGCGTATATTAGCTGTGACATATGAATCAAGATGCTATGACCGAAAACATTTGATTGACAGATGACTATTGATACATGATTGGCTGAATTTAGGTGTTCAGGCTGAGGGTTGAGATGATAGTAGGAAGGAATCAACTCTATCGCTGTGTTTTAGGTTTTTAAGAGCTGAAACCTGAGTCCACCACCTCTGTTTAAGGTTGTTTTTTCTCTTCTAACATAAATGGCTTCCTTCACACCCCTTTTAAACCAACTGTCTTCTTTGTCTAAAACGTGAACATTCTGGTCTTCAAATGAAATTTTAACTTTTTGGAATGACTATGACCTGGAAGACTGAGAATCTCCACCAGCATTCTTTAAAATATTTTTTGTACAATAGTATTTTTAATGTATCTTAAAGCTAGTATAACACAATATCTGCTTCTGTCTCCTTGAACCCCAGTGGGCCTCAGCAGATGGCCGCTCACACTGAGCCTTGTTCTGCTGGAGGTTTCTTCCTGTTCAAAGGGAGTTTTTCCTCTCCACTGTCGCTGCAAGCATGCTTAGTGTGAGGAATTGCTGTAGAGTCAACAACACGGTGGAAGTAATTGCCTACTATCTCCACATGCTCATGCAGGAGGAGTGTGTCCTGCAAAGTCAATGATTGCATACAATAAACAGCTTTAGGATGTAATCCTTTCACCAATCTGGTTTAATTGTTACTGTAAAGTTGCTTGAAATTACGAGTTGTCAATTGGTGCTGTATGCATTCATTGAATTCTATAGAAATAAACTTGTTGAGTTCTTTGAGTAATTAACTTTTCAGATATTTGTTTCCTAATAGCGAGGATTATTTGAAAGCTGTATTTTATAATCGCTAAGACCAATTTAGCAATTTTTATAAAGAGGTATGTGACTAGAATCAAGAGAGGTGGAGCTATAGGAGGCGCCTGGGAGCAGTGTGGGGTTAAGGGTCTTGCTCAGGGACCCAGAGTGCCAGGCTGTGGGGATTGAATTGGGTACTAGCAACCTTCTCAGAGCACTGAGCACTGCTCTAACCAGTAGGCCAACACTCCCCCTTATGGTTCCTGATTCAGATCAGGTAAAAAATAAAAAATAAAATAAATATTTTTGATATATATATTTTTGATATATATATATACAGTGCTGCTTGAAAGTTTGTGAACCATCCAAACATGGCCATTGTTTTCTAAAGAAAAATTATAATAATCATGTAAAATGAACATCCAAAGCTCAAATTGTAATGCGGACCTTCCAGATAAGGAACACAAAGAAAAAAAAGATGCATCTTTTTATTATTTATTCAACAAAAGTATTTTATCTGTCAAAGACAGAAAATATGCCAAGTGCAAAAGTATGTGAACTCTTTCAGTTAGTACCTTGTGGCACCGCCTTTTGCAACCATTACTTCAACTAAACGTCTTCTGTAACCACAAACAAGTGTCTCACATCTGCTTTTTGGGATTTTTGTCCACTCCTCCTTGCAGAACTCTGCCAGTTGAGAGATGTTGGAGGGACATCTGGCATGTACTGCCCGTTTCAGATCTCGCCACAGCATTTCTATGGGATTGAGGTCTGGACTTTGACTGGGCCAATCCAGAGTGCAAATCTTCTTTCTCTTAAGCCATTCTTTGGTACTTTTGCTGGAATGCTTTGGGTAATTGTCTTGTTGTATAATCCATTTTCGTCCCAGCTTCAACTCCCTGACTGATGGCAAGAGATTCTGATCAAGAATTTGTTGATAGCCCTGGGAATTGACGGTTCCCTGGATAATATGGAGTCGTCCAGGTCCAGAGGCAGAAAAGCAGGCCCAGACTTTCACATTTCCACCACCGTGCTTCACTGTTGGGAGGAGGTTCTTCTCTTTAAATTCAGTGTTTACTTTTCTCCAAACATGGCGCCTGTGATTGTGGCCAAATAATTCAATTTTGGACTCATCCGTCCAGAGAATGGACTTCCAGAAAGCCTCTGGTTTGTCCAAGTGTTCTCTGGCAAACTTTAAACGTGCAGCTTTGTTCTTTCTTGAGAGCAGAGGCTTCCTTCTAGCAACTCTCCCATGAATGCCATGTCTATTGATATTTCGCCTGATTGTAGACGCATGTACATTTATCCCAGACGCTGACAGAGAGGTCTGCAATTCTCTGGAGGTGATGCGTGGGTTGGCCTTTACCTGCATCATTATTTTTCTGGTGCTTCTTTGTGAAAGTTTTGACGGCCGTCCACATCTGGGCAGAGTTGTAGTGATGCCTAGTGCCCTCCATTTGTAAATGATTTGTCTTACAGTGGATGGATGAAGCTGGAATCTTTTGGAGATGGTCTTATAGCTTTGCCCAGTCTGATGGGCTGTCACCACCTTCTTCCTGACGTCCTCAGATGTCTCCCTTCCTCTCGGCATTGTTGATCTGGTCTTTATGCCTTGACACAACAGTGGTTTGTTTGGTTTCGTCTCCCTTTTAACCAGTGCACCTCCAAACTTTTCCCAAGGACGTCTCATTTGATTGGTCTGCTTAATTGATTACTCAAGCACTAACATGTGCTTCACCTGAGTCTTTTACCTGATTGTCTTTACCAGTGCAGCTGTGGTTCATTTACTTTTGCAGATGCTCTGATTCCGTTTTTCATTTAGTTTGCTTTCAACTCGCACATTTTCCTCAAAACAAATTAATGGAATTGATGAACATAAACCTGACATTTCATATACAAAAACTGGTGATGAAAAAATAAGAAAATCATGGTAAAAATAAAGAAAAATCTAAACTACTCAACTAGTTCACAAACTTTCAAGCAGCACTGTATATATATATATATATAGATATATATTGTCATTTTTGATTTATTTTACTGGCAGCTGTGTTTTTTCTGTCCTTAAATGAAGGGTATGCCAACTGTAGTGGTGTACGGTGTACTTTGCACTTTGTTCTAATAAAAAAGATTAGATTTTTATTTTAACAGCTCAGACTTGCCAGTCAGAGCCTTAAAGCCTCCTTCGGCAGTTAAAACCATAACAGCACAGCCATGAATGGCCTCCCGGCCTTGGACTTCACTCAGATCATTCCACACATTACTCCCTTCAGCTCTCTGTTTGATGTGTCGGTCAGAGGGAGAACTAGCCACTGCTCCACAGGTTTCTTTTTTTTATTGGCCACTCCACAGAGTGAACGTACAGCATGTATGTGTGTCTGTGAGTGAGAGAGAGCCTCTGCTCTTCAAAGGCAGCTAAGGGGCTGTGCTACTTAAAGCCTATTAAACCTGGAGCTCCGTTCTTTGCAGCCGGCAGAGGCAGAGCTACATGCTGAGGCAGACAAAACGGCGAAGGGATACCTTTGAACTGGAATCATGTGGGAGCTCACATTTTCACAAGTGCTGCAGAACTGAAAACAATGTTTTGGCGAGTCCCTTGGTACATGTTTTTTTCTTTATTCTGCTAAGGGCTAGCTAACAGAGGATCTGTTAGGACTTTGCCCTGATGGTGTGATATTACAAGCCCACAGTACATAATCCAACATAGTGTGAGTTATTAAAATATGACCATAGCAGCTCCCCAAGGCTATATAAGTTGCACATAAAGTGTCTCTGTCGTACACATTCACAGACACACACTATGGTCTGCATTCCTACGGCACAAATGCACGCCGTCTGTCTGTCCACATATATTCAGCATACTAACACAGTTTCAGCCAAACCTTAATCTAGCTCAGCGCTTTAGAAAAGTTTAACCATATTTATTATTTTTGTCAAACTGCTTTTTATTTTATTTACAACAGCAGCAAAACATGCAATAAAAAATAACATATAAACCAAAAAAACACAGAAAACACAACATTATTCCTTTTTTATATATCAGACCAGGAGAAAGAAAAGGAGCATTCTAGCATAGATGTTGAGTTAAACCCTAAACTTCAATGAACCAAATATGTGATTATATTTAATTTATTTCCTTTTTTTAATAGTGCTAATTCATAGCAAAAATGCAGTCAGATTTGTTTTCTATCTAAGGAAAACTAGTTGATTGCATCGACTCATTGACTCTTCAGCAATCCCTCACACTAAGCATGCTTGTAGCGACAGTGGAGAGGAAAAACTCCCTTTGAACAGGAAGAAACCTCCAGCAGAACCAGGCTCAGTGTGAGCGGCCATCTGCTGAGGCCCACTGGGGTTCAAGGAGACAGAAGCAGACATAGAAAAAGAAGCATAGATACAAAAGGCAACTGTCAACCAGCTCCACAGGCGGCCCCGTCCAGGAAACACACAGCCAGGTAGATGAGCCTCATCCAGTTAGTCACAGTCAGAGAAACAGGACTACACTGGAAAACAGGCCAAGCTCCAACATCTAGAAACAAAGGTGTTGATGGCAGCAGCACAGCTGATATTTCTCTCCAGGATGGAGTCACAGCCAAACAGGAACAGACCAGATGAAGCTACTATGAGAAAAAGCAGAGAGAGCAGAACGTTAGAGATTGAACTAACAGATTCTGCAGAGTGGGAGAATAGAGATAGAATGAAGCAGAATGATGAAAAAGGGGTCCCTATGTCCTCCAGCAGTCTAAGCCTATAGCAGCAGAACTATAGAGATAGCTCACAATATTCTAATTATTTTGGATGCGTTTAAAGACATTTTAGACAAATTTAAAAAAGCATAAAAGAAACAGCAACATTTCATCCTTCAAACTTTGTGGTCAAATTAAATCAAAATGGAGCTTGTTAGCCTCCAAGTATAAGGCTATGTGTGGTGTTTTAGTAAAATAAACTACATTGTTTAGTTTATTTAGAACACGTTCTCACATGGAAACGTGGCGGTGGCAGGATCATGTTGAAAGGATATTTTATTCTTTAACACTGATCTAGCAGAATAAATCTATGATCCTATCTCAATATGTCTGAAGCTGAAGGTGTTCCACATTGATTTTTAAATCACTGACAAAACAAAACAGTTAATCTAAGAAATAAAACTATTTCAAGGCAGAAGTTCCAAAATATTTCAACAAACAACAACACATCAAACTTACAGACCCCTAAAAATCAAACAAATACTTCAATCTATCTATAAATATAACCACATGATTCAATGAATCATTTAAATATATTTTAATTATTTAATGGTGGATTTTACAGTTTATAGTATAGTTAATACATGCATCATTTATTAGAAAACTAAATTAATTAATTAATAAGTAAAAATTGTAGAAATAAATGCACATTTCATGGTGCATTTATTTATTCAGTGTGACACACTGGAAAAACAATCTAGAAATAAGTAAACATTTCTCAAATTAAGTGTATTTACCTTTAATATGAGCAGTTAAATGAGATAGTTTGAATGAGTATTTTACTCTTAAAATAAAATAATTACATAATATGCACTTGAAATAAGACAATTGTGTTTTCTTATTTTAAGTGTAAATTGTCTTGTTCAATTGGCAAAATGTCTCTTTTACCTCCTCAATCCAAGAACAAATGGACTTATTTAAGAAAAAATGTCTCATCTAGATTTTGATTTTTTTCAGTGCATTAATGTAAATATAGAAAACTTGAGACAGAGGAAGAAGTTCAACCGTCGTCCAAGACCTTCAAAGAATATTTAGAACAAAATCTGACCGGATCATTCGCCCAAGAGCTGAAATAAAATGCTGAAATAAAATGCTGAAATAAAATGCTTACAGGTATTTTCAGTGATTTTCAACTGAGTTTCAGATCAAACTGTAAAGAAAAAAATGCTATAATTACAGTAGAGGAGAGAAAAGGGTAGATTTCCTTAGAATTCACAGTCCTGCTCTACTTTCTATTAGCCTATCCTCAGAAACCTGAAGATGGTAAGAAGGACGGATTCTGACTTTAAATCTCAGCTTTAATGAAGTTTTATCTCATCATTACAAATCTCCATGCAGTCATTTGCCCTTAAAGTAAATTCCTAAGAAAAGGATGGGGCCTGCAGGGTGGTCTGTGCAAAGCTGAATTCATCCCCAAACCTCATTCTAAATGAAAAAAAACTGATTTGACTGCAAGTCCTGCAGTAATGATGGATATGCCCATATTGGACTCATTTATAGACTGGGAGAGGAACACTATTGTTAGACCATAATTCAGACAACCTGCTTCTTTCAACTATGGCAGATGAGACTCCCAGGAGAGCACTGCTTCAGTTCAGTCGTCTACTTTAAGTGTGTGATGGCGTGTGCACACACACACACACATGCCGAGTGCTCGTGCAGTAACGCAGTTTTGGTCCTCATGCGATCCCCAAGGGGGGGCAGTGTTGGAGATTTATGTTCTCTGTCGTCCGTGCCGCGTTCTCCAGGCTGGCTCGCCGCTCATTAGGGGCTCCTGCACGGTCATACGTGTTACTCTAACAAGCTGAATGGAGTCTTCCCTCTAAAGCCTGAAGGATTCATGAGCCAGAGTGTTTCCCCTCACTGTGAGAACCCAGAGGAGACGTCACAACGTATAAAGAATCGCAGGGGCAACTTATCTTCATCCAAGCAGGAAGGGGACTGTGAAGCAGTTGGGCCATCCATCATGGTTAGCTGCGTTTATTAGGCCTCAGCTTAATGATCTTCCTGCAGATACAATGTGCTTTAAAATTAAAATGTTTGCTTTGCTCTGTCCGTATGTGTACACTGCAAAAAATATTTCCAGAAGTTTCAGTTTCACCTGGTTTAAGTTCTATTTAAAGAATCTTTGACTATCTGATTATTAATGACTCCTCAAAAGAATGATCAACAGATTAATTGATGTACTAAATAATTGTTAGTTGCAGCCTAAGGGATTAAAATGCATTTAGAAGGTAACTTTCACACCAGTGCATAATGTTAGTAATTATTATGATATAGTTTATAGATTTTAAAAAAAGAGTAAATAAAGATACTAAGCAGTTACAGCCTATATGGTTGGAAATAAACATATTTAATTCCATCTTTGTTAAACCAGCTTATTCTGAACTGCAAGAAATAGAAATCTAAATAAGTTATTTTTTCTTAAAATAAGTGCATTTTGTCTTGAATTGAGGAAGTAAGTGAGACACTTTGCCAATGAAACAAGATAATTTACATTTATAACAATAAAAAAGCAATTGCATCGTCTTATTTCAAGGACATATTATCTAATATCTTATTTTAAGATAAAAAAAAACTCACCCAGAATCGTGTCTACCAGCTCAAATTAGTGCTAAATACTTTATTTAGGAAATGTTTACTTATTTCTAGATCATTTTTGCAGTGTAGTGTAGCAAAAGGGACGAAACGTGGCGAGTTATCGCTGCTGCAAGGGCAACCGAAGCTAATCTCCATAGTTAGCTGATATGGAATGAGTGTCATTCTCTGCTGGCGGAGGCTGGAGCAAATATGAAGACACGGAAGGGTTGTTTGGGAGCTGCTCTGCTTACAGGGTTTATCAGTATTCTGTCTAATCCGCTTGATAATGAACCCCCGAGTTTATTTTGCAACTCACACCTGACTGATTAAAGCATGGCGCTCACAGGAGAGGCACTGACACATCTTTCTATTAGATCAGGGCCTGTCTCAGCAGCTAAGTCCAATTGGAAAAAGGCCCTTTACTGGGTGAAAAAAAAATTCTTATTCTAATTTCTGGTGAAAGCTCAGGCAATAAGTGGTAATATCTCTGCCTATGAAGCTCATTTAGTCTCAGTCTGTGCCGCCGCCTTGGGATTTAATCAAAAATCCTCCAGCAGTTCACAAGAGATGCGATCAGACTCTCCATTCCTGTGAATACATTCTAATGATCTCTGTAATGAAGACATATTGCACGTTCTCCGGAGCGGCCATCGAAGCTTTAATCAGAAAAATAAATGAGCTAACAACGGTTAATAACCTCCCACTGGACCGCTTCATTCTGAGAGCGACAAAGTTGCACGCAGGTGAATAAAAGGCTGCATTATTTATTTACAGCCCTGTGAGTGCAGTGGGATGCACCGATAGGGTGGCTCCCTGCATGCTTAAAAAACAGCCGATTTTAAACACGGCCATCATGAGGCAGCAAATAAAACGTCGGCAGTCAAATTTTACAGAGCAGTAAAGTGTAGGAGGTGAAATGCATGGAGTGTTGACTGCTTCTGCAGTAATGCAGTGATGGAGGACGCCATTAACAGTCCCATTAATGAGCCAATTCAATGTCTTGGTAATCAAATGAATCCGCTCAGACTAACTCAGCTAAACAAACAGTGGGAAGTGAAAGCTGCGCTGAGAGCGCTGCCTTCCTCCCCGAGCCGCTTCTGATTAATCACTCTGAAGTTTTTGCGCACTAGGTCATTCACCTCGGCCCGCTTTGGCAGCAGCAAGTGGCTTGATGGCTCTTAGGAAGTGGTATTTATCATCTCACCAAGTACAGCCTTTTTAAAGGTGGGACAGGTCAATTCATTGTACCTTCTAAAACTGTTTGAGTTGGCTCATTCTACAGGTTTTTAAAAAGATATTTAGGTTTCACTTTTCAGGCTTTAAATCCAAAGAAAACCTTTTCGGGTCCAGTGATAGGGAGACCTCGAGCGCTGCCGCTGAAAAAACGAATGAGTCGTTTCCAGGGAGGAAATCAGAAAGGAGCATTCTTCAAATTAGACAAACCCCAAAGCCCAGCTTGATGCTGCTACTCCCTGGCTGTGATATGGCCGCCTTCCATGTTTCATGAGGAGCCAAGGCAAATTTTAGCTGATGGTTTTGGCCGAGCTCACTGCTGTTAACCTCGACGATATCAGGGCTCAGGCCAATTATCCTTCTACTTGCAGCAACTAGTGCATCATCTATCACTGCCATGCAAAGACAGGATGAAGGCAGTTGACTGTGAGTCGTTTTATGTTGGGGGCTTCTTCTACTTTTTTTTTCCCCCTCACTGTCAGATTTGTGTCCTTTTCCCCAACTGAGGAAGACAGAGAGGAGGAGGAGTTTTATGTATGCGGTCTCAATCTAAGCTGCTCCGTCTGGCGGGGGGGGGAGCGAGCCAATCTGGCGTCCCCGGCCTTTTCAGAGAGACAGTGCTGGGTTTAATTATCCCCAGCTGTGTCTCATCTCCCTCCCCAGCTGGGCACGGTGCCCCAGTGTCCTCTGCAAGCAGAGGAGTCAAGGTGAGACACAGATACGGGTTTGCACGCTGACACACACACACACACCATGCAGAGAGACCGACATGCAGAGATCTGTAGCAACAGACTAAATAACAAGAACACCTGTGCAGCTTAATTCAATCATCCTGCAAACATTTAGAACCTTCTGATCTTCAGATTTTACAGATTAAATAGAGCAGATTATATTTGTGTATGAAAGGCAGAAAAAGTCCAGTTACATTGTTTTTGACTGTTTAGAGAGAAATAAATCAAATAAAGGAAAATCATCCTATTATATGGTCATTACATCCTGGCAGCATCAACATGCACAATTAAGAGCTGGCGAAGCTGATAGCGTGACGAGGCTTTTTAATCTGATTACAGGAGGAGAAGATTTGGACTAAAACGGGTGAAAAACTATTTAGCTGGTGTTTAATTAGTGCGATGATGATTGGTGAATTTAAACCTTTCACAGCTCTATGAGCTGCATATCTGCTTGTAGATTTTTATCTTATTCGATTTTCTTTTTTGCTTTAGGCTGTTTTACCTCTGCTGCGTAGCAGCCTGGTTTAGCCTTTAAACTTTGACCTTTACCCTCGAATTTTTTTGGACACTTAAAAAAAATAAAATTAGTTGTAGGAAAGTAGTTTCAGCCACTAAATAAATTTTGATGTGATTTGCTCTATCCATCTCCCATCAACTCTGACCAGCTGTATTTCCTGCTCAGGAAAAGATTACCCACATCATGATACTGCCACTGCCGTGTTTTCTACTGGGGTTGGATTTTTTTTAATTTTTATTTCTTCATGTTTTTGACCCATTGACAGCGGAGTTCAGTTCAATTAAAGTCTGAAGTTTGAGGGATTCTAAAATCAGTCTGCATGGATGCTGCTGGAAATCAGAATCATTCTTCAGGTTATGTCCTGTTTTTAGCTGAATCTAGTCTTACCTCTTTACTTCTGCTGAAGAGACGTATCCCTGCAGCATAATGCAGCCAACGCTATGTTTTGCCATGACGATCGTATGTTTAGGGTGATGAAAAGAATGTGTTTCACGTCTTACAATTAATGGTGATCCTTTTCAAAAGACTCTAATCCATGTGTCGTGAATCTCTCCAGGTCCTCCACAGCAACGACAGGCCGCCTTGGTATTTGTTGATTAATGGCATCCTTAGCTGTCTTGACATTTAAAAGAACAATAAGTAATAATGACACCTAGCATTTCAAATCAGAAAAAAAAACTGATTTCACATCCCCTTCAGAGATTGTTGTGCAGGCTGCAAAGTAAAGAGGGAGAAGGAACAAAGAAGGAATAGCACAGCTAATTCAAGATGGCGATCGAACACCATTCAGCAGGAGTGAGTTGTATTGCAGGTCCACTTCTCTTCCATGTTTTCAGACTCCTGTTAGTTTGTCAAAACGCTGCTGTTTAGTTACATACCAGAACTCCAGAGATCAATCTAAATGCCTTAAGATTTTAGCTCCTACCTCCTGTTCCTAGCTCCTATTCCTTCACCTTCTGCAGGTTCAGCAGTTAGAACTCTATCCATGATAGGAAAGGAGCTACAGATTGGTTTGGTGAGTCCTGACAGCGTTCCGCCTCATGTTACCATGTGTTGGATACGCACAGGAATGATGTTGGTAAAATTGGCTGTACAGCATTTAGGAAAAAAAAATGCAAAAAGCCTAAGTTCACCTAATAAAGATCTCCATTATAAAACCTGAAACCTATGAAGGTGAGAACATTAGCATTTGTAGCATTAGTAGGATAGAGTGCAAGTAACAAAATAATGTAGTTTTGTTCAACTCTGGGGTTGAGGTGGGCTGTGTCTATGGCCGTTCCTCTATATGTGCACTAATGCAACACCTTTTTGCTCCCAGCACTGTTCCAATTTACAAGAACACAAGGCTGAGAACAGATAAAGTCCCCGGATGTTGTTCTTGCCCCTCCCTCTTTACCCAGCATGCATCAGAGCAGACTAGTTCGGCTCCGATTGTCATAAACGGGAGAGATGGGCCCAGTATTCAAGGTGAGACAGTCGGTAGGAAAGTTCAAAATGTTTATTAAAGTAAACAGAACAGAAACGGGATGCTATGGATCTGTGGACCTGCAGCGACTGTGGGGAAAGGGGGGCGGGGCACCGCCTAATAGCTGACACTCTCTAGAGGGAGACACCCGGGGTAGGTGAACATGATCATCTGACAGGAGATGATTATCAGAGTGAGTCACTTACCTGGTTTAACAGTTCAGTCCATCCTCATTGACAGAGGTGGAACCGGGGAACATACAGGAGGCTGATCCAGGTCAGGGGAAGACGGAACAGGCCGGAACAGTCCAGGAATCCAGGAGTCCACAGCTGATCCGAAGTTCCCACCCAAACAGGAACAGAAGGATCCCGACCTCCAGGAATCCACAGAGCGCCCAGCAGGTTCAGAGTTCAGAGTCAGACGGGTCCAGAAGCGTGACCAGACAGAAACGCACAGATGCAGACAGACATGTTCAGTGGTTGAGAGAACAGTACAATGAGTGAAAATTAGGATCCGGGCAGAACTAGGCAGGTGAGTGAAATTAACAGTTAAGATGTAGCTATCAGGCCAGATCAGCGGTTTTATTTTTATTGCTTTATCTGGTGAAACTTTCATTTCATTTATGTTTATCTGACTGTGTTAATCATTTTTTCCCCACAAAAGGAAAAAAGTCAGAATTTATTAAGACTATTCCTAACAGGAGGGGAAACGCAGCTCCAGACTAGCTTTGAATGTGGTGATGTCATCAGTACGCTTCTGTTCCAATATGTGCTCCCATTGTCCCCGAGTCCAGACTTTCCTGTGTTCTTGTCAAGAACAGACTTGGCGAGGACACAATTCTTTACTCGTTTTCTTGTTTATTGAGAAACCGCCTATAAGTTTTGTCATGCAAAGGTTTCTGGGCAACCATATAGTTCCTTGGAGCCACAAGGGATGTCAGGAGAGCCCCATGCTAAATGAATGGGCTCTAGGAAGCATACTGGTTCCTGGTCCTAGCTCCTTCCTTTCTGATGGTTTTCTGGAAAAACGAAAAACAAAAGTTCATGAGGCAGACACCCTGTCTACTTTTAAGGCTAGGCTTAAAACTTTCCTTTTTGATAAAGCTTCTAGTTAGAGTGGCTCAGGTTATCCTGATCTATCTCTATAGTTCTGCTGCTATAGGCTTAGACTGCTGGAGGACATAGGGACCCCTTTTTCATCATTCTGCTTCATTCTATCTCTATTCTCCCACTCTGCAGAATCTGTTAGTTCAATCTCTAACGTTCTGCTCTCTCTGCTTTTTCTCATAGTAGCTTCATCTGGTCTGTTCCTGTTTGGCTGTGACTCCATCCTGGAGAGAAATATCAGCTGTGCTGCTGCCATCAACACCTTTGTTTCTAGATGTTGGAGCTTGGCCTGTTTTCCAGTGTGGTCCTGTTTCTCTGACTGTGACTAACTGGATGTGCTCTCTTCATCCTCTGACATGGGAGCTGGCTCGGAGCTCGTCTGCCTGGCTGTGTGTTTCCTGGACGGGGCCGCCTGTGGAGCTGGTTGACAGTTGCCTTTTGTATCTATGCTTCTTTTTCTATGTCTGCTTCTGTCTCCTTGAACCCCAGTGGGCCTCAGCAGATGGCCGCTCACACTGAGCCTGGTTCTCCTGGAGGTTTCTTCCTGTTCAAAGGGAGTTTTTCCTCTCCACTGTCACTGCAAGCATGATCTGGTGAATTATAAAGTACCTTGAGATGACATGTGTTGTGAATTGGTGCTATAGAAATAAACTGAATTATTGAATGTAATCAATGTCTTATCTATGCGTGACATGTTCTGGTAGTTGACATGAATACCTGTTAAGGAGTCATTAGTTGTTGTAACTGTAATCAGACTGTGTTACAGTCATATATTTAATGAAGAGCTTGAGCCTAGAGACCATTTCCATCATTTCTGGTTGTGCCTCAGTTATGTTTTTCCAGAAATTTCCCAGTCTCTTGCCACATTCATCCATTACTTGTTTCAAGGTTTCTTTCTCCTTTTTTCTGAGCCTTAGTTTGTGGAATTTAGCTAAATCCAATCAGGTGATTGACTGAGCCACTGCAGCACATTCCACCTCCTCAGGCTCTTTGGTGAAGAGTTAAAACCTCTGTCCTGCTTAAAGATTATGTGTAACTTCTAATGCATTTGGTTCAAAGGTGCCTTGGAGAAAGCAAAAGGAAATGCATCAATAAACACCACTTCCTTTCCCAATCATGGAGAGTTTATCGAAACTATTAAAGAGGCCAACTTTGATTATAGCTGAGTTTGTTTAGTTTTGTTTTCCTTTGTCTGTTCGCTGCACTGAACAGAAAACAACATGTTTTTCAGCAGCTGTATTTGCTGTTGTTCAGGCCAGGCTGGGATCTTCTGAGGTTTAGTTAATGAGGTTCTTTCTCGATTGTTGATGTGGAAACACCTAAACCTACATCCTGAAGAACATTCTTGAGCTGACGAGCTGCCAGAAAAGGTTTTTAGTGATTGTAAGTCCCACCTACAACACCTCTGCACCCCGTCCTGCAGGATTTTGTCTTAGGAACAAATTATGTGAATGAAAAAATATATATATATTGGTTTATTTATAATCTTTTACTAATACTTTACATAAATTAAATCTTATTTGGATTTTCAATGTAATAAATAAGTTGAAAGTGTCTCACATATTAGGTATGTTATAAAAAAAAAAAATAGGTACAACTTCATCAGTTAATTGCACTGTGCCAGTCCCTTGCATTTTAGCAGAGTCAAATTTCTCCAGTATGAGATCAATAAAGTTAAGTTATTATTATTATTATGACTGTCTTAATTACTCATTTCATTTGCCTGCCTCACTCTGCCCGGTTTCTCGTTACTTCTCATCATACCCAACTGCCCCTGCCTCTATTTAATCTGCCTACTACCAGTCATCAGGGCCAGTTTATTGGTCAGTGGTGAGAGGGATTCAGCGTTACCTTAGCATTTCTGAATGCCTGATCCTGACCTGTTCTGCCTCTCAACCACTGAGCCTAACTATTTCCATCTGATCTGTCTGCCTGACCTGTCTTGGGACTCCGGCTTGATTTTTCCTGTGTTATGAACTTGAAGCTGTTTCCTGTCACCGACATAGATTTCCCTCTGGAGCCTCTTTGGACTTCTGGTCTCCTGGTTCTGTATACTGATCATGTCCTCGGCATCGACTTTGGCTCCGCCCTCTGGATTATCCTGCATTCATTCATCTACCCAGATCTGGTCTCCTGCTTGTTCCCTGTCCTTCAGGACTGCAGGGTCTGGGACATTCTGGGTGGCTACCACCGCATCTTGTTTGCAGCCCACCGGCTGGATCCTACCTTGTTTTCTGGGAATAGACTGAAATGTTAAACCAGGTTAGTGACTCACATGCATAATCATCCTCCGTCAGATTATCGTGGTCACTAACCTGTGTTAGTTCCACTTTTGAGAAATTCCACCGTCTGTCTCGCCTCAAATACTGGGTCCTCTGTTCTGAGCAGTGACATTATGGTCTTTATCAACAACTGTTAAAGTAGAATATGCTGTTTTTTTAGATCTAATATTATATGTTGACTTGTGCCATTTAGAATAAAATAGATTATATTGCAACAGAATAATCCTTCTTAATCCCACTGTAGTGAAATTCAAGTGTTTCTAAAGGAGGTTAATGAAAGGTTTTACAGTAGAGTTGGAATACTCGGATTAAATAACATGTTCAACAGAGCAGGATTATTTGAAATTATTAAGTTTGTTCAGGTATAGATCAAATATGATCTATTAGAATTACACTTTTTTTTTTTTACAATGAACTTGTAACCCCAGCTTTTTAAGACACTGAAATTATAAAACTGAATCCTGTGAATTATGTATGTGATTTTTTGCAGGTACATTTTCACTGGCCAAATCGCTGCAATTTAATTCAAAGTACAAGAAAAAAGTCTGAGGATATAAATTCAGATTTATAAATTGAGTTTCTAAAGAAGTCTGTGATCCAAATTCTGTGTAAAAAAGTCAATATTTGTTCCTCATTCAGAGCAGTGCTGTTTACTCTAATAGCTGCATGGAGGAAAGGTCTGTGATAGCGCTCCTTTGTGTATCTAAGGTGATGCAGTCTTTCACTAAAGGGGCTTAAAAACGTTTTATAATCTATTTTGGTCCCTATTGAAATTCTAAATTAGATACATGAGCTACAATTTGTAGCTACAGCTTTTGATCTAGAACTACCCTAGATTCATCAGAGACCCTGATCCAAATGAACTCGAAAGCATCCCTCAGTTGTTGCAGATCTGTTGATTGCACAGGAGTCTCCCATTCAACCAAACCCCACAGGATTGCAGTTCTGGTAAATAAACTACATCACATTTATTAGGTTCATAAAATGGTTGGAGAAAATGGGTACAATGTCATCAAGTAAGCAGTGTCAACAAAGGCAATAAGCTGAACCATTCTGAAATGGTTCTGAGCCCGGTTTCCACTAGCCCTCTGAAACCGATCCGTGCCGAGTTCTGACCGAGCTTGGAACCTTGCTGAGCTTGGTTCTTACGACCATCTACACATCATGCTAGCACTGTTCCTTGCTTCCTATCAGCGGGCCTCGATACTGCAGCTCTCAAGGCGGGAATTATGCAAACAAAAATGGCGGCACCCATGACATTTAGGGTCTTATGTGCCTGGATAGTGTCCTCCGCCCAAATTACAATGAGAGCCTCAGTCTTGGTATCATCCCAGGTCACACCACGCTCTCTTCATTCCATTTATAGGAACAGGCTGAGAAGTTGGTGTTGTGAACAGGTGAAGAGATCTATGAATTACAAAGCCGGACAGGCCGGAAAACCAGCGAAAGGAGTCAGCTGACTGTAAATAGGAGATGAGGCAGTCTGCTCATGCGCTCTTTGTGATCAGAAAACCAAGACACTGATGAACTGCTCCGAGCCGAACTGTTGAACTAGTTCTAGATTTAGCGCGGTTCGATTGTGTCTGGCACGGTCCAGTTCAGTTTTCTTCCATTTTAACTCGTTATCTCGGTTATGGTGCTCTGACCATTCTGTTTCACTAGTGTAAATGGGGTAAAAGTGTTCCAAGAACATTTCCCTTAAGCCATAAGAGCATCTCCACCAGCCTGAAGCATTAAACCGAAGCTGAATTAATGTTGTTGATGGCAAACTCTGAGCTGCATACAGTCATGAACGCTACTTGCATTCTTGCGCTGAGGCACATTAATCCTGCCCGCTTTGGTTTGAGTGCCGACATATTTGTTAGGATAGCAGAGTACTGCCACTACCTACTGTTTCCAAAAAGGGACAAACGCTTGTGAAAGCGATTCCTGTGTGAGGCTTTAGCACAACTATTGCTCCATCAGTTTTGATTGAATCCCAGTTTGACTGCGTTTGACTGGATCCATCTGTGGAACCGTCCTTGGCCTTGCTTTAAGGTTTGGGATTGAGGATGGGGAGCGTGCTGCGGAGTTATCACACGGAGAGGCTGTTAGGGTCATTACAACCCTCCACTTCAATATTTCCACTGCTTTTTTTTTTGATGAGAGCCAAATGTTGCGCTGGAATCCTAGTGTCTCTCAGTCTTTGTTCCCGTCTATCAGCATCCTGTCCGGGGCCGTGCCAGCACAGCTGTGAGCGGCAGCGTGTAATAAAAGTCTAATGCAAGCAGCTGCTGGGGGTTTAAACTGTAATGAGATGGTGTGTGAGATTACCACACTTCGCTAGTCGCTGAGAGAAAGCTTGGTGTACAAACACCCCCCCCCCCCCTACAGTTACACTTTCGATATGTCTAATAGAATATCCACACAGCGCCTGTAAGCAAGCAGCATAATGAGCTTTAACTTAGCCTCTTCCTTTTTCTTTCCCCTCCCACGGCGGCATGGAGAGCGTCCACCCAAAGGAGCTGCTGTAAACTGCGATTGGAGCTGATGTAGAAAACAGAGACGGAGTTTCCGAAATCAAAGGCACGCCTCGTCAGAAAATTCCCACAGAGTGGGACCATTTTTCATGGAGGTTGATGGCTGGAAGCACGGCGTGCCTGCTTGCATCATCTCAACAAATAATTCAGGACCTGGAGTCCTGAATAGTGGAAAGGCACTGTGTCAACTTCATTAGTCATCAGGGGAGTTGGTAGCAGCGGATGTATGCGTAGCCTACATGGTGCCCATACATTCAATAGCTGGATCACAATAGGAAGGAGTCTTGCTATGGCGTTGCTGTGGAGCTTTTGTCATGTGCCACTTTATCATGCAAAATCGCTTCTCCTTGTTTTGCTTCCCCCCCGTCTCTCATTGTCTTGCATACCTTCCATTGTCATGTCTGCTCTCTGTTATCCTCCCTCCACTTTCTGCCTCTTCCTGTTATAGGGGCTCCATCGTAGGCATGAATGTAGCAACGCAGAAGTCCTTGTTAAGATTTTGACACCTCTTCTGAGGTTTAATGAAAGTTCAGAGTTTTTTCGGTGTGAGGCGTCTTTACCTGTCACAGAATCGCTGGGATAATGGACCCAACGGTGTCAGCACCTCATCAAGGCAGAGGAGGAGCTTCTTTTAATGCATGCTGCTCTCATTACTTCATGCACAAGGCTAAACTCCTGATTCGCTGCTTAGCAAGAGCTGAATACGGTGAATGTGACCCCGGGGAGTAGAGCAGTGGAATTTCAATATGCCACTGGGTCAGTATTATTCCACACCTGAATGCAGAGCCTTCCAGACAATTAGTGGAGAATTATAGAAAGGGAGCCTCTGGGTATTTTCACAGTTTCTGTCTCTTCTCTGCTTTAGCCCTGGCCTTGCCAGCCAGCAGGGATATTTCAGATTTCCTCACCATGGGTGGGTGGGGGGGGTGGGTGGAGGAAAATAGATCTACTCAAAGAACTTCAAAGGACCGAGTTCAATTTCGACAGGTATTTCAAAGGTGTCAAGTGAGGTGGCGGCAGTCATTCAATATGGAAGTGTTTTGCTGTCAGGGAGAGATCTGCCTCAGCACATTTATTTTCAAGCTGTTCCTATTAGTACCTCATCAGATGCTGAATCTGAGGGTTTTTCCTATTTGCAGATGCTTTGCTGTAGCTATGCAGAAAATGTTGGTGAAAGATGAAATGCAAAGCAGCAAATTAAATTTAACGTAACCAACACTGAACATGTAACATGTACACAGACCAGAGAATAAAGGGACACTAATATACCAGATTTAACCACCTAGTATCTCCTACTGTAAGGATATATATATATATATATATATATATATATATATATATATATATATATATATATATATATATATATATATATATATATATATATATATATATATATATATATATATTATTTACATACTCCCATTAAGGTTAAATACACTTCATTTAAGAAATTTGTACTTATTTCTGTGAACTGTCTTTTTTTCTCTTTTTTTATAGGTTTTCAACCTAGGTATGTATCTACAAGAGTGACTTATACTTATCATAGCTTCAATCCGTCCATCCATCATCCATCCATCCATCCATCCATCATCCATCCATCATCCATCCATCCATCCATCCATCCATCCATTCATCATCCATCCATCCATCCATCCATTCATCATCCATCCATCCATCCATCCATCCATCATCCATCCATCCATCCATCCATCATCCATCCATCCATCCATCCATCATCCATCCATCCATCATCCATCATCCATCCATCCATCCATCCATCCATCCATCCATCCATTCATCATCCATCCATCCATCCATCCATCCATCATCCATCCATCCATCCATCCATCCATCCATTCATCATCCATCCATCCATCCATCATCCATCCATCCATCCATCCATCATCCATCCATCATCCATCCATCCATCCATTCATCATCCATCCATCCATCCATCCATCCATCCATCCATCCATCATCCATCCATCCATCCATCCATCCATCCATCCATCCATCATCCATCCATCCATCCATCCATCCATCCATCCATCCATTCATCATCCATCCATCCATCCATCATCCATCCATCCATCCATCCATCCATCCATCCATTCATCATCCATCCATCCATCCATCCATCCATTCATCATCCATCCATCCATCCATCCATCCATCCATCATCCATCCATCCATCCATCCATCCATTCATCATCCATCCATCCATCCATCATCCATCCATCCATCATCCATCCATCCATCATCCATCCATCCATCCATCCATCCATCCATTCATCATCCATCCATCCATCCATCCATCCATCCATCCATCCATCCATCATCCATCCATCCATCCATCCATCATCCATCCATCCATCCATCCATCCATCCATCCATCCATTCATCATCCATCCATCCATCCATCATCCATCCATCCATCCATCCATTCATCATCCATCCATCCATCCATCATCCATCCATCCATCCATCCATCCATCCATCATCCATCCATCCGTCCATCATCCATCCATCCATCCATCATCCATCCATCCATCCATCCATCATCCATCCATCCATCCATCCATCCATCCATCCATCCATCCATCATCCATCCATCCATCCATCCATCCATCCATCCATCCATCCATTCATCATCCATCCATCCATCCATCATCCATCCATCCATCCATCCATCCATCCATCATCCATCCATCCGTCCATCATCCATCCATCCATCCATCCATCCATCCATCCATCATCCATCCATTTTCCACCCGCTGCGCCACTGGGCAGCCCTTTCCTATGCATGTTACTCTGCAATATATTCAAGAACTAAACCGTCCCAAATAGGAACCATAATGATTGGGAAGAGTGTAATTCAGTAGTTATCAGATAACCGTAAACAACTTCATATAATAAATTATATTTTTTCATAGAAATTTTAACATTATCTGTTATTTATTCTTTATACAATTATTCACACAAGTAAAAACATGTTTGTTTACAGGCATGAAATGCAGGTAAAGAGGAATGAAATAGAGGAATGTATCAGTAAAAGGTCAAATAAACACTTAAAAGAATGAAATATATAAAGCAAAGAATAAAGAGAAGAAGAACGAGGTGCTTTTTGGCCAAGAGTTGGAGACAATGTCTTCTGTGAGATAAAAAAATTAAAGAGCACATTAGGTTTTCAGAAAACAGCATCGCATGGCAGCAAAAAGACGAAAAATGGAGCCTTGTGAAAATAAAACTATTAGATTATTCAAGGAGGGCCAACATTGTAGAAGAGTTAAACCAGTTCAGATGTTTGTGGCTCTGTATATTATTTTTTTGATCTTTCAGCAGTTCAGCACATTCCTATTTTTACTAAAGTAAGTTTTGTGTAGGACTTCTTCTTAGACTGGATCATGATTACTCACATTGGGTATAAAGCCAGAGAGGAAAATTATGTTTTGAATGAGATTAAAATAGATTAGGATAAAGAGGCTGTGTGACATGCCGGGGGAAAGCATTCCTCTGCTTTGGAGTTGCTCCAGCAAAGCTTCATCGCCACAGTTACAGACCTGAGAGCGTGATATGGGCCACGTAGCTGCAGCGCTTTAGATGATCAAAACGGAGAAAACTGAAAAGCAAGAACAGAATCAAAATTTGGATTGAAGGAAATCAAGCTTTCATCGTGCATTTTCTTCCAGTTATAAACACAAAGTGAAACAATTAGAATATGATAAAAGCCCTCAGTGTGTTTATAATCTCTTCTTTTAACACATCTGGGATTATCTGTGGTTTCCTTAACAGCCAGTTTTAAGGCTGAGATCCAGTTTCACTCCTTAAATGCTGAAAAAAGATTTATTTCCTTAGAGTCAGACCGATACCTCAGCCACAGGATATTTTTCACTAATATTAGTATTTTTCCGGTATCATATGTTCATCTGTTCACCAATTAGTACGTTTAACAGCCATTTATTCCTGCATTAGTTAGACCCTGTTCATGTTGTGGGGCTTTTTCATTGCTAATAAATGTTTCTTTATTTCATTGTGAGACGTGTGTAAAAATTTGTCATATTTATCGTGTAAATGGAGGAAGAAAAAGCAACTCTGTCTATGTCAAAATAATCTTAATCTGCCTTAAAAAAAACTGTTAACCCTTTATAGGCGACTCAGCAAAAAAGAAAATCCAAATATCCAGCCAATAGTGTTGTTGGAATCCAGGACAAGACCTTATGACCTTTGGAACACTCAGAAAATATGGATATTCTGATGGAAAAATGAATGATAATCTAGTAAGATGAAATGCCTACTTGCCCAAATATATTAATAAAAAAAAGTGCTTCTATAACTAATTAATGAAAAACACAGAGTGAAAAATTGTCATAAAACAGGACAGAAGGACCCAGAATTCAAGGTAAGAAAGTCAGTAGGAAAGTTCAAAATGTTTACTAAAATAAAAACAGACAGAAAGAGATCAGAAGCTGCTGAAGGTCTGTGGGTCTGTAGCGACTGCAGGAGGGGGGCGTGGTCACTAACCTGTGTTTCTCCCAGGTAAGTGACCGCGATCATCTGAACAGAAGAGGATTATCAGAGTGAGTCACTTACCTGGTTTAACAGTTCAGTCCATCCTCTCACTCATAGGCAAGATCAGCTGATGCACTGCCAACCAGAAGCACCAGTGGGCAGGCTGGACTCCGATCCAGGACCGGGATTCAGATCAGACTGGAGTGGTACTGGAATCCAGGAGTCCCCAGTCCAGTCAGGGGTTCTGATCCACACAGGAACGAACAGGTCCGGGTTCTAGGAAGTCATCAGAGCTTGAAGGCAGGTTCAGAGTCTGCTGCGTCGAGCATCCGGCTCAGATAGAAACACACCTGGGAGGCAGAAACCAGCAGGAGTCCAACCGTGGTTCAGGCGAACAGATCAGGGACAGACAGGGTCAGTGGATGAGAGGGAACGGAATCACTGGGGAAACCCTGAAACGCTCTCACCACTGGTTAACAATTAAACTAGTCTGAAGACATGGGCTGAAAATATTCTCCTATTGGAAATGGGAACATGAACATTGAAAATAACTAAAACTGACAGACAGGACACTAACAGAAGGCAAACTATGATCTGGCCCTGATAGCTGGAACTGAGCCCAATATAAGGGAAACTGGCAGGTGGATGAGATGAGTGATGATTAGAAGCTAGATGGAGTTAAGCAGGTGAAAGGCAGGAGTAATTAAGGTGAGCTATCAGGGCAGATCATGACAGAAACACGTTTTTATTGTTCCATCATAACCTTAGAGGCATTAATGCTCATTATGGCACTTACATTTTTTAGTTTAAATCCTAAATATAATTGTTAACTATGACTATTCACTTTTTATCTTTACTTTTTAACTTTTCAATTAGCTTTTTAACTTTTTTTAAAACTGTTAACTTTTTTTTCAACTTAATTTCCAGTAGGTAATCTATCATTCAAGGGCTCATCTAATTGGTCAAATTCCAAAATAAGACGTACAGCCATGTAGCAGGATCTTAGCTGAATATAGATCTTGTGCCTCTAGATCTCACTGAGGGACAGGGGGGGACTCTATTTGTAAGGGGTAGGCAAGTGATCACAAACGCTAACTTGCCCTATAAAGGGTTATAGGTCGAACTTTTCCACAGAGGGTTTAAAAGGAGCGGATCCTGTGAGACAACATGACCACAGTCTGTTCCCCTTCAAATTAAGACTTATTGTTTCAACAAAAATGTCCAAAAAAAGCTTAAAAGCCAATTATTAGGATTTTGTTCTCATGATTTTTAAGTAGTTCAACAAATCTACACATTTGATAAAGTGTGTTTTAAGTACATGCTTTATTACATGTTAACTCACAAAGAAGAAGATTAAAGTCAGAGATTTCTTTTAGAGGTTTGTGCCAGAAAGCGGTGCGTCTGTAAGCCATCATGCTCTATAGGGTTGCACGCAGCCTGTCAGAGCGCGGCTGCTCAGTGTTACTCCGTCTGCTACTTTTCCACCGGCAGGGCTTCAGTTTGTGGCACAGATCCAGAAACTGCTGCAGTGACTGATGGACAAAACATCGTGTTGAAATCCTCAAAAAAGATAAAGACACAGAAGCTGTAGGCACCAGTGTCAACCACGCTGACAGCTAACCTCTGTCAGGTTCAGCGGGAGCCTGAGATGAGCTGCTGGCCATGCAAAAGATCAAACATGTAAAACTTGACAACTAACTCATCAAAGAACTCTAGTGATGCTTTAAACTTGTTAGAATTACCCAAATAAAAAATTCATTCAAAATCTAATAGCTACGCAAACTCTCAGTATCAAACTTAAATTAATAACATAAAGACAAATTATGAGACTCATTTTAAATGTATTCTGTTTATCTGAGCAGTTTGAATAAATTCAAAAATCACTTGATTATTTGCTCCATGCCAGGCCTTACGCGTTGAGTTATCTTTTATTTTAACCCATGAAAAACTTTCCTCAAAATTACCCAAAATAAAGTGTGAATTTACTAACAGTTATGTTAAATGAGCAGCTGCAGTGAAAGTGTTTGTCATTTTTAAAGGGGCTGTAACTGTTTAATAAGGATATTATCTGTTTTAAAGATCTCAACTCAAAGCTTGCAGAATCAAAGATGGCGGCAGAAACAGATACGGTTAGGACAAAATGAGAGCGCATCCTCGCTCAGTTCATTTCAAATGATTCAGCCTCTAATGCACGCACACAGACGGGTTTAGCTACTATAGCTCTGGTAATTTATGTCTCACAGCTAGCTGAGAGCCCAACAGCTTTGCTTTCACATGCAGACAGTATGACTGCTGCCATAAGGCTCTGCTTGATATTTGTGAAATAAAGTTTATTGAACATTATTTGGGGAGTAAAATCATATAGAATAGACACAGAAAGGGAGGGTAAGGATTAAAGGCAGAAAGATAGAAACAATAAAGAGTGCACAAGAAAGGAGGTAATAAATCAAAACAGCAACACTGAAGATCTACAAGTGATTCAAATTATGCAAAAATCATAGAAAGCATAATTTCATTATTTATTAAGCAAGGAGGACATTTTTACTGATGTTATAAGAGGTTATTACTCTTTTATATCCTCTTAAATAGAAAATAAGGTTTGTTTTGTGTGTTATTTTTTTATCAGTCTCATTTTGCTAATATCTGCATCGGACTCCAAACATGATCAGATGCACGCTGCAGGATCTTAGCTAAATCTTTCCCTGAGATTCCGGCTTACCTGCCAATCCCTCCCCAGAGGAATAAGGTCGTCTTCGACCTCCATGCCCAAACTTTTAAGCAGATCACTGAGGTATGCGGAGGAGATCGCAGATGGAAACTAAGACTTGAAAAGAGCCTCTGTGGCCAGAAGTGGTAAATACACAGCAACAAGATCAAGCAAATCAAATTAGGAAAATCCTGTTCAAACAGAGTTTTTTGATCCAGCTTCCATGTGTTTCATCCAGTATGTTTTGTTTTTGGACTAGCTGACAAGATGGGATAATCTGCATTAAAACCTCAAATCAGACCCTTTCCAAATGTTTTTCAGAGTTTGGTGGAGATTTTTTCTTTTCTATTTGGTTTATGCCATTTAAATCATATCTTTTTTGTTTGTTTTAGGGAAACTAATCAAAGATTATCATGACTTTATATTTAAAGATGTAGAAAGAATCAGTTCATTTTATGCCAAATTCTAAAAGTTGATCAGCAGAGTCACGATTCAAACATTTGATCTTTTTACGTCTTTGGAAGGGTTATAACGATCTGATTAGATGCTGTTTCTAGAGACTTACCTCATTTCAGTTTCACTGAGGCCAGAAGGTGTAAGTAGCTTCTGAAAAGCAAAGTCGGCTACAACAGACAGATATCCACTAAAAACAGAAGGAATGATACATTTCTGCACATATTGTTGTTTTTGTTTGTTTTTTAAGATATTCAGTTTATTTCTATAGCTCCAATTCACATCATGTCATCTCAGGTCACTTTCCAGTTCACCAGATCATCCAGTCAGATTGATTCAAAGTTTTCTATCTAAGGAAAACCAGCTGATTGCATCGACTCATTGACTCTTCAGCAATCCCTCACACTAAGCATGCTTGTAGCGACAGTGGAGAGGAAAAACTCCCTTTGAACAGGAAGAAACCTCCAGCAGAACCAGGCTCAGTGTGAGCGGCCATCTGCTGAGGCCCACTGGGGTTCAAGGAGACAGAAGCAGACATAGAAAAACAAGCATAGATACAAAAGGCAACTGTCAACCAGCTCCACAGGCGGCCCCGTCCAGGAAACACACAGCCAGGCAGACGAGCTCCGGGCCAGCTCCCATGTCAGAGGATGAAGAGAGCACATCCAGTTAGTCACAGTCAGAGAAACAGGACTACACTGGAAAACAGGCCAAGCTCCAACATCTAGAAACAAAGGTGTTGATGGCAGCAGCACAGCTGATATTTCTCTCCAGGATGGAGTCACAGCCAAACAGGAACAGACCAGATGAAGCTACTATGAGAAAAAGCAGAGAGAGCAGAACGTTAGAGATTGAACTAACAGATTCTGCAGAGTGGGAGAATAGAGATAGAATGAAGCAGAATGATGAAAAAGGGGTCCCTATGTCCTCCAGCAGTCTAAGCCTATAGCAGCAGAACTATAGAGATAGCTCAGGATAACCTGAGCCACCCTAACTATAAGCTTTATCAAAAAGGAAAGTTTTAAGCCTAGCCTTAAAAGTAGACAGGGTGTCTGCCTCACGGACTAAAACTGGTAGTTGGTTCCACAGGAGAGGAGCCTGATAACTAAAAGATCTGCCTCCCATTCTACTTTTAGAAGTTCTAGGAACCACTAGTAAACCTGCAGATTGAGAGCGAAGTGCTCTGTTAGGAACATAAGGAACAATCAGATCTCTGATATCAGATGGAGCTTGGCCATTTAAGGCTTTATATGTGAGAAGGAGGATTTTAAATTCCATTCTGGATTTAACAGGAAGCCAATGAAGAGAAGCCAGGATAGGAGAGATATGATCTCTCTTTTTCATTTTCATCAGAACTCTGGCTGCAGCATTTTGGATCAGCTGAAGGCTTTTAACTACAGTTTGTGGACTTCCTGATAGTAAAGAATTTTTGTCAATCGTGTTAAACTTCAGAGATGTATCAGATCGACAGCTCGCTTCTATCTAGACCAAAATAAAGAAATAAGCTGAACCCTGTGAACAGAAATAACTCACCACAGCACTCTACCGTTGTTCTATGATGATGTGGTCATACCTGCTAAACAATCTGCTTTATTACCACAACATAGTGAGCAGAGAGTCAAAACAGAGACAAAAATAGCAAAACAAAGAACTCATCTTTGTAATTAAAATTCCAAATAGTGCTTCCCTCGCTGCCCTCCCTTTACCTGATCTTTGAGCACTGATTGCGTTGTTTCAGAGAATATTATCCGCCGACCAGGTTATGTTGAGCAGCTCCCTGCGTGTCAAACACTGACAGGAGGAGTCGATATGTGATGAGTTAGGCCTGCAAATGTGTTATTTGTTTTCCTCTCATGTCTGTTTGTCTTTCCTTGCAGGTACAGCCCTGAGAGGCTCTGCAAAGCTAATGGCCTATCACTGTTCCTAACTAAGGTACGGCTTTATCATCCCTCTGCAGAGGAACCCCGTCCTATTATAAATTCAAAGGATCATCAAGTCATTAAAGCAGCATTGTAGTCTAGACTGAATAGGCAGCTTTATCAATGCACTCCCCCACTCATTTCATTAGCCCGCCTCAACTTATTATCATCAGCAGCTGATATCGTCTCCTGGAGATAACAGTTGTCATTTAACCACACTACAGCCCTCTGATTAAAGCCATCTATTAAATAACACTGTGCTGTCACTTTACAGTGAATCCATATCTTCCTCTGAACACAGAAATGTGGGTAATTATGAGATGACATGATTGTAATGGAAAGTTCTGCAGAGTTTCCAATCAGCGTGCATCAAAACCAAATCCCAAAGCAGCCCAAACGAACGAATCCGCTAATGCATCAGTCAGTCCGACTCCCTCGGCCTTGTCATCTGTGTGACATGTGATGCCGCAGCGCCGCAGCTCGCCGCTCACGGTGGAATGCCTATTGCCACATGAGATCTTCATAGTGTCTGGGCTCTCTCCTTCTGGAACGTGTGTTCCAGCTGTTACCACTCTGCAGAGTTGTGAGGTTATAATGAGCATGGAAGCAGCTGCTTCCTCCTACAGTAGAGGCCCCAGCCTCTCTAATCCTGATCATTAAGAAAGGAAAAGAGTGTGGGGAGCTGTGGGGGGGGGGGGGGGGGGGGGGTTGGGGGCTGTTCCTCCTATACAAGCAGGCCTCAGCACTGCAGGTCAGGCTGCAGAGACTTGAGTTACTCGACCGTTTTATTAGTGGCCCCAGCAGCAGGTATGGAGCCCTATTGATCTGCCTAAAGTGTTCAAATGAATTAACATATGCAACACAGCTGGAGTAAAAACACTACATAAAAGTTTAAAGGAAAAGTTTTAGCCAGTTTTACAAAAATATTACAGTTTTAAAACTGCTAACATTACATTTATCAAGGTGCTTCTAAAGTTTATGATCCTTTGATTGAGCGCCAACAGAAACTTTTGGAGTAACCAGTTAACCCGCCCCCACCCCACCCACCCCTCAGGTAGTCGTGCACGCCGCTGCTCATGCCTTCACACTTCTCCTGTTTCTTAAAGGAGAATTCAAACTTCTGAAAGTTCTTTAAATGTGAAATTATTCCATCCTGTTTAATAAATGATCAGTGTTTTTAATTCAGAGTCATTTTCATGTGAATGTGCTTTACTGGAGGCATCCATGTTTGTCAAAGAACACTACTGCCACCTACTGGTTTGTGACGTCACGGTGCGGTATCGGCTGTTGATCAAGTCCCAGTGCTGTATCTGGTGTTTGTCACAACGCGCTATTATCCAAGTCATCTTGAAAACATTCTTCTTCCAAATGTCGGCTACATATTACGTGTTTTTTCTCTGGCCAGAAGTTCGATGGCAAATCCTCCCTCTTCAAGTTGGCGATCCAACGACCAACCCGTCCGTGGAGGATCAGGAATCAGAAAGGTGGAATAACTCTTTTTTTCACTTTTCCCCGATGTATTCCAGCATCCAGCTGCCATGCACGTGGGCATTGTCAGTTTCACTATAGCTCTGGTGAATTTCAATGGTGAAGTCCTCTGGAAATCTTCAATAATTGTTGTTGATTGCAGATGTGTCTAGTAGTTCCCATTGATTTAGCTTGTAAAGCGGGGAGAATGGCGCTAGGCTTACCGCACCGTGACGTCACTGCTGGAAGATGGCAGGAGGGAGGGGCTACTATATTTGGGAAAAAATGGCCGCTCCCAGACTCAGTGATCATGAGGAAAATGATCTCTATTTTTTTACAGATTAACACTAAATTCATTACATCACTGTGAACATATTAGTTTTAGGTATAAGGACACCTGTAACCATGGCAACCTTCCTGTAGCTCAGAGGAAGAACATGGTGCCACCGCACACTTTTATATCTATTCGTGCCGATTAACGTAACCAAAGTATTTTAGAGTCTTATTTTGATCCTTAGTTATTGTGTAATTGAAAGCAGTTGATTAGGTTTAAATAGTATTATAATATAATTATTTCCTTGTGGTTTGCGTAACAGGATTTTGGAACAAATAGAGTCAAGTTTGAAATAAACACAGTGACTCAGGTTCCTGCCGGCTGACCAAATGCACACTGTTATAGTGTGATTGTTAAGTTTAATCAATAGCGCATTTATTCACCTGAGAACTGATGTCTATGTGTTACAGACCTGGTTGCACTGAAGCGTTTATAAACAATAAAGTAGTGAATCTCAATCTATTATTTAATTTTTAAAGTATTTTAAATATGTCTATAGGCTCATAGGTGCAAAATAAAGAACACTTTCACAGCCTCCCCCGTTGAAAAGTCCTTCCTGCGGCCCTGTCACAATTTACAACAACGTTTCACTCAGATTATACAGTCGGATTGGTTCAAAATAAACAAAAAGAAATTCCCTCCACCTTTTGTTTGTCTGTAAAGCTTGTTAGTAAAGTGAGAAACCAAGCTAAAGGAATTTAAACCTTGATTTTCATAGAACTTTAGTTGAAAATTAGTTTTTTAGGTCTTCTTGGGATTCGGGTAAAAACAACAGCATTAAAGCAAAAATGTATGAATTAAATGAATTTATTAAATTATCTTTTCTGTAATAAGCTTGAGGGGAAAAAAGTTTGGCAGCAGTGGGTGGGGGTGGGGCCTGCAGTTTGTTACTGAACTACATAAAGCCGAGAAAAAGAAGAAAAAACCTCTGGAAACTCCAGCAAATCACAAGTAACTAAACATTCGATTTCATGATCCAGTCTATGCCTATTTTGTAAAAAAACAACAAAAACAAAACAGAAATATGTTTCAGGTTTTAATATTCTACAAACTGGACCCTGATGGATGAAAAGATGGAGGATGGGCAAAGGAATCCTTTGCCTGCAATGTGAACATAATTTTGTTTTGTGTTTTTATGTTATATATTGTAATCAGCATTTTGAGCAGCAGTGAAAATACTTGTATTCCTTGTTTATAATTCCATGATAATCCCATTCCTAATCCAGACCCTGCTCTGAGTTTAGTCCACCTTCAGGCCAAGTGTGACCTTGCTTTGTCAAAAATAATCCCACAGAAGCATGATGGATACGGATTCCCGCAGCCTTTACATTGCTCGGCTTAAACTCATTCCTTTCTTACAAAATATCAGATGATGAAATATTTATATTTTGACCTTTCTCCGTAATGATTGCATGATTTCATTTTCTCTGGCTTTAAGTTAAAGTGCTGTGAGAATACAAAACAGAACTCAGCAGGAGAGAAGCAGATTATCTACAGACATGTTGACATTTGCATTCATCTTGTAAATACCAAAAACTCTGTGGTAGTTTATTCATAGGCCTGCATTTCAGAGCTTTCAAAAGTCTTCTTTCATCTTTGACATATTTTTATACATCCCAACCACAAACATCTGTGTAATCTATGAAGTTCTTGTGGCAAAGTAGTCTAAAGTTGAAGAACTTAAAAATCCTCTAATTAGAGCACTTGATGTTAAAATATGGTGGTGGCAGCATCATGCTGTGGAAACAGTGGAAAGATGCAGCCTAAACTACAATGAAAATATTCTAATCCAATAATATTGCCGTGTCATAGCGGCCTAGTCAAAGCGCTGACCGAGATCTACTGTAAACCTGATCAGACCACTTCCTCTTCACACTAAACTTTATTTAGCTGTTAGAGCTAAATTAACTCATCATAAAACCATTAAACACCATGTGGATTATTTTCTTGCATGGTGGACGTTACCTTTTCTGACTTAGAAAGTATTTAGTGGGGGAATAATAATGAATGTTTTGCCAAATAAAACAATTAAACTGTCATCAGATCCAGCGGTGCTTCACACATGGCTATGCAGAGAACGGATGCCGCAGACGGGCAAACGTTAGCCCTGGCTCCTGCAGACAGGCAAACGTTAGCCCTGGCTCCTGCAGACGGGCAAACGTTAGCCCTGGCTCCTGCAGATGGGCAAACGTTAGCCCTGGCTCCTGCAGACGGGCTAACGTTGGCCCTGGCTGCCACAGACGGGCTAATGTTAGCCCTGGCTGCCGCAGACGAGCTAACGTTAGCCCTGGCTCCTGCAGACGGGCTAACGTTAGCCCTGGCTCCTGCAGATGGGCAAACGTTAGCCCTGGCTGCTGCAGACGGGCTAACGTTAGCCCTGGCTGCCACAGACGGGCTAATGTTAGCCCTGGCTGCCGCAGACGAGCTAACGTTAGCCCTGGCTCCTGCAGACGGGCTAACGTTAGCCCTGGCTCCTGCAGATGGGCAAACGTTAGCCCTGGCTGCTGCAGACGGGCTAACGTTAGCCCTGGCTGCCACAAACGGGCTAACGTTAGCCCTGGCTCCTGCAGACGGGCTAACATTAGCCCTGGCTGCCGCAGCAGGCTAATGTTAGCCCTGGCTGCCGCAGACGAGCTAACGTTAGCCCTGGCTGCGGCAGACGGGCTAACGTTAGCCCTGGCTGCCACAAACGGGCTAATGTTAGCCCTGGCTGCCACAGATGGGCTAATGTTAGCCCTGGCTCCTGCAGACGGGCTAACGTTAGCCCTGGCTGCCACAGACGGGCTAATGTTAGCCCTGGCTCCCGCAGACGAGCTAACGTTAGCCCTGGCTGCGGCAGACGGGCTAACATTAGCCCTGGCTCCTGCAGACGGGCTAACGTTAGCCCTGGCTCCTGCAGACGGGCTAACGTTAGCCCTGGCTGCCACAGACGGGCTAATGTTAGCCCTGGCTGCCACAGACGGGCTAATGTTAGCCCTGGCTGCCGCAGACGAGCTAACGTTAGCCCTGGCTGCCACAGACGGGCTAATGTTAGCCCTGGCTGCCACAGACGGGCTAATGTTAGCCCTGGCTGCCGCAGATGAGCTAACGTTAGCCCTGGCTGCGGCAGACGGGCTAACGTTAGCCCTGGCTGCGGCAGACGGGCTAATGTTAGCCCTGGCTGCCACAGATGGGATAATGTTAGCCCTGGCTGCCACAGACGGGCTAATGTTAGCCCTGGCTGCCACAGACGGGCTAATGTTAGCCCTGGCTGCCACAGACGGGCTAACGTTAGCCCTGGCTGCCACAGATGGGCTAATGTTAGCCCTGGCTCCTGCAGACGGGCTAACGTTAGCCCTGGCTGCCACAGACGGGCTAATGTTAGCCCTGGCTCCCGCAGACGAGCTAACGTTAGCCCTGGCTGCGGCAGACGGGCTAACATTAGCCCTGGCTCCTGCAGACGGGCTAACGTTAGCCCTGGCTCCTGCAGACGGGCTAACGTTAGCCCTGGCTGCCACAGACGGGCTAATGTTAGCCCTGGCTGCCACAGACGGGCTAATGTTAGCCCTGGCTGCCGCAGATGAGCTAACGTTAGCCCTGGCTGCCACAGACGGGCTAATGTTAGCCCTGGCTGCCACAGACGGGCTAATGTTAGCCCTGGCTGCCGCAGATGAGCTAACGTTAGCCCTGGCTGCGGCAGACGGGCTAACGTTAGCCCTGGCTGCGGCAGACGGGCTAATGTTAGCCCTGGCTGCCACAGATGGGATAATGTTAGCCCTGGCTGCCACAGACGGGCTAATGTTAGCCCTGGCTGCCACAGACGGGCTAATGTTAGCCCTGGCTGCCACAGACGGGCTAACGTTAGCCCTGGCTGCCACAGACGGGCTAATGTTAGCCCTGGCTGCCACAGATGGGATAATGTTAGCCCTGGCTGCCACAGACGGGCTAATGTTAGCCCTGGCTGCCACAGATGGGATAATGTTAGCCCTGGCTGCCACAGATGGGATAATGTTAGCCCTGGCTGCCACAGACGGGCTAATGTTAGCCCTGGCTGCCACAGATGGGATAATGTTAGCCCTGGCTGCCACAGACGGGCTAATGTTAGCCCTGGCTGCCACAGACGGGCTAATGTTAGCCCTGGCTGCCACAGATGGGATAATGTTAGCCCTGGCTCCTGCAGACGGGCTTGTCTGCAGGAGCCAGGGCTCCTACATGCTGGGTAAAGAGGGAGGGGCCAGAACAACATCCGGGGACTTTGTCCGTTCTCGGTCTGCTGTTGTTGTGAATATGAACAGTGCTGAGGCTGATGATGTTTCACGAGGACACGAGGACGCATTAGTGTACATATTGAGAAACGGCCAATGATCCAATCCGGTTTTCCTCAGATAGAAAACTCGTTACCAATCCAGCCGTATCATCTGATCGTCTGTAAAATGCTTTGAGATGATACCTGGTTTGAAATGGAGCTATGTAAAAAACTGAATCAAAAATATTTTGCGTCGGCCATTTAAATTTAAACTAATGAAGGTTTGAGGTTGAAATATGATAAAAAGGTGAAAGAACTTCCTGCTCTTTCTTCTTGTTTCATCCTTTAAGCCTGTTGAGCTGAAACAGACGAGCGGCTGAAGTTTACAACGGCCTGATATCCGATACGGGAGCAATAAATCACAGCCCTTGAACGCGACGTCGTTTAGCCAAAATGTATGCATGCACATACCATGGAATGTACCAGTGTAAAGTTAATGGTCTTACATTCAGAATAACAAGCCCACTCAGGCTTGTCACGGTTCAGGCGACGTGAAACTGCACCCAGAGCTGTGCCTCTAATAAGACTTTGGAGCAGTTTTATGTAGATTAGTAATATGCTAATTTGAAACATGACCTCGCTGTTTGCAGGAGAAAATCAGTCTCCTTTTTTTTGATCTGCATATTAATGCCTAAAGAATAGATGGAGCTGAGACATGAAAAGGTTTAATAAAATCAGCAGGTAAAATTCAGCCTTATAATTAATCCCACAAAGAGGAAGACTTCCTGAGACAATGGTCGCACTTCAGATTCATAATTGGAATCTTTATTGATATTCCACAGCCTTCTCCGCTCACATCACCTGAAACATTGATTAATCGCTCACTCTGGACCATAAAAACTGAGCAAATGGCGATGAGACGAGCTCAGCTGTCTACACTACCCCTGTAGGGTTTCCAGCCGTCCCTTGAAAAACTGAATCATTCCGTATTTAGAAATAGAAGAACTTGTCCCGTCTTTAGTGGAAAAGGAACGCACTTTGTCCCGTATTACTGTCAGAGTACAAAAATAGTCAGTAAAAAGCTGATGGAAAATGAAGAACAAGGGCACCTTAGATACAAACCTTATGGTAAACCTGTGACCAATGAGCTGCAACGATCCAGAATCCCCTCATCCCATTGGTCGAGCCAAGTGTTGCTTACGGAGAAGATAGCGGGAGACATCAGAGCAATATGGGGGACGTACGGAGGAATTTAAATGCTGACGCTGCTTCTGGGGGCGGCGCACCTTCAACAAATATGTTTACAAGTTTGCACAAGTTTGCTGTTGCACAGAAAAATTTAACAGCACCATTTATTTATTGTTTTATTTATTTTTACAGTTTAAAGTTAAGCAGGACAGGCTTATGGTTAAGATACTTATTTTATTCAGCAAAGTTTGTTATTTTGTATTAAAGTGTATTGCTGATAATAATTTATTTTCCATGTGTTTATGTCACTCACAAATATGCATCTAATTCAATGCAGATTTTAGTCAAATAATTTTTAAAAATCATTTTACACACAAAGGGGGCTAAAAAAAATCAGCACACCAGGAGGGGTGAAGGCATTCGGGCCAGCGGCACACATTAGGGGTCCATTTTTATTTTTTCAGGGAGTTGGTGACCCTATTCACCTGGCACAACAAGTGGCAGGAGCAGGACTTGAATGATCTAAGCCTGATTCCTCCCTGGTGTTCTGTCAGCTCAGCATACGGCGTCAGGCCAGCATACCCTCAGTGATACGCATTGCATAGAAGTTCCTCTGTCTCCACTCTCCTTGCATCCAATCATGCTGTTTTATCTCCAGATTTAGTCAGGTTTTTGTTGTAGTTTTGTGCATAAAACAACAAAAAAGTCCTTCACTGGGTCCACCACACACATTAGTTTAAAAAAAAATGCATGTCTGTTTGTTGAGGATCTTATTAACCCTATAATGCCAAATGTATCGTATTTGATACATACGGTTTCTGAAATGTTTTGCATCTGACACCTTTTGCATAATTTAATGGTAAAAACTTTGCTCAAAATCCTATTGTACACAATCACATATACCTGATAACAGCCAGTAGAAGACTACACAAAAAAAATCTTGACTTATCGCATAGTAATAAATCATTAAAATCAAAAATGTATTTCTGTTTTTTCTTTTTACATATTTTGTTAAAAGGCCAAATAAGGAATTCAGACCAAAGAAAATAATTTTCTGTTTTGTTTTATTCTCCGATCGGGCTTTAAAGGGTTAAAATGATCTGCATTTTTTCGCAGAGAATTAAATATTTATAGGGAGAAGATTCTACAACCTAATTGACAGGTTACGAGATTTATTTGGCTTTAGTTTAATATGAGTGGCTTCATCATTTTATTTTTATTTGGTTATATTTACAGTATATGAAGAACTACTGAAATTATTTTCAGATTACACATAAATAGATTAATTAATTCTGTGGGAGGAAAGGAATTACTTTAGGATTAGGATTCCCTCAACGATAACAACCTACTGAGCCAATTGGCACAATCTGCAGCCATTCTATGGGCCTGATAGCTGCTAATAATGCGCGTGCATGAGTATACTGAGGGTATGCTGGCCTGACGCCGTATGCTGAGCTGACAGAACACGGGCCTCCCCGCGGCGACAGATGGAAACACAAACGGGCCAAATTACTAACCAAACTCATTTTTCAGCTGGAAACACGTCTGTAGGTCCAGTTCACGCCGCGGCGCTGTACACGACGCTCTGTCATTGCTTCTGCTCCTCCTAACCTCTCCTGACACCTGGAGTCAGAGACCCCCCTCGAAATGTGTAATATTCAATCTTCCTGACAGCTCCACTAATGACCAGAAGGAACCAAAACAGAGGTAATAGGTGAGCCTCAAAATTGCTTTCAAATTATCCCTGATAATGATTCCCGTCCAAGTAATAAAGTGCGGGGTGAGTGCGTGTGTGAGCCGGTGTGCGTGAGTGAGTGGCGCTGTGTTTATGTCAGGAGAATATAGAATGGCAGGGCTAATTATCAGCACTATTAAAGGTAAGTACATCCAGCTGCATCCCTAACAAGTCCTAATGAAGGACAGCAGACAAGCTGGACCCTTTCATCTGTCTTCGGCTCTTAGTTCGCACCCGTGTCTGAGGATCGCTCTCTGATTTCGTTTTCGCTCTAATTTGACTGTTAAGACAAAATATCACAACTCCTGCTGTTATTTCTTTAGTGCCGAATGTCAAGAAACTGGACCAAAGCATTCCTTCCTGGTGCATTTTTTCCACCTGTAAAAGGTAAGAAAAAAGGACTGCTGGAGGACATAGGGACCCCTTTTTCATCATTCTGCTTCATTCTATCTCTATTCTCCCACTCTGCAGAATCTGTTAGTTCAATCTCTAACGTTCTGCTCTCTCTGCTTTTTCTCATAGTAGCTTCATCTGGTCTGTTCCTGTTTGGCTGTGACTCCATCCTGGAGAGAAATATCAGCTGTGCTGCTGCCATCAACACCTTTGTTTCTAGATGTTGGAGCTTGGCCTGTTTTCCAGTGTAGTCCTGTTTCTCTGACTGTGACTAACTGGATGTGCTCTCTTCATCCTCTGACATGGGAGCTGGCTCGGAGCTCGTCTGCCTGGCTGTGTGTTTCCTGGACGGGGCCGCCTGTGGAGCTGGTTGCCTTTTGTATCTATGCTTCTTTTTCTATGTCTGCTTCTGTCTCCTTGAACCCCAGTGGGCCTCAGCAGATGGCCGCTCACACTGAGCCTGGTTCTGCTGGAGGTTTCTTCCTGTTCAAAGGGAGTTTTTCCTCTCCACTGTCGCTACAAGCATGCTTAGTGTGAGGGATTGCTGGAGAGTCAATGAGTCGATGCAATCAGCTGGTTTTCCTTAGATAGAAAACTTTGGATCAATCTGACTGGATGATCTGGTTGAACTGGAAAGGTCCTGATGACAGGTGTTGTAAATTGGCGCTATAGAAATAAACTGAATTGAATTAAAATCCTGAGAGTTGGTTTCTTTCATTAAAAAGACTTTGAAAAGTTATAATCTAATATCTTTTTGCTAAATGAAAATACACTGAATTTGATTTCATCTGAAATCAGAATTACCTCTGAGACTTTATTAAAGAAGGGAAATTGAAAAAGCTCCACTAAAAAGGGGACAAATTTAGGTCTTCTATAAATTATCCATTACATTTATCTAAATTTAAGCTTAAATGTTAAATTGTCTATAGTTGGACTCCAAAGTGCTTCACGCTGCGGTCATTATTCCATTAGTCCATCTACATACACATTCTCACACTGATGGTTAAATCTATAAATGTTGAATTTGATCAAAAGTCAAAACATTTTCATAATCTAATCATTAATAATAGATTACTAAGTTAAGAACTTTTAAACTGTTTTCTGTTCTTGTGAAGCACTTTGTGATGTTGATACCTGTGAAAGGTGATATAGATATATAGATATAGATGTTATACTTATTTAAAACAATTTATATTTTAGAATTTTTACTTTTTGGAGCAAAATTAAAAGTCTGTATCCAGAAATCAGCTAATTTAGCAGCAGCGCTAATGTAAAAGTCAGAAATAGTGATTGACAGAATGAAACTGTTCGTCAGGGAGGGAACCTTATGGAGGGAAGATTTAAAGGTTTCTCACTTTTTAGTTAAGTTATAATTATTTGTTGTTCATTTTAAAATGACTCGACAGTTCCAGGTGCTCAGCTGATTAACTTCACTTCAGTTCAGAAATGTTTGCAGGTTTTTCCATCAGTTTAATCGTCTAAATACGATTCATCGAAAATATTTCGTGTTCCTCCCTGAGTAAAATCCACAGACACAGCATTTGATTTTAAAGATCATATAAAGACTATACCTAGATTATTTTATAAATTATTGTTTTTAGCATTATCTTATCAGATTGATTTAATCTTGTTTACCCTAAATCAAGCGGTCTGTTCTGGAGCTGCAAGGCGGTCTATACAGAAATATATTTTCGAAATATAGATAAATCAAAATTTCTGATTTTAGCTTTTTTTTTAAGGAAAAATTGCATTAAAAATTCCACAAAAAAATCACACATAGTTTTAGATTTCCTGTCATTAGATAAAAATAGCATCTATGCATTTTGTATTTGCAACAGTTTGTTTTTCTTTTTTTAAATCATAAAGCTCAAAATAAAATGTTTATTCTTCAAACTTTAACATTTGATCAAGAATTCTGAATAGTCTTCATTCAAATTATCAGGTACTCGTTAATGTGCGTCTCTAAAGGAGTTTATTGAGTTTATCTTTTTTATTACCATAAAGCAGATTCATGTCAAGTTAACATGCATGTTTTTGTAGCAGAGGTCCAGGTTTCCTGGGGATCCTGCAAACTTTACTCTGAATGCAAAACCAAACCAGCAACCTTAAGCAAAAACCTCAAAGACGCTATGGAGAAACAGAAGAATGGGTTTGCCCAGAGTGCAGCTCAACCTGGAAAAACATCAAAATCTAGATAAGTCATCTTATCTAACTATCTTATTTTAAGATAAGATAATTAGATTAAAAAAACTTGGATGGCAAACTTTCTCATTTACCCAAATTAGTTCTAAATACACTTATGAATTTTTGCTTATTTCTAGATCTAGATTCTAGATTTTTCCAGTGCATACAGGAACAGCCTCTGCTGCTGAATTCAGGGATTTATTCTTTTCCCTTTAAATATCTCCACACCACAAAGCATAAATTGCAAAAACGATCCATCGATAAGTAAAAATGTCTTAAATTAAGTGTATTTAGCCTTAATTTGAGCAGGTAAATAAGATTATCTGTCAACGGAATTAGTATTTTTACTCTTAAAATAACATATTTAGACGATGCACTTGAAATAAAATTAAATTCTTATTTTTAATTTTTTGCCTCCTCAATCCAAGAACAAATGCACCTATTTTAAGGGAAAAAATGACTTATCTAGATTTAGGTTTTTGCAGTGTATGGGTAGTTTCTAATATTTTTTTCTGTGCTGCTTTCGGTGCAGATAAACCTAGATCCTGTTTTATATGATGACCTCCTGAGACAAAGTGTTATTAAAGCTTATGAAAGAAAGCATGAAGCAGAACGGAAACATGTCACATTTTAACAAATGGCCGATGCAGTCATTTTCTAAGTTTTATTAAACAAACGCAGCAACCTGTCACGTCCGAGGAGAGATCAATAATCCCACACCAGAGCCTAATGTCAGCTCAGAAACAGCAAGTTTTAGTTGTTTTTTTTAGGCTCCCTAACATTTTGGAAAGCCTACAAGTGGTTTTCATCTGGGTCATTTTTGCATAGCTTGGCATGGGGATTTTTCTCTCTTTATGGAGGCTGTGGATCTTGGAGCATTTCGCATGTGGAGAGAAAAGAACTTTTGTAGTGCGCATGATAAAACACCACATTCCCCTCTTTAATTGCTGTAACATAAGGAAGTCATGGTTTAACGCATGGTGTTCCGCTGCATAAAGACTGCAGATCCTTGTCATACATCTTCTTGCAGAGCATGTTGCATGCCAAACGGGCTCAGTCCTACGACAATCCTTGAGCACAGTTCTGTGTATTTCAACACTCCACAACAGCGCAGTATGCCAACGTACAATATATCAGGCTCTATTTCCCCTCTAATGCATGTAACATAGCAGTTTGTACAATTCTAATCAGTGCAGCGTAAATACATCACTGTCAACATCCAGCACTCTGCTGACTTGTTTCTTCTCTCAAGTTACGACCGTTGGAAGTCCTCTTAATTTTCCACAGCTTGCGAGTTACGGATGATATAAAATATTTTAAAAGGAGCAAAAGAGCAACTGTAGAAAGCGTCTCACAATCAGACTGAGTATGCGATGGTCTGTACTCAACTAAATGAGAACAGAGCTGTGCAAAGACCACGGTTTGACCTCCACTCTCCGCATTTATTTTCCCAACATATGTTGGCTATTTCGCCCGACTCTGGACTGTGAAACTGAGACGGGAGGTAGAGAGGTCTGTGGTGCATGTGAGCATGATCTAACTGGCTGTGAATACGGGGGGTTCGGAGCAGCGGTTAGCCGGCGGGGTGGAAATTCTGAAAACTGAATGACATGTTTGGGTGATCCCATGCAGATTTTTCTGAGCAGAGCCGCCGGACGGAGGTAACCTCCGGCCTTCGGGCTCCGAACCTCCAATCACTCCCAAACGTTCGTGAGCACGTTTGCACACGGCTTCAGGTAATTACACCCCCAATCCCCCAGTTGCATAAACACTGGTAAGGCGCAGCTGTTCTGCTGTGTCAGATATTAGCAGACAAGGTGACATGGCGGCCACCTGAGAGGTGAGGCCTCTGCGGCGCTGATGGGAAGCTACTGAAGCACAGCAGCAGATCTGCTCTCCTCCCACACCCTCCCAGTTTGCCCTCAATTCCCACCAGCTAAACTCAAAAAAATGATTCAAGCCTCTTTGCAGTGACACATGTCTTTCCATTGAACATACCTAAAGTAATTGGTTCCACAATTATTTAGTAATATTTAACTGATGTGACGCAATATGTATGAACATTTTATGTATGATGTGGGCTGCTCAGTGGAACAGTGGGTAGCACTGCTGCGGGTTCTGGGTTCGATTCCCAGCCCGGAGTCTTTCTGCATGGAGTTAGCATGTTCTCCCTGAGCATGGTGGGTTCTCTCTGGGTACTCCCGCTTCCTCCCACAGTCCAAAAACATGAATGTTAGGTTAACTGGCTTCTCTAGATTCTCCTTAGGTGTGAATGGTTTGTCCTGTTTGTCTCTGTGTTGCCCTACGATGGACTGGAGACCTGTCCAGGATGGACCCCGCCCCTCCCCCATAGACAGCTGGAGATGGACATCAGCACCCCTCACCACCTCGCTCAGGACAGAAAATACATGGATCCAAAGTAACGTAAAATTCTTCAGTTCACTATAAGGCCGCCTTGTGATATGAAAAGGATTATCTTTTTAATTTTAGGTAATTTTGCGATGATCATGAAAATTGGTCCTTGCTAAGATTCCTTCTTTTAATTTATTGGACCCCTTTTGCCAGAGAAGGAGCCGAGTGGCAGGTAGCTCTACGCATGTCTATATCTATAGAGGAGTTAGTTGTTGCCCAAGTCCACGCAGATAATAATAATAATAATAATAATAATAATAATAATAATAATTTCTCACTGGGTTATTTAAATGTTATCAGTTAGATGAACATAACATCATTCAATGCAGGGATCAGGTGCGGATTTAGGAAATGTGGGGGCCTAGGCAAAGACAGGCAGGGGCCCTCTGAATAGAGAAGACAACACATAAATACAGATAGAGAAATGTTAATAGAATAGACATCCATTATCTGTTCTAGGTTGTGTCCCTCTCTTCTTGTCCCTTTTCTTCTTGTTTTCCTCTCTATGTTTTGTACTCAGCTGACTTTTCATGCTGTCTCTAAAGGAATGAAAGATTTTTTCCAAGCACTAAGCTCACTTAGCTGATTGCTCCTTCCTGTGTTTCCAAAAAGGCCAAAGTAAATAACCCAGTCCTTCTTTTCACTGTAGACAAGCCATGATCTGCTTATCTGTTCTCCATTTTTCATTTGGATGAAATAATAGCTGCATGAATCATGACAGCAGACAAGATAGAGGAGAGCAGGAGGCGGGGTTACCAATCTACTTGCTCTGGAGAGCAGAGTTCGCTGCTTTTAGATGTTGTCTCCAAAGTCTCCAGTAGCAGAAAAAAGTCTCTAGATTTGGCGCTAGGAGCTTTTTAGAAATCAAAGTGCTAGAGGGGTCTGAAAAGTGGCTAAATATAGCGACTAAAGCGCTAAGTTGGCAACACTGCTCTTTGCATGGTTTGTTTTCAAATGGTTTGCTGCTGTCTGTTTGGACCTTTCTGAACATGTGCAGCAAATGGACTGATCCAATATGGTGGACACTGAGGGGGGGCTGAGACACACTTAATATTATCAGCGTTCTGATGACATTTTAGCCAAAGGATTTTAATCAAAAACATAATTAATGTGCACAAATAAGGAATATTTATATCAACCATACATGGAAACAGAGTTTTCTGGGGCCTATCTATACATTTCCTTTTCCTTTTCCTGTGGATTTGGTTTAGCTACCAAAAATGTATTGGATGGAAAAATTGCCATCAATTAAACTGATTTAATCCAATGAGTCATTTTCATGAGTGTAGCAGGTTGATCTTTAAGCATCAAATATTTTTCCCTTTCTGCTTTCTTCATTAAATCTAAAATGCTTCAAATTGTCATTGATATTTCAGTATATAACCAAATAAGTGAATGCAAACAGATTTATTTTATCTAGGATTTTGTTTTTCCAATCTACTGGCAGCGTGGTGAAAAAGTAATTACCCCCCCCAACATCAGCTAAACCATCAGTAACTGTTGAATCACTGTGGAGAAATGCAGACACTCTGTTTCTCCTCATTCCTGATTTTGAGTAAACCATTAAAAGTTAAATTTTGTTTTAGGGCGAGTCGGAGCTAGACTGGCCGGTCAGCTTCGGATCACCGCCCTCCTGCTTAACCCGACTGTGTCTGAGTGTAAGGTCGTGACCTGCTGTCCAGGATTTTCCGTTAGAGAGCAGAAATCATGGAAAAATCCTGAGTTCTACTTCCACATAATTCTGCAAAGTGAATAAAAATACTGCAAGTTGCCTGAACAGCGGGCTAATTTCCACTGCAGTGAGAATGCTCCAGGATATTGATGTGCTGCATATTAGACAGCGGACTGAATCAGGTGGTCTGTGTGCTGTAAATATTCTATTGTCACTCTGATGCCTCGGTCAATGGCTTTGTGTGGAGTAATTCAGTCTGCTGGTGATTCTGTCCCCTGTAGCCTCGGCCGACAAATGGTCTCACACACATCTGGACACACACACTGCAACAGAGAAAATGAGGGGAGGCGGTGAGGGCCACACTCACACACAGACCCACTTGGCCTCGGGTTTTTTCTCGCCGTCACAGATGATCAGGCCCAGTTTTGGCTTTAGCTCATCTGACCAACCCTTGGTCCTGGAGCCAAACTGTTAAAAGACATTAAGTCAGCACAGAGACGCGCCACTGCTTCCTCTCACTGCTAACCACAGGACACTAAAAGTGTGTGCATGTGTGCACGCCCGTCTCTGTGTGTGGAAGACGGAAACGGGTGGTTGCGGGCAACGGAGGAAAAAAAGTGCACACATGTGTATCCCAAATGAGGCTCTGCATGCGTGCAGGGCACTCTCCTTGGTGAGGTCAGATAAAGAGGGGCAGAATATCTGGAGCAAGGCTTTTCTGTCTCTCTTGGCACACCACATGCCTGTTGCAGCTCAGTGAGCAGACTGTGAAAAGCTTATGTAAATGACGAACCGCTCAGATGTGAAATCAGCTCTGTATTAAATTGTTTTGTTCCACTTGTCAGAGCTGATTAGTGGAAAAGCTCTCGAAAAAGCTGCACAGGTATTGTGTTGATTGTGTTGGTATAGGAGTGAGAGGAGAGAAGTCTATAGATCACCTCAGGAAAGAGCATCTGTGTAGGTAGCAGGGTGCAATTGCTCCGTGAAGTGTGATCAGTTATCCCCTGGCAGATTAGCTTAGTGGATTTTGAAGATGTTGGCCGGCCCTCATAGATGCACACTGATTGAAATCTGCCCCCGTACGCGTCCAGATCCTCTCCACCTGTCGGTTTAATAAGAGGCCAAATCAAAGGTCCCATTAGTCTGATATTAGAGCACTTTGTGAATATCAGAACTGTCATTTCTACAGAGCAGCCAAATTTTATTTACCATTTGGTTGTATTATAACCACAAACAACAAAGGGATTAATAGCAGAAAAGAAGCAATGCTTTTATAAATTAATAAATCTAAAAAAAATGTTGCTTCAACCTTTATTCACAACCGTCTTAAGTTAAGTCTCCATCAGCTTTATGAAAGAAAGGGACGTTCTTTGCAAAATGGCTAAAGCTCATTCCGATTGGACGAAGAATCCGATCTAAGCATTTCCAAACACGCCTCTTAATCAGATTGGATGTTGGTCTAAACTCTGACCCACTCCAAGAATTACTCACATGTAGCTTCCTGTCCAGTTAGAATATGATCTTACAGCATGATGCTGCCACCACCATGTTTGACAGCAAGCTAAGGCTTCTTTGGTTGAGTTTAACTCTGCAGGAGTCAGTTCTTCCAAAGGGTTGGTGTCCATCGATGGACGGATGTGTTGGATTTAGAATAATCAGCTGAGATTCTTTCAAATTTACAACCAATCTGTGAACTCTTATATCGTAAGCCGGGCGTACACTGTATGATTTTTTTGCCCTTTTCGGGCCGATTCTCCAGTCGTGTGAGATTTTTTCGATCGGGGTGACTTTCAGCCTGATGGTGCGTGGAGTAGTGTACAGGGGTTAACGAGGGCCGATCAGCCTCTAACGACCACCCCCCCATCAGAAATCTTAAGATCGGGAGAAAATCAAACATGTTTGAAACTCAGTCGGCCGTCGTAAGGTGGTCGTGGGCAAATCGCTCAGTGGGCAAACAAGGATTCTTTTTCTTCCTCTCAGAGGAAAACCCAGCAGTGAGTGAAATGTAGTTCTTTCTGTCAAACTGACAGGCCGTAGTAGCCATGTTTGCTCAGCCACGTCTTTGTCCAAAGACGTCGTCTCCTTTTCTTTTTAGGGCTTTCTGCACAAAATTGCCCAAATCTCCAAGGCAATGCGTTTTACTCTAGTGAGCTTCATGTTCCTCTGCTACTTCTAGACGAGTCCGAGTAGCGCCATCTCACTGCGGAGCGTACAGTGAGCAGGTAGATCACATCAGAGCATCGGGTTCCACAGTGTGAGAACAAACATGATGAGCTGTAGCTGCGTGCAACCATTGAACAAATTGCATAGTGTAACAGTCATGTTTTTGGTCTGTGGGAGGAAGCCAGAGTACCTGGAGAGAATCCACGCATGCTCAGGGAGAACATGCAAACTAGTGTTGCACCGATACCGATACCAGTATCGGACGGGGCCCCGATACTGCCCTAAAATGGTGGTATCGGTATCGGCGAGTACCAACAAGTAGAGCACCGATACCATTTTGAGAGCCATAAGTTTGTCACCCACTCCTGGTAGGCAATAAAAAGTTCTACTGGATTGACTTTGTATTAGATTTTTTCCTGACTCACAAAGGTAGGCAGCAGCTTGAAAAAGCCATGATGGCAATTATTTTACATTATTATGGTATCGGCATCGGCAAACTACATGCAGACAGACCCCGGGCTGGGAATTAAACCCGGAACCTTCTTGCTGCAAGGCACTACCGAGCTCCCATCACTATGCACTAGTGTTAGATAAATACTGAATTTACTCTATTAATCATGTTATTCCACCTCTCTCACAGTGTTAACTATTTAACACTTTCAAATACATTCATTTAACTTGATCAATTGTGATCCACTTTAAAAGTGTTGAATTTATCCACTGGAAGTGGAATAATACCAACTTTGTTGTCTTGGTTCAGGGTTATTTTTCTCCTCCTATAAGATATCCCTTAAATGGCTTTAAGCTTAAAACGGTAATTTTTATGGTTTTCTCTTGGATTTTCTCTTAATACTCTGAATAAAGGCGAGGTTGTCCCACCCTGATTATTGACCTCTGCAACTCTTTCTTTTTCTATTTCCCAGCTAACTGGATTAATGTGTGTAAATCTATTGGTTAATATTCTAATTGAGGTGCGTAGTTGGAACATTTTAAAATGTTGCAACCATACCATGCCTTGCAAAAAGCATGTTTTAGCAGAGCACTAAAGAATCACATTTTGCAACTGAGAATAGTTAGAAACCCAGCATATGGACGTTTGATCAAAGGACGTAAAACATTGGAAATGTGGTATTTTACGTCTTTGGTTTTGTGCCTTGGAAAATTATTTAGCAACACAAGGATCATATTTCAGATCTTAACAGTGCATTTAGAATCTAATCACCATAAAAGTTCCAGCATCTTTAAGTGCAGTGAAAGAAAAAAAAAAAACATTTTTTCTCCCCAAGCTTGAGTCTTATCTTTGCAGTTGGCTCACACTTAACATGCCTTGACCAGCAACCGTGAAACGACTACATTAGGCAATCATGGCGCTAAGGTAAACATGCTTTTTGTTGCAGCTGACAGGCGGTGATTGTTATTATAAGCTTCTTTAGAGCATTACAGGAAGTATCTCTGTAGAAATCTGTCCAAGGAAAAAAAACACTTGTTCTGAGCCACATGAGGAAGCGAGACGTTCTCTGGGTTAAGGGTTGAAGTTGGTCGTTATCTACTTGGTGAAGTTGGGGAAAATATTTCCAGACGCACTTTGAAAATATTTTGCCAAATGATTTTACAGAATCTGGCCCATCCTAAAGTTCTGGTAGCAGGAAGTTTATGACAATTTGTCCTAAAGTGGATATATTGACCTTAAATGTTGAAATCTGAAACGTTTTACTGGTGAAAATGTTACATTAAGTAAAGAGGAGCTTGCTGTGATCTGTGATCATTCTGTCTGACTTTTGACAAGTTTGAACTTTTCTTTTCTCCAACTGCATGTTAATGTGGGTAATCAGAACTAATAACATGTACACGAGTCATTTCTTTCTTAAAATAAGTGCATTTGCCCATGGATTAAGGTAGTAAAAGAGACATCTTGCCAATGGAACAAGGCAATTTACACTTAGAATAAGAAAAGAGAATAGCATTGTTTAATTTCAAGTGCATATTATCTAATTATCTTATTTATCAGAGTAAAAATACTCATTCCATTGGCAAACTATCTCATTTACCTACTCAAATTAAGTACACTTCATTTAAGACATTTTTACTTATTTCTAGATCGTTTTGCCAGTGTAATGTCATGTTTTATATATTTTAAACAGAAAATAATAAATTCATAATTTTCCGTCTTAACTGATGTGATAAACTGAACATTAAAGTTATAATAAACAACATTCTTGCTGCCATTTCGATACAAAGACTCTGTATCATTCAGGATACTTCAGCCTCTTGTTGTTCTGCTCTGTTTCTACTTTGTTTAGGACTGAAAAACAATCATTATTTAATTATCGGATTAATTGATTATTGAAATAATCGTCAACTAATTCAGTAGTCGATCAATTGTTAACTGAAGTACAGAGACTCTAAAATGTGTCTTTAGCTGACAGAGCGAACTACTAAGAACAGGAATTATATGCAAATTGTAAAAAGATATATTTTGCATTTTGCAATTAAGATAAAAAAAATAAAAATTGTCTGATAATTTTCTCTATTCAGAACTGCTGAAGTGGAAAGATTTTAGTTTCATCTATTTAATTTCATAAAAGAACTTCTTTAAGGAACCTTATGAACAGAATAGAATAGAATAGAATAGAATAAAATAGAATAGAATAGAATATCCCTTTTATTGTCCCTCAATAGGTAAATTCTGGTGTTTAAAGCAGCAAAAAGATTATAGATAAAATGGTCATACAAATGTGGACCTTAGAAAAATGTATAAGAATAACATAATAGTGAAAAGTTAAAAGATTAACAATAAAATGCTGTAAAGTGTTTTAACAATATAAATACTGTGTACCTAGAGAATAAAAAGAAATAACAAATATACAGCTATGGACATCTTTACAGTAATGGATATTTTACAATATCGAATATCAGTTATGCCTCGATTCGCCATGGTTTGGATCAATATCTGGGCCAAATCCAGCAGAGATGAAAGGCAGCACCAATGTGTTCAGGAATGGAATTAATAAGAGCAAAGATAGAGTGAACCATATCCACCCCCAGATTATAATCCTGTTTCATTTAGATTGACCATAGTCTGATCCGTTTCTCAGCCTGAATGCACCCAAAGCTTTGACTGAATCTGTCTCACCCTGCAGAAGTAGAGCAAACCTGGCCTTTGGTGCCAGCAGACCGTAGCCAAGCAGGCCGACACACAGACAGGCCAACCCACATTACTGGATACAAAACAAATAGTTTGAAGAACACAAACGCTCACACTGAGCCTGGTTCTGCTGGAGGTTTCTTCCTGTTCAAAGGGAGTTTTTCCTCTCCACTGTCGCTACAAGCATGCTTAGTGTGAGGGATTGCTGAAGAGTCAATGAGTCGATGCAATCAGCTGGTTTTCCTTAGATAGAAAACTTTGAATCAATCTGACTGGATGATCTGGTGAACTGGAAAGTGACCTGAGATGACATGATGTGAATTGGAGCTATAGAAATAAACTGAATAGAATTGAATTGAATCTGGTATCGCTGAACTGCTTTCCCATGTCTGGCCTCCCCCCCCAATCTCTGTCCCCGTTATTTAACCGTTTGGTGTACGCTGGGGAATGTGGACCTTAGGAAAATGTATAAGAATAACATAATAGTGAAGAGTTAAAAGTTAAAAATTAAATACTGTAAAGTGTTTTAACAATAATAAACTGGAGAATAAATAACCAATATGCAGCTATGGACATTTTTACAGTAATTTGAAAATAGCAGCAACATCAGAGATGTGCAGAATGACAGCAGCAGGTTATTTAACTGACTAAGGTAGAAACTGAGCAGAATCAGCATGAATGGAAGAACTGGTTGAGGTTGTTGGGAACAGTGGTGCTATCCAAATAGTAATCAGTTCAATGAAAAATAATAAATGGATTAACTACTTAACTAAATAAATGTTAGCTGCAGCCCTACAACTGATAATAGCTGGTAATTAGTGTGGTTATCTGCACAGGTAACCAACTAATTCACATTCACACCACAAAAGTTAAAACATGACAAGAGCAATGAGATGCAATAGTTTAGTTTTCACATCAGTGTCTGTTTATTAGTGCTGGAAATATTTCCAAACAAGAACCTAATTAGTTGCTGTGGATTTGGACGTTAACAGAACCTTTTTTAAATTATATCACTTTTATTTTGCTGGGCTGTCCAGTGAATGCTCTTTCCCATTGTTGGTTTTGCAATAAACACATCAACCACAAACCTTGTTCATTCACATCACACAAGCTAATCTAGTAAGATCACAGGACGTCTGCGCCTTCAAAGCACGCAGCCTTCAAACTCCATTATTCATGTCTGTGGTTATAGATAGCAAAGTATGAATGTGTGACATCAATCAGTTTTGACGTACCACAGTCAAACTTCTATTTCCAAAGCCCACTGGATGCTGTCAGGGATGGTAGATCAAATGATCACAGAGGCTGCTAATAGCACATACTTGATGATTCTCCAGCTGTATCTAAATGCAGGAAAGCTTTTAAGGAAATATCAGAAGTTTCTATTACCATGATCAAAATAATCGTATTTTGACAAAGAAGTTACTGTTTCTTACTGGCTGAAGTGGTTACAAAGTGATCCACTTTCAAATGCCTTAACTGGGAAATTGAAGACTAATACACTGATGTTAATGAAGGATTAAAAGAAAAAAAATCTGCCCAACATCAAGCATTACTGTGAAGCCTAGCTGAAGGCCCTGGACCAGCCTGGCACGTCTGCGTGGTCCAGGTTGAGCTGTAGGCATCATTAATTTAGGACTGCTGTGATCAAATCAGTTTGAAGGAGGAAGGACCTTCAGCTGAACCTTCTAAGCTCAATGGACAGAATTGCCTCTTTCCCAGTGATAACAGCGGGTGTTAGGATCCGGGGCCTTGCCCACCAGAGGGCGCCGTGGATCTATTCCTGGGGAGCTTGGGTTCAGCGTTGACAGCTGTTCCCAATCAGCTGATTAGGAGCTTTCCCTATATTAGCTGTAGAGGAGCTCCACTCGGAGCTGGATCGTTGTGTTTCCTGTGCCACCATGCCTGTCTGAACCTTGAACCTGCAGAATCCTGTTCGTTCCAATAAATATTGGACTTTTAATCCTCCCTCTGAGTCTGTGAGTTCTGCATTTGGGCTAGTAAAACCAGCGCATCATGACAGCGGGTTAACGCGCAGTTTTCAAACATGGGTCGACTCGCTAACAATCAGCATCTGGCTCCCTTCCCATTGGCTAATAGAGCTGGTCTAACCCCTCACTGACGGCTGCGTGGTCTCTAACGCCCTGCCTTTGTGTGTCTGGTGACATCATCACACTGGGTTAGCGTTGATGATGTCACCAGTGTGACAGAAATCAGGGAAGTAAACAATGGAGAGCAACATGTAATGAAGCCAGGACGTAGTCAGTCACCAGAGCTGCTCCATGTTTATCAAGTGTAACTTACACACTGCTGCGGGCATGTTTTACGTCTGCAGCAGTGTGTCGCAGTGAGCTTGTCGTAGATATTTTTGATTTATGCCCAATATTGAAGCGTGGTCTGTGCTACGTTATTCCACGCCACAACGCCAGAGGGCCAATCAGGAACTAGCTGTGGGTCTAGATACGGAAGTGGGGGCAAGTTTGCGACAACGGAAGGACATGAGGGCCAAAAAGAGCGGGGATCCAGGTGGAAAAAGGGTCCCAGCGTTCTCGCGCACCTCGCTCTTCTAGCTGCTCCATCTTCACCAGTCATTTTCCACAATAGCGGTCAGACAAACAAAACAAGCAGGTATGGAACCAAACAGGAAACACGCATAGTGTAGAGCGGATTTGACCAATCAGGGGCCTCCTGTCCACGGCACTGTCTGCGGTCACCCACAATTTTGGAGAAATGTACCAGAGTGTCTGCGGTAGGGGGCGGGGCATGTCTGTTTAAACTGCGACACACGCAGACAACCTGGTTTCTGAACATAGATCAGCCTTTAGATTTAGACAACTTTACTGTCATTTTGTACAAACAGAGTGTATACAAAGCGTAATTTCATTTTGTTTAGCTTTCATGACATTTCCATTTCTTAAAGTGCAGCAGTGATCATATGTTAAAAGTGTGGGAGAAAAAGAAAACATGGTGCAAATAAAAAAATACATTGATATGGAAGTTCAGAGCATTAATATATATGTTGCAAATACTGTATGCAGGATTTTGGTTTGCTGTTATCAGTGTGATGCAGAGTCTGTGATTTAGAGCTACCTTCTATGATTTAAAAATCATAGAAGGTAGCTTCAGCAATTTTTTAGATAGGATCATAGTGTTTTTTTATCTGCTAGCTCCAGAGGTTCAAGTGGCTTTTATGCCTCATATGAAGACTTCATTCTTTAAAAAAAAAGTTACGGTCAGGTTGTGTGGAGGTTTTTAGAGGACCCAAATGCAGAAATGGAAGCTAAGGTTGTTTCTTGCTGATTTAATGAGTGGTGGCAACAGAAGCATAAATCCAGAAATAACTAATGAAGGAAAACAGGAACACAGAGATTAGGGAGAGATTGAAGATAATCCAGCCACCAGTAACTGCAGAGGTGGAGTTTATATGCCAAACAGAACAAAGAATGGAGCAATCAACTGATTGGGAGCAGGTGTGGACAGAAGGATCTAGAAGGGAGCTAGGAGAAGGATACTGACACAAGGGGGCAGCAGAGAGTAAAGAAGAATGTATAACTCAGTGCAACCAGAATTAACTAGAATAACACAAAATGGAAATGAAACCAATTACCTAGAAACCACAGAATGAAATAAATCAAAGTGTGACTGAAAACTCAAAAAGAAAAAACACAACCAAAAGAATCATGACAGGAACCATTTTCCTGTTCTTTTCTGTTTTTGTTCTGCCCCCCTGAAGAAAAAAAAACACAATAAAGTGTTTTTAATTTTAAGATTCTTTAGAGATATTTATAGAAATATAGAAATTTATAGAATATATACTTGATTCTTACAATATTGTCCCAAACATGTATATTATAAGCTGATACATGGTTAAACGTTGCTGCGCTTTAAAAAATGAAAATGTCTTAAAGGGGAACGCCGGGTTTTTTCCATTGGTCCTTGATTTTCCGTTATTCCATCATGTTCTACTCACCCATATGAGTTTAGTGTCATTTGGAGCCGTTCTGAGGATATTCCGTTAGGTTATATCCAGTAACGTCTTCCTATGGGCAACGAGTTGAAGGCACAAACTAAACTGTTCATCATTTATTCTTTATGGTACGCCTGCATTCAGAACATGGAGGCCAATCACTGTAGCCTGACGTAGTCCGACTCAATTCTAGTCAGAATGAGTCTGATGCTGCTCCATAGAGCTGTGATTATGGGGCGTGTTTCAAACGAACCAGGAAAAAAATGCCTCAATTGGATAGACCTACAACCAATAAGAGCAACGGAGTGCGTGACGTATGTTAAGCCACGCATAGTAGTTTTTAACAAAAATCTGTTCCTCTTTTAAAATTAATTTGCTGTCGATATCTTCTAGAACAGACCTAATAGCAGAATCTACTCACCTCAACTCTCCGGCGGCAGCCATTGTTCTTGTCACTCAAGCGCGCTTTGGTCACGTGGTTGATTACGTTACTGTTGATCATCTGTCCATTATCGTATAAAGCCCGCCCTGACAATTTGATTGGCCCGCCAGATATTGTGCGAGCATACTCGCGCTACTATTGAGCAATGTCAGACCGAACTTCCCGACCTCAAACGTTGTGGGCGGGACTAAGTTCAGAATGGCACCCAGGCTACAATCACTGTCCCCCAGACAGCCACGGTTAGATTTTTAAAAACAAAGCGGTGCGTGTATGACGTCATCCGTACGGCTACTGTTCATTCTTCCTGTCTGCTGAACTGCTGCTAGTTTTCCTCACATGCCTGGAAGATGTCTAGTGCTGCTACCACAGATGATCTCGCTCTCCTAATGGAATTGAACGATTCAGATTAGCTAGCATGAATAAAAGGGGTAGAGCGTAGCCGCCTGTGGCCCGGGCTGCCTGTCACAACTCCAGTCCGCCACGCTAATGACGTCATACACGCACCGCTTTGTTTTAAAAGATATAAATATAAAAAATGTAACGGCGGATGTCTGGGGGACAGTGATTGGCCTCCATGTTCTGAATGCTGGCGTACCATAAAGAATAAATGATGAACAGTTTAGTTTGTGCCTTCAACTCGTTGCCCATAGGAAGACGTTACTGGATATAACCTAACGGAATATCTTCAGAACGGCTCCAAATGACGCTAAACTCAGATGGGTGAGTAGAACATGATGGAATAACGGAAAATCCAGGGACCAATGGAAAAAAAACGGTGTTCCACTTTAAGAGCTGTACTGAACGAAATTTCATTTTGTATACACTCTGTACAAAATGACTGTCTAAGTCTAATGTGGCTGTTTGAAGGTTTAGATTGTGTGTCATTTCCTCCAAAGAAGAGTAGAATATGTTTTTGAAAGTCTTAAATCTCGACCTAATCAAGGACGGAACGGTTCTTAGCATTGGATCAGTTTTCAAACGTTAAGCGGGGTTTTAATTACTCCACTGTATTTGTTTTACATGTGAAACCTGGCTGTTGACTTGAGCTGTTTTTAGCTTAAAAAATACTGCACTTAAGCTAGAGAGAGCAAGCTAAGATTAGCACGAATGCCAGCAAACTGAACCACATGTAAAAACAGAAGAGAGATTTATCAAGTGTCTGAACATAACATGTTTACTAAATATCTAAGAATAATGACCTGGCTTCTGATTTTCCCTTTTGATCATCTCAGCTCATCTGGCCTTTAGTTCTGGGTCTTTGCTCAAGAAACAATCAGCTTGTGATCATTTCAAAACCCAAGTAAAGATTTTGGTGGAAAATGTCCTCCTTTAATCTGAACCATGCAACGCTCAGATTTTACGTTCCTTCCTCCTATTAAAGAGCCATCAGTAATCAAGTGGTGCTATGAAGCTAGCTCCACGGGCTCCAGAGGTACCACCACAGCAGCTGCATCCCTGCACCGAGGAGTTCTGTTTCACACTTAAACAGATTTAATTTGCCTAATCTACTGTTTACCTCAGACCACAGAGGAAATGGAGAAGAGCCAGCGCTGAAATAATCTGTCAGCTCGTTGGGAAAAAGCCTCTAGGGTTTTTAGGTTCTGTGTACTTATGGTCGAAATGCTCCTAATATCCAATAACATTGCCACTGTTGAGAAAGGGCAGAGGTCAAAAGTGAATTTCTGCTCCGGATCTCTTATCAGGCAGAACTAATTCGAAAAGTAAGAACTGAGAGGGAGAAAAGGCTGTTTCACTGTGGAGGCGAAGGATTGTTTAGGTTCATTTGACAGCAGTTGAGCAGCGGTCTTAGCTGCCTGCATTCTGGGTATCCAGTGCAAAGCAGCGGTAGGGTGGCCATTTCTATAACACCAAAAAGGAGGACATTGTGCGGCATATCAATTACTAAGGTGTACATAAGAATCGGGTAAAGTCACATTTATAGTACAATTCTTAGTAGTTTAAAGATGATGCTTGTGTAGTTGAATAGAACAAAATATTAAAGAGATGTAAAAAAAGAATTGGTTCCCAGCATTTGTATTTATTTAATACATTGTGGTGTTTAAAAAGTGACTATTTTTTGACACGATTAATTTGAGCAGAACTGCTGCAATTGATCATAAAGCAGTTGTTTGGAAAAGAAGCTTGAGGCGGAGAGAGAGCTAGAGAATAGGACAATACAAATGTCAAAAAGTGGCTGGAAAAGAGGAATTCGTGACATGGCTGCAGCCTGTCGAGAGTAAAGATGATTTCACCATGTTATCTATCTATCTATCTATCTATATCTATATATATCTATATATATATATATATATATCTATATAGATATATATATATATATATATATATATATATATATATATATATATATATATATATATACACAAACTTGAGTCATGGAACTGTGCTTACAGCTCCTTATTTCATGTATACTAATAACTTGTGTACATGATACTTGTTGATGAAATTAAAATTATTTCTAATAGCATTAAAAGAGCATTAAATTAGAGTTCCTCATTCCGGTATAAACCCTGTGAACGTTTAATTTAATATGACATATTAAAAAAAATCCCCATCATCATCCAGCAGATGTTCAGTTTCTGCCCAAATATTTTCTCTTTCTGCTGTGGATTTTTGTAACAGGAATAAACAGGATCATCCATAGTTTGTATGAACTACAGGTGCTGGTCATAAAATTAGAATATCATGAAAAAGTAGATTGATTTCAGTAATTCCATTTAAAAAGTGAAACTTGTATATTATATTCATACATTACATACAAACTCATATATTTCAGATGTTTATTTTGTTTAATTTTGATGATTACAAATGACAACAAATGAAAATCTCAAATTCATCATATCAGAAAATTAGAATATTACTGAAGACCAATAAAAACAAAGGATTTATAGAAATGTTGGCCAACTGAAAAGTATGAACATGAAAAGTATGAGCATGTACAGCACTCAGTATTTAGTTGGGCCTCCTTTGGCCTGTATTACTGCAGCAATGCGGCGTGGCATGGAGTCGATCAGTCTGTGGCACTGCTCAGGTGTTATGATAGCCCAGGTTGCTCTAATAGTGGCTTTTAGCTCTTCTGAATTGTTGGGTCTGGTGTATTGCATCTTCTTCTTCACAATACCCCATAGATTTTCTATGGGGTTAAGGTCAGGAGAGTTTGCTGGCCAATTAAGAACAGGGATACCATGGTCCTTCAACCAGGTACTGGTAGCTTTGGCACTGTGTGCAGGTGCCAAGTCCTGTTGGAAAATGAAATCTGCATCTCCAAAAAGTTGGTCAGCTGCAGGAAGCATGAAGTGCTCTAAAACTTCCTGGTATGTGGCTGCGTTGACCCTGGACCTCAGAAAACACAATGGACCAACACCAGCAGATGACATGGCACCCCAAACCATCACTGACTGTGGAAACTTTACACTGGACTTCAAGCAACGTGGATGAAGTGCCTCTCTTCTTTTCCTCCAGACTCTGGGACCTTGATTTCCAAAGGAAATGCAAAATTTACTTTCATCAGAGAACATGACTTTGGACCACTCACCAGCAGTCCAGTCCTGTTTCTCTTTAGCCCAGGCAAGACGCTTCTGACGCTGTCTGTGGTTCAAGAGTGGCTTGACACAAGGAATGCGACAGCAGAAACCCATGTCTTTCATACGTCTGTGTGTGGTGGTTCTTGAAGCACTCACTCCAGCTGCAGTCCACTCTTTGTGAATCTCCCCCACATTTTTGAATGGGTTTTGTTTCACAATCCTCTCCAGGGTGCGGTTATCTCTCTTGCTTGTACACTTTTTTCGACCACATCTTTTCCTTCCCTTCGCCTCTCTATTAATGTGCTTGGACACTGAGCTCTGTGAACAGCCAGCCTCTTTAGCGATGACCTTTTGTGTCTTGCCCTCCTTGTGCAAGGTGTCGATGGTCGTCTTTTGGACAACTGTCAAGTCAGCAGTCTTCCCCATGATTGTGTAGCCTATAGAACTAGACTGAAAGACCATTTAAAGGCTTTTGCAGGTGGTTTGAGTTAATTAGCTGATTAGAGTGTGGCACCAGGGGCCATCAATTTTGAACCTTTTCACAATATTCTAATTTTCTGATATGATGAATTTGAGATTTTCATTTGTTGTCATTTGTAATCATCAAAATTAAACAAAATAAACATCTGAAATATATGAGTTTGTATGTAATGTATGAATATAATATACAAGTTTCACTTTTTAAATGGAATTACTGAAATCAATCTACTTTTTCATGATATTCTAATTTTATGACCAGCACCTGTATGTTTGTTCTCCGCTTCCAAACTCATCATCTCTTCATCCATTCCTGCAATAAGAATTTTTTGGTCTGTTGAAGCACCAATAGTCTGCATCCAGTTATTTAATTAATTGCTCTTAATTTTGGGAATATATACGAACTATGCTCTAATTTCTAGTAACCGACCTGTTTTTACTATAATTTAATTTGACAAACCGGGTCTTCACTACATTCTTTATCCTGTTTGGTGCGATTGCAATTGCGGGTCTTGATCTGGACTGACGGGAGCGGAGACAAAAAGAGCTCAGTTCCGTATTTTGACGGTGAAAGACGGAGAAGACGTACGTGGACAGAGACGTGCGGAGGAGTAGCGGAGGATGTGGAACAGCTCTCATTGATTTACATGACAGACAAGTACTTCGCACGACGTACTTGAGCGGAGCGGAGCACTGACAGAGTATGTGGAATCTGGGTGTAAAGGAGGGCAAATACACGTCCGGCTGGATGCGGCGCCGGACGCCGGACAGTGCAATGAAAATCCGGACTGTCCGCCCTAAAGCCGGACATCTGGCCACCCTAAGCAGCGGCCTCTGTCTTTCTCACCCACAGTGAACAGAAATTACATTATCTATCTAAAGTATTTGTTTTACAGTTGAATTTAAGGAAGGGGCATGATGTTATAACACCCCAACACAAATGGAGCAGTTATGGTTTAGAGGTGGTATCTGGGTAACCTGACAACAGCCAGATGCATGTCTCGCTCCGCCTAGCTCCACTCACATACATCTGGGAACCCGCCATAGAAATTGGCTTTACTGAAGGCTGGGCCTTATCAAAACTCCTTGCATATGATTGGATAAGCCACTTGTCTGTCATCTTTATTGACGTGCTATTTCAGCCACTCACACCGAAGCTAACCCGTGACGCTGTGAGAGGAGGAGCCATTTGGTAGATCAAGCTCTTGCCAAATCCGGTCGGGAGAAGGGCGAAAACATCGTTTCCACCAACAAAAGCCTTCAAAGCCGTTCTCTGATGTTCTTTTAATGAAACAATATCAGATAGATTGGACAACACAGAAGAAATAGCAGCATCAATGCTAACGCTTGCTTCCTCAATGCGAGCCGCCATTGTTGTTGGAATCTCACACTCGCTTCTCCACTCCAGGAAACACCCGCCCTGCGTCCTGATTGGACAGACCATAAATTCGGTTGGGGAAATCACTTTCAATGAGCGGTTTCCCAGATGTATGTGAGTGGAGCTAGGCGGAGCGAGACATGCATCTGGCTGTTGTCAGGTTAGTATCTGGGTGCAACAATGCAAGACTGTCCCTCTTTCATAAACTGAAATAAAGGCCCATTTTTTCCTCTAACAAAGAATTATGATCCTTAATCAAGTTTCAGGAATATGTGACCCTCAGAGGTCATGAGAATGACTGCATGTGATCTACTAGAATGGTGTCTGTTGTTATGGAACTGGCATTATTGCACAAATGTTGTATTTTAGACCCAATGGTGACTTATTTGGGTTTATGTGCACAACCCGGTGACTCCGTTAAATCAACCAGCACAGATAAAATCTGTTTACCTGAGATGATTTGTTTTAGCAGCGGAGATGTCAAAAGTATTGGAATTCAGCTGTATTTACGTCTAAGATATCCCAACATATTTTTTTTAAATGCGTGGTTAATTGTAAAAATATACTTACATTTGTGCAGTTCTTTTCAACGGCCGGACGACATTTTTTCCTTTCACTGAATGAGTTCTGGGAAGCCACTCCCTTCCGAAATCAGCTCCCGACCTTCCTCGCTCTGCAGGGATCACTTTAAGGGTGTGAGGGCACTTCCCCCTAGCTCCTATAACTATTGGGACACAATAACCTTTCACATGAATGTGCAAAACCGGGTGCTAAGGACCAAAGCGAGTGCAAGTGAGAGAAATGGGACTAGGCCTTAATCTTTATTACTCAAGTAAAGCATCAACTTGAGCTTTTTACTCCAGTAAAAGTAGGATTTTTAAAACTGCTTAAAGTATAAACGTGAAATTAATGCAGGAAAATGTTAAGGACAGAAGCTTTACTGCACTACCCTATTAAAGGGACACTTTCCTACAATTCTGGATGATAACTTCCTTAGAGTAAATGACCCAATTTCTAATTTTGCTACAAAGAAATATTACAATGTGAAATTGCTATAAGCTATTATTTTTACCTCTAGTTTTGTTGTGAAACTATAATGCTTTACATTTTACCTTGTTTTGAGGGACTTTATTTTAAACTATGTGCCCGGGTTTTAGTTAGTGACTACCGTTAGATACAGAGAAGAAGAGACTGAGATTGAAACGTAACAAAAGAAAGAAAAATATGTGACAAGCCAAAAAAAAATCATTTTCCTCTCTTTCTACAGCACTGATGGCTTAAGGTAGACAATATAATATTTACTCTCTGACATGTAGGAGGATGGCTGACAAACCCGCATAACCAGACGAAGAACGTCGCACACGATTAGGTGAAAACAAACACTACACACGATCGCCACTGATAATATTGTCTACCAGCTAACCGTATGCTAAGGAGAGTGACCAAGGAAAAAACTAACTAAAAAATGAAAAAAGACAAAACGAAAAGAAAAAACAGTTAGAACACCTCTCACCATTGAACAATGGGACCAAAGACAGCAAGACACGGTCGGATTAACAAAAAACAAAACATAACCAACGTAAAATCTCTAAGAAACACCTGGTCCTTCAACCAGGTACTGGTAGCTTTGGCACTGTGTGCAGGTGCCAAGTCCTGTTGGAAAATGAAATCTGCATCTCCAAAAAGTTGGTCAGCTGCAGGAAGCATGAAGTGCTCTAAAACTTCCTGGTATGTGGCTGCGTTGACCCTGGACCTCAGAAAACACAATGGACCAACACCAGCAGATGACATGGCACCCCAAACCATCACTGACTGTGGAAACTTTACACTGGACTTCAAGCAACGTGGATGAAGTGCCTCTCTTCTTTTCCTCCAGACTCTGGGACCTTGATTTCCAAAGGAAATGCAAAATTTACTTTCATCAGAGAACATGACTTTGGACCACTCACCAGCAGTCCAGTCCTGTTTCTCTTTAGCCCAGGCAAGACGCTTCTGACGCTGTCTGTGGTTCAAGAGTGGCTTGACACAAGGAATGCGACAGCAGAAACCCATGTCTTTCATACGTCTGTGTGTGGTGGTTCTTGAAGCACTCACTCCAGCTGCAGTCCACTCTTTGTGAATCTCCCCCACATTTTTGAATGGGTTTTGTTTCACAATCCTCTCCAGGGTGCGGTTATCTCTCTTGCTTGTACACTTTTTTCGACCACATCTTTTCCTTCCCTTCGCCTCTCTATTAATGTGCTTGGACACTGAGCTCTGTGAACAGCCAGCCTCTTTAGCGATGACCTTTTGTGTCTTGCCCTCCTTGTGCAAGGTGTCGATGGTCGTCTTTTGGACAACTGTCAAGTCAGCAGTCTTCCCCATGATTGTGTAGCCTATAGAACTAGACTGAAAGACCATTTAAAGGCTTTTGCAGGTGGTTTGAGTTAATTAGCTGATTAGAGTGTGGCACCAGGGGCCATCAATTTTGAACCTTTTCACAATATTCTAATTTTCTGATATGATGAATTTGAGATTTTCATTTGTTGTCATTTGTAATCATCAAAATTAAACAAAATAAACATCTGAAATATATGAGTTTGTATGTAATGTATGAATATAATATACAAGTTTCACTTTTTAAATGGAATTACTGAAATCAATCTACTTTTTCATGATATTCTAATTTTATGACCAGCACCTGTAGGCTTAGACTTTTGGAGGACATAGGGACCCCTTTTTCATCATTCTGCTTCATTCTCTCTCTGTTCTCCTATTCTGCAGAATCTGTTAGTTCAATCTCTAACCTTCTGCTCTCTCTGCTTTTCCTCAGAGTAGCTTTGCCTCGTCTGTTCCTGTTTGGCTGTGACGTCATCCAGGAAAGAAACATCAGCTGTGCTGCTTCCATCAACACCCTTGTTTATAGATGTTGGAGATCAGCCTGTTTTCCAGTGTAGTCCTGTTTCTCTGACTGTGACTAACTGGATGTGCTCTCTTCATCCTCTGGCATGGGAGCTGCCTTGGAGCTCGTCTGCCTGGCTGTGTGTTTCCTGGACGGGGCCGCCTTTTACAGCTGCTTTTTGTATCTCTGCTTCTGTCTCCTTGAACCCCAGTGGGCCTCAGCAGATGGCCGCTCACACTGAGCCTGGTTCTGTTGGAGGTTTCTTCCTGTTCAAAGGGAGTTTTTCCTCTCCACTGTCGCTACAAGCATGCTTAGTGTGAGGGATTGCTGAAGAGTCAATGAGTCGATGCAATCAGCTGGTTTTCCTTAGATAGAAAACTTTGTATCAATTTGACTGTATGATCTGGTTGAACTGTAAAGTGCCTTGAGATGACATGTGTTGTGAATTTGGCGCTATATAAATAAACTGAATTGAATTGAATTGAGTTGGAAAAATGTAACTTTAGCTGCTGGACGCGCCTCATACACCAATGAGAGAAGCTGATCTGGGAGCTGGCAGGGAGTCAGACACAGCACTGCTGATGCAGAGCGCTATGATCACTCCTCTGAAACAGTTTATTAACGCCTAAATTAACTTCAAATGTAGAAACCTGCCGGCAGAATATGTTGGATTTTATTATCCTGCTGCCTGCAGTTTGTAGCACAGACCTGAAAAACGCTAACATCTACTTCCAGCCGCCACCAACAGGAGGGGAAAACCCCCAAGAGGCGAGCGGGCCTGAGGCAGCTGCTGCTGGGGATTCCCAGTGACAGCGCAGCGCCGGTATGTGGGGGTCTGAGCGGCTCCCACAGAGAAATAATCTTTGAAGGCAGGATGGTAATCTGGATGAACTGACTGCACAGACCATGTTTTCAGGAGGACTTTCTCACTTCAACATAGATTCTAACTACTTTTTACCCGCTGATCACAGCTAATATAGCTGCCATTATTCCAGGGAAAGGTTAGCTCCGCCCAACGCACAGCTAGAGCTTAGTTTTATAACTAATGGTAACAGTGTCAAATTTAACTTTCTCTTCATCTTGAATAACTATGCATTTTGGTATGTGGTGAACAACAAGTTTGGGCAGCACAGAGTCAAAGCAAAAAAAAATCAACTATCTGGATTTATTTATTTTTTTAATACCAACAGGCCATACATTAAATTGGCTTAAATAAAACAAAACTATTTTTAAAATATAAAGGGTAGAAGGAAAAAGTTGTCTAAAAAAGAATTATTCCAGTAAAGTATAGATAGCCAAGATTTCTACTTAGGTAAAGAAACTAAGTATTTGTAGTTTGTCACTTGATGCCTCTGATGAACAGATTACCTAATCTTTTCTTTCACATCTAAGTTTCTGGATCAGACACTGAAGTTTAGTGACTTCTTGGATCATATTGGTTACAGGATGTTACACTAGTAGCCATTCAAACTTTACAACTTTACTTGGCTGGTTGTAGGCTGGTCCTTGGCTGGTTGTTGGTTGGTCCTTGGCTGGTCTTTGGCTGGTTGTTGGCTGGCCCTTGGCTGGCCCTTGGCTGGTCCTTGGGTGGTTCTTGGCTGGTCCTTGGCTGGCCTTTGGCTGGTTCTTGGCTGGTCCTTGGCTGGTCTTTGGCTGGTTGTTGGCTGGCCCTTGGCTGGTCCTTGGCTTGTTCTTGGCTGATCCTTGGCTGGTTGTTGGCTGGTCTTTGGCTGGTTCTTGGCTGGTCCTTGGCTGGTTCTTGGCTGGTCTTTGTCTGGTTCTTGGCTGGTCCTTGGCTGGTCTTTGGCTTGTTCTTGGCTGGTCCTTCGCTGGTCTTTGGCTGGTCTTTGGCTGGTTCTTGGCTGGTTCTTGGCTGGTCCTTGGCTGGTGTTTGGCATGTTCTTGGAGGGTCCTTGGCTGGTCTTTGGCTGGTCTTTGGCTGGTCCTTGGCTGGTCATTTGCTGGTCCTTGGCTGGCCCTTGGCTGGTCTTTGGCTGGTTCTTGGCTGGTCTTTGGCTGGTCTTTGGCTGGTCCTTGGCTGGTCATTGGCTGGTCCTTGGCTGGCCCTTGGCTGGTCCTTGGCTGGTCATTGGCTGGTCCTTGGCTGGCCCTTGGCTGGCCCTTGGCTGGCCCTTGGCTGGTCTTTGGCTGGTTCTTGGCTGGCCCTTGGCTGGTCCTTGGCTGGTTCTTGGCTGGTCCTTGGCTGGCCTTTGGCTGGTTCTTGGCTGGTCCTTGGCTGGCCCTTGGCTGGTCCTTGGGTGGTTCTTGGCTGGTCCTTGGCTGGCCTTTGGCTGGTTCTTGGCTGGTCCTTGGCTGGTCTTTGGCTGGTTGTTGGCTGGCCCTTGGCTGGTTCTTGGCTGGTCCTTGGCTGGTCTTTGGCTGGTTGTTGGCTGGCCCTTGGCTGGTCCTTGGCTTGTTCTTGGCTGATCCTTGGCTGGTTGTTGGCTGGTCTTTGGCTGGTTCTTGGCTGGTCCTTGGCTGGTCTTTGGCTGGTTCTTGGCTGGTCTTTGTCTGGTTCTTGGCTGGTCCTTGGCTGGTCTTTGGCTTGTTCTTGGCTGGTCCTTGGCTGGTCTTTGGCTGGTCTTTGGCTGGTTCTTGGCTGGTCCTTGGCTGGTCTTTGGCTGGTTCTTGGCTGGTCCTTGGCTGGTGTTTGGCATGTTCTTGGAGGGTCCTTGGCTGGTCTTTGGCTGGTCTTTGGCTGGTCCTTGGCTGGTCATTTGCTGGTCCTTGGCTGGCCCTTGGCTGGCCCTTGGCTGGTCTTTGGCTGGTTCTTGGCTGGTCTTTGGCTGGTCTTTGGCTGGTCCTTGGCTGGTCATTGGCTGGTCCTTGGCTGGCCCTTGGCTGGTCCTTGGCTGGTCATTGGCTGGTCCTTGGCTGGCCCTTGGCTGGCCCTTGGCTGGTCTTTGGCTGGTTCTTGGTTGGTCCTTGGCTGGTTCTTGGCTGGTCTTTGGCTGGTTCTTGGTTGGTCCTTGGCTGGTTCTTGGCTGGTCTTTGGCTGGTCCTTGGCTGGTCTTTGGCTGGTTCTTGGCTGGTCCTTGGCTGGTGTTTGGCATGTTCTTGGAGGGTCCTTGGCTGGTCTTTGGCTGGTCTTTGGCTGGTCCTTGGCTGGTCATTTGCTAGTCCTTGGCTGGCCCTTGGCTGGTCTTTGGCTGGTTCTTGGCTGGTCTTTGGCTGGTCTTTGGCTGGTCCTCGGCTGGTCATTGGCTGGTCCTTGGCTGGCCCTTGGCTGGTCCTTGGCTGGTCATTGGCTGGTCCTTGGCTGGCCCTTGGCTGGCCCTTGGCTGGTTCTTGGCTGGCCCTTGGCTGGCCCTTGGCTGGTCCTTGGCTGGTTCTTGGCTGGTCCTTGGCTGGCCTTTGGCTGGTTCTTGGCTGGTCCTTGGCTGGCCCTTGGCTGGTCCTTGGGTGGTTCTTGGCTGGTCCTTGGCTGGCCTTTGGCTGGTTCTTGGCTGGTCCTTGGCTGGTCTTTGGCTGGTTGTTGGCTGGCCCTTGGCTGGTTCTTGGCTGGTCCTTGGCTGGTCTTTGGCTGGTTGTTGGCTGGCCCTTGGCTGGTCCTTGGCTTGTTCTTGGCTGATCCTTGGCTGGTTGTTGGCTGGTCTTTGGCTGGTTCTTGGCTGGTCCTTGGCTGGTCTTTGGCTGGTTCTTGGCTGGTCTTTGTCTGGTTCTTGGCTGGTCCTTGGCTGGTCTTTGGCTTGTTCTTGGCTGGTCCTTGGCTGGTCTTTGGCTGGTCCTTGGCTGGTTCTTGGCTGGTCCTTGGCTGGTCTTTGGCTGGTTCTTGGCTGGTCCTTGGCTGGTGTTTGGCATGTTCTTGGAGGGTCCTTGGCTGGTCTTTGGCTGGTCTTTGGCTGGTCCTTGGCTGGTCATTTGCTGGTCCTTGGCTGGTCATTGGCTGGTCCTTGGCTGGCCCTTGGCTGGCCCTTGGCTGGTCTTTGGCTGGTTCTTGGCTGGTCTTTGGCTGGTCTTTGGCTGGTCCTTGGCTGGTCATTGGCTGGTCCTTGGCTGGCCCTTGGCTGGCCCTTGGCTGGTCCTTGGCTGGTCATTGGCTGGTCCTTGGCTGGCCCTTGGTTGGTCCTTGGCTGGTTCTTGGCTGGTCTTTGGCTGGTTCTTGGTTGGTCCTTGGCTGGTTCTTGGCTGGTCTTTGGCTGGTCCTTGGCTGGTCTTTGGCTGGTTCTTGGCTGGTCCTTGGCTCGTCTTTGGCTGGTCCTTGGCTGGTCTTTGGCTGGTCCTTGACAATTCCTTTTAATACATCAATCTTTGTACAAAAATATTCTTTCTTTCATGATTTGTGGACATTAAGATCTAAAGAGAAGCACCATCTGCTGGTAAGACCCCGTAAATCAGTGAAAGGGTGGAGTCAGAGTAATGTCCAGGAGAAGGCCAGTGACTGGAAGTTAGAGGGGATTTTGCTGGGAGTTGCAGGGAAGTGGGCATCGATTTGGCTGCCGTTTGACTGCGAAGGACCATTTGAATGGCTGCTACTGTACAAGTCTGACTACGAGTGAACTTTGCCCTTATAAAAATCTGTTCAACCATAATCTGCCCCACTTTCTGATTTACTCGGCTATAAAATGAAATCTAGTAAAAATAAACTGATGTTTGTTCTCATAAAAACATAAATTGAAGGAAAGTTTAAAGGGTGTGAATACATCTACGGCATTAAATCCATTCAAAACCATGTTTTAGAAAAAGCTAAAATGCTCTTTCTGGTTTCCTGCAGCAGCTGTAGTTCACTGAATACTTTGAGTTTGTTTATGTTATTTAGAGGTTAAACCAAACTGGGGACTCAGTGATTGATGAACATGACAAGTTAAGCATAAATACGCGTGTGATTTTATATTTCTGAAAAGACCTGAGGAGGAGGAAATAAATCACAGTCTGCGGCTATCACAGCTGTTTAATAAGAGAGTGAAGGTAATAAAATGACCCACCTGCAGTCCGGAGCTGTCATCCCCCAAATGCATTTTACCAGTTACGGAACAAAGACATTCAACAATGGAGCCATTGAACAGCTCAGCTCTGTATTAAGCAGGAGTGGGATAACATTTCACTTTGAAAAACACAGAGATTGGTCGGCCAGCCCTCAAATGCTTGCAGGCTGCTAAAAGTGTGGTGATGCAACCTGGTGGTAAACATGCAATGCATCACCAACCATGTTTCTGGTGTCAAATGAACCACATGATGAAAAGTTGTTAAGGTCCATATACAGAATTTTACAAATTAGTTTAACAGTCTGGAATATAAAAGAAAAATGCTCAGAGCAACTATACAATGTGAAAGCCATTGAAGATTGGACAGGAAAAGATTTGCTGGCTCACAAAAGGAAGGAAGGGACTCGGCATGAGTGCAACCAAATAAAAGGAAAATGCTTCAGTTAATTCAATTCACTTTATTTCTATAGCACCAATTCATATCAAATTATCTCAAGGCACTTTACAGTCACCAGATCATGCATCAGATTAGTTCAAAGTTTTCCTTAGACTCATTGACTCTTCAGCAATCCCTCACACTAAGCATGGTTGTAGCGACAGTGGAGAGGAAAAACTCCCTTTGAACCGGAAGAAACCTCCAGCAGAACCAGGCTCAGTGTGAGCGGCCATCTGCTGAGGCCCACTGGGGTTCAAGCTGCCTATGTTGGCAAATACCTGACATCATTTCACCAACATGAGGAACGTTCTCTATTTTTGTGGGAAATAAAAAGTAAACGAGGAAATATTTTGGGATGTAATCAGTGTTTCATTGTGTCCCTTTTGACCTTATTAGGGGAAATATTTCTGTGGATTTGAAGGGTAAAATAAAACAAATGCACGATGAAAGACGGAAATAGAAACACGGAAAGGTTCAAATCAATGGTTTGATCAATGTTTCCAATGATCTGTATATAAAAACAAACAAATAAAAACGCAACACACATGAAAAACATAACAATAAATAAATAAAAAGGACACAGAGGACCATACAATGATGTATTGTTAAAGCCAAAGAGTGAAAGTGAGTCTTAAAACGCTCCACTATGGAGGCTGTTGGTATTTGGAGGGTAAAATATTCCACAGTCTGGGGCCAAATACAGAAAAGGCTCTGGTCCCTCTGGTTTTAAGCCTCGTCTTCGGCTCTATTGGGGAAAGATGGCCCTCAGACCTCGGAGCAGGTGCCAGAGAGTAGGAGGTGGGTGAACTAGTTATACGGTCTCGTACAGGGACCCCTTTTTCCTCATTCTGCTTCATTCTATCTCTATTCTCCCACTCTGCAGAATCTGTTAGTTCAATCTCTAACGTTCTGCTCTCTCTGCTTTTTCTCAGAGTAGCTTCATCTGGTCTGTTCCTGTTTGGCTGTGACTCCATCCTGGAGAGAAATATCAGCTGTGCTGCTGCCATCAACACCTTTGTTTCTAGATGTTGGAGCTTGGCCTGTTTTCCAGTGTAGTCCTGTTTCTCTGACTGTGACTAACTGGATGTGCTCTCTTCATCCTCTGACATGGGAGCTGGCTCGGAGCTCGTCTGTTCGTGTGTTTCCTGGACGGGGCCACCTGTGGAGCTGGTTGACAGTTACCTTTTGTATCTATGCTTCTTTTTCTATGTCTGCTTCTGTCTCCTTGAACCCCAGTGGGCCTCAGCAGATGGCCGCTCACACTGAGCCTGGTTCTGCTGGAGGTTTCTTCCTGTTCAAAGGGAGTTTTTCCTCTCCACTGTCGCTACAAGCATGCTTAGTGTGAGGGATTGCTGCAGAGTCAATGAGTCGATGCAATCAGCTGGTTTTCCTTAGATAGAAAACTTTGAATCAATCTGACTGGATGATCTGGTGAACTGGAAAGTGACCTGAGATGACATGATGTGAATTGGAGCTATAGAAATAAACTGAATTCATTTGAATGTCTTAAAAAACAAACAAAAACAACAATAAGTGCAGAAATGTATCATTCCTTCTGTTTTTAGTGGATATCTGTCTGTTGTAGCCGACTTTGCTTTTCAGAAGCTACTTACACCTTCTGGCCTCAGTGAAACTGAAATGAGGTAAGTCTCTAGAAACAGCATCTAATCAGATCGTTATAACCCTTCCAAAGACGTAAAAAGATCAAATGTTTGAATCGTGACTCTGCTGATCAACTTTTAGAATTTGGCATAAAATGAACTGATTCTTTCTACATCTTTAAATATAAAGTCATGATAATCTTTGATTAGTTTCCCTAAAACAAACAAAAAAGATATGATTTAAATGGCATAAACCAAATAGAAAAGAAAAAATCTCCACCAAACTCTGAAAATGTGAATTGGAGCTATAGAAATAAACTGAATAGAATGCAGGAACTAAAAGGCCCTTCCACATGTCACAGCATCCAGGTGCCAGTAATTTGGTTTGGGCAGGTGAGGGGAAATGAGCGTACAGCAGAGCTGGATGTGTGAGAGCATGTTTGGGAGTGAGACAGAAGTGGTTGGAAATAACAGGGATGGGGGAGAGCAGAGAGTTTGCAGCACTAAGTCTGGAGGTCTCCCCGCATAAAGCAGGTCTTTGAAAAGGGCGGACAAAGAGAAAAGGTCTCGGCCAAATACCTGAAAGAATGTTGAGAGGAAAGAGGAGCGCGGCCAGAAGGAGATAAGGCAGTTAGCCGCACACCGAGGCAGCTCCTGTATCATTGGATCAGGTTACCTCGCAGCTCATGTGTGTCTCTGCTTGTGTTCATCTGTGTGCCGCTCCATCTAAAGTTGAGGCCAACATTCCAGAGTGGTCTACCTCTGTTCACGGTCCAGCGAGGCCGTTGACAAAGCTGCGATGGGTGAGGCCGTGTGTGGCGCCTCCCAGGCGAGCCCAGGTTGCTGTGACAGATATGAACGCCAGAATTCAGGATGGAAAAAGGAAAAACCTCAGAGTATCCGATCCTATGTGGTGATTTTTCCTCTCCTGGGCTTCAAAGCATCCCAAGATGAGAGGATGCTTTGAAAGAGATTTGGAGTCTGAGCTTTAGCTGCTTTTGGAAAATCGGCCTCCAGGTATTTTGTGAACTCAGGTACCGTTGAATAGAATAAGAGGCACTCAGGATAAAGACTTCCTCAAAGCTGTTTTGGCAACAAACCAAAATGAGGATCCCAGCAGCTCCTTGGTCCCTCAGTCTGACAACGCCACAAATATTTAAGGATATTAAAAGTGTAGGAAATGAATATGGAAACAAATCTGAGCAGTTATTAGTTGTGATTGAGGCCTGATAGCAATTAGTCTCGCTCCGCCACACAGGCTGACTCTTCTAATGATGTCATTGGCCTCGCCACCTCCCAGAGGTCAAAGTGTCCATGTTAAACCATGCGTAATGGTTCCGTGTTTAGACTACAAGGGTCTGTCCGGCTAAATGGAGATGGATTGCTTCTTTTTTTGCAGGCGGTGGTGTGTGTTGCATCAGATGATACGGCCCTCAACATGATATTCAGTTGATTAAATCAATACTCTAAGGAAATGTGCTGTGGGCTCAATTTCAGTTCAATAACACGGGGGGTCTGGGTCTGCATGCGCACACGCCGGAGCCTGCCTGCACCTTTGAGGAGTGGACGCACATGCGGCACTCATAATAAAGGACAAGGACGCTGGGTTTGTTTGCAATATGCCTCTGAAATTGGGTCATCAGGAGAAAATGCGTGCCTTGGCAGAGGTTTCCATGATCATCTGAATCTTTTGAAAAACAGAAATCTCTTTCCCTATCAGTGATGACAGACTAGATGATTGTGGTCATTTAGCACCCGTGGTTTGCAAATTATAAGGGAGGATCGAAAATCACAGACAGCTCGGTAGGCTCCTGCACAAACAGAGGGCATATGTTTCCATTTTCCTCGGCTCTCGCTTTAAATTTGGTCAGTAAAGAACAACACAAACCGCTGCTGTAGTGTCGGTGAAGACGTGACGTGAAAGCAGCTTTAGGTAGAGAGGAACGTCCTGAAATGATGGCCGACCAAATGGTGCTGGATGTTAAACGTGTTAGCAGCACAGGTGCTTCCCTCCGGCGGCGCGCTAACAAACGCCTGCATGCTGCTCAGAAAAAACAAAACACAGACCTGAGAACAAGGAGAATTTATGTTTTATTCATTGCCTACCTGTTTAGTGTGTTTTTTTCTCTCCTTTCTGTCTTTCCTTCCTCCTTTCTGGTCTCACCCTTGCAGTGACCCGTAGCAACCCCCAGCCTAATGACCGATGCCATTCGCCACTTATTAGAGGTGCTCATTTAACCAGAGGGCCCGGAGTCACTTTCATTAGATGACTTGTAAAGGTCTATTTTAGTCTGGCTTTTAAGCAGAAACACAAGGGAAGCAGAAAGGGCGGGCAGGCGGGTGGGCGGAGCCGGAACCCAAAGGCTTTTTCACATTTTGTCACATTACAACCACAATCTTCAACGTGTCTCTACCTAATGTAGATGCAGCAGTGCATCCAAAACCCTGTGCAGCAAATTTGCATTAGAAATCAGGTTGTTAGTCTATAGGATGGATTCTAGGATAGAGATTCTCTGACAGATTTAAAGGTTTGTTAAAGAACAAAGAGCATGTTGAAGATCAAGGAACAGCAGATCTCAGCAGACTTCTACATTCAAGGCAGTACATATCGCCTAACCCTTTAAAGGCTCATCAGAGCATTAATTTATTAAACAATAGAATAGATTCAGGACCACAGAGCCAAGTGGCTGCATTGGAAAAAATCAGATCTGTGTTGTTCAGACATGAACGTCGGCCATGAAAAGATCAGATATGGGTCACTTCAGGGTGCTGTGGGAATATAGCCGTGATTGCAATATATAGTGATATTTCAGTATTGTGAAAAGGCTGTGTGTTTCCTGGACGGGGCCGCCTGTGGAGCTGGTTGACAGTTGCCTTTTGTATCTATGCTTCTTTTTCTATGTCTGCTTCTGTCTCCTTGAACCCCAGTGGGCCTCAGCAGATGGCCGCTCACACTGAGCCTGGTTCTGCTGGAGGTTTCTTCCTGTTCAAAGGGAGTTTTTCCTCTCCACTGTCGCTACAAGCATGCTTAGTGTGAGGGATTGCTGAAGAGTCAATGAGTCGATGTAATCAGCTGGTTTCCCTTAGATAGAAAACTTTGAATCAATCTGACTGGATGATCTGGTGAACTGGAAAGTGACCTGAGATGACATGATGTGAATTGGCGTTATAGAAATAAAATGAATAGATTAAAACATGTCGGTGTTTTAGAATGGTCCCAATCAATTCCAAGGAGGCTTCACCAAAGCCTAAAGAATTATCTACATTAGCAGTTATTATTTTGGTAAGAACATGTGCAGAGCTGCTGGTAAATCCCCCAAAAGGCTTCCAGCAGCAACTGCCTTACAAACGAATGCCACAGTTTTCAGATTTTGAAATATTAAAAACCAGCGGTTGCTTATCTCTGATGTTACAGTTGTGCATTTTGTTGTGCAGAAAGCCTTCATGGAATACACGACGTTTGTGGTTGTGATGTGAGGAAAACTCTTAAAGAAAAGAACCTACAGAGACGTGTTTGTTTTGTTTGTTATTTGCTTTGTTGAAAGGGATTCTGCTGGTATTTTATGGAGACAAACACAAATGGTTGGCGGGGGGGGTTGAAATTGCTGAACAGAGCACAGAAAATGAGATCTCATGAGGGGGGAAGATGAAAAACAGAGCCATCTGTATGGAAGGGTTGGCTCTCTGAAGAGGATCTGGTCCCATTTCTGTCCTCTGCATCAGTCCTGTAAATCAATCCAAAGAGTTCCTTCCCCTGTCTTTAGAGTTCATGCACACTCACGTGCGCTTCAAGACCAGCGTGCACGTGTGCAAACAGTGACGCCCGGTGCACTGAACACGGGGGGAATGTTTTTCCCATTTCTGTAACATATCAGCGTGTGTGCGTGTCTGGTTTTTAAGCGGAAAGCGTCTGCGTGGTCCCAGGCCTCTGGAGTCATCAGCCTGTGAAGGTCAAGTCTGATTCAGAGAGAGACAAGGCAGATTGGCATGGAAATGGAATCCGCTGTCTCTGTGCCAAACGTCCAGACCGACCGACCGACTGACTGACTGACTGCCCTCTCTTCACATCGCAGCCCCGTCCTCTCATCACGCCGTCCACTCCTCCTCCTTCCCGTGTGGGCTGCTTTTGCATACCAATATGGGAATAACACAGCAGAGGGGAACAGCTCTGTTTGATGATGGTGATGTCAAACAATGTCTCTGTGAAGAGGAAGCATGGATCCAGCTGTTAGTTGCTACAAGGAACCATCTGCTTGAATCAGAGCTGTCTCCTCTCATTGCTTCTCTGTGTGTGGCAGATTCTGCCTTGAGTCATTTTAAGTAGTTATTTTACTGCCCCTCCATCCCGCCCCAAATGCAGTCCCTGAACTAATTGATTTATGAACAGCTGCTTTTTAGGAGATAATGTCTTTAATCTTTGGTAAATCTTTAAAGTCGCAGGGAAGTTATATTTACACGTCTAATCGTTCTGGCTTAAACATTTATATAAATGTTCTCTTTATCAGAACATATTGTCCCAAAATTTAGAAAGTTTCTATTTAAAAAAAAAATCCTGTCTTAAAATCTGTGTTTTTTTTGTTATCTTCTGCAGACCAGTTAATTCTACGTCATCTGTCAATCAAATGTTTTCGGTCATAGCATCTTGATTCATATGTCGCAGCTAATATACGCAGCGGTTGAAATCAGAATCCTTTCCTTTCCCATTGAGTTGCGTCCCAGTGTTCACGGGGATGGACGTCTGTGTCTTCGGCAGAGATGGCAAAAGTACTCACTTTCCGTACTTGAGTAAAAGTACAGATACTTGTGTTAAAAAATACTCTGGTGAAAGTGGAAGTACTGATTAAACTTCTTTACTCAAGTAAAAGTAACAAAGTACAGGCTTGTACATTTACTTAAAGTATAAAAGTAAAAGTAGAAACCACTTTTTTCATGCCGTTGCCTACATTTTAAATGGATGTCTGCCAATAGGACTAGATCTCCGTTGTGTTCATTTTCAATCATCTCGTCGTCCATGCTACTATGCTAACGCCACCGCCACCAAGCTGCAATGATTTGCCGCCAATGAATACCGCCGAATCTGTCGATTCATCTTGTAGCGGTGCGTCAAATGCAATGTAGATTCCCATCCAATTAGATTGAATTTGGTATTGATGACGTGAAAAATAATAACGGTAACTCCATTGAAATGATTCAAAACTAAAGTAACGAGCCAATTTTTTAAAATGTAAGGAGTAGAAAGTACAGATATTTGTGTAAAAATGTAAGGAGTAGAAGTAAAAAGTCGCCATAAAAATAAGTAGTAAAGTAAAGTAAAAATATCAGAAAAATCTACTTGAAAATCTACTTCCCATCTCTGGTCTTCGGCAGGCGTAGAGCTAACAGAACTGGCAGCGTTGCGAGGCAAGGGCTCAAACATGTACGGCTGGAAGCCTTCTACACCAAACCGAGCTTCTGCCGCCCTGGCGTCCTCTTCCACAACATCTTCGTCCCCGCTTTCCTCCTCTAAATAAAAAATGGATGACGGAGGAGACTCATCCACGACCTCCGACACTAAACTCTCCTCCTCTTGCATGTTTCCGCTGTCCATAGCGTTCCTTGACAGCGTCGTTTCTAAGTCACCAATTTAGTGCTACTTGGTCCCAATGGAATCTCCCATTGGGAACCTACTAGCACTAAGATGCTAACTGGTTAGCAACATGCTTCCCACAAACCGGCCACAACCAAACTTGCTAGCAAACTTACCGCCACAACAATCCCGCCCCCTTGATAAACGACCAATCACATTCACTTTATTCACTCGTGTAAAGTCGGGCACCACTAGGGAGAATTCGGAAATGCAACGGTTGGAACGGCCGCTTCCCTACGACTTTAAGAGAGGAGTCAGTGGTGGTTAAATATGGCTGATGTTGCTCCAACCACTTTGTTTTAGGGGTAGAATAAAAACCTAAAAAAAAAACTCCGTCTCTTGTCATATTTAATGGGGACTGGTTAACACCCTGTGTTTTGTACAGCATATAAAATTATATCTACATATTATTTAATCAGCTCTGGAGCGCAAAGTGGAGCATATTCTGCCTGCAGCCTCTTTCCGTAGAATAAAAAAAAAATAAAGAAATAAAATAGCTTAAATCAGCGACGGCTGTATTAATGTGTTATTTGAGGCCGGGCATCCACTGTAAAATATTTTCAATCAATGATGATGAAACCGCAAGGTTTAAAAGTTCATTGCTCAAGATGTTTGTTCTTCCACTTTACGGCCAGATGCTCTGATGCGATCTACCTGCTCACACTGTACGTCTAAAGACCGCATGTCACACGCAGCGCCATCTCTCGGCGCTGTTCGGACTCGTTAATCTAGTAGAAGAAGAACTCCCTTGTTTACGCATGTGCAGTGTAAATCGGTAAATCGGCTCATAGCTCTGCTTCAACAGCAGGATCTACCCACCAACACCTTAAGCCGGGTGTACACTGTAAGATTTTTTGCCCTTTTCGAGAAGATTTTCCAATTATGCGAGAATTTTCCGATCAGGCCAACTTTGAGCCTGATGGTGCGTGGTGTAGTGCACAGGATTTAATGAGGGGCGATCAGCCTCTAAAGACCTAGCCTCATGAGACCATCCTGATATGCGAGCTTTCAAGATTTCACTCGCAGATCAGTCTGCAGACTCTCCGTTGAAGAAAATTTGGAGCCGTTCACCAAACGAAGGTACAATTGTGGCACCCGAGAGGCGCGATCATCTAAAAAAAATAAAATAAAATAAAACCAAACAGACTGCGGCGATTGTGAGCAGAGCCCTAAAACCTTTTATTGGTTTATAAGTTCAATAAAATGGGTTAAAAGGAAGGGCTAAAAAGGAAGGGATTAAAAGAAAAATAAAAAGATAAAAATGTAGGGCATCGGAGCAGCAGAGTCAATGAGATAGCCCTGAGATGCGCTCCAGCTGGCACGATGGAGGGCGCAGTCCTTCCTCCAACGCATGGTCCTCTCGCCAGCATGCTGCGCGTGCGGGCCTCGCCAGCATAGCTGGCACCAGTGAGGTCTCCTCCAACACGCGGTCCTCTCGCCAGCGTGCCTCTGTGCCGCTCTCCATTGCGCTGCTCTCCAGTGCGCCGGTCTCCAGTCCTGCCTCAGCGCCCCACTCCCGTGCGCCCCGCTCCAGGGCGGCTCAGCGCCTCGGTCCAGTGCGCCTGCGGCAACCGGTCGCCAGAAATGTCCTGAAACTTCTCCCTCACCCGCTCAGTTTGGCTCTCCTTAGAGTCCGGCCACGGCCCTCCACGTCCGGTCTCTGCCTTCCCATGTCCAGAGCGTCTCTGTCTTCCCATGTCCAGGACCTCTACCTCCAACCAAACAGCTGCCTTTTTATCAGTGTCCCTGCACGCTGCTTGGCTGATGGGGAACACCTGTGCCGCCGCTGTGGGCGTGTCCAGGTGTGAGTGGCAATGTGGCCTCCAAACAAAATCCAAAAAAAAAACATGCAACACACAAAATCGAAAACAATCAAACAAGTTCAAAAATAAAGAAAATCCGAAACTAGAAAACATGCAACAAACTTAACAAAAAGGCCACATTACCACACAATCAGCGTTGGCTTTGAGGCGGGTTGAGGTGTGACGCAACAAGAAGCGCGACAGTTCAGTCTAAAGAACATGGCGGCTTCAGCCGATGAAACTAGCGTTAGCGTGGCTATCGAGCAAGTTTTATCGGAATTACAGAGTATTTCTTCACTGAAAGAAGAGCAAAACACTGCTCTGGAGGCTTTTCTCAGAGGAAAAGATGTTTTTGCTCTTCTCCCGACTGGTTTCGGCAAGAGTTTGATCTATCAATTGGCTCCTCTTCGCCGTCGCTCTGTTAGTACGTCATATGCTTCGTTAATCTGATTGGTTTATTTGGCCCGTCTATCACCAACATAGGCCAATCAGCTAACCAGTATTTTCGCCCCTTCCCAAAATTACCTCAACGGAAGGTTTCCAGATGGATATGCGAAGCAAATCCATCTGGCGGAGTCAGGTTACTAAAGACCACCTCCCCATCAGGAATCGTAAGGTCGGGAGAAAATCAAGAGACATCCAGACATATAGCATTTTAATTCAACTTCTTTAGAGGTCAAAGCAAACAACAAACAATATACATCATTTGATTGGATTTTAGATTGATTAATCTTTCTCTTTTATTTAATTTAGTTTATTTTACTTTCTGCAATATTTGACCGGCCAAATTTTGCACATTTTGAAATGCAACTGAGGGCCCAAAGAGAATCTTTCTAAGAACAGCAAACAGTCCCTGGAATAAGCCTGACCTAGATATAACAAACCTCAGACATTTTCTGTAAGTCCCTCTTTTTATTTATGACCTTTTTATTCTGTCGGTAAAATCACCGAAGACATCTTTGAAATCCAACATGGCGTTCTGGTCAGGCGAATAAGCAGAGGCTCACCCTGGCCAGCAGTCCTGCTAGACCTGCCACTGAGCCTAATCGCTGTGCTTGTTTGTGTGGGTCTGTGTGTGCGTGTGTGTGTTAGATATAATGAGCATGCGCTTTTGATGTGAATGAGGGCAGTGAAGCGTGAGATGAGTATGTGCTTGCTGGTATGGAACAAGTCCTTGCACTTCCTCGGCTGTGTGTGCAGGATTTTGTGACAGGACGAAGTGTGTGAGTGAGGTAGAGTAAGAGGGAGTGTTCACCACACTCAAATGGGTCCCTGCCCTTCATGAATATTCTCCCCCCTCCTAACCCTCCCACCTCCAAGTCCCACTGATTTTAGCTTGCATGTGGGAAAACGAGTTGCCCCCAGTAACATTGACTCCCCTAAAGCTGTCCTTGCCTTTGCAAAATATAAAAAAAAAGAAAGGGGAATGGGAGCAGGAATGTGTGGCGTGTTTTGTAGTTTATTCCTTTAAATGCAGAGCTGGTCTGGAGCCAGTAACAAAGTGCAGATGAGTGAAATGGTCTTGATCTCTTGTGGCACTCTCAGAACTAGGGCAGCACTTAGGTCACATGTTTAGGTCAGTCACCCTTCACTAAGGGATTCTCTAATGCATCCTGTCAACTGCTGAGCAGCCATTGCAGGGAGCGGGGGGGTGGGGGGTGACGGTGATTTGTTGTGATGCTTCCCGGCTGCTCCATCTTGGTTTTAATTTCCCAACTTGGCTTCTTTTTCTGAATCAGTTCCCAATAAAAAACCAGAGTGGCTCTTCTGGAGTCGGGGTGACATTGAGAGATCCTTCAGCCGCCGTTTTATTCTGACACAGCCGTTCTCCAGAAAGATTACCAGGCCAACACGCTGGCATGCACACACGTATACACGCACCACATGGGCATACACACACGCTGTCAGCATCCTGCTGCTCTGCCCCCACAGATGTTGCCCAGTATTTAGGTCAGTTGGTTTGCAGATGGGTGGTCAGTGACGCCTGTATCAGCTTGGGTTTCCACAGACTGACACAATAGGCCAGTCGGCATTCGGTGGCCACCCTGGTGCAACCGGAAGGGCTGCTAATCATATTGGACGGCATTAACTAAAGGATATGAAGCAGCATTAAGGTCCGGTTTCTGTACGGGGCTTTGGCTTCCGGCTTCCACATGACATTTGTCTCAGATTGTGTTCAATGTCTTCCGCCATCATTTGTTTCACTTTCTTTACACGTTTTGGCATGTTACAGCCACAGAGTATTTTATTTAGGATTTTATTTTTTTTAAAAGAGTAAAAACAAAGGATTATTAGACTTTCCTGGTTTACAAATACAATTCAGTTTATCAGACAACAACACACGTCATCTCAGGGAAAATTCAGTCCAATTATTCAGACAGATTCGTTCAAAGTAAATAAAAGAAAATATTCAGTTGCATTTTATCTTTTACTTTCTAGAAATCCCCTAAACCAAGCATGCTTGCGGTGACCGTGGAGAGCAAAACTCCCTTTGAACATCTGCTGAGGCTGACTGGGGTTCAAGGAGACAGAAGCAGAAGTAGAAAAATAACTTTTATGAATCTGCGACTCATGGAACAACAACCACAAAGATAACAACAACAACAGACATTTAGCTCACGTATTAAGTTAGCTTTTCTTAACCAGTATTCATCCATAATTTGTTTTTATGGGGAGCAAAAGGCAGTATATTGTGTCAAAAAATGGCTAAATTTCCAATTAAAAGTGCAAAACACATTTAAAATACAAGAAGAATATTTAGATCAACTATTTTGCAAAATGGCATAAAAGAATTAAGGATTTAGTTTGTTTTATCACAGTTTATAAATGCCAGCTGGTTAATGTCTTTATGCTTTTTTAGTTTTATAAATAAATTGTTCTGCAGGACTATTTATTTTTTCAGTTTTATTTTAATACTCTAGTTTCCATTTGTAACTCAAGGCTAAAAAAACACACCCTGCTTTCACCTATTTTGATTTTAAGTTGTTATGTTTCCCACTCATCTCCAAACATTTTATTTTTCCTTAAATATTCTTAACATTTTCTCTTTTTGGCATAAAGTTGAAATTTGTTTAAGTTATAGTTTTGCTATTCAATTGTTTTATTAGTCTTTATTTTAGTCTTCCTATAAATCTGTTTATTGTATTTCTATTTACATCATTGTTGGTTTCTGACCTTTTCTTATTATTAGGGTGTTTTTTTTTAATTATACTTCAAATACTTATTTTTTATTGTAATTCTGCACTCCACATTTTTTGGCTTTTTAAATCGGCTTTTAGACCAAATTTCTCATCCTTTACAAAAATGTTGCTCATCAAGGTCAGAGTAAAAACAGCGTAGCCTCAAAACAATTGAAAATAAAGTCAAATAAGCATTAGCAATCCATAAGGAAACAAATAACTATTACCTAAAAGTGTAAATATGAACCTCTATTTTCTTTTATAGTGTTAAACTTTAAAGGTTTTTGGAGAGAAAGGAAGGAAATGAGAGACCGAGCGGACCGGAGCTTCAAGGCATAATACTGTAATTGGAAAATTGTGCAAATGCATTTTGGAGTCATGTTATATAAATGGCCGAACTGATAATGCCTGAGATTCAAAGCATGGCCTAATTGAGAGAAGGAGATGGAGGAGCAGAGGAGTGGGCATACTGAAGGGGGCAAAGCAACTGTAGGGGTTTTTGGAAATTGGCTGAGAGAAATTTGGATGGAAATGGGATGTTTTCAAAGACGAGGGTATGGGGGGGGGGGGGGGGGGTTAGAGGAAAAAGAACTAGTGAAATCATTCCCACTTTCTTTGTAGGTCTCCACACCTGTGACCCAGCAGCCAGCTGCCGCGGCTCTTTCTCCATCTTTTTTTTCTTTCTTCTTACCTCATGTGTGGAAGCATCTCTGCTTCTCTCAGACACTCTATGATTGATGAGTTGTGGTCAGACCTGGATCCTGGCCACAGCCTGGGCCTGATCAGGCATGTTCTGGTCATAACAATGTCATCAATATGTGCCTGACGGCCGGGAGCACGCTTGTGTATATACACTATATTGCCAAAAGTATTTGCTCACCCATCCAAATTATTGGAATCAGGTGTTCCAATCACTTCCATGGCCACAGGTGTATAAATTCAAGCACCTAGGCATGCAGACTGTTTTTACAAACATTTGTGAAAGAATGGGTCGCTCTCAGGAGCTCAGTGAATTCCAGCGTGGAACTGTGATAGGATGCCACCTGTGCAACAAATCCAGTCGTGAAATTTCCTCGCTCCTAAATATTCCACAGTCAACTGTCAGCTGTATTATAAGAAAATGGAAGTGTTTGGGAACGACAGCAACTCAGCCACGAAGTGGTAGGCCACGTAAACTGACGGAGCGGGGTCAGCGGATGCTGAAGCGCATAGTGCGAAGAGGTCGCCAACTTTCTGCAGAGTCAATCACTACAGACCTCCAAACTTCATGTGGCCTTCAGATTAGCTCAAGAACAGTGCGCAGAGAGCTTCATGGAATGGGTTTCCATGGTCGAGCAGCTGCATCCAAGCCATACATAACCAAGTGCAATGCAAAGCGTCGGATGCGGTGGTGTAAAGCACGCCGCCACTGGACTCTAGAGCAGTGGAGACGCGTTCTCTGGAGTGACGAATCGCGCTTCTCCATCTGGCAATCTGATGGACGGGTCTGGGTTTGGCGGTTGCCAGGAGAACGGTACTTGTCTGACTGCATTGTGCCAAGTGTAAAGTTTGATGGAGGGGGGATTATGGTGTGGGGTTGTTTTTCAGGAGCTGGGCTTGGCCCCTTAGTTCCAGTGAAAGGAACTCTGAATGCTTCAGCATACCAAGACATTTTGGACAATTCCATGCTCCCAACTTTGTGGGAACAGTTTGGAGCTGGCCCCTTCCTCTTCCAACATGACTGTGCACCAGTGCACAAAGCAAGGTCCATAAAGACATGGATGACAGAGTCTGGTGTGGATGAACTTGACTGGCCTGCACAGAGTGCTGACCTCAACCCGATAGAACACCTTTGGGATGAATTAGAGCGGAGACTGAGAGCCAGGCCTTCTCGTCCAACATCAGTGTGCGACCTCACAAATGCGCTTCTGGAAGAATGGTCAAAAATTCCCATAAACACACTCCTAAACCTTGTGGACAGCCTTCCCAGAAGAGTTGAAGCTGTTCTAGCTGCAAAGGGTGGACCGACGTCATATTGAACCCTATGGATTAGGAACGGGATGTCACTTAAGCTCATATGTGAGTCAAGGCAGGTGAGCAAATACTTTTGGCAATATAGTGCACTATATTGCCAAAAGTATTTGCTCACCCATCCAAATTATTGGAATCAGGTGTTCCAATCACTTCCATGGCCACAGGTGTATAAATTCAAGCACCTAGGCATGCAGACTGTTTTTACAAACATTTGTGAAAGAATGGGTCGCTCTCAGGAGCTCAGTGAATTCCAGCGTGGAACTGTGATAGGATGCCACCTGTGCAACAAATCCAGTCGTGAAATTTCCTCGCTCCTAAATATTCCACAGTCAACTGTCAGCTGTATTATAAGAAAATGGAAGTGTTTGGGAACGACAGCAACTCAGCCACGAAGTGGTAGGCCACGTAAACTGACGGAGCGGGGTCAGCGGATGCTGAAGCGCATAGTGCGAAGAGGTCGCCAACTTTCTGCAGAGTCAATCACTACAGACCTCCAAACTTCATGTGGCCTTCAGATTAGCTCAAGAACAGTGCGCAGAGAGCTTCATGGAATGGGTTTCCATGGTCGAGCAGCTGCATCCAAGCCATACATAACCAAGTGCAATGCAAAGCGTCGGATGCGGTGGTGTAAAGCACGCCGCCACTGGACTCTAGAGCAGTGGAGACGCGTTCTCTGGAGTGACGAATCGCGCTTCTCCATCTGGCAATCTGATGGACGGGTCTGGGTTTGGCGGTTGCCAGGAGAACGGTACTTGTCTGACTGCATTGTGCCAAGTGTAAAGTTTGATGGAGGGGGGATTATGGTGTGGGGTTGTTTTTCAGGAGCTGGGCTTGGCCCCTTAGTTCCAGTGAAAGGAACTCTGAATGCTTCAGCATACCAAGACATTTTGGACAATTCCATGCTCCCAACTTTGTGGGAACAGTTTGGAGCTGGCCCCTTCCTCTTCCAACATGACTGTGCACCAGTGCACAAAGCAAGGTCCATAAAGACATGGATGACAGAGTCTGGTGTGGATGAACTTGACTGGCCTGCACAGAGTGCTGACCTCAACCCGATAGAACACCTTTGGGATGAATTAGAGCGGAGACTGAGAGCCAGGCCTTCTCGTCCAACATCAGTGTGCGACCTCACAAATGCGCTTCTGGAAGAATGGTCAAAAATTCCCATAAACACACTCCTAAACCTTGTGGACAGCCTTCCCAGAAGAGTTGAAGCTGTTCTAGCTGCAAAGGGTGGACCGACGTCATATTGAACCCTATGGATTAGGAACGGGATGTCACTTAAGCTCATATGTGAGTCAAGGCAGGTGAGCAAATACTTTTGGCAATATAGTGTAGGTGTGTGTGTGTGCGTGCTCGCCTGTAATGACACATAAAATTGAAACATACCATAACCCAGTGGAGCAAGATGCACAGCTGGAATTTCCGCTTCCTGCTCCTCTTGAAGGGATTAAAGCTGTTTAGATATGCCCCCCCCCCCACCCTCACTGATTGGGATTTGAAACACATTAATTAGCTCTTTCATGAATGATCTACGGTAAATGTCACTAATTGACTGATGGACTCTCTTCTTGTGGTTTTTCTGTGCTCAGTTCGGATTTCTTCGTGCCATCTCGGGTTTCTTCTGCAGCTCAGAGATTGACCAAAAATCTGCTTGATATTTGATGAGCAGCACTTGATGAAAGGCATTAGCAGGCCTGCATTATTTATGAAGGGCCGAGTGATGCATTAACTCATTAAATATGTATGTGTACATTACATGAAAAAGAACATGCACCGTTGCATGTCATATTGATTCTGGTGTGAGTTACGGGTCTCCTGGATGGACGTTATGAGGAAAACACACCAGGAGGTCGAAGAGCTAGCAGGCAGGGTTGACTGAGCCTGTCCCCGGATGCCCGGCCGCAGCGGAGGAGATGCACCGGTTTAAGGTTACTCACCTGTGAACATGTAGCGTAGTCTCTGCACATGCAGCAGATTTTTCGTTGGGAAGTAACGTGGTTTGGGCTGGAACCAGCACCAGCTCAAATTCTTTCCCTCATCTGGTTCGCTGTATCACTTTTCTCTTCCAACTTTGTTTTCCATTTGCGGCTCCGCTAGCTTTGCTGGCCCTGCCAGAGCAGAAAACGCAGGCATGCAATGGGAGATAATGGACAACCTGTTGGCAATAAAAAAAAAAAGTATAATCTTTGCTCTTTACCCTAAAAGTCCCGACTTTAAAACAACATCCGCTGCTTTTGAAATTTTAAAAGGAGAGTTAAAATTCTGCTCACAATTAAAGAATGCAGCCTGCCTTGTATTGTCAGCCCAATAACCCCCCCCATCTAAAATCATATCTGCTCATTTATGTTTTTTTTTTTTCATATATAAAAAACAAAACATAAAAAAATAAAATGCTACGTGAAGAGCTTTCTTGCTAATCAATACTTGGTATTCATGTCCATGAAAAAAATTGTTTTATCGCCTCTGCAAAAATACTAACAGCTGCTTCTTTCCCAGGTGACTTATTTCCTCTGTGACGATGTGAGAACCATCTGGTTGTGGGATACAAAGATAATCACACACTTGGATCTTTTTCCTGTTTTTACCAAAATCTTGTTTCTGTATTACGTTGGGATTTGCTGTGATACACAAACACAAACAATCTATACCCAGAAGAAGAAGAAGAAGCCTAGCTCCAAGCAATCCAAGCATACGAAGACAGGCAGGATAATCCACAGGCCAAAGATCGAGAGGTTAAGTCCAATGTAAAATCCAACAGGAGTCCAAAGACAGGTCAGGCAAACAGATCAGACAGGGGCAGGAAGACTCAGAAGTCCGAATATAGAAACGGGTCAGGATCAGGCAATCAGAACACTATTAGTAGCACTGGAAACTCTCAACACCAAAGGCTCAAGAATAATCTGGCACTGATGGTTGGGAATGAGCAGTTTAAATAGGAGCAGGAGCAGGTGGATCAGATGAGGAGTAATGCGAAACTGAGTAGAGTTACACAGGTGAATGAAATGAGTAATAAAGCCAACTACCAGCGCCAAGATCACTGCTGCACTTTATGGAATGGAAATGTTCATTTACTGTCATAAAGCTGCACTAAATTAAAATTTTTTTGTACACTCTGTGTACAAAATGAAAATAAAAATTGTCTAAGTCTATGTCTAAGTTCACAGCAATTTAGAGTTGTCTAAACCAAACTGTGGATCTATGCAACATCAATAGAGCTACTGAGGGCACTGAAAATAGCGCATTAGCGCATGTTTTTTAAACATGGGTCCACCTGCTAACAATTGGCATTTTGCTCCTTTCCTATTGGCTAAAAAAGCTGTTCTGACCCCTCACTGGCAGCTGAGTGGTCTCTCTCCCTCCACCCCTGCTTGTCTGGTGACATCATCACGCTGGGTTAGTGTTGATGATGTCACCAGTGCGACAAAAATCAGGAAAGTAAACAATGGAGAGCAACATGGAAGGAATCCAGGGTGTAGTCACTGAGCTTTATTGTTCCTCTCTATTATCTGTCTGAATCCCTCTCACCATGGAAACAGAGTTGTCTCTGCTTGTTAGATCAGAAGCGTCTGGCGCGGTGTGTTGACGTCACGTCGCGTAATTTAGCGGGTCAACCGGGCTCTGGGGTTCCCACAGCATGCCGATCAAAGCCAAGGAGATTTTAACATGGGTCACTTGGCGAGTCATTTGACCCAGATAGACACACGTCAGTGAGCTGTTCCCACTGCCACTAAAACCCATTGTTCCTGGTGTTCTGTCAGACCAGCATACCCATCGTCAATACGCCTCCACAAGACATCAGATTTGAGTGTATCCCTTTGGTTTTGTAAAAAAAATAGACTTTAAACTACCTCAATGGGTTTGTATTCCTTTAGTCATTTACAAAAAACAATTTGAGGTCAGATCGCCATACGCTTCAAAAAACACCAAAAAGTAAGTAATTAAGTAGTTATTTTTGCACATGGCTAAAGGGATACACGCTCGCCAAGGTAGTTTAAAGTCTATTTTTATACAGAAGTAAAGGGCTAAACTAAAAACAAAAAAATAAACTGGAGGGATAAACGGGTATGGACTATGGGTATGCTGTTCTGATGGCGTTTGCTCATCTGACAGAACACCGGGTTTAAACGGGTTTTTGCAGCCACTGAGAAAGTGCTACTACATAGTCATTGTTCGCTCACGTGTCGCAATGTTTATTGGTCTTCTTTATGCTTTTTTTTTTTTTTTCAAGAAATTTCTCCCAGAAACCTTTGAGGTCTTTTATACTCAGATGAAATTACAAACTGTTGCCTCTAATTGTCACTTTTGAGGGTAAATGCTTGTACTGGATTACACTCGATGGTATCAAAGTCTACATTTATATGCACATAGCAGCTTTTATTTCTTAGTCTTAAAAACAAATACCGCCACAAATCCTTTTTTTTTTACACAGTTTCTTTGTTTAATATGTCACACTTATAATGTAATAGAAGATAAAGGAATATAAATGATCTATATGTAGAAGTTCTAGGTTTAGAAAGTGTTTTAAAGAGATGGAGGGGATGCATTTTACCGCTGCACATGTTTAATTTGTTATGTTTGCACAAAAACAGCTTTGTAGTCTGAGATGTTGGTAAAAACAACAAGCATTCAAACACGGAAGCTCAATGGGGGGAAGGTTGTAATAAAGCTACAGTAACGCGGGTCTGTGGGGGTGTCTCAGGACGGAGCCAAGAAACCAGATGAGCGGATACCTGCCCTGGGGGGCACGCAGAAGCAGTAAGGATGAGGGGGGGTGGACAGAAGGGAGGGGGGTTGAGGAGCCACAGGCACATTATGTCTCTCATTGCCCTGACTTCTTTCTCTCTCCTCTGCCATCAGTCTCTTCTCTCGCCCACTCCGTCTCTGCTCACATCATCAGCAGCATGAAAGCCATGCCCACAAACACTGATGTGTTTGTCAGAGAAAATGCCCGTCACTTTAATAGCATTTCATGCCATCTCCGCTTTCGCCAAGGACTTGCCGTTTGTTCTTCAGTCGCACAAAATGCAGACTGTAATTTCAGACAAACGCAATGGAAACATAGAGTGCGTCCAATCAGACTTAATCATGTATGGAGAAATGTAATTTAGGAGGACACCGGGGCAGGGAGCGGGTTGATGCGGGTATTAGTTACTGCGCCGTAAAGCCATGTCTGCATTCCACAAATATGGATGTATGGAGTCTGCTTGTGATTTTAATCTGACTAATGTATCGGAACAAACCCATCTGTGCAACACTGACCCCTGAGGTGAGGGTTCGGGGTGAATGTTGGGGGGTTGAGAGCGTGGGCGTCCGGTGTGTGCTCCAAGATGGCCAGGGAGATGGGAAGTAGAGTTCACTGCAAAAAAAAACATACCCTCAGAACTTTTTCCACATCCTGTCAAAGCAGAGAGGAAAAAGATTTCCAATCTTATTCAGGATCTAATAGCCTTAAACTCAATCCTTTTAATTAGCAGTTAGGAGCCAAAACACTCTGGGTCCATAGCTGCTCTCCCTTTATCTCACATTAAATCTGATTCTTTTTACGTTACGTTTGTTGGGATTACCAACATTATGTCTGTTTCTATAGCTCCAATTCACATCATGTCATCTCAGGTCACTTTATAGAGACGGTTCAACCAGATCATCCAGTCCAAATGGTTCGGTTTTCTATCTAAGGAAAACCAGCTGATTGACTCTTCAGCAATCTGCTGCACGAATGCAGAAAATTCTCTGGACAACCGGAGTATTTTGGACGACGTATAGATCAATGCATGGATGTAATTTTTTGGAGGGGAGAAGGGGGCACGTCCCCCGCATGTTTTACTCACCAAAAACAATGTCACACTACAATAAACAGACATCCGTCGAGCACCAGGACCAAGCGGTAAGTCGCATCTCAAACTGAAGCCCACTTCCCTGAGTTTAGACCCGCTCCTGATTGGCCCACCATCTTCTGTGATTGGCTGTCACTACTGAGAAGCTCAATTTACAAGCATCTGATTGGCCACTGAATCTGGTCTGTGATTGGATGGTCAAACACGCCTTAAGTTGGTTATATTAAAAAAAGCTTGTGTCCCTCTTACTTCTGAAAGCTAAATGTGGTTGATGGAACAACGTGTTGTGTCTTGGTGTTTTGTTTACTTACAGGGAGGCAGGCTGATGGGTTCCAGTATGTTGGCAATTAGTGGGGCCCTTTATATCGGAGCAGGTTCCTGGATCAAGCTGCCAATTGTTTCCACTTTCTCAGTGGTGTTACGGCCGCAGTGGGTTTCTCCACTCTTCCTTGCAGGGTTCTGGATGCATTGCCACTCAGTGAGTGGATTGCAGCCCAGCAGGAGGATACAACCTTGTTATTCGGCACATTCGAGGCACTGATAATGTGCTGGCTGATGCATTGTCTCGTGCCATTGATGGACCAGACTAACAGCAAAATGGCTACAGAGGTCCTATAGGATCCTCTGTTTTAAGGGGGGAGGTGTTACAGCTGCAGTGGGTTTCTGCACTTTTCCTTGCAGGGTTCTGGATGCAGGCCTTCTGCAGGTGATCTGTTTTGCCCTAATTGGTGCTCGTCTGCTTTAAAAGCTGTCATGCAAGCAGCAGACAGGAGGCTTCTCTCTCTTACCTCCTCAGAACCCCGTTTGGTTTGGTTTGTATCCTATCCTATGGTTGGGTTTTGTTAGGTTTGGTTGCATTTGCTTATTTCTGTTTAGATTTTGGTTTTGCATTAAGCCATTTTCTGTTCCCCATTTTATTTATCCCTTTTCAGGTATTGTTTCTTTATTATAATTTAATACATTCAATTTTTACTTTAAAGAAAATCCTTTTGTGGTCTCCTTTAATGTTACCCCCACCAAACAAGCCTGGTGGACGTAACAGTGGTAAAACAGGTTAAGCTCAGTTAACGATCTAAGCTCCCAGTGTCTCCTCTAACCTCTCCTTGCTGCCGTCCTCCACAGAACCAGACCGCCGCTCTCCAGCATCAGGTCCGGTTCCTTCATCTCCTCGCTGCTCCAGAACTGTCTCCTCTCCGGTGTCTCCTTACAGTACCCACCAGCCTGCCTGTCCACCCTCAGTCCAACACCAGACTATCCACCAGAAAAGGATCCAATCAACACAGACTGTCTCTCACTGTTGCTGTCTAAGTCAACGGAGCACTCCTCCATTAATCCAGGAAATAAAACCCTTAAATCTGCCCCAGAGTCTGCAGTCATCATGTCACAATGTTATAAATAAGGATGATGATGATTTACAAACCTCTAATTGATTATGTTTGACTTAAATGGATGTAAAATATGTTGTTCTATACGTTGTTCTAATACGCAGAGAATTATTACCACATTGAATTCTAGCAGCTGTGTACCGAACAGGAAAACATGTTTAATTTAACTTTAAAAAAAGAAAATCCGCTTTAATTATTCTGCTATTTCTTGGATGTTAAAACGGACAGACATGATTGAAGTTTCCATGATGTTGAGAGAAGAAGCCTTTATAGATAAAACCATATTATTTAATATTAATTTAAAAGAAGCTACTTTAGTAGTTAAAGAAACGTGTGTGGGAATTTAAATTTGCTCACATCTTGTTTTCATGTTTAAAATCATAGAAAAGATTGGCTGTGCTTTATATTGTGTCTCAGAATTCATTTAGGATAGATAAAAACTATGAGTATGCTGATCTGACAGAACAGTGGCATCTTAAAGACGCCGCCTCAATGGTGGCATTTGAAATAAAGGAATAGAATAATCAGGAAGGGAAGTGAGGTTCTCTCATTTCCATGTGCTACTGTCAAACAATGATATGCAAATATAACTAGCATGGGATCCATCGTTAATAAGGTTCAGGGATGGAGATGGACCAGAGTCTTTTGCAAAAAGAGGCCTGGAGAAAGATCTCTGCACAAAGAAGACAAAACATAAGTCCTAAAAGCAAGATTACGTAGAATCTATTAAAAACAACAGACAAGACGTTTAAGGATGGACACAAATGAACTATGGCTCAAATTTATACCTGTAAATTAGTTGCAAAGTGACTAAAGGACGGGAACGTCAGAGGCTTGGCGGGGGATAATAAAGCCCTGATGTCTCAGAAAAAATACTGTGCAGAGCTGAAAAGGTGTTTTATGAGCAAAGTGGCTCACAAATCTGACTCGGACTCACGAGTCCCGCCAGAAGGAATGTCTCCAAATAGCACAGATAGCTATAATGTCAAGCTTGTGGGGAGACACCTAAAAAAAGTCTAAGATACAGCTCCACTAAATACTAAAAAATACAAACTTATGAATCTAAAGATTTCATTCTTGAATTTATTAGGTGATTATTCTGTGTGGTGGAGCTGGAAATCAATCTGTACAGACTTTTTACTTTCTGGACCTGGATTATCCACCTGCCCCGCTAACGAACAATTATCTGAGAAACATGTTGGTGGAAGCAGACGGACCGTCCTCCTCTTCTTCCTTCCATAAAGGATAGAAATGCTTCATTTCACTCAGAACATAAATGTTCATTAGGTGAAGCGCTGTGTCCTGTTAAACGTGGCGTTCTTTGCTTACTTTGTCTACATTAGCCCAACAGGACTGCATCTACAGGTTAAACATGCAGACATCCTAGACTAAGGGTAACTCATTAAAAATCAAGAAAATCATCAACCAGTAAAGGTCTGGAGACATTTTTTAGTATTATCTGTTAACAGAATTTAACACTGAAATAAAATGAATGAATTTTTATGCATCCATGTTATACATAGAATGTTTAAATTAAACAAATATATAAAAGAAAATAGAAAAAAACCCATTTTAAAAAGTGTTTTTTGAAGTAGAGAACAACAATTATTCAGTTTGATTTATATTTTTCTTTCCTTTTTCTGCCTTAATGTTGGCAGTGGGCTTTAGGCTGCCCTGCAAGGCTTTAAACCTGGGTTTAACCGGAGACTAAGCCATTCTCAAGCACATATCAAGGAGCTCATTCTGAGCCTGGATCCAGATTTATTGTTGATTCTGTTCATGGTGGAGAATCCTGCTTCACAGCAGCAGGTTGAGCCAAACATCCTCTAAATGTTCAGGGTCATCTTTGAGCACCATTTCACTTTTCTTTCACCAGTTCACCGCAGTTCTTCCAGCAGTCCACACTTTCTCTGCTCTCTTTTTCTCATGGTCTTCTCCTTCTTTCCCATCGCCCGGCTTGCCACAGGTTTGCCTGCTGTGTCTAAAAGTAGCAGCAGCAGCAACCCAGACTGACAGCTCATTGGCTCATTTGGATCACGTGCAGCCTGGAGCCGGACGCTCCCCAGGGCTTTACCGTATTAACAGGAGAAGAGGCGCAAGGGAAGTAAGACACTGTTATCGGACAACACGTGGTAATTTATAAATGTTTTAAATCAGGTGGGTCCGGATCCGGAGCGTGGTCTGCTAATCTGTGACCTCTTTCCTAAACCAAGGGTTTCCAGAGGCAAAAGTTTTGCAGACATGGTTTCAAACATGCTTGTGATGCAAAGATAGGTGCAGATGACATCCAACTCTCTCTCTCACCAGGTTCTTCATAAAATGTCCCTTTTTTGAAACCCAGTCATCTTTTTGTGGATCAACAGTGTCATTCTTTGTTTTGAGTCTTAATTCAATGTTTTCATCTGATTTTAGTTCTTTGAACGTTTATTTAACTTCTGTGTCTAAATTTAAAGGTGACCTTTCTGAATGCGCTTCAATGGTTTTCTTTTATGTTGTTTTTGCATCTTGATTTGCAAATAAAGTAATATTTTCTCATTTGTTTGTCTCATGCTGTCAGCCATTAAGCACTTGACTACATTTATTCAGCAGCTGTCCATGTTTTCCATGTTTTGACACTCTCCTGTTCCTGGGACATCACCACATGACAGTGACACATGATTCACATAAGATGGAGGCTAATTTAATTATCTAATTTCCAGCAGAGTGCTGGAAAATGTCATCTTGGTGTTATGAAGGTGCAACTGATCCAGGAATGATTGCCAATGGTGAGTGAGCAGACTGGGAGAGATGATATCTGAGGAATAAAGAGGCCTCTGGAGGAGCTGCAGTGCCCCAACATGATCAGGTGGAGCATCTGCTAAGATGAGAATGAAATTTAAAAATTGTCCTACATATATGTTTCCATTTATTGTGGAAATTACTAAACTCACCCTATGATGAAACACGGTGGTGGCAGTGTCATGTTGTTTGAAAACTAGCTAAAATTACATGTATTAAAAGGGAACCTCAACTAGTTAAATATTTTGGTCTTAATGTGTTCTCATTTTTATCTATTAACTTAAAATTGTTGTTTGTGATACGTAAAAACTACTAATTGCTTCAAAATGTACAGTAGGTACCAGTCTTTTCTCCTGCAATGCATGCTGGGTAGATGATGTGGTTCGGTCCTACTGGACTGGAAACCACAGCATAACCACAGGAAAGCTAACATTAGCAAAGTTGTTTTTTACTGTATTGTGTTTGACTGATGTAAATATAGAAAAGGCTGCACTGTGTTATAGATATCAGTGAAATCAAACAAATATATCAGCTTTTGATTTAATGTTTGCTATATAAGCTAGGGCTAACACCATTTGCAGAAGCTAACAAGTAAACAAAGATCTGATTGTTCCTTATGTTCCTAACAGAGCACTTCGCTCTCAATAGAGCTGGGTAGCGCTGTATCTAGCTGTAGCTAACAGGTTAGCCTCTTTTAGCTCGGTCAATTAGCCACATTACGCTACCCTACTTTCAACCTCTAACTTTTATCTTTTAGTTATCAGGCTCCTCTCCTGTGGAACCAACTACCAGTTTTAGTCCGTGAGGCAGACACCCTGTCTACTTTTAAGGCTAGGCTTAAAACTTTCCTTTTTGATAAAGCTTCTAGTTAGAGTGGCTCAGGTTATCCTGATCTATCTCTATAGTTCTGCTGCTATAGGCTTAGACTGCTGGAGGACATAGGGACCCCTTTTTCATCATTCTGCTTCATTCTATCTCTATTCTCCCACTCTGCAGAATCTGTTAGTTCAATCTCTAACGTTCTGCTCTCTCTGCTCTTTCTCATAGTAGCTTCATCTGGTCTGTTCCTGTTTGGCTGTGACTCCATCCTGGAGAGAAATATCAGCTGTGCTGCTGCCATCAACACCTTTGTTTCTAGATGTTGGAATATTACAAATAAACTGAATTGAATTGCATTGAATTTACATCTTAAATAATCATTTCTCAAATAAAATTAGAGTTAAAACTAATCATGGATCCCTTTAAAAAAGACCATCACATCAGAGCGAGTTCCATGGGAAAAATTTTATTCATCAATAAGCTGTAGTTTCCAAACTGGTGGAACATTGTTTCCATTGTAGCTGGTGCCAAAAGATTACGCTGAGAAGCGGTAAATAAGTGAATGACAGGAACGAGAAACATAAAAATAACATTTGTGATTTCGAACAAAAAAGGAAAATAAATTCAACAGGTTTTGCTTTTACATGCACATTGAAAAAAATTATAATACTGTGGCTCTGGAAAATATAGCAGAAACCATCCTACAGCATCCTTGTGCTAAATTAGGAAGGATGGGAGGACAAAGCAGAGAAGGAGGTGAGCGAGCATCTTTAGAAGGAAAGACCGCCCGGCGGATAATGAGTGGAGGAAGCCAGATGATTTATCGGTGAGCGAACACCTTCCTTCCCCTTCCGGCCCTCTGGACTTATTAAAACTCAACTCAGACCCGACATCTTTTTCTATGATGTTGCCAAAGGTGAAGCTAACTGAAATTTAGCAGAATAACATAGTGTTCATAAGCAGGGTGAGGTGGCGCCTCCAACATCATCATGGTTTCAGTAACCCATCCGTTTCAAAGCCACTCGGTGACAAAGGTTCAGTCTGACCAAATAAATCCCTGCCGAATGGCAACATAAAAATAAAAAAAAACTCTGAATCCTAGATTTGTTTTATTATTATTATTAATATTTTTAAAACACGTGTGGTAACAAAGACTTTTTTTCGACAATACTGGAGGCTGCGTAAAAGACAGCTCTGTTGCAATATTCAGTTAAAATCTAAAGGAAGAGAAAATGAAGACAAAAGAAAATGGCGAGGATCCATACAAAACACACTTTAAAAAGACGGCTATTTACAAACATCCTCCATTACAAAAATCTAATCTTAAATTCTTCTTATGATCAGTGTTCAGGTGGAAATTACATCTTAAATTGGGCTCTATCCATATATTTACATGTCATGGCCGACTTTTTTTCTCTGTTTTTTATAATTTCTCCAGAATTGGAATAACCCTAAACGGTCGCTAGAATGAATGAAAATGAATTATGCTTTGCGGTAATTTGGTAATGACTCCCTAAGCTGGTGTAGATGAATGGAGGCGCGGTGATCCGGAACAAAAATATATGCTCTAGATGAGTTTTGCAGAGGGGTGCATGCTGAGTTAAAACGCAGGGCCGCAAAAAAAAAAACCCAAAAAAATCCCGGCAGCTGCTGAGGTTGTGAACTCAGAGGTTAACGACACACTAGAGCCGCCGGAGTCCTCCCCGAGTCGTCAAGCCAGGGTTGCCTTTTAACTCAGCAGCGTCCGTCTGAGGGAGATGTCCGTCCTGAAGTGGCAGCTGATGACTCTACGCTCCAGCCTGACTGGAGATGAACCTGGACCCGCTCGTCTCCGTGTGTCTCTGTTGCCCTGTGTGCAAAGACAACGCTACGTCGTCATGAACGTCCTTCCAGATCTCCTCCCATTACGGCAAGACATTCGCGCCTGATATTGGTGTACTCTTCCAACCCTGTAAAGAAATTCCCTAAACGTCAGGATGTTCAGAAGTTCCCAGAATGTGGTGATTCACTACGGTTAATATCTGAACCTAGAAGTTGCTGGTGTAAAATTTGGCCTCCTTTAGGGGGTTCTGGCCTGTTTTACAGCGACCTGCGCTTTGTGATAGAGCCATGCCATAAATACCTGTTTATGAGCAGCTGAAATGTTTCTTTTTTCTCCCTCTCTTATAAACAGGCATTGAATAGCTGCAAATGAGGTTTAAATATGACTTGCTGGTTTATAATATATAGTTTTTTTGCTTGGTTTTTGTCTTTTTGATTTATTAAACACTGCAAAAAATTTAAATCTAGATAAGTATTTTTTTCTTAAAATAAGTGCATTTGTTCTTGAATTGAGGAGGTAAAAGAGACATTTTGCCAATGGAACAAGACAATTTACACTTAAAATAAGAAAACACAATTACATTGTCTTATTTCAAGTGCATATTATCTAATTATTTTATTTTAAGAGTAAAATTACTCATTCGATTGGCAAACTATCTCATTTACCAACTCAAATTAAGGGTGAATACACTTAATTTAAGAATTTTTTACTTATTTCTAGATCGTTTTTGCAGTGAAGTGATTTTTTAAACTTATTTCTTTTCTAAATGGATTGCGAAGTCACCTATATTTGGCACCGATGGCTTGCCGTATCATTAGCTCGGGATTTAGCACTCGGTTTCTCAGTCAGAGAAGGCTTCCAGTCTGTCATAGCAGCGCCAGACACACCTGCAAGCATCAACTGAGTGGAAACTGCAAATATAAGCACAAGCAAGCACCTATGTGAACACATAAAAACACCCCCTCCCCCCCCCATCCTCACACATGCAGCTGCGGTGAAATCCCGCCTTGATGCCGTCGCCCTGGGCTGTCTGATAGCTGGGCTGCAGCTTCCTCGCTGAATATTTCTACGCAGCGTTTTTATTCACTGCACAGCTGGTGAGACAGGATGGAGAGCTGCAGAAACCACCTAAACAACCCCCCCGCCACCGCCTCAACGCTCCCACCTCCCTTATCCTTCCAGGTTTAAGTCACAGGAACGTTTTCTGGCTGCTGACCGTGGGCTCTAAGATGGCACACAGATTAGTCACACGAAGCTGACCGCCTCCACCGCCTCATCTACAGACGGCGGCCATCCAAACCTATATGTAGGACATCATACCTAAGTAGGCCAGCCAATCAGGGAGAACCATCCGACCGACGCCCCAAACTAACATTTTTTTGTTTTTGTTGCTTCAACCAAAAGAAACAGCAAACAAACACCAACCTGCCTGCCTGTCTGAAAGCCGCTAAGATGTCCGATCGGTGCCAACTGGAGCGCTCTGTGTCTGTCTGTCGACACTCTTTTTTTTTTTTTAAGCTGAGGCTACAGTATCTAGACATCAAATCCAATAAAGTCTCCCCTCATAGAAGAACTGGTCCGGACATGTCCAACCGCCCTGACTGAGGGCACACCCTGAAATACACACTGACATCAGAGCAGCGCTGGAGGGATCCACCAACGCACCTCCAGAGCTGGAGTCCAGGTTAAAGTCCCTCCTTAGAAAGTAAAAACGATAAGATGATGCAGGCGGAGAGGAGATGGCGGCGTGATGATGATGGGTTTAGTTTCTATACATTGTGCACTCGTAGGAAAAGTCTAACAAAATACAACTGCTTTGTGAACTTAATCAGGGTTCAAGGAAATCCTCCATCAAAAATAGTAAGTAAGGCAAACATCAGAGGTGCGTCAGGGAGAGGAGCACATTATTCCACACAGCGTGTAAGATACCTGAGCTATCTGGAGAGTTTTCCATGGCCCAGAATCGGCGGCCCCCCCCCCACCGCCGTCACATGCACAGATCTGCACACACATACACCCACTTCTGTCTTTATTTTCTGTTCTTGTTTGGACACAAGCTGCAGACCAAATGGCTCTCTGCACCAAACCCCCCCGCCCCCCCGTGCCCCCCGCCTGTTTCCGGCTGGTGTGTGCTGGGATGGTGTTTAATTGGGTGTAGCGCAGACTGTACTTCAGGGAGATGAGATAAGTTATGTTCCGTCCGTTAACAGAGAGAGTTCCATCTGTTGGTCGGACGCTCCGCTCCCGCCTCTCTGGCAGTGGGGGGGGGGACGTACAGGGTGGGAGGGGGCCTTTTGAGAGGGTCGACGGTCGGGGGTGAAAGGAAGGCTGTGTGTGTGTGTGGGGGGGGGTCTCATCAGTCAGCTCCCTAACCCCGCTGGTGACTGGTCAGTACATGTTTCTCCAGATTTGTGCAGCAGGTGGTACAAATAACCGGGGGCTTCAAGTCCCCGAATGCGAAGGAAAATGTTCTTCCCAAGAACGTAAATCAAGCGCTCCTCTTTTTTTCTCTCTGCTGGCCGTTGCTGCTGCTCCGCGAAGTACGTCAGACCTTGTAGTAGATGTTGGCCGGGCTCTGCGGAGGCATCTCCTGGACGATGTAGACCGGGTGACCGTAGTCCCCGCTCACCTTCTCGTAGTGGGGGCAGTAGTTGTTCTCTGTCCGCAGGGGGATGATGATGTCACTGGGCTCCGTGCCGGCCGTGCCGCCGGGCAGCTTGGGGTTAGACAGCGTGCTGAGCGACAAAGCCGAGGGGCGGGCCTGCGAGTGGGCGTTTTTCCTGGAGCGCTTGCGCACCTTGATGAGGAGGATGACGACGAGCAGGATGAGCACGAGGAAGACGATGCAGCCGATCGCTATGGCGGAGAACACGGCGACCTTGGAGCTGAAGAAGCCCTCGGAACTGGAAGAGGAACCCGGGTCGTCCTGAATCTTAGGGCCTGGGGAGAGATCAGAGACAGAGGGAGGGCGTAAGGACGGGGAGGTCACGAAAAGGGCAGCCATGATTTATCTTAAAGCTGAAGAGAGGAAAGACTTCTGATGAATGAGAAACCATCTTTCTGCTAATTGATAGAAAAAACTATTGGGAATTCAAAATAATCAGTGACTTAATATCTACTTTCCTCAGATAAGCTTCAATAATTCTACTTTTTCTTACATTACAACCAAAAACTCAAAAATCAATGTTATTCAAAGAGATTCTGGATTATAGTCCAAGACAAAGTAATAAACATTCAGAGAGTGGAAGAAATAAAGCTGCAGATGTGTTCTGCCCAGGCTCGTCTCTTTTTATCTAGAATTAAAAGTTTGTCTTCTTTTTATTACAGCTTGAGCTGCCAGAGAACTGAAAACCAATTTGTTTAAGAAAGCATTTTAATTCTAGTAGATAAACGGTTGTCTTATGGCCATGTTTTTTGTAACATCAAATGTATTTTATTTGTATTTTAATTTTGTGAAGAACTTTGTGACCTCCATGTCTGTGAAAGCTGCTATAAAAATAAACATTACTTACTAACTAATTGATTAATCGTTAACTGGAGTATAAAGACAGTTAGCTGACAGAGCGACCAGGTTAGAGGAGGAATTATACCAAGATTGTAAAAAATATGTAAACATTTTGCATTTAAGGTAAATTTATCAGTCAATCTGCTCTATTGAGAACTCCTCAAGTGGAAAAGTTTTAGTTTCACTCGGTTAAATTCTTTAATAAATCTTCTTTGAGGAGCCTCATCCTATCGATTATCAATCGATTAACTGAAAATCGACAGATTAATCAATTTGTAAAATAATCCCTAGTTCTAATCTCAGAAAAGGTGCGACGGTTTGAGGGGATGAGGTTAGTTTTATGAGGAACAGGAGGGATATCTGTTCTGGATTCTTCATTTTTATTTCTTTATTTTCTAGAATTAGTTTAATTAGAAAATAAAGAGGTTGTTTAGCCGCTCCAATTGAGCGAGTTAAGAGAAAATTGATTGTCGGTGAGAGGAGACAGCCCCCCCCGCTTCCCTGAGAGACAGCAGAGCATTTTCAGCCCGTCTGTCCTGACATGTGCAGACCGCAGTAGATCAGCTCGGAGTTCATCCTACTTTCTGGTCTGCGCGTCGTGACTAACGGCGTCCTGCATGTCATCTAATTGATGGCGCTCCGATGAGATCTGAGGACGCCACTCAGCAGGGCTCAGATTCCCGCTCTGGTTTCTCTTTCTTGTTCTTTTGTATTTTGCTTTTCAAGCGAGGGCAAGTTGTTGGACATCCTCTGTGTGTCAGAGGCCGAGTTAGCGATGGAAAAACCAAATGTGGAGGGAGAGGGGGGGGCACATCTGTACATCTGATTTGATCCTTTTGTTGGGGGGGTTCAGGATGGGATGGGGAAGAGAAAGGCTGGCTCCGCCGGTCACTGAAATCCGAGAACAACCAAATCTGTTTTCCATGTATGCATGCAGCTGCTGCCAAAGACCCCCCCCCAGCTATCACTCTTTTACTGTCCGTGACCCCTCCTCACCTCTAACACCCCCCCTTACCTCCACAGGCACAGAAAAGTCTCATAGCTCAGGAGCTGCCAGCCCCGTTAATGGCCTCCTTTGCTCTTAACCATTTATTGATAAGGGGATAACTGCACCTTATCGCCACCAAATGGCCTGATTGGAGGCTACCACTTCTGCTCTTATCGCTGAAATCAGAGACTGAAGGAATTTTGTACATTCTGGGCACCGGAGAGCGAGTCGCGGAGAGAGCCTGTCAGAAATTTCATTCCTGAAATATCAGCCCCTCAACCCACCGCCACTCGTCCTTCATTCCACCCTCGCTTGACATAATGACGGATCCAACCGCGGCAGGCAGGCAGGTGAAAACCCCGGGAATACAGGAAAAGTGACATAGGGACATCTTTTTTTAGAGCAGCTAATGTCAAATAAGCAACTATTAAGGGATTGCTGCTTATCACATCGGGACAGAAGGAACAGGGTGAACTTTGGGGGAAGTTTGTGGCGCTCAAAGTTCCTGCAGAGCAGCAGAAGAAGAAGCTTTTCTGATGGGAGGCAGCCATGAAGAAGCTGGAGGTGAAAAACAAGAAATGAAGACAGCCTGACAGCATCCACCGAGGCTGGAGTGACTCCTTCAATTATCCCTGCGTTTGATCTCCATTGATCTGCAACTCTAATGAGATTTAAGGCAGATATGCAATAATGAGCTCTGTCTTTAAGTCTCCCACAATGCAGCACCCTCCCTCTGTGACTCAGGGCGAGCTGTGTTTGTTTAGGGTGTGGTTTTAGGTCATTTCATCGCAACCTTCATTTTAGAGACTTTTCCTCCATTCTGTGAGGAGCGCTGGAACAGGAAAGAGTTTAAAAACAGTCAAATGAGAGAAAATATACTTTAAGAGGATAAACTATGTTATTAATTTCTGTCTGCGGATGCTAAAAGGGATTAATAGCACGAGCAGGAAAAAATAATGCTTCATCTGCTTGAAATATTAATTACAGGATGGAACTGACTTAAGCCAAATCCTAACACTAATTACCCCAAAATCAACTTTATTAAAACAGATTTAGTCTAAAATAACCATCATATGGAATGAATCCATCCTAATGTCTTTATTTCTGATTATATTTGAATTCTATTGATTCTTTTCATCAGAATGTTTTTTTATTTTGCTTTTACTTTACTTTGATCAAATCATGGAACACAGAAGGGGCCGAATCATGCTGTGTGGAAAACAGGCCCTAACTGATGGGAGGAAAACCTCTCAGAGGCTGAAAAAGACGAGTAGCAAACGATTCATTTTCATTCTCAGGCGTCAGAAAGGCCTAGTCTAAGTCCAGATCTAGGAATCTGTGGTAGACTTGAAAGTTGCTGGATGCCAGCAGCCGATCGGACTGAGCTATGCTGACTCCAGAGAGAAAAATGAGCGTTTATTTCATCCAGAGTTCATGGCCGAAGTGTCTGAAAGCACTCACCAGGGATTCCTGGCATCACAGGCCCAGTCTTACTCGGGTCGGGTGGACCGGAACTGCTGGACTCCGGTATGGCGTTCTCCTCTGGGGTTTCCGGCCCCTCCGGGTTCGCTGCATTCGGGACTGTGGGAAACGGAGGAGAAGAAAAGAAAAACACACAAAAAGTCAGCCTTGGAAAGCCGCATGCCATGAATTACAATGACTTGTTCCTCCGCTACAGCAAAGGATTATGCTTATTATCTTTTGATACACTATATTGCCAAAAGTATTTGCTCACCCATCCAAATTATTGGAATCAGGTGTTCCAATCACTTCCATGGCCACAGGTGTATAAATTCAAGCACCTAGGCATGCAGACTGTTTTTACAAACATTTGTGAAAGAATGGGTCGCTCTCAGGAGCTCAGTGAATTCCAGCGTGGAACTGTGATAGGATGCCACCTGTGCAACAAATCCAGTCGTGAAATTTCCTCGCTCCTAAATATTCCACAGTCAACTGTCAGCTGTATTATAAGAAAATGGAAGTGTTTGGGAACGACAGCAACTCAGCCACGAAGTGGTAGGCCACGTAAACTGACGGAGCGGGGTCAGCGGATGCTGAAGCGCATAGTGCGAAGAGGTCGCCAACTTTCTGCAGAGTCAATCACTACAGACCTCCAAACTTCATGTGGCCTTCAGATTAGCTCAAGAACAGTGCGCAGAGAGCTTCATGGAATGGGTTTCCATGGTCGAGCAGCTGCATCCAAGCCATACATAACCAAGTGCAATGCAAAGCGTCGGATGCGGTGGTGTAAAGCACGCCGCCACTGGACTCTAGAGCAGTGGAGACGCGTTCTCTGGAGTGACGAATCGCGCTTCTCCATCTGGCAATCTGATGGACGGGTCTGGGTTTGGCGGTTGCCAGGAGAACGGTACTTGTCTGACTGCATTGTGCCAAGTGTAAAGTTTGGTGGAGGGGGGATTATGGTGTGGGGTTGTTTTTCAGGAGCTGGGCTTGGCCCCTTAGTTCCAGTGAAAGGAACTCTGAATGCTTCAGCATACCAAGACATTTTGGACAATTCCATGCTCCCAACTTTGTGGGAACAGTTTGGAGCTGGCCCCTTCCTCTTCCAACATGACTGTGCACCAGTGCACAAAGCAAGGTCCATAAAGACATGGATGACAGAGTCTGGTGTGGATGAACTTGACTGGCCTGCACAGAGTCCTGACCTCAACCCGATAGAACACCTTTGGGATGAATTAGAGCGGAGACTGAGAGCCAGGCCTTCTCGTCCAACATCAGTGTGCGACCTCACAAATGCGCTTCTGGAAGAATGGTCAAAAATTCCCATAAACACAC